>CAWUFW010002358.1:0-1200000 GCA_963921515.1 Calotriton arnoldi
TTCGAACAAGTCGGTTGCTGGAAAATCAGTTGGTCACCCACAACAATGTTTGCAAAATCATGTATGTCATGAAGTTGAAGATTTGAAGGATGCTGTGGGCGTGTTTTGGTGCTGCTATTCCATGGATTGGCCAGATTCAGAAGATGCAAACGACTTGGACCTATCACTTTGGACACAAGGGACAGTATCTGCCTCTCCAGCACATATAAATTGCTGGCTGTTCCCTGAGAGCTCACTTGCCTGCACTACATGCTCCAGGACGACATCTGCCACTGCACTGCTGCTGTCTCTGCCCCTCTGGACCCTGCAATGGCACGTACTGTGGAGAGAGCCCCAGCCTTCAGCCTTGAAGAGAACCAGGCCCTGCTGGACAGCCTACTTCCACAGTACAGCAAGCTGTATGGGACACCAGGGGAGCAGGTGAGTGTTCTGTGCACTGCCTTTCTGAATGTGCATTTTGTCTGACTAGCAAGGCTGGAAGTCTGCACGCCACTGGCTAGCAGGCTCACTGAGTAGTTGTCACCCCCATAGTGTGTAGTGACATGCACTGGACAGGTATGGTGCAGTGACAGTGCATTTGAACAAGGTTTTACTTCCCATGCAATGATACCATGTAGTGACGTCTGGCAAACTGTCCATGGGCAGCTTTGCACTGCCTGTGTACATCATGTGCCCCTGTGATTGAGACATGTATATACAACTGTGTCATGCACGGATATGTTGCATGTGTAGTAATGGCCTTTTCACTTTGTCATCCTGACAGGTTAATGCCCATCGGAAGCAGGAGATCTGGAAGGACATCGTCCGGGCCGTCCGGTCCGTGGGGGTCTACAAGCGCCGGATCCGCAACTGCAAGAAGAGGTGGCAGGACCTTCGGGGCTGGACCCGGAGGATTGCACGGGTCCAGCTGAAGCTGTCGCCTCCTCGCAGGAGGGGCGGAACACGGACCCTGACCCCCACATGCTCCAGATCCTGGCGGTGATGTTTCCAGACCTGGATGGGCAGCTGAAGGCCAGACAGCAGCAAGGGAGGGGGTGAGTCAAAGACTGCACTGTAAACTCTGTATTACATGCTTTGTGCCCTCCTCTGGCCTGGTTAAACTGCCACAGTGCAGCAGTCATGTTGTCCAGGAGCCATGTCCCTCTATTGTGCACTGCCCACTGCTCATCTGATACCCAGGTGTAGCCCTTACATTCAAGGAATTGTGTCACTTGGGACTGTGTCCTTGCAGTTTGCTTCACTAAAGGTGGGGGGACAGCATCTGTTTCCCTAACTCTGTTGTGGGCATCATGGGTGGGTCCATTGTTCACACAACGCCTGTGTTCGGACATGTGATCTGCGTGTTGCTTTGATATGCGGTCCACTTGCTGAGCTGAGCCACCACATGTGCCTGGGGTATGTGGCACACGCCCATGCAGCGGGTGGGAACAATGTTTGGGCCCCAGGAGTGTGCAGATTACGTGTGTCACACATACATAGGCAGCTATCCACTGTCCAGGGCACATCCCTCATTCATGTGGAGCAGGACAGTCATGCCTACTCCAGGCCATGCAATGCACTCTGTACTCCCACTCCCGCGTATCAGCTGACACATTGTGCACAGTGATTTGACCCCTCAGGTGTCTGCCTCTGTGTCAGTGTGCTGTGGATTAGTTGCCAGGACTGCTGGGGTGTTTCTTGGTAGGGGCTCAGCATGCCCCTGGAGATGTGACCATAGGAGACGATACTTGTGTGTCACATAGGTGTTTGATCAGCTGCCCGTGCAGACTGGGGTATGCGAATGTGAAGTTCAGGCAGCTGTTCCCCATTCACAGCAAATTGTGAGGGGCTCAGGTTCAGAGGGTAGTGTCACAGGTCTCCCATATGTCCAATAGGTATGACCTGGACAGATGAGGGTTAAGATGATGTGTTGTGTGGGGGATGTACATGTGCACTTGTGCAGCTCCAGGACTTGCATTCCCCATGACCTACTATTGTGACACAGTGCATAGTGTTGTTGTCTGGCTGCCAAGTCATACATCACTGAGACAGTGATGTATTACTTAGCAGTCATGCCTCTGCCATGGCATGTGTCAACTTATTGGTGGTCCTGCAGGGGAGTGACATGTGCTACATGCACACCATTGTGGCGATGGCTATCAGGACATGGGTGCATCATGGTGTCTGTCGCTGGTATGCATCACATGCATTTCCTATTTGACTCTGGGCATCCCTTTCATCCGGAAACCTTTACTGACTCAGTGGCAAGAGCTGTGATGTGTGCATGTCCACATGCCACACCGTGTCCTCTGCACTGTCCAACTACTGTGTACTTGGTGCATGTGTCCACACTGGGGTGTTGCAATCCAACAGACACCAGACAGATGGGTGCAAGGCCATGTGGGATGTGAGTGCCATGCTTGGCATCAGACTGACAATTGGCTTCTCCTGTTCAGTTAGGGCACTTTTAGCAATGTACAACTAATGATGCCAGGGCTTGCTCTGTAATGTGCTGTGCTCACAGTGGTGTGTGCGTTTGGTGCAGGTGACTGATGTCTGTCTGTTTCCCCATTGTTTGCAGATACATCCACGGCCACGGAAGGGGACAGCTCCACGGACCAGGAGGAGCCAGAGAGCCAGACTGGGTCAGCAGCCGAGAGTGGTCGGAGGGACCCAGTGGCACGGAGGGCGAGGGGAGCCACACCGAGGAGTCCTCAGCACCATCCACCTCAGCTGAGGACCAGAGCAACTCGGAGGATGACTCCCTTGTGGAGGCGGGTGTCAGCAGCCACCACACCCCAGCTAGTGTTGCTGTCCCCGCCACCACCAGCACCACCACCGCCCTCCCATCGGCTCCCATTCCCCAGGTCCGTGGAGGCTCCCATGTTCGGGTGCGTGTCTCCTTTGGGCCAGGCACCGCACCCCTGCCCCTGTGTCCCCTGCTGCCCTGAGTGAGGAGTCTGTGTACCTCCTTCGCCAGCTCCATGTAGGGCAGACAGCCATGCTGAGTGTCCTCCATGCGCACACCGCACTGCTGACTCAGCTGGTGTCGTTCATGGAGGGCATCTCATCGGGCATGTCTGACCTACAGAGGGGCAATAGGTCCATGGACTCCTCCCTGACGGCAGCAGTGTCCCTCCTCAGACAGTCCCTCACCCCTCCTGCCTCTGCTCCATCCACACTCCCCAGCACCTTACACGTCCCAAGCACACACACACCGGCACAGGCACACACCAGCACACACACGTCCAGCACACAGACACACACGCCACAAACAAAACGCACACGCACGCACAGTCAGGGGACTGAAACCAGACTCACAGGGGATGGGGCCCTGGTACACACACACGCATCCACGGGTACTGCGCAGTCCTCAGTTGCCTCTCCCTCCAAAGCACCCTCCCTTGCCTCACCTGCAACCGCAAAGACCCAGCGCCTCTTCCTCAGTGACCTCGGCCTCTTCCCCTACGATCCAGCTGCTCCAGCATCCAGGGTGAAGAGGAAGCCCCCACACGGAGCAGAGTGCCCCTCGCCCCCGGACACCCTCCCCCAGGCGCAGACAGACTGAGGCCCCCACCCGCAAGTCCCCCGGAGTGGTAAGAGCAAGACCCCGCCGCCGCCCCTGCAGCTCAAGCACCAGGTCTCCTTCCTCCATCCCTCAGGCCCCCACTCCACAGGTGCCCCCACCACACCCTGCCCCAGGTTCCCCCACCCACAGATATACCATCCCCAAGAGGCTCCGGCCTTCTCCCCCTGCCACTTGCTCTCCCGGCACCACACCCCCGCTGCGCTTGTCTGTGCCACTGATGTGGTGAGGGTGTCCTCCCCCTCTGTCCAGCCCACCTTGCCTGTTCCCCATTCTCCTCCCCTGGTGGTAGGCACTGCAGTGGAGTCCACTACCACCCTGTCTGACTTGGGCACTGCAGTGGCGGACCTGTCCACTCCATCTGCAGGGTCCACTGCAGTCGTGCCGGCACCCACAACATCTGAGCCATGCCCCCAGTTGTGCCGGCACACACCATGTCAGACACCTCCACTGCAGTTGTCAGTGGCTCTCCAGCACCCACCACCCCTTCCCTGCTTCCTCCTGGTGAGCCCTGATCCTGTCCCTGCGGTGCCTGGCCTACCCCCGGTTGCCCCTCCTAGTGGATTGTCCCTGGTTTTGTGCAGGCATGTGTAGGGTGGCATCTGCCACTGTCACCCACTTGTGACTTTGTTGATGGACTGGCCATTGGCCTTTGTTTATGTTCTACCGGACTTCTACTTTTAATGCCACATATGCTGAATAAAGCAACTTTCTGTTCTCTAGTGCTTTTGCTTCTGATGTACATGATGTTGATGATGCTAACCATGCCCTTGCTGCAGTGATGGTGATATTTGGTCTCATGATAATGAAGTGTTACTGTGCAGGAACCCATGTGGTCCAGGGGGAATGTGTCCTATCCTGTGGTGTATCCATGTCATCCATAGCAGCATCTGAGGGTGTCATGTGTTCAGTATTTGGCAATGGGATTTCCTACTTAGATTGGCAATTTCACATCTGTGGCTTCCACCCCTGCACATCTGTTGTGCCTGCCATTGTTCAATTCGTCTACTTCCCTGACCGTGTGGCCATCTCCAGTGGACATGCAGGTTTGGGCATCAATGGGGAAGGACTCATCTGTGTTGTCAGTGCAACATTGCTATACAAGTGTGTTGGATCTGTGCTGATGATTCCGTTGGCACTTCCATGACCAGGCTGATGTGACGGGAGCCCTCATTTGGTGCTAATTGTTGATTGTGTGACCAAGTGCTCAGCTGATATGATGGGGCCCTACTGAGGCAACATATGGCACAGCTTTCCTCACACAGGAGTGGAGTCCCCTCATGGCAGTGTGTACTCCTGTGACATTGCCTGCGCCCAAGGTGTGTGTTGTATGTGCATGTCTGTGTGTTCACTTCCGTTTAGCTGTGCATGCTGTGATCCCTAGTGTTGTACCTGTTTGTGATGCTAGCTGAGTTGAGCTATGTTCCCCAAAGTCTTCTCCTGGGTTCTCTGTGATGTGGGTGCATGGCACATTACTGGTCATCAGGGTGTCACCCATAGGTGTGTTTGCTGTCAGGGCTGAGTTTGTGTGCAGACGCAGATGGGTCACAGTCAGGTTTCCCCTTGGCACTTGTTGTTTGCCCCTGTCATGTGATTTCCAGTTTGTGTTATCTTTCAGTGATTGTGACACGTTGTGTGTGTGACTGCTGGCACTCCTCAGGGTCCGGGCTGCAATGTTGGTTGTTGTCTATGTGTGTTCTTTGTGGGTGACCTTGGCTTCTTCATTGGTGTGTGACTGTGGCTGGGATCCCATTGGTTGGTGTGGTATTGCCGTCATGTCCATGTACAGCGTAGGGTGCAGTGTGTCAGACATTCAGGAGTCTTGTTGAGTGTCCATGTGTGATGTGTTTCTGCACCTTGGTTCCCACCCACCACCCTGGAATAGTCATGGGTGCATGTGCAATGTCACCAGTGCATGTGTGCTTCACTGCTGCACATTGTTGGAGGTCGAGGGTGTGGTGTTGAGTGTGTGCAGATGAGAGTTGTTGCCCGGCTAAGCCCCTGCCTCCATGTTGGCCTTGGCTTACTGGCCATGCTGTTTGATTTGTGCTTGTGTAGGTGTGATGGTAGTTAGTTGCTCAGTACACATGACTGTGGTTCACAGTGTGAACCACATTTAGCTTTGTCATCACAGTGGGATTGTAATGCAGCCCAGGGTCACCACATTGTGGGGGCCCTGGGGGTGGTGCTGTGGTGTGTCTGTGTCTTGCTGTGTCAGTTGCTGTCCCTACGTGCCTGTGTGACATGTGTGATTTGTGCTCCCTCTCATCTGACAATGTCTGCTTGCCCACATAGGGGATTTGGATCCATGAGTTACCTTTGTGTGGCACTGTATGCACATCTGTATGATTGGTATTCAGGTCTCCTCATGTGTTGTGTGGTTGCCTGGGGACACTGGCACCCCCCTCACCTGTTGTGTATGATGTGCAGTGTGGGTCTGCCTGTTTGTGTTTGTGCATCTGCACCACTGCATTGGCATATCTTGGGTGTGCCATTGGCTGTATGTAGTTTGGTGGGTTTCCCCTGCTGTCCCTGGGACTCCTAGGTCATCGGTCAGCACAATGATCATGGTTTGTGTGTCCCATTGCTGCCATGGTATGGTATCTGTTCACCTCACATCTGCAGTCTCCACAGGGTATCTGCATGTGTGTGCCCATTGGTGCAAATATGTGGGTCTGCATTCTGATGGTCACTTCTGTCATTGTGTCATTGATGATTGTTGACGGTGTCAGCCCCCATGGGTGTTGTTTGTCTGCACATGGCCAAAGGTATGTCTTATTTGCACTGCAGGATTTGGCTCCCCCAATTTATGTTGCAATGGGACACGTACACTACTTTGCCACTGATGTGTTTGTTGTTCTGTGACCAGGAATCATCCATGCAGTTTGG
Source organism: Calotriton arnoldi (assembly GCA_963921515.1). NCBI lineage: Eukaryota > Metazoa > Chordata > Amphibia > Caudata > Salamandridae > Calotriton > Calotriton arnoldi. The sequence goes on from CAWUFW010002358.1 coordinate 6,455, forward strand.
CAGTTGCACCTCTTTCTTTGTCAACACTTACCTTTTGGTCACTGTGATGATGGGGGTTTGGAACCCATTGCCACAATGTTCAAAGTGTGCTTCAGCTATGGACCCCACACTTACATTTTGGTCACTGTGATGATGGGGGTTTGGAACCCATTGCCACAATGTTCAAAGTGTGCTTCAGCTATGGACCCCACACTTACATTTTGGTCACTGTGATGATGGGGTTTTGGACCCCATTGCCACAATGTTCGAAATGTGCTTCAGCTATGGACCCCGCACTTACATTTTGGTCACTGTGATGATGGGGGTTTGGACCCCATTGCCACAATGTTCGAAATGTGCTTCAGCTATGGACCCCACACTTACATTTTGGTCACTGTGATGATGGGGGTTTGGACCCCATTGCCACAATGTTCAAAAATGTGCTTCAGCTATGGACCCCACACTTACCTTTTGGTCACTGTGATGATGGGGGTTTGGACCCCATTGCCACATTGTTCAAAGTGTGCTTCATCTATGGACCCCACACTTACATTTTGGTCACTGTGATGATGGGGGTTTGGACCCCATTGCCACAATGTTCAAAGTGTGCTTCAGCTATGGACCCCACACTTACATTTTGGTCACTGTGATGATGGGGGTTTGGACCCCATTGCCACAATGGTCATGGCCTGCTTGCATTGTGGGTGTCACACACATATATGTGTGGCACATGTGCTAGGGGGTCACATTGTATGTTCAAAGTCATGTTCGGTGTTGTAGGCATTTGACACAGTCTACACACGCTTGTCATGGTGTTGGGGGATGTCTTCTTCTTGCATTCCCTAGGTTGTGGTGTGCTGGTTGTGTCATGCATTGTCCATCCTATGAGTGGGGGTGGTAGTAGTGGTAGGCATCCAGCCCCCCTGGCTAAGGGTGGTAGTAGTGGTAGGCATCCAGCCCCCCTGGGTGAGGGTGGTAGTAGTGGTAGGCATCCAGCCCCCTGGCTAAGGGTGGTAGTAGTGGTAGGCATCCTGCCCCCCTGGGTAAGGATGGTAGTAGTGGTAGGCATCCTGCCCCCTGGGTAAGGGTGGTAGTAGTGGTAGGCATCCTGCCCACCCTGGGTAAGGGTGGTAGTAGTGGTAGGCATCCTGCCCCCCTGGCTAAGGGTGGTAGTAGTGGTAGGCATCCAGCCCCCCTGGCTAAGGGTGGTAGTAGTGGTAGGCATCCTGCCCCCCTGGGTAAGGGTGGTAGTAGTGGTAGGCATCCTGCCCCCCTGGGTGAGGGTGGTAGTAGTGGTAGGCATCCTGCCCACCCTGGGTAAGGGTGGTAGTAGTGGTAGGCATCCTGCCCCCCTGGCTAAGGGTGGTAGTAGTGGTAGGCATCCTGCCCACCCTGGGTAAGGGTGGTAGTAGTGGTAGGCATCCTGTCCCCCCTGGCTAAGGGTGGTGGTAGGCATCCTGCCCCCCCTGGGTGAGGGTGGTAGTGGTGGTAGGCATCCAGCCCCCCCTGGCTAAGGGTGGTGGTAGGCATCCTGCCCCCCCTGGCTAAGGGTGGTAGTAGTGGTGGGCATCCTGCCCCCCTGGGTAAGGGTGGTAGTAGTGGTAGGCATCCAGCCCCCCTGGGTAAGGGTGGTAGTAGTGGTAGGCATCCTGCCCCCTGGCTAAGGGTGGTAGTAGTGGTGAGGCATCCTGCCCACCCTGGGTAAGGGTGGTAGTAGTGGTAGGCATCCTGCCCCTCCTGGGTAAGGGTGGTACTAGTGGTAGGCATCCTGCCCCCTGGGTAAGGGTGGTAGTAGTGGTAGGCATCCTGCCCCCTGGGTAAGGGTGGTAGTAGTGGTAGGCATCCTGCCCCTCCTGGGTAAGGGTGGTAGTAGTGGTAGGCATCCTGCCCACCCTGGGTAAGGGTGGTAGTAGTGGTAGGCATCCTGCCCCCCTGGCTAAGGGTGGTGGTAGGCATCCAGCCCCCCTGGGTGAGGGTGGTAGTAGTGGTGGGCATCCAGCCCCCCTGGGTAAGGGTGGTAGTAGTGGTAGGCATCCTGCCCCCCTGGCTAAGGGTGGTGGTAGGCATCCAGCCCCCCTGGGTGAGGGTGGTAGTAGTGGTAGGCATCCAGCCCCCCTGGCTAAGGGTGGTAGTAGTGGTAGGCATCCTGCCCCCCTGGCTAAGGGTGGTAGTAGTGGTAGGCATCCTGCCCCCCTGGGTAAGGGTGGTAGTAGTGGTAGGCATCCAGCCCCCCTGGCTAAGGGTGGTAGTAGTGGTAGGCATCCTGCCCCCTGGGTAAGGGTGGTAGTAGTGGTAGGCATCCTGCCCCCCCTGGGTAAGGGTGGTAGTAGTGGTAGGCATCCTGCCCACCCTGGGTAAGGGTGGTAGTAGTGGTAGGTATCCTGCCCCCCCTGGCTAAGGGTGTTGGTAGGCATCCAGCCCCCCCTGGGTGAGGGTGGTAGTAGTGGTAGGCATCCAGCCCCCCCTGGGTAGGGGTGGTGGTGCGCATTCAGGCCCCTGTGTGCATATGTGGCATTGGTGATGGGCATCCCGCCCCTATGGTGCTGCTGTTGCTGGTGTAAGTATATTCTGCATCCCTGTGTGTGTGTGATGTGTCGTGTACGTGTTGTATGTGTTTTGTGGTTGGTGTCTGGCTTACCTTCTGCGCCGTACGTGTCCGTGCCTGTTCCGGTAGTAAATGTAGAATATTGGTATGATCGGGACGAAGGGATTCATGGTTGGTTCGTGTCGTTCGTCCTTCTCGTTGCTTCGCGTCGTACTCGTCGCTTTGCCTCGTCCTCGTCGCTTCGCGTCGTCCTCGTCGCTGGCGTGTTCATCTCGGAGCCGTGGATCGTGTTGTGGCGTGAATCGGAGCTTATGTGCGCCTCTCCCGGATGCTTTGACGTGCCGTGCGTAGCGACGGGTTTGGCGCGTACGGAAAGCGCATCATACTCGTTTGGCCGGACGGAGCTGCATTTTCCCTTCCGTGCGACTCGATTCAGCGTTTCCGGATTCGCCTCGGTCGGGGAACAGGACCTGGTTTGGGTGAGTACGGCTCGGCCGGATTCTTTGCTGTTGTGCGCATCGTACTTACTCGTTCGGTGTGTCAGTACGGATCGGTCGGGAAACAGGCTTTCGCATGGCTTTTTCCCGACCGAATGGTGTTGGGTGCGCCTCCGACCGAGATCGGAATCGGCCCCTCAGTGTCCAGCACCTTTTTAGTTTAATACTAACTGGAGTGGGAATAGTTAATTATATATATTTTGTGTACAGCACCTTCCCTGATTTAATAGTAAGTGGAGTGGGAATAGTAAATTATATATGTTTAATGTGCAGCAGCTTCCTTAATTTAATACTAACTGGAGTGGAAATAGTAAACTAATTATGTTTAGGGCCTGATTCTCATGCGGGTTGGAAAGCTTCCCGACCGAATCGGTTTGGAAATGGTTTCCGACCCACTCGGATCGGGAGAGTCCGACCGACGGAGTACGATGCATCCGGATGCTTCCAGATACGATTTGGTTGGACTCCCATTGACTTCAATGGGAGCATATGTTCCTAACCGCATCATAATTGGGCCCTGGGTCGGGAAGACACGTTCCCGATCCGATTTGGAAGGAGCAAGTGCCATTAGGAGGCCTTCCTAACCGCATCAGAATCAGGCCCTCAGTCTGGAAGCTTTTCCAACCCGCATCAGAATCGGGCCCAAAGTGTCCAGCACCTTGTTTAATTTAATACTAACTGAAGTAGGAATAGTAAATAATATATGTTTAGAGTCCAGCACCTACCTGGATTTAATACTAACTGGAGTGGGGATAGTACATTTTATATGTTTAGTGTCCAGCACCTACCCTGATTTAATACTAACTGGAGTGGGAATAGTAAATTATATATGTGTATAGTTTTGTGACCTTAAAAAATTAAAATTGTGTGTAGTGGGAATGTGTATAAATGATAACTTGGGGGGACATTACGATGGCGGGCAGACAAAGTCCGCCCGCCACCGTAACGGTGAATTGGACCGTCCGCCATAGGAGCGGCGGTCCCGCCGTGGGTATTAGGATGCCACCACCACGGACCGCCCGCCACAATGCTGGGAATGCACGTTGGGCATTCACATGCACAAGGTGACAGGCACCGCGCGGTGCCTGCCACTTTGTCCATGCCAATGCAGGGGGGTACCATAGGTACCCCCCATGTGCACCCCCCACCCTCCCAACATCCTGGGGGCCCGCTACGGGCCCCCAACAGTGAAGACCACATGCCCTTCCATGGCGGCAATGCCGCCATGGAAGGGCTGCTCTCCGCCATCATCATAATATGGATGGCGGTGTCTTGCAGACACCGCCACCATATTATGTATGTTTTCCGCCCGGTCAACGAGTCGACCGGCGGAAAAGCGGCGGACGGTCTTTCCGTCCACCGCGGACCCCCCAGCCATCATAATATGGCGGGGGCAAAATGTTAGGCGGGCGGTGTGAGATAGCGGGCGGATCGCCACCGCCATACGGGCAGTGGCGATCCGCCCGCTATCATAATGACCCCCATAGTTTAAAATAATAAATAATAAATATATATATATATATATATATATATATATATATAGTAAAGGCATATTATTTGATATAGTACATTCAGTTAAAATATATATTTTTTATATTAAATGAAACATTAATAAATTAATAAAAGAATAATGACATGTAATTTTTGAATTGATGTTTATTTATTTTAAATCATATAGTAATGATAAAATAAAATATATTTTATTAAGTGCATATAATATCAAGTGTTACACAGAGAAAATAAATATAATCTTTATTTTTCAGACATAAAATATTTGGTACATATGTATACTTCTACATATAATAATTTTGCTAACAAATGTTTTCAATATTGCTAAAGTTTTTAATACAGTTATGTACATTTTGTAATATGAAATAATGTAGTTTTACATTGCTTTAGAAACATTTGTTTATAAAAAATAATTTTTAATAACAGTTGTACACTTTATTTTGTATTCTGAACATGTATTATTTTGATACATATCCTGTAAATGTTTATTAATGTATATGTTTTCACGTTTTTAATACAGTTGTATAAATTGTATAACATTTTTTAAAAATATAATAATACTTTTTAATTAATATTATTGATATATAAAATATTAATAATATTAATTATTACATGGTTTAATTTTATATAAACATTTTTTATAATAGGTTTACATTTTTTAAATATTTATTACATTTAGTACATATTTTTAATAAACGTTGAATATAACATGTATAAGTATGGAATTATAATAATAATTATTATATGTTTTATAATATTTATTATTATAATTTTACAATGCATAAAAAATTTTACATAATTTTTAAAATATAAGTTATAAATTGTATTTTTACAAAACATTTTAGCAATGTATTAATTATGTATTAGTATGTTTTTAAAGAAATACATTTATTTTTCATGTTTAAAGCAGCCATATTTGTTTATAGCTTGTATTTTGTAACCGCTCGCGTTTGTTTTGGGTTATTTCTATGGGGAGAAGCTTGCGGTTGGAAGCTGCGTCGCATCGAGGAAGGTAAGTTTAATTTTCTTTATTTAAACTATACTTTTACTTTAATTTGAAGGTAGTTACGTGCTAGGTAGTGTGTGCAGTGTTAGGTTTTTGGAGTTGTGGTGTTTTTTATGTGTAAATTAGGTTTTAGCGATATGTCGACCGTTATTTTTGAGGCCTAGGTTAGAAATGTTTAAATATGTTAGAATATGTTTGAATATGGTGTGAATAATGTTTGCAATAGTATTATGTTATAGTCTATGGGGCCGATTCCGATTCGGGCCGGAAATCACACCGACCGAGTCAGATTCGGTGAGATTTCCGACCGAACCGGACTCTGGCAGTCCGACCGAACGAGTACGATCCGGACGCATGCTATCGGACTCGATTCGGTCGGACTCTCATTGAAGTCAATGGGAGCCGGTCGTACGACGCGTACACGGGCTTCCATTGACTCAATGGGTGCGTCGCGAACAAGGGCGCCCCCTACAGCGGGTACGCGTCGGTGTGACTCGCGCCGTACATGCATGTGTAGGGGGGACCCATGGGTCCCCCCTGTGTGCGACTCGCGCGGCTACGCATACAGGGGGGTCCGACACGGATCCCCGAAGTCCGGCTCCGACTGCTCTTTCGAGCCGGACGGTGCGAGTCGGTCGGACTGATCGAGGCGCGCATCGTACTTGCCCGGTCGGGGAACGTCTCCATTGCGTGGTGCGAGTCGAGTCCATACGAGTCGGTCGGAGCGGTTCGGAGCCGGGAACGAGTCGGTCGGGGATTTCGCGTACGCTCGCATCGTACTTGCTCGCGCGGACGGGTGTTCGAATCGGTCGGAAACAGGGCGTCCGAATCGGATCCGGTAAAGCCGAATCCGATTCGGTAAAGCCGAATCCGATTCGGTGCCCTACCGGCCGAGATCGGAATCGGCCCCTATGTGTATGTTTGTGTGGGTTGGATTGTTCGTGTTTTTTTTACAGGTTTTGGTCGTGAGAAGTGGCGGTTACGAGAAGATTGCGTTTTTTTATTATTAAGGAAGTGTGTATTAGTTTAATCAACTAATAATTATTTTACACTTCCTTAATTTTTCGGGTTTTCATGGAGCGTTTCTTTTTTTCAAAACCTTTTTCGGGATTTTTATGGTTTATCGTTTGTGGAGTTACGGACGGAGGATTACTTTTCAAACAGTTGGATTTTTCAATTTTTTGGGGGGATTTTTTGGGTTCACTTGGTATTATGATATACCTGGATTTATTTACAAGAGTTGGGATTTCCTTTCTTCAGCTACGGAAACGGTGTTATTTTAATTATTTATTGTGGGAGGGAAATGTTAAGAAAAGTAGTGATATTGTGTTTTATATTTCCATAAATAACATTAATATGTCAATATATATTTATGGTTTTAGAATAAATATATTTGACACATTATTTAAGTTTGTGAAAATATAAAAAATATATGTATATATTTGTATTGATTTTGGAGATGAGTATTAGAATATTTTGTGGATTTCTAAGTTAAAGATGGCTTTTGGCTATTGTTTCTAGGTATTCTAGGCCTCTTGTTGTTGGTTATAGTCTTACTTTATATTGTAAGTATTCAAACATTTGTTTAGTTTGTTTGGTAAGTTTGGGGGCTATTTTTGTTACAGATTGCTCTATTCTTAGTTGTTGGTAGCTCTGTTCTTTTTGGATAGATAGTAGGAGTTTTTGTAGAGTAGTTGGAGCTCTGCCTGTTGTTGCTTGGAAGGCATTATGCCATCCTTCAACAGCATTGTTTGTTTTTGCCTCTTTATTTAGTGTGCTGTGGTATACATTCCACCATGGAATGTGGTATTTAGGTTGCCTTCTGTGACCAGATCTGTGGAGTCTTCCCACCCAGGTATCCTCAAAATAGTCTAGAAGGGGACTTAGGGGCCGATTACGATGGCGGACGGACTGGAGTCCGTCCGCCATCGTGGTGGTAACTGGGACCGTCTGCAATACATGCGGCGGTTCCGCACACCAAATTATGATGCGACCGCCACCGTGGCGGACGCATCTTGTATTTTAACATTGCGGTGGTTGCTGCTGACAGCAGCACCCGCCGCAATGTTGAAAATGCATGTTGTACATTTCACTGCACTACGTGGCAGGCACCACACGGTGCCTGCCACTTGGTGTAGTGAAATGTTGGGGGGTACCATGGGTACCCCCCCACTGCACAAACACCTCCCCCCAACACAAGGGGGGCCCACAACGGGCCCCTGAAACCAATCCCCGCCAGCCTTTCAATGGCGGTTTACCCGCCACGGAAAGGCTGGCTTCCGCCAGCATCATAATTCGGCGGACGGAGCCTGCTAGGCTCCGCCGCCATTTTAAGCATGCTGACCGCTCTGCCAGGCAATCGTAACGATTGCCTGTGGCAGTTCCGTGGCGGACGGTCTTTGCGACCGCTGCGGTCCAAAAGCGAGTCCCACCGCCATCGTAATTCGGCGGTGGGAAAATAGCTGTCAATTGACGGAAGGATCGCCACCACTGGGCTGGCGGTGACGATCCTTCCGCCATCGTAATCGGCCCCTTAGTTTTTGTTCGTTTTGTTGATAGTATGGACTTTCTATCAATAAGTTGTAGTGTTCGGCCATGTCAGTAACTGGGACGTAGGCCAGTGCTATAAGTTTTTTTATTTGATATGCGCAGGAGCTATTTGTCGCATATTCAACACTTAGGGCCCGATTACGATGGCGGACGGAAAAGGCCTCCGACCGCCATGCATGCGGAAAAAGACCGTCCGCATGTCCCGCGGCAATACCGCCGGTCAGATTACGATGCAACTCACGTAAAGTCCCACTGTGGTGGCCGGAATACAGAAAAAAACCTTCCGTAACGGTGGCAATAGCCGAAAATGCTACCTCGGCGGACGGGGAAAGCTGGTCTATGGACCAAAACGTCCGTACCTCTAGCAGAATGACCGCACAGCTAATTACGATGAGTAAGCGGAGCTGGTGTAAGGATCATGGCAGTACCCACCGCAGCGGTGGCACCCAGGCCAAAAGAATGGCGGAAGTAACAAAATGCACTACAAGTCACAAAGTGTGCCTGTATCATCATCAGCCCTCAATTACATCAGACACGCAAGAATGACACACCACAAATGCATACCGGAGACGAAAGCCATGGACAGCATGGAAGACACACCAGGTGGACATCACTCATGTGGACACACCCACACACCACAGTATATAAACCAACCCCTTCCTCGACCAGCATCCTTAGCAAATTAGGAACAGAGAGGGGCATCCACAGAGAGAGAGAGAGGGACACCAGAACTAATAGCACAGAGAGGACACAGCACACCATTACACCCACACAACTCCACACACCATCCCCTTCACAACCACACACCGAACACACCTCACTCATCCACATATTCACCCTGCACCTCACATCCATTAGCACCATGCCGAACAGCAAAATGCCTAAATTCACTGACACAGAGTTGAAAGTGCTGGTAGATGAGATCATCAGGGTAGAACCACATTTGTATGGAAACCTGGTCCAACAGACACCCAATGTGCGCAAAAATCAGATGTGGGCTAGGATCTACAACAAAGTCAATGCCATGGGGAACATCCCACGCACACTGCGTGACATCAAAAGGCGGTGGAACGACCTCAAGCTCCGGGTCAAGGCACGGGCACAGAGGAACCACCAGTTGGCTCAAAGAACGGGCGGAGGGCCTCCCATTCCACTACTGAGATTCACAGAATGGGAGGAGAAGGTGCTTGTCATACTGCATCCAGAGAGTCTCACCGGAATCGAGGGGGGAGAGGAGGCTGGTAAGTACAAAGTAAATGTTCACATACCACTGTAACGTACTGTTGTGTACAACAAGTGAGCCTCGCTTGCCAGACCCAAGCGAACACATGGAGAATGCACGTTAAAAAAATGATTGTCATCATCATCATTTACTTTATTTCGACCACAAGATCATAAAAGTACACACAGCATGATAAAAAAGTACACTTAAAAAATGGTCAATACGAGATAATCCTTTAGAAAGATACAGATAAAATACAAGGATAAAAATGATAATCAATAAAATCAAGAAGAGACGAGCGGGCCATCAAATAGTCCAAATTGGGTGATCATATGTGGCTTCCGTACTCCAAAGTTTACCCACCACTTTACAGTATCATTCAGGGCAGATATTTGGACCTTTTCAGCCACAGCGCATACCAATATCTTGATAAACCAAAAACCACAACCCTGCTTGTATCCGTGCTCAAAAGTCTAAGCACCTCCAAATAATGTCCGGTACCAACAATTTTACAAAGTGGAAAAATCCACTTGGCCCTCAATGATTTATACATTGGACAGAAAAATAGGAGGTGGGTAATGGACTCAGCGCTTTCATTGCAAGCGTGGCATTGATCATTGTTTTCTATATCCTTCCTCCATTTTTTACAAAATGTTTTAAGCGGGAGTGTTTTATAGCGGAAACTGAAAAAACAACATCCGAGCCAAGGGAGGGACAATTTCATCCAGTGTATCCTCAAAACGAGGTACACATTTGAAATTTAGAAAACAAGTAGTCAAGCTACCCTCAGCATCAAGTGCAGTTTGTAAGAGCGATGTTTCCCAAAACCTTTCCTTCAGCACGGATCTCGATATGGAATTCATACTTCCTGGGTCAAACCAAAACCCCATCATTCCTAGCCTCCCTAGGAGCACCTTTAGAACTCTAAACCAGGATATTGATTTAGAGGAGGGTATTTTCATAAGCTCACAAAGTAGCTCCCGATAAGGGCAGAGTTCGTCCACGGTCCACAATCTGTACCAGAACATCAGGAGCTTATAGCTGATTTTGTGGGCCAGCTGTCTGTGTGCCAAATCGTAACAAAGGGGCACTAATGGTGTGCTTACAGGCAGATCTGTCAGGGATCTAAGAAAGCGATTTTCTACAAGTGAGAGAGGGTTAGTTGAGCCTGTACCCCATAGTTCTGCTCCGTAGAGTACACCCCCAAGATTTTTATATTATAAATTTCGAGGGCTGGCGCTAGCTGCCTTGAAAAGGTATTTCTGTGTATTCTGGCCAAATTTGCAGTCTGATGTATGAGTTGGATCTTTACCTTTTCAATATGTTGATCCCACTTAACTGTTGGGGTTAGGCGAATGCCCAGATAGTCAAAGGAGTCGACGCGTTCTAGCTTGTACTGCCGGCTAGGACTTGTCTTTTGTTTAATTTAGCCTTGCCCTTCCTAAAAATCATGTATTTAGTTTTGGTTTCATTCAACACCAGGCCGCGCTCATCACAAAACATAATAAAATCATTTAAAAGCTGCTGAAGACCTTGCGGAGTCTTTGCAATTAAAAGGGTGTCATCAGCGAAAAGGAGGGCTGGGACTCTTGTACTACCAACTTTCGGAGCGTCACACCCATCCCTATCTAGACACTTTATAACATCATTAATAAAAAGAATAAAAAGAGTGAGGGCAAGAACACAGCCCTGTCTCACACCACACTCAACTGGGAAGGTATCCGTAACTTGATTATTCCCTCCCCATCTCACCTGTGCTGTGTTAAGTGTGTGGAGTCTAATTAAAATATCTAAAAGATTTTGTGGCATACCTAATTCCTTAAGGACCCTCCACAGTTTAGCCCGGGGGACTAAGTCAAACGCAGACCGCAGGTCTACAAAAGCCACGTAGAGTTCACCTCCTTTAATATGCACTTCCTTCCAGTATAAACATAACAAACGGAAGGTTTGGTCCAGGGTGCAAATTTTAGCTCGAAATCCTGCCTGGAGGTCACTCAAGACTTCAGACTCTGCGATCCAATCCTGCAGCCGAGCTAATATCTGCTTGAAAAAGATCTTTTGTAAGGAGTCGATAAGACTTATTGGCCTGTAGCTTGATGGCTTTGCTCTATCCCCTTTTTTGTAGATCGGGACGATCTCAGCATTTTTCCACGATGTGGGGATAGGGCTACCTCTAAGGATTGAGTTTGATAGTACATTTATGTACTGACCCCAGAGAGCCACATCCTCCTTATAGAGATCGTTGGGGATTCGATCAGGCCCAAAAAATGATTGTCTCACAAGACCTCCATTTCCTCACTCTGCCTCACAGAACAGGTAGGTAGCCTTCTTACTGTGGAGGGAGTCGTTGAGACCTGACAGCAAGACCACCACTCCCACAAGGCCCCCTGCCCACCCTTCCAAACAGCATGGAGCACCCTCCCCACCCCTGAGACACATGGCAGCCATTACCCCCGACAGTGCCTCATAACAGGTAGGCAGCCATCTTACTGGGCAGGGAGTCGTTGAGACCTGACAGCAAGACCACCACTCCCACAAGGCCCCCTGCCCACCCTCCCCACCCCAGAGACATGTGGCAGCCATTACCCCCGACAGTGCCTCCTAACATGTAGGTAGCCATCTCGCTGTGGAGGGAGTCGTTGAGACCTGACAGCAAGACCACCACTTCCACAAGGCCCCCTGCCCACCATCCCCACCCCAGAGACACGTGGCAGCCATTACCCCCGACAGCGCCTCATAACAGGTAGGTAGCCATCTTACTTTGGAGGGAGTCGTTGAGACCTGACAGCAAGACCACCACTCCCACAAGGCCCCCTGCCCACCCTTCCCACCCCAGAGACACGTGGCATCCATTACCCCCGACAGTGCCTCATAACAGGTAGGTAGCCATCTCACTGTGGAGGGAGTCGTTGAGACCTGACAGCAAGACCACCACTCCCACAAGGCCCCTGCCCAGCCTCCCCACCCCAGGGACACGTGGCAGCCATTACCCCGACAGTGCCTCACAACAGGTAGGTAGCCATCTCACTGTGGAGGGAGTTGTTGAGACCTGAAAGCAAGACCACCACTCCCACAAGGCCCCCTGCCCACCTCCCCACCCCAGAGACAAGTGGCAGCCATTACCCCCGACAGCGCCTCATAACAGGTAGGTAGCCATCTCACTGTGGAGGGAGTCGTTGAGACCTGACAGCAAGACCACCACTCTCACAAGGCCCCCTGGCTACCCTCCCAAACAGCATGGAGCACCCTCCCCACCCCAGAGACACGTGGCAGCCATCACCCACCTCTGCAGCACTACACACGTAGATAGTCAGCTCATGCACCCTGGCCTCCCTCCCAAATAGCATGGTGCCATATGCCCAGCACATCATGCACATGTTTGCCAAGTCTGCAAAACAACATAAGTTGTAGCCAGTGCACACACAGATTAATGCCATTAAGAGGTCACATTCATCACACTGTCATCCAAGAAGTTACATGTAACTGCATAGTCAATCCAAGATTCGCAAAGAACCACATTCAAATGTCGATGTCACATTGTCCATAAGCATAAAGGCACACATCAACTCCACACATACATGGAGACTCAGCCACACATCACTATACAGAGGAGGTCACTACAAAACAGCACAACAGAAATATTGCACCTGAGGCATACTGGCAATTACATAAGTCATGTGAATTTTTAACCGAAGTAGAAAACAATATCATCCAGAGCGCACAATGCCTGGCACCGCAGTGGGCGAGCACGTACACTTTGCTTTTCAAAAAATCGAAACCGCTGCCGGTTCCCATTGGCTGATGGCTATTCCTCATAGGCGGTGACGCACCGCGGAGGTCAGGAAGCGACCATCGCAAGGCTGCACAAATCAATTGGTGTCAATGCCTGGCACCGCAGTGGCGGAGCACGTCCACCGCGAGAGTCAGTCAAAAACCCAACAACACCAATCATGAAGTGGCGGCACAGTAGACAGCTAGTCAGATAAATGTCAGAAAGGTCCAAGCATAAACTGCAGTGGATGTGCATCAAGTTGATACCCGAGGGAATGTCCATTGAAAAACAAGATCCACACATATGAAATTGTTGCCCACGCAATGTCACATCGCTAACTGACAAATCATGTACCTCAACATCATGTTCGACTGATGCAAAACTGTGGACAATGCAAAGTAATGTCACTGTCAAAAGTCTGGTCATCTCAATAGAAATGTGCAATACATTAACATATAAGTTGTGCTGTCTACTGAACATGCTGACATAATGACCTCTATTCAACAGGTGATCCGATTACAACACCTGTCGGAAGTGTGACCAATGAGCCCAGCCAGTCTCCCCCCCATGAAGGTGAACTCACGGATGCCGATTTGCTCCCTTCCTCGGACGAGGAGGACCGACCTGGCCCCTCAGGCGTGGCCAGGCAACCCCAGTCTCCGGGCCTAACTGTCCCCACCACCACCTCGACTCCCACAACAGCAGCAACAACGCTGATCCCTGCGACTACGACCTGTGTGCCAGCCAGCACCAACACCAGTACCACTGCCTCCAACACTGTCCCCGTGGCAGTTGCACCCAATCCCACCAGCCACACCCAGGATGCTGGGGACAGTGTGCGGGGGCAGCGACAGGCTCTGCCACAGGTCAGTGTACGCAGGGCAGGTGGGAGGGCCCCCCTGGGACAGTCCCAGGATGACACCGAGACTGAGGCACTGGCCACGGTCAACACTGTCCTGGGTGCATACCAACAGACCCAGGGACAGATGGGCCAGGTTGTCGAAGAACTGCGCAAACTCCGCCTGCTGCAACAGGCCATGGACACCCGCTTGGGTGTCATTGCTGATTACATGGGCCAGCTTGTGGGTGTTCTGAGGGACATCCATGCTGCTCAACTAGCCAACCGCCCACCCCGTGGCCAGCCGGACGATACTGAGACCACCACCACAGCGGCCATAGGGAGGGTTGAGGCAGCAGGCACAGACTCCTCAGACACCTCCGAGCATGCAGCAGGTTCCCCCCTGGCCAAACGGTCGAGGGGACGTCCGAGGAAGACAGACGGAGGATCACGTGGCAAAGCACCTCTCAAAACCCATTCCAATGCGCCAACTATGATGTCAGCAGTGTTGCCTCCAGCATTGACTTTGTTGCAGATCAGAGCCCACATTTCCACAATGTTGGTAGTGTACTGTTGGACTGTGTCATACCAGCATTGTGTGTCCTACCCTGATGACTCTTGTGCCAGCACTTTCAACTTCACCCCTCACCTGTCACTCATGTACAAATAAACACCATTCACAACACTGAGCGTTTGTGTCAGTACCATTTTTTACAGAGTAAATAGCATGTTAACTCACATTGCAATGTCTCTCCATATTTGAATGCCACAATCCATTGTGTGAGCGGAGGTACCTAGAAAGACACAAGAACATGACATGTGGTTGACATATGATGGCATGACAGCCAAAGCACAGCACCAGGCAACACTGTGCACGTGCAATCCAGTTTACACTGCTCAACTACATCAACATGGACAGAAGGGGGATGGGAGCACAGCACTACATCTCCCAGCACAGTACACACCTTAGCAACCTGGGAAATGCACCTCAGCTTAAATGCCAACTAGATTCCCGTGCGTGGTGATACACCAAGGTATTGGCGGGTTAGTGTTGTCAGTCTCAAGTCACATGTGTACATGGATATCATCCTTCATCAGTAGAGATCCAGCAAATAGGTGTAAGGTGAATAAGCAGCCGCCATTGTCTCAGCTCCCTGTACCTCTCCCTGTCAAACTGAAGTCAAACCCTTCTGCTTCATCAGAAGTATGCACATTTGACGTAAGTGCACGTTCATGGATGCTAAGGGATGTACTGTGCTGGTAGGTGAATCAGTGTCCTTCCACCCCCTACAACCATCCACATGGGAATGATTGCAGTGTCAATGACTCACACAGCGCATCACAATGCAGCACTCAGCAATGTCCCAAAAACAGGCACGAACCAAACGAATCATGTCAAACCTAGATTGAGGAAATTATTGCGTTTCACAAGACAAGTACAGTCACACGTGTATTGTAAACTATCTAAGTTGATTGTCGGCAAAATACATCAATGTACACCAGTCCCAGCCACCAGGCTCATACGCCCCTCATATGTACCAGAAGGAACTGATCGAGTCATGTACATCACAAACAGAAGTATTTCCCGTGCAGGGCTCACGTACAAAGAAAGAGTTTCTCAACGTGTCCATTGCCGTAGGGATGAACTCATCACTCCCCCATATGTGAATGTCAACAGTAATTTGTGGGCTCACATTCCAACAATGTAAGCAGACTTCAAAGTATCAACAGGGCTGAAAGCCCATTTGTATTAACAAGAAGGCGGACTCGCATCCGCCCCTCTGACCTTCAAATACCAGGTGGCTGTTACCTCCTGCGAGATACTGTGACAGCTGAATACGAGTCTCCCACTAGGTTCAGTGCAACTGATACACCAAGCTTCATACACTCCACACACAGAAGTCCTTGCTCATATCACAATTTCCCTTGTGGGGAATGGCCTTGTCACTTCCGTTCAGACCATTTTAGGAGTACAACAGGTGCTCACTCAAACAACTTTTTGTCGGACATGTGGCATTTCAGCAACATTCTGTAGGAGAGTAGGATCTGCTTCTTATAGTTACCCCCACTTTTTGCTGTTTCACTGTTTTCGACTTAGTCTGACTGGGATCCTGCTATTCAGGACCCCAGTCTATCTGCTTTCTCCTCTAAATTGATTGCATGTACTTTAGGTACACTCCAGATTGCATTCTGGGGTACCCTTATAAGTCCCTAGTATATGGTATACTATGTACCCAGGGCATAGGTACCTCAGAGGCCTCCCAGGGGCTGCAGCATGTATTATGCCACCCCTGAGAGGCCATTCAAAATGACACAACAGGTCTGCTACTGCAGCCTGTGTAAGGTGGTGCATGCACCCCTTCCTTAGATATAGGTTCACTATATCTATCCTAATCACTGCACATATAAGCCTATCAGTCACCCCTATGGCAGGCCTTATCAATCCTGAAGGCAGGGTGCTGGGTTTTATGTGAGAGGGTGCCCATGCATGAGCAGAGCCCCTCTGCAGCCTTCGGAACCACTATTCCGGGGTTGTCTGTGATGCAGCCAACCATATACTCTTAAGTGCATTATAACCTCGCGGTAAATGCTAACTTTAAAATGGCTGCAAGGAATTATGTCGTGTTTGGTGTCAAACACCTTGGAATCATACCTCCACACCAGTACCTGGTGTGGGAGGTATGATTCCTCCCTCCTAGAGGGAGAAATATGACAGCACCGGTACACCCGGTACCAGCTTCACAGAGCCCTGGCATCACAAAATGGATGCTGCCAGCCACAGACACGAGTCTGCCTTCCTGCTGCTGGACGAAACTCCGGCAGGGGAAGGCTTGACAATAGGTTTCCTGTCACAGGGAGGTGTGACCACCTCCCAGACAGGCTTTAGTGTATTGGGGCTGGGTAGGTGCACTCTCAGAGTGCTTTGATGTCTGCACTGGGGGCACATTTGGTGTCCCTGTGCATAGTCCAGCTCAAACCGGTTGCAGGGGCTACCAGCCCCTGCTCTGGCGCGAAACTGGACAAAGGACATGGGTGTAGCCACCCCTCTGTCCTGACCCTCCCATAGGTGGGTCCCCAGAGTTTGTCCCACCGCTTCCTTGGGTATAAAGTAGGAACCCTGACTACAGGACTTTAGATATTACCTGGACTAAACTCTGCTACAGAAACCAAGTAACCTTCGACGATCTACGCTTTGCTGGACGACTGAAGAATCTCCCTTGGAGTAAAGGAGTTACTCCCCTGCAACGCAGGCACCTCAACGCATCTGACCGGTTTGCATCTACGCAGCTCTCGACGGACTCCGAAGATTTTGCAACACAGGAGGTGGGTGCCCAAGCTTCCCCGAGGCCGACTAGTGCTCTCAGAAAACCTGAGACCCGCAGCCCTCGTGGGGACCGTGCAACCCGAACCCCTGGACACCGTGCACATTTGCAGCAGCATATGCTTTTAGGCGATCCCTGAGGCTGTGCTTTGGGCTACTTGTAGTCCAAGCCCCGAGCAGTGTTTCCACTGAAGATTACTGGCCTACACTCCACGAGTGTTCCGTGGGCTGGTATTGAGTGATTCCTCTCGAGGTCCCTTCGCGATCCCTGGTCCGTTGACCTGTGGGTCCCTGAGAAGGCAACTTTAACTTTCAGTGGGCTTCCCTGGTTGCTCCAGACGTGCCCTGACTCTCCATCGCTTGGGGAGTCCCCAGGACCTTGCTAGTCCTCACAGAAGCATCTTTTCTCTGACCGCGTGGGTTGCAGTTGCCAAGGCTTGTTGGTCTCCAATCCGGAAACTGACCACCCAGCACTCGACATCCTTCGTGGGACAGCTCGCCTGCGGAATCTGGTCATCGTCGACATCTCCTGGTCCCCGGGGCTGCAGAGTCAAGCTTCACCTCTTCGCACCTGAAGCACCCGACATCGGTGGGCATTCGATTGCTCCGCTCCTGGTCACGTGAAGTGACCCAGACTTTGTCCCCTCTGCTTTCAGGTTCTTCACATCTCCGATCCAGGCTTGGATCACACCAGACACTTTTCTTCTCCACGGCAGCAGTACTTTCTCGCATCACGCCATTGAAAACGACGAGGGTTTCCGACACCACTTGACCCCTATGCACCCGGCTCCTCTGGGATAGGTAACACGGGTACCTTGGTACTCTCAAGGGTGCTGGCCTTAGAACCTTCTATGTTCAGCTGGGTTTGCTTGAAGTCCTCTCCTAAGTGTCCTTAAACTTTAAAATTCCAACCGCGACTTTCCCATAGAGTTGTACGGAGCTCACGTCTGTGTTCCCACACTGCACCCGTCCTCCGTGGGTCCCCTGTGTCACTACCTGGGGTCCCAGCGATTCTACGTGCTCTAGGCACTGTGTCTAGTCAAGTCGTGGTTCTTATACCACTCTTAGTATATGGTTCGGTCTCCCCCTGGAGCCCGCTGTGTATTGTGATATTTACTGTCGTTCTAGTGATTTAATATTGTGTGTATTGTTCTCTAATCTCATAAAGAGGTTAGTAGAGAGTGTTTAGTAATAAATACATATATTTTATATACACCTGGTGTGGTTCTCCTTTCATTTGGTCATTCAGGAGGTTATATACTGGTAAAACAAGCTGCTTTACATTCCTTCAAGACTTAGCCTGAAGGCTGCTCTCCACAGCTACCACTAGGATAGCTTTCTATAAAGGTTGTCTTTAACCTAATCATCAATAAGGGTCGTTTGGACTGGTGCAAGGTGCCCACTGTAATTAGTGGATAGCATATACCAGGCCAACTTCTCACATTGGTGTGCAGCGGTTGGGATTCAAGCTTGCTATTGTTTTACCAGATAATCTCAGTGAGTGACTAACTGAAAACCACTAAAGGTACTTAGGTACATATAAATCAAGTCTAGAATAAAGTAAGTTCTACTGAACTTGGAGTTGGGTAGCCAAGGGTCTAGCACACCCTTTCTCCAACTCAAGAGAGTCTCAGTTCCCACTAGAGTAGGTAGGTGCATACACCACACCACACTAGAATGTCTTCAAGGCCTGAAGTCAGTGACTCCTTGCCAACTAGGTATGACAATCTCACATTCCAAGAATTGAGAAATATGTGTACATCTAGGAAACTGAAGACAGGGAGACATGCAAGCACTCAACGCCTCATAGAGGCTTTGCTGTTAGATGACCTCAGAAAGACCCCAGGGTCTGATGAGGCAGGCAAGTTGGGTGGGGCAGCAGAGGAAGAAAGGACAGGAAGTAAAAACTTCTATGACCTGGACTCCAATGCTGACCAGGGGGATCAAGATGATCCTAACCTGGACAATCCAATTCTTCCTTCAGGTGAGGAAGGCCTCAGTGGCCCTCTCTTCACTCCCCCAGGAAGGGTTAACAGTCTACCAAGAAGATCAAAATCTCCTTCTCAGGAATCTGATCATTCTGGTACTTCTGTAGGGACCTCTGCTTCTCATAAAAGGGAATCCTCTTATGAGAAGAAATGCCAACTGCTTGAGTTTGAGAGAGCTAAGCTCAGAATCAAGAGAGAGCAATTGGCCTTAGATAGGGAATCCCTGGAGCTTCAGAGAGGTTCTCAGAAGTTGGGGCTAGAGCCCTATGGTGTCCCCACAGGTAGAGAAAATACTCATGACCATAGGAACCTGAACAAGATTGTCCCTCCCTACCAGAGTGGGGATGACATCCACAAATGGATAACTGCACTGGAGAGGGCCTGTAAGGTACAGAGGGTCCCTCAGGAGCAGTGGGCAGCAATCTTGTGGCTCTCCTTTGCAGACAAAGGTAGAGACAAGCTCCTCACTGTAAGGGAAGAGGATGCTGATAATTACAAAGTCCTGAAGAGTGCTCTGATTGATGGGTTTGGCCTAACCACTGAACAATATAGGTTAAAGTTCAGAGACACCCAAAAGGCACAGACTCAGGACTGGGTTGACTTTGTTGATTGTGCTACTAAGGCTCTGGAAGGCTGGTTACTTGGCAGTAAGGTGTGTGATTTCAAAGGGTTGTATAATTTGATCATGAGAGAGCAGATCCTTAATAACTGTCAAAATCAACTGTTGCATCAGTACCTGGTGCACTCTGATCTGACCTCTCCCCAAGAATTGGTCCAGAAGGCAGACAAATGGGTCAGAACCAGGGTGAGGCAGAAGGTTCAGAACCAAGGTGGTGACTCCAAGAAGCAGGATTCTAAAAACTCTGATAAGGGTGGGGAGAAGGGTAAAGACCAGAAGTCTTCTCAAGGGCCCCAAAAATCTGCATCTGGTGGGGAGTCACAAACCAACAAAGGTAAAGGCAAGAAGAAGCCATGGTGTCAAATCTGTAAACAGAAGACCCATTGGACAAGTGATTGTAACAAGTCCAAGGACTCAACTCCAACCACCACTGCCCCTAAGGCAACTGTTCCCCCTAGTTCAGCTCCAAGTGGTGGTGTTCCAAATAAGGGTGTAGTAGGGTTTACCCTGGGATCTGAGATGGACTCTGGCCTAGTCAGAGTTCCAACTCAGGCTATGTTGATCTGTGATGGGGGCATGGATATGGCCTCCTTATTTGTAAGCCCCAGTAATCTGGGCAAAATACAGACAACAGCCTATAATCAATGGAAAGGAGGCCTTGGCATTCAGGGACACAGGAGCAAGTGTCACAATGGTGACAAAAGATCTTGTGGCTCCTGAGTAAATCATACTTGGTGAGATGTACCAAGTGACCAATGCTAGCAATGTCAGGACAGACCATTCCTTGGCAGTTGTTAATTTCTCCTGGGGAGGGGTAACTGGCCCTAAAAAGGTTGTGGTAAGTGCAGACCTCCCTGTTGAATGCTTGTTGGGCAATGATTTAGAAACTTCAGCTTCGGCTGAAGTGGAACTCAGGACTCATGCAGAAATGTTGGGTATCCCTGCAGATGTGTTTGCTATGACCAGGTCACAGGCAAAAATGTCTAACACTGAACAGGTCCTGGATCCTGGAAAAATGGACCAGGCACCTTCCAAGAGAAGGAGCAGTAGGGTTAAGGCAGTGTCTTCCCCCCCTGCCTCAGAATCCAGATCGGTCTCTTGAGGGAGCTGATCTTAGTCCTGAAGAAGGAACTGTCCCAGATGAGCTTGAACCTGATCAGGTTGAGTTCTTGGGGACAGGGGGCCCTTCCAGGGCAGATCTGAGCCAGGAGCAACTGATCTGCCCCTCTCTTGAACCCCTCAGACAGCAAGCTGCTGCTGAGGCTGCTGGGAGTGCTAGTGGGTCCCATAGGATCTACTGGGATGATGGACTCCTTTACTCAGAGTGTAGAGACCCCAAGCCTGGAGCCACCAGGAGGTTGGTTATACCTCTGAAGTTTAGGAGCTTCCAATTGACACTAGCACATGATATCCCATTAGCAGGTCACCTAGGCCAAAACAAGACTTGGGACAGAATTGTCCCTCACTTTCATTGGCCTCATATGTGTGAAGACACCAAGGAGTTTTGTCGCTCCTGTGTCACCTGTCAAGCCAGTGGTAAGGCAGGTAGCACTACAAAGGCCCCCTGATACCACTACCTGTGGTGGGGGTTCCCTTTGAGAGGGTAGGGATTGACATTGTTGGTCCCCTAGATCCTCAAACTGCATCTGGGCACAGATTTATACTGGTGGTGGTGGACCATGCCACTAGGTATCCAGAGGCAATTCCCCTTAGAACTACCACAGCTCCTGTGGTGGCAGGGGCCCTCCTGGGAATCTTTTCCAGGGTGGGTTTTCCTAAGGAGGTAGTATCAGACAGAGGTGCCAACTTCATGTCTAGTTACTTAACTGCTATGTGGAAGGAGTGTGGGGTAAATTACAAATTTACCACCCCTTATCACCCACAATGCAATGGTTTAGTTGAAAGGTTCAACAAAACCTTAAAGGGCATGATTAAAGGTCTCCCAGAAAAGCTTAGGCGCAGATGGGACATACTTTTGCCCTGCCTTCTCTTTGCCTACAGAGAGGTTCCACAGAAGGGGGTTGGTTACAGCCCATTTGAGCTTCTGTTTGGACATCCAGTTAGGGGTCCATTGTGTCTAGTGAAGGAGGGATGGGAGTTACCTCTCAAACCCCTAAACAGGATATTGTGGACTATGTACTTGGTCTCCGCTCCAGGATGGCTGAGTACATGAAGAAGGCAACTAAAAACCTTGAGGCTAGCCAGGAATTGCAAAAGGCCTGGCATGACCAAAAGGCTGTGTTGACTGTTTATCAGCCAGGACAGAAAGTATGGGTGTTGGAGCCTGTGGCCCCAGCAGCCCTCCAAGACAAGTGGAGTGGCCCTCATACAATTATTGAGCAAAAGGGAGAGGTTACCTACCTGGTGGACCTTGGAACTCCCAGGAGCCCCCATAGGGTGCTCCATGTCAACAGGCTCAAACCATATGTTGACAGGGCAGACATGGGCTTGCTCATGGCTACTGATGAGGGACAGGAGAAAGAGAGTGATCCACTCCCTGACCTGCTCCCACAGAACCCTGATGATGGTTCAGTAGATAGTGTAGCCTTGGCAGGCAGCCTCATTGACCAGCAGCAAACTGATTGCAGAAAAGTTCTCAACCAGTTTAGACATATGTTCTCACTGACTCCAAGTCAGACTACCTGGTGCACTCATGAAGTGGACACTGGGGACAGTCTGCCTGTTAAAAATAAGATTTACAGGCAACCTGACCATGTCAGGAACTGCATCAGGACTGAAGTCCAGAGGATGTTGGATTTGGGTGTGATTGAACCCTCAGATAGCCCTTGGGCTAGTCCAGTAGTCTTAGTGCCTAAACCTCACACCCAGGGTGGTAAGAGAGAGATGAGGTTTTGTGTGGACTACAGAGGTCTCAATGCAGTCACTAGGACTGATGCCCATCCTATCCCTAGGGCAGATGAGCTTATAGACACTTTGGCCTCAGCCAAGTTTCTCAGCACATTTGAGCTGACAGCTGGCTACTGGCAAATCAGACTAGCTGAGGATGCAAAAGCCAAAACAGCATTCTCAACCCCTAGTGGGCACTACCAATTTGTGGTGATGCCCTTTGGTTTAAAGAATGCACCTGCCACTTTTCAAAGGTTGGTGAACAAAGTCCTTACAGGCCTGGAAGCCTATAGTGCAGCATATCTAGATGATATTGCTGTCTTTAGCTCCACCTGGGAGGATCACCTGGTCCACCTGAGAAATGTTTTGGAGGCCCTGCAGAAAGCAGGCCTCACTATCAAGGCCACCAAGTGCCAGATAGGGCAGAGCCAAGTTGTATACCTGGGCCACCTTGTGGGTGGAGGCCAGGTTCAACCATTGCAGAGCAAAATCCAGACCATCATGGACTGGGTTGCTCCAACCACCCAGACTCAGGTCAGAGCTTTCTTGGGCCTGACTGGGTACTATAGGAGGTTTGTCAAAGAATATGGATCCATAGTGACCCCTTTGAATGCCTTAACTTCCAAGAGAATGTCAAAGAAAGTTCAGTGGACAGTCAGCTGTCAAAAGGCATTTGATGACCTAAAGCAGGCCATGTGCACTGCTCCCATTCTGCAAAGTCCTGACTACTCCAAACAATACATTGTCCGACCAGATGCATCTGAGTTGGGGGTAGGGGCTGTGTTATCACAATTGAATGAAGGTCAGGATCAGCCAGTAGCTTTTATTAGCAGAAGGTTGACCCGCAGAGAGAAATGTTGGTCAGCCATTGAGAGGGAAGCCTTTGCTGTGGTTTGGGCCTTGAAGAAGCTGAGGCCATACTTGTTTGGCACTCACTTCATTGTTCAGACAGACCACAAGCCCCTCTTATGGCTAAAACAGATGAAGGGTGAAAACCCCAAACTTTTGAGGTGGTCCATTTCCCTACAGGGGATGGACTATACAGTGGAACATAGACCTGGGAGTAACCATGCCAATGCAGATGGGCTCTCCAGATATTTCCACTTAGAACATGAAGACTCAACTGGTCAAGGTTAGTTTAATGTCCTGACGTTTGGGGGGGTTGTGTAGGAGAGTAGGATCTGCTTCTTATAGTTACCCCCACTTTTTGCTGATGTTTCACTGTTTTCGACTTAGTCTGACTGGGATCCTGCTATTCAGGACCCCAGTCTATCTACTTTCTCCTCTAAATTGATTGCATGTACTTTAGGTACACTCCAGATTGGATTCTGGTGTACCCTTATAAGTCCCTAGTATATGGTATACTATGTACCCAGGGCATAGGTACCCCAAGGCCTCCCAGGGGCTGCAGCATGTATTATGCCACCCCTGAGAGGCCATTCAAAATGACACAACAGGTCTGCTACTGCAGCCTGTGTAAGGTGGTGCATGCACCCCTTCCTTAGATATAGGTTCACTATATCTATCCTAATCACTGCACATATAAGCCTATTAGTCACCCCTATCTCAGGCCTTATCAAACCTGAAGGCAGGGTGCTGGGTTTTATGTGAGAGGGTGCCCATGCATGAGCAGAGCCCCTGTGCAGCCTTCGGAACCACTAGTCCGAGGTTGTCTGTGATGCAACCAACCATATACTCTTAAGTGCATTATAACCTCGCGGTAAATGCTAACTTTAAAATGGCTGCAAGGAATTATGTTGTGTTTGGTGTCAAACACCTTGGAATCATACCTCCACACCAGTACCTGGTGTGGGAGGTATGACTCCTCCCTCCTAGAGGGAGAAATATGACAGCACCGGTACACCCGGTACCAGCTTCACCGAGCCCTGGCATCACAAAATGGATGCTGCCAGCCACAGACACGAGTCTGCCCTCCTGCTGCTGGACGAAACTCCGGCAGGGGAAGGTTTGACAATAGGTTTCCTGTCACAGGGAGGTGTGACCACCTCCCAGACAGGCTTTAGTGTATTGGGGCTGGGTGGGTGCACTCTCAGAGTGCTTTGATGTCTGCACTGGGGGAAATGCAAAACACACAAGATGATGGACGGAATGCTGCACATTGGCAAACATTCACCCCCAGTCACAGATCTGGGTTTAATCCATCGTTATTTTGCTTCACCACGCCACCCCAGTTCAGACATAGCCATATGCAAATCAGTCTTGAGCCTGTGCCTCATGGGAACAGTCCAGACCGAACTGCCAAGCCATGTCTTCCCTGGACCGGAATCAAGCATACTAGGACCGGTTTCAGGCTATCAGCCTTCATCAGCCAGGATAGCTTGACTCCAGTGGCGTAGTGAGCACGGGACCCACGTCTGGGCATACCCTTCCCACATAGGGCGAAATGCAAAACACACAAGATGATGGACGGAATGCTGCACATTGGCAAACATTCACCCCCAGTCACATTTGGTGTCCCTGTGCATAGTCCAGCTCAAACCGGTTGCAGGGGCTACCAGCCCCTGCTCTGGCGCGAAACTGGACAAAGGACATGGGTGTAGCCACCCCTCTGTCCTGACCCTCCCATAGGTGGGTCCCCAGAGTTTGTCCCACCCCTTCCTTGGGTATAAAGTAGGAACCCTGACTACAGGACTTTAGATGTTACCTGGACTAAACTCTGCTACAGAAACCAAGTAACCTTCGATGATCTACGCTTTGCTGGATGACTGAAGAATCTCCCTTGGAGTAAAGGAGTTACTCCCCTGCAACGCACGCACCTCAACGCATCTGACCGGTTTGCATCTACGCAGCTCCCGACGGACTCCGAAGATTTTGCAACACAGGAGGTGGGTGCCCAAGCTTCCCCGAGGCCGACTAGTGCTCTCAGCAAACCTGAGACCCGCAGCCCTCGTGGGGACCGTGCAACCCGAACCCCTGGACACAGTACACATTTGCAGCAGCATATGCTTTTAGGCGATCCCTGAGGCTGTGCTTTGGGCTACTTGTAGTCCAAGCCCCGAGCAGTGTTTTCACTGAAGATTACTGGCCTACACTCCACGAGTGTTCCGTGGGCTGGTATTGAGTGATTCCTCTCGAGGTCCCTTCGCGATCCCTGGTCCTTTGACCTGTGGGTCCCTGAGAAGGCAACTTTAACTTTCAGTGGGCTTCCCTGGTTGCTCCAGACGTGCCCTGACTCTCCATTGCTTGGAGAGTCCCCAGGACCTTGCTGGTCCTCACAGAAGCATCTTTTCTCTGACCGCGTGGGTTGCAGTTGCCAAGGCTTGTTGGTCTCCAATCCGGAAACTGACCCCTCAGCACTCGACATCCTTCGTGGGACAGCTCGCCTGCGGAATCTGGTCATCGTCGACGTCTCCTGGTCCCCGGGGCTGCAGAGTCAAGCTTCACCTCTTCGCACCTGAAGCACCCGACATCGGTGGGCATTCGATTGCTCCGCTCCTGGTCACGTGAAGTGACCCAGACTTTGTCCCCTCTGCTTTCAGGTTCTTCACATCTCCGATCCAGGCTTGGATCACACCGGACACTTTTCTTGTCCACGGCAGCAGTACTTTCTCGCATCACGCCATTGAAAACGACGAGGGTTTCCGACACCACTTGACCCCTATGCACCCGGCTCCTCTGGGATAGGTAACACGGGTACCTTGGTACTCTCAAGGGTGCTGGCCTTAGAACCTTCTATGTTCAGCTGGGTTTGCTTGAAGTCCTCTCCTAAGTGTCCTTAAACTTTAAAATTCCAACCGCGACTTTCCCATAGAGTTGTACGGAGCTCGCGTCTGTGTTCCCACACTGCACCCGTCCTCCGTGGGTCCCCTGTGTCACTACCTGGGGTGGTTCCTTGGGGCCCCAGCGATTCTACGTGCTCTAGGCACTGTGTCTAGTCAAGTCGTGGTTCTAATACCACTCTTAGTATATGGTTCGGTCTCCCCCTGGAGCCCGCTGTGTATTGTGCTATTTACTGTCGTTCTAGTGATTTAATATTGTGTGTATTGTTCTCTAATCTCATAAAGAGGTTAGTAGAGAGTGTTTAGTAATAAATACATATATTTTATATACACCTGGTGTGGTTCTACTTTCATTTGGTCATTCAGGAGGTTATATACTGGTAAAACAAGCTGCTTTACATTCCTTCAAGACTTAGCCTGAAGGCTGCTCTCCACAGCTACCACTAGGATAGCTTTCTATAAAGGTTGTCTTTAACCTAATCATCAATAAGGGTCGTTTGGACTGTTGCAAGGTGCCCACTGTAATTAGTGGACAGCATATACCAGGCCAACTTCTCACACATTCCTCCCGCTGTTCTGAAGAGTGCAGGTTCAACGACAGCTACAACGCAATGGCTGCACATCCTGTGGACCTGCACATCCCCGGTCATGTGCAACTGTACCGTGAACGAATGCTGAATATATTGGGAGCGTTGCCATTGGCTGTGCTGCGCATCAGTTATAGGCTAAGCTTCCGCTATGCCTATTTCACCTGTATGCAACCTGTGTTCCACTGTCGCAGCTGCCCCTTTCAATGGGCCATGGATGTCTGCCTATCCAACACATCGATTGCTGAACTGGATTATGACATGTGGTTGAGTCCTTTGTTGGTCCACGACCAGGACTGTGCCCGGGATACCCGTCTATGGGATGCCTTACAACTTGGCATAAGTGCTGGCAGCTGGTCATGTGCGATTGCACAACTTCTCGTGTGCAATGACTACATTGAGCTGCTCCCCTATTGGCCTGAAATGCTCCTTACGAACACGGGGTGCGAGGAGCACATCTGTTCATTCATATTACTGGATTGGGCGGCCGTCCTGTTTGCTGAAGCTGATCACGATCTTCTCTTGGAACTGATTGCCTATGAAGCTGCAATAGCTTTATTGGATGAGTAACTACTTACCTGCATCCACAACTGATTGGGACTAATTACAGATGTATCAACATACAGTAGCATCTTTCGGAACTGATTACAGATTTATCACTGACAATGGACATGTCTGCATTTGCTTGGACTCTGATTACCTCTGCGGCCTGCATCGCTTGTTGGCACACACCTGTGCAAGGTGAGGCTGTCTCCTGCCCGTAGTTAATGTTAATGTTACTTGCATTTGTAGAGCGCAACTGTTACCCGAAGGTGTCCTGGCGCTAAGGTAAAGATCTCCAGGAGAATCAGAACGCTTGATGTATTACGCTACCTAATTTGTGAAAAGCCAGGTTTTTAAAGCCTTCCTGAAAGCCATAAGCTTGGTCATACGTCTCAGATGAATTGGGAGGGTATTCCAGGCCTTGGGAGCATTGGCAATGAAACTTCTACCGCCCCCAATTAGCTTTTTTCATCCGGGGAATCATCACCAATTTAGCATCCGAGGACCTAAGTGCTCTTTTCGGTGAGTACCAGCGGAAGTGTTGTTTTAAAAAGTCTGGCCCCGTTCCCTGAAGGGCCTTGAAAACCAGGCATAGAGCCTTGAACTGGGTGCGCTTCCTAACTGGCAGCCAGTGAAGTTTTTTGATCTCTGCTCTGACCGATACATACCTAGAAGTGCCCGTGAGGAGTCTGGCTGCTGCATTCTGCAGCATTTGTAGTTTATTCATAGATCCTTCTTGTAGCATGAGGTAGAGACTGTTGCAATAATCTAGTCTGGGCATTACTAATGCAGAGACCACCGTTTGTTGTACATCTTTAGGTAGTAGAGGCATTATTTTTCTACACGATCTGAGAATGTACGAGGTGGTGGATACCACAGTATTCACCTGGTCCTTAAAACTAAGTGTGTCATCAATCCATACTCCCAGGTTCTTCACCTTCCTAGTCGGAGAGGGCAGGGGTCCTAAGGCGTTCGGCCAACAGTCTGGGGTCCAGAAAGTAGGATTGTTGCCGAAAAGCACAACCTCCGTTTTACTGGAGTTCAGCTTTAAACAATTCTGAGCCATCCAAGTTCCCACTGCTTTCATACAGTCCTGTAGTTTGGATGTGGTGTCCTGTAACAGCTCAGGTCGTATTGCCACCACAATTTGGGTGTCATCTGCGTAGGATGTCAAACTAAAACCAAAGGATTCAATAAGGGGAGCCAGAGAGGACACATAAATATTAAAAAGGGTCGGGCTTAATGAGGACCCCTGTGGAACTCCACAGGGTAAGGAGAACGCTTCCGCCTCAAATTTGTCCAAATTGACCGTCTGGGTTCTTTCTGAGAGAAAGGATTTGAGAAGTTTTTTGGCCGTGCCCTTAACTCCTATCTCCTCTAATCGGTCCACCAAAAGGGCATGATGGACCGTATCAAAAGCGGCCGAAAGGTCCAGCATGATCAGGGCGGCCCTACCTCCTTGATCAAGAATGATCCTAATCTCTTCCGTGGACTTGATGAGAGCAGTTTCCGTGCTATGGCTCTCTCTGAAACCATATTGGGTCAGGTTCAGAGCCTGAGATAGTTTTAGAAACTGGTTGAGTTGGACATTCATGTTGCTTTCTATCATTTTAGCTGGTAGGGGTAGTTTTGAAATGGGTCTAAAATTGTTCGGGTCTTTGGCATCTAGATTAGGTTTCTTCAATAAGGGCGAGATGGAAGCTTGTTTCCAGTCTCTAGGGAAGTATCCTTCTATGTACATTAAATTGAAGATAGATGTTAGTTTACCTACCACCATCTTCGCCGCTAGTTTTGATATCTCTATCGGGCATGGGTCATGCGGAGAGCCTGACTTCGCTTTAGCAAGTAGGTTATAGGTATCCACTTCTGAGAGGGGACTGAAGCTATTAAATTCAATGTTATCATTTATTTCTTTCGTTGGACAGGTAGATGAGTCGGGCAGCTTTTTCTTTGAGGAGTTCGAGAATGTTTGAAAAATGGCATTGACTTTATCGAAGAAGAATTTGGCTATGCTATTGCATAATTCTTGACTCGCTAGGATGGAAGGGGAACAAGGGTGGGCTAAAGTATTAACTGTTTTAAACAGTACTTTGGGTGAATTTTTGGCTTTTTGAATTTTTCAGTGAAGTACTTTTGTTTGGTGCTTTGTAGCAACTGTTTGTATTGAGCCAAGCTCTGTTTGTATTCCTTTTTTTCTTCATCTTTGTAATCTTTCCTCCAGCTTTTTTCCCGGTGTTTGCAAACTAGTTTTTGGTCCCTGAGCTCCTGTGAGTACCAAGGTGCGGAAGGCCGCTGCCTGTGGAGGCGTACACGTGTTTTAGGGGCTAGCTTATTCCCTGCTTCTTCTAACCAATTCGTGTAGGATTTTGTTGCTTGGTCCAAATCTGTAGGCAGCGGGTTATTAGTTGAGGTAAGTAGTTTGCATAACTCCTCTGCTTCTATCTTTTTCCAGGCTCTTGTTTCAAGATATTTTTTGGAGGGTTTTATACCCGAGTGGGTGTGTATAGTGATCTTGAAAAGTGCTGCCATATGATTGGACCATGTTAAAGGGCGTAGATTCATAAACGAAAGCTGAGGGTTATTTGAGAAGATACCATCAAGGGTGTGACCTGCTAGATGGGTGGGTCCAATTGTCAGTTGTTCTAGATTTCCGCCCTTCATCAGATCTAGAAGATTGGCGGTGTCAGGGTCAGAGACTAACTCCAGGTGGAAGTTAAAGTCGCCCAAAATTGTGTATGAGGTAGTGTTTAACGCTATTTCTAATATATTGCTTACTTGAGTTATGAAGTGTCTTCTGGGCCTCTGGGCCTATAGATGAGGGTGCCTCTGAAAGAGTCATGGTGTGTAAGGTGGAGACAAAACTCTAAGGCTTCACATTCCTCATTAACTAGTGGATTAAAAGATGACGTGATTGATTTGTGGTGTATAACCGCTAGTCCTCCCCCTTTTCTCCCTGCTCTATTTAGAGAGTAGCAGAGATAGTCCGGTGGCGTAGCTTTCACTAGATCCGGACCGGACGCTTCGTCCGTCCAGGTTTCTGTGACAAAGGCTATAATAATCCCCTCATCCTCCAGAAAGGAGGCACATTCCGTACTATGCTTAACCAGGGACCTCGCATTAATGAGGACACAGTTCCAGGCAGTGCCAGAAGTGACTTCATCTGTACCAACCAGTTCCTTATTTAGGGCGGCCACTGGTTGGGACATTAATTCCGGTAATTTGTTGTTACAGCCGGGGCCATTGTAACATTGTCGCCTAGTACCAGTCTTGCTGCCATCATACAGCTGTTGAGCTAGGTCTTACATGCCTTTGTTGTACTGCAAGTATCTTAGTTTGAGTCTTTCACCTGATTACTGTCAGCAGAACATTCAGTCAGCGCTGTCCTGGAGTACAGTACATGTCAAATCATATGGGCTGAGGAGTGGGCTCCTCTGACAAAGGGCATTGAGCTAATGTGATCCATCACATGACTTGTCCAGCAAGGGAAGGGGGGATCAGATCGGAGTACTCCCTCCTGAGTGCTCATTAATGTGACATCTCCCTCCATGACATCTGAACACGTTCCTATGCTGCCTATTTCGGTCTGATGCATTGTTCTGCATGCTGTGGCACGTATCTTGCAAGTTAGGACACGTTAATAGTAATAAACATTTCGCACATTAACTTGTATTGTACTGTGATCAGTGTTCAGCAGTATGAGAGTGAGGACGAGAGTGTGTGTCCTGTTACCTGGATTACAGAAGGATCAGGCAGTGTTGGGTCATGTGGTGTCTTGGCGCTTGTTACACTGTCGGTGAGTGACAGAGCTACTGTGGCAGGACACACAATGTTGCCAGTGCTAATGCTTACCCAGTTGTTTGTTTGACTCTTCCACTACCTGCCCAAATCCCATATTCATGTTCTTTTTCATGTGTATGTGTCCAGATTCACAGCTACAATCCACCAAGTTTGGGAGACAACACCAATGCGCACAGACACGGTCATAGTTGCATGATGATAACTTACACTCATTGGAAGTAGTTGGCTATGAGCTGGTCACGCAGGTCAAGACCTTCTTCCTCACCACTGGCATCGTCCCTGGGCATGTGTGGGTTTGCAGCGGGGGGCTGTTGCTGGTCATCATCGTCCTGAATCCGGGGTATCCTCTTGCGCAATGCCAGGTTGTGCAGCATACAGCATGCGACTACTATCTGGCACACCTTCTTGGGTGAGTAGAGAAGTGCCCCTCCAGTCTTGGCCAGACACCTAAATCTTGATTTCAGAAGTGCATAAGTGCGCTCCACCACACTATGTGTTCCCCCATGGGCATCATTGTAGTGGTCCTCCCCTTGCGTAGTTGGATTCCGCAGAGGGCTCAGCACCCAGGGACGATTGGGATAGCCAGAGTCACCTATCCTGAATAAACACATTTATCAAAATGTAACTGTGACATGTGAGTGGAGCAGCATGTCACACATACGTCACACTCATTGACACAGCCCACTCACCAACAAGCCAGGCCCAATCTGGGTGTAGATTAGCCATCAATTGTGGTATGCTGCTGTGGCGCAGAAAGACTGTGTCATGTACCGACACAGGATACTTGGCACACACGTGTGAAATGGTCTGGTCCGCTTGGCATACCACTTGCACATTTCTGGATTGTTAATTTTTTCGGTTAGTATAAATGCTTTCACGTGCCTGTGGTGGAACTAGGCCAATGTGGGTTCCGTTAATGTCGCACACTACATGTGGAATGCGTCCAAGTTCATAGGAATCCCCCTTCACACCTGCCAAATCATTGCGCCTTGGGAACTGTATGTAGTGAATCTTGTATGTCATTAATGCAGACAGGACATCACGCAACACCATGCTGGACATAGGCTGTGACATCCCTCCAGCGCTGGACACAGTGTTCTGGAAAGACCCAGTTGCCAAAGAATGCAGTGCAGCCATCACTTTGACTTTTGCTGACAATGCCGGAGGATATGTTCACCTGGACTTCAAGTGGGGCTCCAACTGAGCACATAGCACTCGCATTGTGAGGCGATCCTGACGGAATTCCATGCTGATTGTAATGTCTTCAATGGTTTCCAGGACTGGGACAAGGTGATAGATAGGTGTGCTCCTCCTACGTACTCTGGCCGGGGACACATGCAGAAGTCGGTAAAAATTGATGTGATGTGTGTGACAGTTTCACCAGAGACTCACACGGCCACAACATTGACATGACTCTTGAGCACGTGAAAAGACACAAGTGACATGCTTGAAGACCTTGGTTCACTCCACCCACTCCTCATACTGAGCACCAGTACATCAACAATATGACATTGTGTATGACATGTCGTACCCTGCTACATCAGGGTGTGATCAGCCCTGTGTGTTTGGCACAGCACATGTGGTTACCAGCATCAATGCTGACTTGCATGTACCTTCGGCCATTGCACGTCCTCAATCTCAAGTCCGACAATACACAGCAACACAACGGGATGAGGGCAGTCTGTGTCACCTGGACAACATCACATGAGTATGCAGCACAGTAGACATGTTCAAATGTGCATTATGTGGTCAGTCCATCAGGACTGTGTGATGAATCTGCGTGACACACATTGCCACGTTCAAAGTGTATTTGAACAGATACACGTGTTTAGTGACATGCACACATAGCTTGACAGCACAACTTATGTTGGATCCAGCAATGTATGTTGAGACACATGTGCATTGCCCTGACGTGTGTACACACATGGAGGCAATTGCAGGTGAGCACACAGCATGGCACAGCAGTACGTGTGTAGAAAGTGTGGCGCTGAAGTGTAGGTCTGATTTAATGACAATGGCCAGCTAGGGATGTCAGCTGACATCACTGGCATTTCATGAGACAGAACATGGACAAGTGTCCGACCGTCAAGTAGCAAGTGTTACTCTAGATGTGTTAACATCTTTTATGTCTCAGTACACAACGCGAGTACAGTGATAGCGGCCTTTGTCCTTTTGGACTCATTTACTTCCCACTCTCCTTTTCATGGACATTCCATGTGTGTCAGGACGTAAGGCATAGGTCACACGCCATGGAACCTTAACAGTTTGCACATTTGACCTTATGCAAATGTTGTGTGGTGAATGATGCAGTTAGCAAAGCGTGCATGCTAAAGCTAAATTGTGTTTACATGCGCTAGAGCTGGCATCCACAGAGGTACTAAGCATTGGCCCCAATTGAATGGTGCTGGATAGCGGTGGACGCTGCGTGACCTCCGCGGGGCGTGACCGCCAATGAGGTATAGCCATCAGCCAATGGGAACCGGCAGCGGTAGTGATTTTGGAATGTCGCGGTAGGCGTGCTAGGCCCCTGCGGGGCCAAACATTGGCCCCATATGAAGGATGCTAAGCTGGCTGGCCAATGGTAACAGCAGACCAACATTTGAACGACCCTAGGGCACTATATATATGCCTGTGATATGTACACACCTGTCACTCGCCTAGAGACACTGCTGCCTGCCATTCCTCAGCACGAACAGCGGCTGTACGTCATCTCTGGAACCAGTCGTGTATCGTAGAGAGAACCCGAGGGCCCGTCCCTTCACCACAGAGGAGCTGGGGGTCCTGGTAGGAGAGTTCCTTGGACAGTACGGGAGGCCATATGGTGCTCCAGAGGGACTGGAAAGTGTATGCCACACTTACTTATGTTGGTCACGAGGGTCAAAACATGTGGCTGTACAGTGCTGTGTGCCTCAGCCTGCTTGCCAAAAGGGCAGCATTCTGATTTTGTTGTCTGCATTTCACAATCATTACGCACTAATTGATGCACTTGAGTGTGTGGGGAGGATGGTACACTGTTCAATGTGCTGCTCAATATGTCTGAAACATCACACGTGTTACTTACAGAAAGGATGATGAATACATGTTGGAGTCTGTGTAGCCAAACGAGTTTAAGTGTATACTGATGTGTAGCTCTATTAGCTGAAAGCATATGGATGTGCCTACAGACAATAGGATGTGATGTTGATATGGCACCACATGACGGACGAGCAATTTTGCTGTATGATGGCTACTTGGAGCATGACTGCCAGTTTGCATGTTAACATCCATGGGCTGTGCATGGAAAAACTTGTAGACTAATGCAGCCTGTGCATGGGCAGTCACATGTGTGCATTGGGTACATGCTTTTATTTTTATCTTGCCTATCATGTTTGTTGTCAGGCCACTTCACTGAACAGTGTCTCTGTCTCCTGCTGAATCTACCGAGATCAGAGAAGGTGATGGGCATGTAACAGTTGGTGTACCTACTGGCATCACTGCTCCCCTGGAGTACAGCAACACTGATGGTACCAGCGCATCGTAGGGGGACCGGAGTGCCCTGGATGAGTCAGCTCCTGAAACGCCTACCTCCACTTCCTCAAACTCAGGTGGTGACTCCTCGGTGTGGTCGGGCAGAGGAGAATCGAGCTGTGCTTCTTCGTCCAACACACCCCGTCCTGTGTCCACAGTCCCTGATGCTCCCCCAGTTGTCATCCGTGCATGATGCCCTAAGAAGGGTAGGGTATCTTTTCCCCCAGGCACAGCTGCCCCAGCCCCCGTGTCCCCTGCTGCCCTCAGTGTGGAGGCCATTGACATCTTGCGTCAGGTGTCTGTGGGTCAGACTTTGCTATTGAATGCTGTACAGGATCATGGCAACAAGTTGTCACAGGTAATAGCGTTCATGGAGGGCATCCATTCTGACGTAGGTGGCCTGCTCTGGAGTGTCCAGTGTCTGGCCTCCACACTGACGGCTGCAATAGTGCAGTCACAGGCTCTAAGTCTGGCTCCTGTCCCTTCCTCAACCACCC
The DNA here is from genome assembly GCA_963921515.1 of Calotriton arnoldi. Classification (NCBI taxonomy): domain Eukaryota; kingdom Metazoa; phylum Chordata; class Amphibia; order Caudata; family Salamandridae; genus Calotriton; species Calotriton arnoldi. The sequence goes on from CAWUFW010002358.1 coordinate 41,821, forward strand.
TGCCAGTGTCCCCACATGATCAGAGGAGCCACACACCTGTACACTCAGGCACCAGGTCATCCCCACGCAGCACACGACAACAGGAGTCCAAGCGACAGAGACACAAGACATCATCCACAAGGAGCACAAGGAGCACAGATGCCAGCACCACCATAATAACCTCACATGAGAGTGCGGAGCCGAAACACAAAAGACATGCCTCAACATTGCAGATGTCAAAGTCCCAGCACTCCAAGACCCCTCCAGGATCCACTACTGATCCAGGCTCAGCACAAGAATTTGCCCTGGCTGCCGTGGGGCTGTTGCGTTCCACAACTGCCCCTCCCCCCTCCCAGTTCAGAGGGATGTTGTGCCCAGAACTTCCACTCCCACCAAAACCCCCCCTGGTAAGTATGGACAGAGAAGCAGTGAGGTTGTGATTGTTCCACAACAGGGGAGGCAGAGTAGGAGCCCCCCCCCCCAGCGTAGAACTAGGTCTGAGGGTTTTGCAAGAAAGGATCCACGGCCACCTGCTCCACTTTTTGGGGGGAAGGGAGCAGCTGTGGGCACCTCACCTATCCCTTGTCCAAAGACACTTGTGGGCTATCGTATCCCCAAACAAGTGAAGCCCAGCCCTCCACATGCAACATCAGCCACTGAGCATCACCAGTGCATGTCACCGCCTCCCCGTGCGACGACTCCACCGGGTCCTGCCAGCCCTCAGGCTCCCACATCCAGGGATCCCTCTGCCTGTGCCAGTTCTCCCACTCCCAGGTCCAGTCCTCAGACTACCCCAGACAGTCATCCCCCACACAGTTCCAGTTCTCCACATATTTGATGGCTGGTCCCTCTTCCCAGCCCATTCCTCCCTGAGCGGTGCCTGAGCTGACCATTTGCTAGCCCTGTACTGGTGATGTTTACATGGCTGTGGACTGTGTTACATTGATCTGTGTGTATTTCCAAAGCACACATGTGCGGACTTGAGTTTTGACTGGTAGTTGCCCTTCATGTTTTGCACTTTACATGCTGATACCGAGTTTGTGTTTGAATGAAGTTATTCATGTACTTGACATTGTCGCTGGCCTTACAAATGTTGCTGTACAATGTATGTGCATGTGTTCATGGGTTCAATGCTCTTAAGTCACACTTTGCCATTCTCATGTACTGTGCTAGATCTTACAGGGGTTACCAGGGGTTCCGCAGAATGCTGTCATGTTTTGACTCAGAGTATTGATGGGGGCAGGCTACTTGTCAGTGATGGTCCACTCTGGTCCTGTTCATTGTGTTGGCTGTGCTCTCCTTCACACATGTCAGATGGGTTGGATCTCCATCATGTGAATGTTTTCCAATTCACATGATGACTTGAGGGGAGGGCAGGGTACTACATATCTGTGTGGTCTATCTTGATGTGTACACACCAGTGTGGGTATGTTGTCATCTTGGATGGGTATGGCTTCATAGTCAGATGGATGGAGGTACATGTTCTTATTGGAGTCATCGTACAGTGTGAGTGTGCTGTGATTCTCTGAGATGTTGATGTGTGTGTGCCCTTGGGCATTGCCCTTTCACTCATGTATGATCCATGTGATGTGTGCCTGTTTGTTTCCATGGTCAGACACCTTGTGGGGTGTTGGTGGACATGTTGGGGTTGTTGCAGGAGCTGTGTGCTGTGTGTCATTGTGACCTCGCAGGCCTAGGGTGCACCTGCATGTTCGACTCATCATTGGTGAGTATGCAGAGTGTGTCAGTGCAATGTCTGCGTTGTGTGTCTTGGGATATGGCCTTGCTTACCTTTGTTCGCACTGTGCTGCCTGTCTGTGGGTTGCAAACATGATATGTGATTTCTCACAGGCATACCTGTCACTTGACACTTTCTGTGCCCAAATTGGAGTTGTTCGGATTCATAGCTGTGACAGTATGCATTTGGCCATGCACATTGAGTCAGACTTAAACATGGATTTTTGCTCGGGACACTCCTCAACTGTACAGATCTGGTGTATACACCACTTCATTCGTGACCTGTGCCAGTGGCTGCCATGCACATGTTTGACCCTCCACTCCACTCCATGTACTGGCACTGTACTGTGTGCTGATGATCTGTTTCCATTGGCATGCTGGCCAGCGGCACTGTTTCAGTGGGTGATGTGTGATATTTGTACCTACTTGCTTTCAGTAATGGTTGCTGTGGTACAGTACAGATGGATTGGCAGCACAGTCCTCTTGTCTTGTTCCTGCATGGATGTTTGCCAGGGTTGTGTGGCAGTGGATGTTTGCAAAATGTGTAGCTGTTTCCCTTGCGCCTGCTAGCCATCCTGGGCAGGCATCTTGGTCACTTTGCAGTCTGCAGTGTATGCACTCCCATCACCAATGCTAATCTGTCAACTTGATCAGGATTGGAGCTGTGTGAGTGGTGCTGGTGGGTGGGTGTGAGGGGAGCTGAGTGGCAGGAGGCGTCAGCACAGGGCAACCTTCTGGGCCCTGAGAGTATCACTGATGTGAATACGGGAGGCATCTTTCCCCAGACGTAGTTGTGCAGGCTCTGCCTGCACGCTTGCAGTGAGTTGTTGTTGTACCGTGGTTGTATGCGTGTATGGGTGTTGGACGTACCTCTGCTGTTGTGCGCGGCGGCGTCTGATCTGCTGGTAATGCATCAGGTACAGCAGCGGTAAGGCCTGTAGGGCTGGATCCATTGCGGCTCTGGTGGTGTACGTGTATAGGGCTTGGATATTCCCTCGCTGTTATTGTGCTTCCGCCATCCGCGATGAGGTGGGGTTTCCATAGCGGTGGGATTGGCTGTTTGGTACATCGTAATGTGGTTGGCGGTGGAGACGTGATTCTGCACGCTGTTCTTGCTCTATTGGCTCCGTCTGCCACCCTTACGTGAGGTTGACACGTGCGGACACAGAAACACCGCGGAGGTATGTAAATGGCCTATGTTGGGCCATTGTAATGTGGTGGTCGCAATAACCGCATGGGGTGCAGAGAATTCTCCATTCTCCGCCACCGCCAGCTCTACGGATGCCCTTCCGTCCGACATCCTAATGACCCCCTTAGTGTGGATTTCTGGAGGTGTCTCCAAATACATTGATTAAAATGATAGTAGCAACCCTGAATTGCTGTGTGTGAGTATGTTTTTAGTATTGCATTTATCATTGCCTGCTCAAAATCAATCATTATTTTTGTGGAAAATAATTATTGGTTTCTTGTTTAATTTTAGACAGTAGTTCCATATAGGTGGAGTTTTGTTTATTTGGTGGTAAGGCGTAGAGAAAAGGGATGTTAGTATTTTGGTATAGTGCATGGACAGTATATAATTGATAGAATGGTTTGGGACATATTTTAAAAGTCCCGTCCATCATCCAAGTTTCGGACTGTTGGAGTTTTACTAAATTATTAGCAGTTGCAAACATAATTATTCTTTTATCTTTAGATTTGTTATCATAAAGAATAAATTGTTATTCATTATGTGTAATTGATAGTTCTGGGGAATTTCTACTTCTTCAAATGTTTTTGGGGCAGGTGTGGTGGTGGTAGTAGCTTTTTTCGTTCAAGCTATAGTTCTTTTCAAGGAAGAAATTGAGGGCATTTGGCCAGTAGCATGTTGGGGTATTTTGGGCAGCATTTCCTTCAGTATTTCAGTGGTATATTTGTCTGAGCTAGTGCTAGCTTCTTTTATATCATCTAGAGCATTTCTAACCTCTATTTCAGTAACATTAAGGGGGTGGTTATGCTCCCTAACGTACAGAACAGTTGTTTCCTTAGTTGTAGCCCTCCCATAACACTTATTAGAATAGTATTTACTACATTTCCAGTTTACTTTCAGTCCAGTTTGCTTTTCTTGGGTAACATAGTAAAAACTTTCCTTTTTATGAAGTTATGAATTGTGCGCCTTCAGTCATTGTGATGATTCAAATGCTAAGAAAAATGTATATAAAAATTACTAAAAAGAATACTGTACAGTTTTTTTTTAATTAATACAGATACATTGTTCTTTATATAATTACAATGTTGAATCTGAGGTCGTTTTTAATGCTGCTGCACTTTCTTTGTTGTTTGATTTCAGTTTTATTGATGATATTTCTGTTGGTAGAAAAAAAGATACTTTTATTAATTTTGTATAATTGTGAACGAGGTGGGGGGAAGTTGGGTTAAAGTTGGGGTTTGTTTAGGTATTTTAGATAGTTGTTTTAATTGAATTTCCTTTAATACTTACTTTATTTCTCAGTCGATTTTTCACACTGTTCTGTATCTGTTTGGATGTTTTCCGAGTTATCTGTAGAGGAGACATAATTTTAAAATATATATATTACTTATTTATTCATTATAAATAGTTGTTTTTGAAGACTAGCGGTAGTGTTAGATTATAAATGGCATTTTACTTACTTTATGAAGTAGGAAATAGAATTTTCTTTAATGAAGTCCTGTGTTCTGGCAGCAATCCGGCAGAGTTTCGCCTTAATCTTTCTTTTTGGTTTGAGGTGTAAAATAATGATTCATTTTTTTGTCTTTATATAGTGTTTAATTAATTGTTTGTTTAATTTCATTGGTTTATTTTAATAGTGTGTGTATTTCATTGGTTGTTATTTATTGTTTTAATTGTTTTGGTCGTTGTTCTCCATATATGGAAAACGCTAATTAAGAATCAGTTATTGTTTTTTTATTTTTAACAGATTTAGTCTATTAAATGTGTATTATATTGTATTTGCTGTTAAATAATGTGTGCATATTATTTACTTATAATCTTTAAATAGTTATTAATAGTGTATTTATAATATATTTTGTGATTACATATTTTAATATTTTTAAAACAGGTTGTATTTCATTTCTTTTGTATGCAGTGTAGGTTTATTGTTAAAATTATATTTTTTGTGTTAAGTATTGTTTGTTTTAACTGTTTTTAAGATGTCGATATTTTATTTAAAACGATAATATTGCTGTCTATATTGTTATTGATATTTTTGACATGTATATTTTTTAACTATGTTCGATATTTTTGATAACGATATTTTAGTGTTCGATAATACTGATACTGATGTTAATGTTTGACGATATTTTGGTGTCGATATTAGTGTATTTTTTTAAATATGTATAGGTTGTCGATAATAGTGTAATCGATATTTTTGTGTCGATAAAATGGTAGGTCGATATTGTGTCTGTCGATATTATGTCAGTGATTCAAGCAGTCCATAAACTTGTGACAGATTCAGTGGGATAACAAGCTGTACCTTCTCCAAAAATCTTTTATGTGTATCTAGGAATACATTACTCTGGGCTGTCCTTTTGTGCGGACTTGAGAAACAACCTTATGTTTAGTACATGACGGTGCATCTTGATTTCGTTCCAAAACCCAGGACACCCCACCCAGAATCAATAGCAGGAAAATCACAAGAATAGCACATAATATCTTTTTCTTTGAGGACCAGAATATACGTCTATAAACAGGGGGAATCGCTGGTTGCTCTTCGTCGGCAACCATCCTGCCAAAGGGATACATAGCAAATGATGAAACAAGAGGGCAATATGCCAGCAAGAAGAATATGTAAGTTCCCAGTGTCCGTCAGAGCCTCACTGGTACAGGCTCCTATTGTCCATCAAAATGTTGGTGCTCTTGAGCACCGGCGGTGGAGCTTGCTCTGTCCTAAGCTCGGGTTCCCACGTCGACCAGGATAATGTACCCCCAAAGGGGATACTTTCGATGTATCCTGTCCAATGTTCAAACAGTGCACAAATCTCACATCACCCTAAACTAACTCCGTTGGTACTATGGCAAAGTACACCCTAACTTACACAGTCCATCCCTAACTAATCTGACTTCTCCTTTGGTGCACTGTTTCTCAGCTGAGGGCGCAAATTATACCTAGTAACTCCAGGCACAGAAGGATCAGTGAAAAGGGGCTCCTGGATAGTCCGTATTTCCGGTGGAACTGCTGCATTCAGCACTTCATCATTTTCCTCATCCGTTTTGGTCCAGGTCAGCATGGCATCACTGAAGGGGACAAACTGAGGCACAGCCTCACACTCAGAGTCCCTTACTCCATCCCTCACCCATTGATCGTAGGGCAAGGGTAGAGGTATCCTGCGACAGTGAGTCGCATGCACCCAGTTCTTTCAGCCAGCGACCTTTACAGCTGTACGTGTAGCCAGGGGGACCTGCTTCGGCCCCTTCCACCGCGGCTCCAAACTCTTCTTCCGCTGGAAGTTTCGTACCAGCACAAAATCGCCACACTGAATATCGTGTCCGGGCCCCTCTGGTGTAGCTGGCAGGGCTTCCTGGACCTGTTGGTGAATAGAACGTAAATTTTCAGTTAACTGGAAAAGGTAGTCGATCAACAACGGGTACTCAATATCTGAAAACCGCTGAGGTCGCGGGACGCCCCAGACATTTGCCGGTTGACCGAACATGACCTTGTACGGTGACATTCCTGTCCTAGAATGTGCTGTTGTTCTTGTCGACAAAAGAGCTGATAGTAAATGGTCTGCCCACTGTAACCCTGTGGTCTCCTGAATTTTTGCCAATTTCAGATTGAGAGTACCATTGTACTTCTCAACTAAACCTGCTGACTGTAGATGATTGGCTGCATGGAACTTCTGTTTGATACTCAAATCATCACAGATCAATTGAATCACTTTGGCATTAAAATGACTTCCGTTATCACTCCAAATCAAACGGGGCAAGCCGAAACGAGGAAAGAACGCCTTCAGGAGTACCTTTGCAGTCGTAATGGCTCTATTGTCTTTAGTGGGATAAGCCTCAACCCATTTACTGAATGCACAAACAACCACCAAAACATACTTCAAATTATTGTACCTAATTGTATGTAATCCATCTGAAGAACCTCAAAAAGAAAAGCGGGTGGTGCAAAATTACCAGGTGGTGTAGGGGTACATTTTCCAGGATTGTGCATCATGCACACCATGCAGTATTTCACTAAATGGGCAGCTGTCTTCGAAATGTTGTCATTTTGCCATACAGGGTCTAACAACTTGCAAATACCCTTAGCACTAATATGGGCTGGGCCATGGGCCATCGTAACTACAGGAAGAACATATGCATCTGGCAACATCCATCTCTGCTTCCCTGACTTTTCAATCCAACATCCCTTATTGTTCAATTGTGCTGTACTTTCTTGCCACTTTGCTAATTCCTCTATTGTGGCCTCAAATGTATCTCTTTCACATTCTCAAGTGTATCCTCAAACATGGTAACTTCAGGCACCCACCTAGTGGGACCTGCTACAAACATTCTTTTCATTTTTGTCTGGGCTGTTTCCTTAGCTGTCTGATCTGCAAAAGCATTTCCCCTACCTACATCATCAGTAACTTTCCGGGGGGCACTACACTTTATTATAGCCAATTTCTTAGGGAGTGTCAAAGCAGACAAAAGCCTCAATATAAGGTGCCCATGCTGAATCTTAGTGCCATGCGAAGTAAGAAATCCTCTCTCAGCCCAGAGTCGCCCAAAGTTATGTGCGACTCCAAAGGCGTACTGGCTATCAGTATAAATATTGACAACCAGTCCCTCACTCAATTTGCAAGCTTGTATTAACGCAACAAGCTCAGCAGCTTGGGCCGATTGATAGGGAACTCGTGATGTCTCAACTACCGTACGCAGCGTGATGAGGCAAAGTCTTACACATACATGAAGGCAGCACTTATTAAATTAGTCTCACCCCTAGTATCGAGTATTGACAGAGGTTTAGGGACAATCACAAGGGGCAACTGGAAAGCTGGATTAAGGGTAAAAAAGTGGATACTTATGAGGGGTTCTAGAGTTTAGTGTTAAAGGGCACATACTTACTAATTGTTGCTCAGAGAAGTTACACCAGCATCTAGTAGATTCTAAGCTATCTAGTACTAGAGAACTGGGAAAGATGGCTCATTAATGGGTACGCACTAGGGTGCCAAAGAAGTCCCAGGGAGGTGATTCTAAGAAAGGGGGACAGGACCCCCTTCAGGAGAAAGAAGTGGGCAAAGATAAAAAGAAAAAAACCCTAAAGAGCCCCAAAGGAATGTCCAAGGGGGAGTCCCGAGGGAATATGTCTCATTACATTGCATACCAATACCACGCGTGCCATTACAATGCGGGTATTACTACGCGATGTCAATGACAACGACATGCCATTACATCACAAACTGTTACCACGACTATGCCTTTACCACGCATGCCATTACAACGCAAAGGCATGCGTGGTAAAGGTATACTCATGGTAAAAGTTTGAAAGGTAAGTGACTCTACCCTGTCCTACCCTAAAACCTAATGTAGTACCCCTGCACGACCCTCCCCCGACCCCCAGTCCTCTCCCTACATTTACGCTACCCAGCACTACACCCCAACACTACCCTTAACACGAAAACACTACCCTACACTACACAAACACCACAACACTACCCTAAACCCTACCCCCTGCATGACCCTCCCTCCTTCCCACAGTCCGGTCCCTACACTCAAACACTACCCTGCACGACCCCCGACACTACCCTAAACCCTAAAACACTACCCTACACTACACAAACACCACAACACTACCCTAAACCCTAAAACACTACCCCCAGCACGACCCTCCCCCTTCCCCCAGTCCGGTCCCTACACTCAAACACTACCCAGCATGACCCCCCGACACTACCCTAAATCCTAAAACACTACCCTACACTACACAAACAACACAACACTACCCCAACACTACCTAAACCCTAAAAAAGTAACCCCCACCCCTGGCACAATCCCCCTTACCTCTCTCTCCTCGTGGTTCCTCTCTCCTGGTTCCTGCGTCGTCTGAGGGGCGGTGCACAGTGCACGTCGTTGTGAGGAAACGGAAGAGCCTCAGTTTCCTCACAACGATGTGGATCGCCATTACATCGCATGTGTTGTAAAAGCACATGCGATGTAATGGTATGCGTATTAATGTCTACGCGTTGTTACATCGCATGCGTTGTAACGCATGCGATGTAATGACATGCGGGGAAACAGCCGCGTTGTAATGGCTGTTTCCCATCCCGAGGCCTGCCCCAGTCCAAGGTGAGAGGGTACCTGGGAAAGAATTATGACCCTTCAAAGGCAGGGTTGTACTATGACTGTCAACAGCCAGGACACAGGAGGGGAGATTCTGTGAACACCAAACGGTCACCCACCAGTGACCATCCCAAAGAAACTACTAGTGTAGGGATGGGGTGGAAGCTGTCCTTCGGAATTCCAGAGAGTACACTGAGGTCACCTTAGTTTCAGTGGGTGGGCAGAAAATTGAACCCATGGCACACTGGCCTCTAAGTATGGAAAAGTATAGGCAGTGGCCAATAATCAACGGGGTTGAAGTCAATGATCTGAGGCATAAATGTGCTAGCATAACCATGGTTATGGCTAAGCTGGTTTCCCCAGACCAAATAATCCCAAATGAAGTGCACCATATAGTCAGCTCTAATATTGACACAAAGTCCCATTCCATTGCAATAGTGGACTTTGAGTGTGGAGAGGAGGGTTACTGGCCTAAAGAATGTGGCTGTGTCCCCTGCCATCCCAGTGGAGTGTCTGCAGGGAAATGACCTATAAACTTCTGCCTGGGTAGGTGTGGAAAGGGGGACTCATGCAGCAATACAGTACCTCCCTGAGTGGTGTGGGTGTGTCAGATAGAGCACAAGCAGCCTTACAGTTAAGTAAAAGTACTCTGGAGTAGTTCTATCCTCCACTTTAACACACAAACAGCAAAAGGAATGTTATAACTTGTTGAAACGGTTTTCTGTCTTGTTTCCTTGACCCCAGGTCTGACAACTGGACACAAGGGACAGCTTGCCTGTCAAAAGCAAGATTTATAGGTTGTCAGATCAGGTCAACGTTGGCATCAAAACTGAGGTTGCCAGGATGCTAGAGCTTGGGGTAATTTTGGCCCTCTAACAGTGCCTGTGCCAGCCCAGTGGTGCTGGTGCCCAAGCCAAACCCTAGGGGAATAAACCTGAGATGAGGTTCTGTGTGGACTACAAAGGCCTAAATGCAGTCATCAAAACTGATGCTCGCCCCATACCCAGCGCTCATTGACAATTTGGGGGATACCAAGTATCTATGAACATTTGATCTGACTTCAGGTTGCTGGCAGATAATCCTCACCCAAGTAGCTACAGACAAGTCTGCCTTTTCAATTCCTGAAAGGCCATTTTCATTTTAAAGTGATACCCTTTGGGTTGCGAAATGCACCGGTCACCTACCAAAGGTTGGTGAACTGAATTCTTTCAGGCTGGGAAAGTTTTAGTGCAGCATATCTAGATGATATTGCTGTATTTAGTTCAAACTGGGAGGAGCACCTGGTCCACCTGAAGGAAGTGTTTCAGGCCATGCAGTAGGCAGCCCTAACTATCAATTCAAGCAAGTGCCAGATAGGGCAAGGCTTAGTTGTGTTCTTGGGCCACCAAGTAGGTGGAGGCCATGTACAACCTCATCAGCCCAAGATCAAACCATTTTACCCTGGGAGGCTCCTAAAACACAGACCCCGATCAGACCCTTTCTTGGCCTGACTCAGTACTAAAGAAGAATTGTAAGGGGGTATGGTACCATAGAGTCACCACTAACAGAACTCATTTCAAAGAAACAGCCCAGAAAGGTTATCTTGACTGAGCAGTGTCAAAAGGCTTTTTACACTCTAAAGGAAGATTTGTGCTCAGCATCTGTCCTAAAGGGACCTGGTTTCAGTAAAGAGTTTATTGTCCAGACAGATGCTCTGAACATGGGATTGGGTCAGTGTTGACACAGGTAAATGATCGACGGGGTCCGGTTTTCTGAGGGCTCTATCAGGTGCCAAGCGGGTGCCTGGCTTTGCCGGCGGTGTGCCTACTAGCCACCACCCTCCCGAGACCCATGGTGTGATTACTGATCACCCCACATATAATTGCTGGGTTCCTATAATTAAGAAGGTCCCCGCAGTAACAGCAGGTTTTAATAATTTTTTCCTGTTCTTCACATATTTGACCTCCTGGTTAGGGTGAGCCTTAGCGTGCTCATACCGCCGGGGTCTACACTCTGGTCCTAAAGAATGCCTAGCTAGTAGCATCACATAGGCAGAAACATGTTGACCACACACAGTGAGACATAGCTGACCAATCTATCCAGCACATACATCACTCACTTTGTTTTTACCCGTGCCTGGTTGGCCGACGAATAAAATTATTTTTGGACACAACCTAGACACTTTTAATTCACTTCACAATCACTTGCACTTGTCACTTAGACTACATTAACCTGCTCCGCAGTAATTCTGGCGTTGAAGCACACCGGGGAGGTACTCGACCTTCCTGGTGGGGCCCGATGATGAAGCATGTCACCAACCAGGTTGGTGAGTGAGGGCTTTCTAAAGAATCAAATTTGATTCTTCATGCTTGCTCTTCTCCTAAGAAGGCACACTCTTTTGTTGTTTGGACAGGTAAATGATGGCCTTTATTGGTAGGTGACTCCTCCCAAGAGAGCAGCGTTGGTGTGCCAGTGAGAGGAAAGCCTTTGCTGTGGTTTGGTTACTGAAGAAGCGGAGACCTTACTTGGTTGGCATTCACATCAGAGTTCAAACTGACCACAGTCCTCTCAGGTGACAGATGTAATGAGAGGAGAGAACCCCAAACTGTTGAGGTGGTCCATTTCCCTACAGGGTATGGCTTTTACAGTAAAACACAGACCTGGGACTGACCATTCCAATGCAGATGGTCTTTCTTGGTTCTTCCACTTAGATTATGAAAACTACGAGGGTGTGGTTTCATTGCTTATCACCTTTCATCTGGAGAGGGGGCATGTAAGGAAATGCCTCTTTTTTGCATGATCACCCCTTAAAGTTTTCGACTGATGCTGCTGGTGCTGTGGCCTACTAACCACACCCCAGTGCCAGTGCCCAGAGCCTTAGAATGAATATGTCTGATGGGCTCAGCCACAATTAGCATAAGTTAACTTACTTATAAGTCCCTCGTATATGGTACCAGGGGTACCCAGGGCTTGTAAGTTAAAGTGTCTCTCGTGGACTGCAGCACTTACTGTGCCACCACGAGTGTGACTAAGCAAACCAAGACTCCCAGCCTGCCATTGTTGGCTGGCAGAGCAGTTTTCGAACTGTTAACTCGACTTTACCATTTAAACTAATGACAAAGTCTAGACCTTCCTTTTTTTAATATATATAAGTCACCACTAAAGTAGGCCTATTGAGCCCACAGGCAGGGTACTGTATATGAAACGGTAGGACATGTGTTGTTATGTGTCCTAGGCGTAAAAAAACAACAAATTGTCGTTTTTGTTGTAGATAGGCTAGTAGGCCCCATTGGCGAGTACAGGGTTACACGCTGACAACTCTGCTCTGCTAACTCCTCAATGGGACTACTAAAGTTGGTGCTGCAAGGTATCAAAAGAATTGTAATATCAAACCCGACTTGATTTCCAAGTCGAATTGAATGTAACCATTAAGTAAATAGTTCCAAGTTTTACAGTGACCGTTTACAGTTGCTGGCCACGTGACAGCCTTCTGCCCTCCCAGGAGGGAGGTGTAAACCAGGAAGAAAAACAAAAGGCCTGCTGTTGGAAGAGGTATTATCTCTTCCAGGGATGAAGCCAAGCAGGGTGTGGGCCCAAAAGGTGGGCATCAAAGGGGAAGCTGCTTTTGGAGGGAAAATTGTAGACAAACACTAGAAGGGCTGCTTTTTTGTTCTGGAAGATAGGCTGGTGTAAGTGACAGAGAGGGGGAAACAGTGGCCAAAACATTTTTCCCATGAACCTCTAAGGTGGGTCACCAAACTCCACACATTGAGAGAGGGGTTCTGCCATCTTGGGATTGGGCTGAATGTTGCACTCTGGGATAGGTAAATGCCACACTTTGCAGAAAGTCAGTATCAGATGGGGGACCTGGTATCCCATTGGCTAGTAGTCACTGCATCCCCTGAGGGCAAGTTGTGGGCATAAAAGTGGCGCCCAATGCTCGGATCCAATCTGCACTGTAAAGAGGAGTGAAGAAGAACTGCCCTGCCATCCCCTGGACCCGGCAAAGAGAGGCTGCACCAAAGTCTGGACTGCACCTGCTGATCCTTAGGCTAGCACAGAGAGGACTGTGCCTGTGGTGCCCTTCTTGAGAAAAAGTCATCCTTGATCCCCAGACAGTAGAGGTGAATTCCAAGAGTCAGTTGGCTGACTTTCCGTTACAGCTCCAGGCCACAAAAGCTGAAGAAGCCTGCCTTGGTGAGTTAGTATCCACAAGTGCTTGATCACTACTGACTGCCGAAGCACAGACTGTGAGACCGAGTCTTGATGCTAAAAAGTTGCACCTGGGTCTGCTGGACCCAGAAGAGTTGTCGGAGTTGAGATTGGCTGCCCAAGATGGACACTATCCTCAGTAAAAGGGAGCCACTGGTTTCACAGTAACCAGAGACAAGTGGCATATGATTTTTGGCTGGACTTCAACTGGACTTCGAGGGACATTGACTCCTGTGGCCAAAGTTGTCCCACTGTGTTTGTGGACTTAGGGTTGGTCCCAGGAAGACTCTCTTCACTAGATCAGCATCCTCAGCATCCTTCAGCGTCTTCATCATCCTGTATCCTTTTCCTCAGGACCATTCCATTGATGTCTATGGCGGTTCGCCCATAGTGCCTGGAACTGGACTGGAGACTCACTTCACTACAAGGAAACTGACTTGCCATATCTTATTGGCCCTGTGGCTCACTCCCTGCAGAAGTTGGTCACCCAAAGCCGGCCAGAGTAACTGAACATAACTTTACAAAGGTTTTCTAAAGTTTTCAAAGTAACCGCTAATTGCACTAGTTGCTAATGTTTGTTTGAGATTTGAATGAAAAACAGTGATTTATTATTTTCTAAATAATTCATATCTCTGGAACCCTTAAGTGGATTTTGTTTGTTTAGGTGTCTAAAAACGTATAAGAATAAGAGCTATTTTTATAAATTGGTTGTGGATTCCCTTTGTGTCATAGTTCTTTCTTATTCAAATGTTTGGTACTTCTAAATGCTTTACACTTGTTCCTTTAATAAAGCCTGACTGGTTAAAGCCACAGCTACTGAGGTTTACAAACAAACCAAACTGGACCCAAGACAGACAGGTTGGTGAATTTATTACATGGTGATGTCGCACAACCACACCATATAATAAACTGCTTTCCTCACAGAGATTGACTCAAGGATTTTGGCAGTTTTTCACTTACAAAAATTGAGGAGGTTTTCGCGGGATTGTAGATTGGGCACATGTGGGCCTTTCAGGGCTTCTGGATTTTTTAATTTGCAATAGATGCTGAAGATTTCTTTTATTTGATGTGGTGCCTCTTGGCACATTGAACATAGCAAGAGTTTAGTTGTTGGCTCTTTTGATGACTTTGTAGTATTTTTTGCACGTGCAACGTGGTTTTTCCTCTACAGCCTGTTACTTGTGTCATTTCGGCCATTCTGGCATTTAACACGTCATTTCTTCTAATGTTACAATGAACACTTGTTGGTGGCTTTAATGCCCTTCATGAGGGTTTATGGGTATGGATTTGACTGGGTTTAGGGTATCTAAAAAGGATGATTTATCTTGGTAGAGGCAAGCAAGCAAGATGTATGTACAGTTGGGTACATAAGTTTTAGTTGCATTGTAAATTTCTTCAAACTCCTGTATGCTCTGGTTTGTTAGGTTCCTGCACTTGATGGGAGGCCAGTGTTGATGTTTAGGCAATAGCTTTCTATTTGAGGTTGTACATGTTGATGGATACAAGAGAGTGGTGCAACCAGATTGGTTGATGCACCGTCATGTTGTTATTGCACAGTTAGGGGTTATTATAGGCACCAGTGTGTTATCAGCTATGTGATTTGGAAGTCATGAACCTGCATGTTCTTGAGGACATACTTTTCAGGTTCTGAGTCTGGCCTGATAACTCACAAGTCAGCCTCCAATGACTAGAATTTCTACTCCAAGTGGAGTGTCAATTCAAGGAATAAACCAATAAAAGTAGGGTTGTTTCCAGGAGAGAAGTAGAATGCCACTGTGATGACAGAAAAATATGTTAATGCACGAATGACAGTGCAAGTTCTTTAAATGGCATGGGCTAGTGCGCTCCAATCCTCTTACCCTCTATTCTTCAGAGATATTTTAAAGCCCATGGAATGGAGGTAATAGAGAGAGGTGATAGAGTTATCCCCAAATGGTGTTTCAATAAGGCCAACTATGTGACAGATTCTGAGAGGAGGTTGTGTATTTATAGGGTGCGTTTGAGAGCAGATCGAGTATTGATTAGGACAGGTTTTAAGTGGTGGTTTGGTACTGCCAGCAAGACCAACCGAAAGGAAGCATTGAGATGGGCATGGAGCGGCTAAAAGCAGTTAGTCTCCATGGCTCAGTAGTAGGGATCAACCCTGAACACCAGAGAAGAAGCTATTTTGAAGATCCATTCTTTGTCTATACCTATGAGGTGAGGAGGGGGGAACCAAAATCAGCAGATATGCAATGGAGCAAGCACTACCAATACAGTGATCCCATCCCTCGTGATTGTGAGCATAACCCTCTGGAAGGATGGAAAAAGCAATGTCAAGATACCCGCCACCCGTTTGCTTGTAACATTAGAAGCAAGCGTGCCTATCCAAGACCAAACATGAAAAGTTGGAGGGATGTCTCATCCTTGACTGAGGAGGGCAAGACCTTGCTCAGGTTTTAGTTACTTCTTCCAGAGTTTTGTGTTGTCAGGTAATCCCGTTGACCTGAAGAGATCAATCAAGGCCCTACACTTCTGGCCAAGGCCCAAGTCCTGATTGATTTAAGTATTGAATTTATGATTTATCTAGTAGTTTTTATATAGCGCCAACTAC
Source organism: Calotriton arnoldi (assembly GCA_963921515.1). NCBI lineage: Eukaryota > Metazoa > Chordata > Amphibia > Caudata > Salamandridae > Calotriton > Calotriton arnoldi. The sequence goes on from CAWUFW010002358.1 coordinate 57,594, forward strand.
AGAGGTGTGATAGAATATTTTACAAAAGGACCATACACTAGAAAAAGCTGCAAAAGACAATAATAATACAAAACAGTAAATGAATAAAGAGCAAGCGGTAATGGGAACACTCATAGCAGTCACATCAACAGACTTGTCCTATGGAAAATATGGGGGTACAATACGAAAAGGGTGCATTATGAAGGTGATAATCACTGGTACATCATAATGAACACTTTTGTAGGTTTGATAGGACATGTAAATACCCTCAAGGAACCCCATTTTGTTTGTTTGATGTAACGTCGTAAGTGGAAAATGGTATGCCCATCGATGGTCCCTTACTCACAGTACCACAGGAACAACGCTAAACCCGATTGAAGAGGCTAAATCAGGCCAAAACTGGTCTTGAGTTGCCTGTGTTCTGGTTCAGAGAGGACCTGGCTTATCAGTTTGCGCTAGACTGTTAATGGAGCAGGACCAAGACCGATTTGCATATTGCTGGGTCTAAACTGACGTGGCATGATGGGCAAAAGAACAATGGGTTAAGTTACACCAATCAATTGGCAATGGTTAGGCTTATTGCAAGCATCCCTCCCGTCAACTTTTATGTGTTTGATGAAACACCCTAAGTGGCCAAGGTTATGCCCAGACATGAGTCCCTGGCACACTGTGGCACTGGAACCAAGTTACACAACTGACAAAAGAGGCCGAATCAGGCTGGAACTGGTCCTGGGTTGCTTGTGTTCTGGTACAGAGAGAACCTGGCTTGGCAGTTCAGGCAGTACCGTTCCTACTGGAGCAGAACCCAGACTGATTTCCATATGGTTGGGTCTCATGGTGGGCAAAAGAAAGATGGGTTAGAATGCTACCCATAGCGATTGCCAGTGGCTTGCAATCATTCCTCCCATAACCTTTTGTGAGACTGAGAGGAAAGGCCAGAACAGGTTAAAAACATGTTAGAGCTGCATCGGGCAGCGAGCACTAGGCTATGAACACAATGAATTGGGGGGTGGGGAGGAGTAATGGGCAAGGAGTTATAGAGGAGGCAGATGGAAACACATTACAAGTGGAGGGTTTAGTTGCTAGAGCGCACCAACAGGGAGGGAAACAGTGGAGATGCTCAGCTAACAGAAAGTCCGGAATCCGGACTCACTCCTGCCCGATACTAAGAGTCGGGTGGAGTATACAGCCAGGGCTTTAAGTGTGCCGGGTCCTGCCGGTGCTCAGCACCAGCAGTTCTAAAAAGCAGGTGCTGAGATGGGTCCCTATTGGGCTCTCCATTTTGCCTTCACCCTCCGGGTGCAAAAAAAAAATCTTATCTCTTCAGTGGTACCACCCTTCACTGCCTTTGATGTAACTTCAAAGAGACTTGTTCTTTCACAGTCTCATCATGTCAGAACTGAAGCATTTTTAATTAGTTATACAACGAAGACATAGTTGTTGCTTATTTATCTTGTAGAACTAACAACCATTGGCAAAGCCAATAGCCCTGGCTTGTTGTAGGTAATGTTACTTGTTGTATGACATATCTGGATGCAATGGCAGAAGCAGCAAAATACCTGTCCCAGGGGACACTATGCTAAGCACAGATTTTTAACTTACGTATTTTAAGCCACGCCCTTAGTTATACCGGCCACGCCCCTTCACACCCCTCAGTTTTTTCATCCCACTTAAAGCTCTGTACACAGTATTTCTGTTTGACATGTACACAAAATAAATGCGTATACGTGAGTGTGTAGAGTGCATTCGACTGCATTCCCTGGGTAGGCGGAGGAAGGAAGCCTCATTCGTGGATCCCCTGGCCAGTTGGCACCGATGGCACAGCTTATCCCCTACAGATCGATGCCAGGGCACCTGTCTGAGATCTGACTCTACCGGTGAAGACAGGATCTTCCGCATTGCATGGGAAACGCTTCCTTTCTCTTCCTGGCTGGAGGGGAGGGGGGGTGCGGGGGGGTGACATTTTCAGCAGCCAGCCTTTAGGGCGGGTCTGGTATGACTCACCTGCTAGCAGAGTGACTCACCGTCTGCTGGGGATTGGGTGCCCCGGATCCGGCAGGGGTCAGGCGATGCTTGGAGGTAAAGAGGGGCTGCAGTGTCTGCCTCACTCCCTCGCGGCCTCCTCGCTGCTCTTCTGTTCAGGCGGGAGACGGGCCCCCTCCGCAGAAGGAGCACTGCGGAGGCGCTGCCTTCGGCCAATGAGTTCTTAGAGGTGTGTGCTTTTGAAGTAGGATACAAGTGTGTGCTGAAAGCTCTCATTCTCTCTGTCTCTCTCTCCTGAGGAGGTGTGTGGGGGTGGTGGGGTGGGAGGATTCAGTCGGTGATACAAATCCACACATACTGCCGGGGTGCACATTCAAATCCCCACGACAACACATCCTGTGACGTAAAAACATTAGCACTGACACCCACAAAACAGAAATGTGCACTTGTAGATATCCATCTATAAAGACACACAACCGCTCATGTATCAACTCCGATATATACAGAGACAGGTCTACAAAATCTTCCACTCAATGCCTAAAATTACATACACAGAGGTGCATCCGGTAAGTAGCTACATAAATAAATCTACACTATAAGACACATTGAAAGACCCACCTGCACGCACGCACGCATTGACAAGCCCTGCCAAGTGTACATTCATATACAGGGAGATATAGACCTGAAAACTCTTACACTGACGCACACATGTACAAATAAACATGGGAATAAAGAGTGAAGTGGTATAGTAGATTTTCTATATCTGATGTAAGGTAGAGTAGCGTTGTAAAAAGGTTAAGGACGAGTGGGTGGGGCAGTGGAGCAAGAAACAAAACTGAAGCATATAGAAGGAATATAGAGAGGAAATGCTAGATTGGCGACATAGAGATCTCCTGGCCTAGAAAGTGGTGGCGACAGTGGGGATCTCTCTCTGTGGCCTGGGCAGACCCATAGGTAGTAGTTAAGACAATGGAATCCCTTCAGTCTGAGACCTCTCCGGTATAAGGTAAGGAATGTACCAAAACTTGGCAAAATGACATTGCGCTACCAAGTAACCAAGTAGTAAAGTTCGAGAGCTGGGATATCGAACCCTTCAAAATCATTTGGCAATACCACCAGTTCCCAGGCAATCCTTGCTGGTTTATTCGCCAATAGTAATCTTATCAAATGAGCGTGAAGCGTGATAAAGAATTGATTATTCAGGGGTTTGGGAATATTCGTGAAAATGTTTGGTAATTTAGGGAGGACCACCATTTTAATCAGGGTCGCCCTACCAGCCCGGTACAGTGGGAGCCAGAGCTACGCATCTAACAATATAGCATAAGTATTTGTAAAGTGCACGTTCACCCGTAAGTATGCTGGCGCTGAATAACAGATTTTTATTGTTACCCAACGGTGCTCATTTTATTGAACTCAGATGGATGAAAGGCTGAGTGGATCCTACGGGATTTGAACCTGTGACCATGAGGTCCACCACAGGCCCCTACAGTGGACACATTAGCCCACTGAGCCACCACTCTCAACTTTTTATCTATCTGTTTATCTATATGTCATGAGTGATTATCCATCACCAGGCCATTATTTACTTGATCACCTGTTCAGGCTGTCTGTGGAGGAATACACAGAGGTATTTCACCGAGTCTGTAACCCAGCTAATCGGATACTCCAGGGAGACCGAGTTGGTGCAGTCAGTGATTGGGAAAAGGTCTTAATTCGCCCAGTTTATAGAGATCCCTGAATAGGTGCCAAACTGAACAATCTCTCGGAACAGCGGGACTAGATTGGTCCCTTGCTCTTTAATGAACAGTAACATGTCGTCCGCATACATGGGTAGCAGCAGACGTTCATATCAAAAAGCAAGGCCTCTGTGTATATGTTTTTCCTGCAGCTTCCTGGCTAGAGGGCCCATAGCCATTATAAACAGTAGGGGATATATGGGACAGCCTTGAGGTGTTACCCCGCTATCAACAAGGGGTTCGACGTAAGACCATTAACGGAGATGCAGGTGGTTGGGCAAGTGTAGAGAAGCTGGATAAGAGCTAAAATATTGTTAGGTATGCCATACCATCTGAGGGTCTATAGGAGGAAAGGCCACTTTAAAGAATCAAACGCCTTCTTGTCGTCGAGCAGCACAATGGCTGCCTTAACTTCCGGATTGATCTGGCTTCCAGTAAAAAAGAGGATTAGGTTTAAAGCTCTGGTGCTATTTATTAAGGCCCTTCACGGGAGCGGCGCGGAGAATGTCAGAAGGAGAGTCACCCATTATGTGCCGCCAAGAACCTTGAGGTCATACACTTTGAGCCTGGCATCCGTTCCCAGGATACGCCGCGTCCGATCGGGCGGTCGTTCATTTAGGTTCCAGGGAGCCCAAGCCTGGAACCTTCTCCCGCTGACTCTCAGAACTGTGACCGACCTAGCCGTTTTTAAGAAAATGCTTAAAACCTGGTTATTCCGTAACTAACCTAGCTCTCCTCTCTTCTAGTTGCAGATTAAAACCAAGTCCCCTCTTTCAGGGGCATCAGCAGGATAGATAGAGTCATTTTAGCACCGGGACACTCTTGTTGAGTAGCTGTGCGCTCTACATATGCTTTCATTCATTCATTCATTGAGAACCACAAAGATCATACAGAGATTCATTGCTGTGGATCTGTGAGGTATGAATCCAAACTGTACTGGGGCAATCATGCATTCAAGAAGCTGAGAGAGTCTGGTGGCAAGAATTTTGGCTAGAATTTCATTATCACAGTTAATCAACAAGAGAGGCCGATATGAAGCACATTTTGAGAGATCTTTGCTGGGTTTTGAGAGAAGAGTGAAAAAGGATTCGCACATTTAAGTGAGTAGTTCTCCTCCTTGCAAAGCCTCCACGTAGACTACATTAAGAAGAGGGGCCAGCACATGTTTACAGGCTTCATAAAACTCGTCTGTAAGCCCGTCTGTACCAGGGGCTTTTAGGCCAGCCAGAGAATCTATAGTGGCTATGACCTCCTCGAGATAGATAGGTTAACAAAGGAACTGGCGGTGTCCACCATCTAACCATGCCAACGCTATTTCATAGAGGTTATCAGAAGAAGGATTTCGTCGTCTACTGTTAGGATAGATCCCTCAAGGTTTTCCAGCTCAGAGACTTGTGTTTTTGCTCTCACACACCTGAGACGCCAGACCAACATTCTGACATGTCTCTCACCTTCACTGTATTGTCTAGCCATGACATATTTCCCAAGGTGAATGACTTCCCTATCAGCCAAGTCAGAAATTGCTGTAGGAGTTGATTTTGCTCCCACAGCAGAGCTGTGCCAGGCACATGTTCTAATTGGATCTCGAGGGCCCATAGCACTGCTTCCGAATTGTCAAGTTGCCCTCTAATGTCTCTCAATTCTCCCACATGCATTGATATAACCTGTCCCCGGATATACGCTTTAAAGGCCTCCCAAAGAGTGGCATACTTAGATACAGAGCCAGTATTAATCTGAAAGTATTCAAGGATCACAACCGGAGATTGTCTTTGAAAACCCGATCCAGCAGCGAGGAGGGTGGAAAGAGCCAATATAGCCTACGGCATTGAGAAGTGTATAATAGGGACTGGCAAGTGGTTGGAAAGTGTACGAGGTAAGTGTCTCACCTCCGCAACAGAGGGGGCAATATCCTCAGATGCTAACCAGTAATCTATTATGGAGAATTATATATAGGGTGCAGAAGGAAATGTAAGTTCTTTAGTGGTTGGGTATGCTCTCCTCCACAGGTCTGATATCCCTTACAAGTCAATAAGGTCATGAAGGAACCATGTCGCTTGTGTGTGCTGGACCCGGTGGGGTCTCAAAGACTCCACTGTTGTGTCCAGTACTAGATGCCCCCCCCAAATAACTGTGTCTGACTGGGAAGTGCGCAGCTTTGCAGAAATATCAAGAGAAAAACTAAGGGTCATCTGTGTTCGGTGCGTAGGTGTTGATCAGTGTAAGTGTTGACATCAGAGCTTAACAGGGACATGTGAGCACATAAGAATATACACTCCACTGGAATACGTTCTGTAGTAAGAAAAATAGTACTGTGGGGACTATTTAGGGGCAAAGGTGTTTGAATGTGGTGGAGCAATGTGTGTCTCCTGTGGAAAGGCTATGTCCACCCCATTTCGGTCCAGGTACACCAACACCCTGCTAGTTTTGCAGCAGTCGTTAAGTCTACGAACATTCAAGCTGATCCAAGTGAGTGTGTGCATACGGGTAAATATACATTCTGGTGGGGATAATATGTAGCAGAGGTGCTTATGAGATTCTGCTGTTCTATAAAGAAGGCGGTGATCTCCCAACAAAGACCATGACTAGAAACAAACAATGCATTCAAATTACCTGTGCACGTCTCCCCACCCACCATTAATGTACATTGGCAGTCACAGAATGAGAAGTTGGGGGTGGCAGGTAATCCGGAGGTCACCTTCAAGTTCATGAATGGATGTGGAAGCAGCCCAGACATCCCCCATGTGTAAATGTGGAAATACGAGTGGAGAAGTCAGGACTCTGCTGGTTCAGCTCTCCAGACTGGCAGCATGGGAATGATCAGTTGAGCGTCCGCTTCTGGTAGGGCTCGTCAGGGATGCAGACGTGGATCTGTTTACTGGCAGCGACTTGCAGAATTTTTAGGGCCTCTGGAGCCTGCAGGAAAATACGAACCTTGCCATCAAGGTCCACCTTCATTCTCGCAGGGTAGAGCATGGAGTATCTGATGCTGCAGTTCTAAAGTAAGCGCTAGACCTCAGTGAACTTGCGCCAAGCCTCCTGGACCACAGCAGTGATGTTTGGGAAGATGGAGACCGTTGAACCCCAATATTGAAGTGGACCCTATTCCGGGCCATCCTGACGGCCACGTGGAGGTCTTGGAAATTAAGGAGTCTAGCAATGATGGGCCTTGGGGGATCACCAGGCGAGCCTGGGGGTCAAGGGACCTATGTGCTCACTCCACAAGGAATGCCCTGGACAACTCTTGACTAAGAGCACAATGAGCAAGGTCTCCATATAAGTCGCCATATGTCTGATGTTGGTAGATTCTGAAATGCCCATAATATGTATATTATTGCACCTGGAGCATAACGCCTGATCTTCATTCTTCAAAGCGATGGCCAGGGACCTGCTTCTCGAGTAAGGCAACCTTTGTTGTGGTGTCAGGAACATCATCCTCCAGGTCCAAGATTCGCCACTCCACTCCATCCATCCATGCAGCCTGCCTGTCCATGCTTTCCATGAGGCGGTCGAGAAGAGTGTTCATACAGTCAATAGATTTCAGGCTCATGCACAGGATGGCTGTTGTGATGTCCGGGGGCGCATTACCCACTGCGTGTTGCGAGTGATCCACCTCGGTGATGGAGACATCTGTACGACCTATTGGTATCAAAGGGGAGTTTCCCCTGCTGTAGTTCACCCTTGCCCATTGCTGCAAGGATGATCGGATATGTGTCCCAATAGTCCAGTCCCAACTCCTCTCCACGAGGTTTCAAAGTAGGAGCACAGCCACAGGGAAGAGGCTGGGGCAGGCTCCGCCAGGCAGCGCTCCAATCAAGACACCCAGCTGAATGGGTAAGGCCCCACAAGGTGCACAGGCGCAGGAGGGGAGGGGGAAAAGGGCACCGGGTACACAGGCAGCACTCATCATCTCCTCTTTGACGGTCAGCTTGTCCACTCCCAATGCAGCTCCCTCAAGACCAGGCCGCAGCATGGCCCAGGTGCCCACAGGACTCCTGGCGTCAATTGCAGAATCTTTCTGCGGGGTGTGGTGGGAGTGGTAGTTGCTGCAGATCCGGCACGGCCAGTTGTACAGGTGTGGTCATGTCACCCCAGAAAGAAGCAGCAGATGCACCGGCCCAGGGAGGGCGCCGTGTCGAAGGTTTCACTCCACCACATTGGAGTATGGTCGCATCATGCAGGATTCGGGAGCCAAATCCCCCATCTTCCACTCACCGATGTCGATCTGCCCCAGCGGCGCACAAACACTCAACGAGTGTGTCCTGCTAGGACTGGGTGGAGATTGGATGCTTTGAGACTGGTCCCGCTGGGAGCCCCCACATGGGTCACAGGCTCACAATGCAGCTCTCAGGTCCCGGCAGCTTGATTGAATCCCAGTGTCTCAACACTAGGCCGCCCATGTCTGCAGGATAAAGGTGGGGGCAACCACTCTTCCCCGTGGTGGTGGGCTGGCAATGAGAAGTTGGTCTCAGGATCACCAGCAGCCCCTGTCGCTGCCAGGCCTCCGTGGCCAGCACTCCTGATAAGGCTGCAACCGTGGAGAGTCGGCGGGGGGCCAGCCAGTGCGGTGGCAATCAGACCCTAGGGCACTAAGATGATCTAGCCCTCATCTCCCATTGTCAGAGGGAGGAGCAGTGGGCATAGAGCAGCACTCCACAAACTAGGATTCTCTACACCTAGCGGGGTGCCATGCTAAGGCGCCAGCTTGGCCTCTTGCATGGCCCCACCACAGGAATATGATGCTTAAAACACAAACATTTAAAAAGGAGGATTAAAGGGAGATGTTATTAAATGAACTTAAGGAAAACATGGAAGAGGTTTGGGAGGAAGCACCCACACCAGTTAAATTGAACAAACAAAAAAAGGAAAAATCAGGATGACATGAGGGAGAAAGAAGGCCAGAGGAAGGACTATTGGATTGGTACGTGGGCAGGGCATGAAAAGGCAGAAGAGGGTCGGAAGTGCCAGGGAAAGATGCAATAGGAGAAAGTGGTTTGGGGCCTCCTCCTTTCCCTTTCCCTAGTGAAGCAAAAAAATAAAAGGGAGGTTGAAAAGAGTGCTGGGTGCAGTGAGCACAGAAATTGAGAGGAACTTACTAAACAGATTTAAAGGCATTCACCAACAAGGTTTAGTGAAATTTTAGATGAACCAGGTACCATAGAAAATTGTTGTCAGAACGTGCTTCTTATGTTTTTTTTCAGAAGCGCATTGAACTGTCTTTGTAACATTACTGGAAACATCATATATCACCAAACTATCTTCATGTTACCACCCACAACTACAAGTATTATATGTACTGCTGGATGCTATGTACAACACTTATGCTAAAATTGATTTTTAAAAGGTACAGCACTTCTGTTAATTAACTGATACCTCACCAAAAATACATAAAAATAGATAACCATGAAAATTGTAGATTTCCATGTGTATCCCTCCTTCTCTGAATTTATCCACACGGTGTCCATTACACATGAAGAATTCTTACAGATTTGTGAATGTGAATAGCAAACTATATTTTTTTCTCAATGGGGACCATATTATTCCAGGTAGAATTGTGCAATTCTAATACTGAAATTGCAAGGTTCTCCTATACATTTTTCACCATGGATACACACTTACTCATGCCATAGCAGGTGTAGCTTTACAGTTTTGAGGGTTGGAAGCACAATGCAAAAGATTTGTGAATACCCAAAAACCTAACCTACAAAAAGTGATCATTACATGCAATGTACATATTCACCATTTTCCTGTCACACACTCTTTCCTGCACCTAACTCTCTGTCCAGCTGTGGCGTCTAAAGAAGTTAATTTTAGAGGGTGGCACACAGTGGATCTCAGATAAAACTGGTGGGGCCATCCACACAGGTGTATACATTTGTAGAAAGTATGGCTGTAGATACACATGCTCTTCCTACTCTGTCTGCCATCTAGTGTTGGGCCTAAACGTTTTTCTTCAAAGAACTTCGAGTCACAAGACCTGTTGTGATTCCACTCTTGGTCCACAAAACATCATCACAATGGCTCCACCTCAGATTGTTTGCTTCTGCCATCAGGCTCGGACGTTTGGAAATGCTGATCCGTGGTTGATTCCTCAATACGCATTGTGTCTTGGTTCTCAATTTCTTTTTGGGTGTAGCGGCTTCCCTTTCCAGCCCTATGATGTGAACATTACTACTGCTTCAAGAAAAGCTCAGTCGAGACTTCGGACCAGGCACATAACACCCAAACACTTCGACGCATTGCGGCCTCCAGCCGCCATTCTCTCCACAGTTTGCCAAGGCTTCCATGAGAATATGCCTAGGGCAGCATTATTTAAGTGCTCCGTCCCACTTCTTCCCTTGGTGTAATGCAAGATACCCCTGACACAACCATTACAAGGTCTGTAATTTCTTCCTCTCCCCAAAACACGCAGAGACGTCCAGCGCAGCCAGTCGCGCCTTCCATTGCAAGAAAACACTAAGGTACCAGAAGGAAAGGAGGTGAGTGCACCATAAAATGCAGTTACAAGTCTTCTTGGTGGTGCCCACCATTCTTGGAGCTGATGATATGGCAGGTACTGAGGAAGAGGAGGTCGTCCCTTTGGGCATTCAAACAGGCTAAATAGAGGAAGATCCTGAGGCCCTTTTCTTTGAAGCCTTCGATATCAAGGAGGAGGTCGAGTTCCTCCAGCCAGTGGTTCAACACACCCCTTCAGGTCTAAACTTAGACTTCAGGTCTAAAACTAGACCTCAAGTCTAAACTTACAATTCAGGTCTAAAGTTAGATTTCAGGTCTAAACTTAAACTTCAGGTCTCAATTTAGACTTCAGGTCTAAGTTTATCTTTGTGAATCGGGCCACCAGATCCTAAACAGCTGACACTGTGTTCCTAGAGTTTGGTTACATCAATCTCCCAGAGCAAAGCATAATTATCCTGTAGGAAGCAAGAAAGCCTACTACTCATGCCTGATATGCTGCTAAGTGGAAAAGGTTCATGCATTAATGTATCTCTCCATAGTTAGACCCCTTTAAGATTTCTGTGCAGGAACCTGTTTCTTAGCACACTTATACAAGGCACACCTTCTCTGCACTTCTAGACGCTTACACTTAACAGCTGTTGCCTCATATGTTCAAAACAGACAAACATTTTCCCTATTTAAAATGCCAGTTATTAAGGTCTTTATTGAGGGTGTAAAGAGGATAATACCTCTAAAGACACCCCTCAGGCATCTCTCTGGAACTTCAATGTGGTTCTCACACGGCACATGAAACCCTACACTCATGTTAACTACGGTTCCTATCTTTGAAGGTGTTGTTTATCGCAATAACCTCCCTCATATGCATTAGCGAGATCAAAGCTCTTACAGCTCAAGAACCATTTATTCAGGTTTATAAAGGTAGGGTTGTGCTTCACACCAACTCCAAATCTCTGCCCAAGGATGTTTTGTATTTCCACATGTACCAGACCATTGAGCTTGCTGTCTTCTTTCCACCACCAGACTTTATAGCAGAAAGTCCCCTTCACACGTTGAATGTCAAGAGGAGGCTTATGTACTACATTGATAGAACTAAGCCGTTTAGAAAGACTACTCAACTTTTTGTGGCCTTCGCTGAACGCCACAGGGGACGTGCCATCTCTAAAGCTGGCAATGCAAGGTGAATAGTTAAGTGCATTCAAACTTGCTATGTCAAGGCCAAACACTCTCTGTGCCCCCTAGAGACCACTATACACTCCACAAAGGTGCAACCCTAGCCTTTTTTGGTAATATCCCTTAAACAGATACAAGCAAGGTTGCTACTTAGTCAAAGCCACACACTTTTGCCAAGTATTATTCTGTGGACGTTTTAGCACGTCATCAGGCTTTAGTTGGCCAATTGGTCTTAAGAACTCATTTTCATTCATATCTATCATTTGCTCGCTAGCCACTGCTTTGGAGAGGCGCTGTTTTATAGTCTATGCAGAGCATGTGTATCTACAACCACAAATGCTACGAACAGAAAATGTTACTTACCCTATAACAATTGTTCGTAGCGTGTAGTGCTGTAGGTTAACATGCACCCACACTCCTTCCCAGAAGCAAGCGATTATCACAGATATTTTCTGTCTTTTCATTCCTTTCATTATGTCCACTACACTCTGTCTTTAAACCTGTTCTCCACATACACTACTCACCCTCTGTGCTGAATACAATCTCAGGTGGAGCCAGTATGCTGGTGCATTGTTGACTAAGGGTAAAGTCAGAGTCACAACAGGTCTGGTGACTCAAACTTCTTCTAAGAAAAACAAGTTACCAACGTCCGGGCCCAACACTAGATGGCAGGAGTACACAGAGGATTTGAATCTATAGCACTACACACTACAAGCAGATAGTTTGATGGTTAAAGGGTATGTAACGCACACACATATGGCGGAATGTGCTGAATAAACAAATACGGAGTAACACACTGGTGTCTGAGCCTGGTTCTTTGGACTATACAGTGATGGGTGTGGCGATATATATATATATATATATGAATATATATATGAATATATATATATATTCCAGCTCCTTGGTCCCATTTAAAACAGCTTGCCGAACTCCTAAGGCGGGTGACTTTTCATCGTGAGAATGGGGCTCACGTATTTATACCAGCTCCAGCATGTGCAGCTCCAGCACATGCAAGGCACTCACGGGATAGATTTGAAATCAACTTTTATTAAATGCAGACCCGTTTCAGCCTGTAGCTTTCCTCAGTGCATGTAAGTGAAATTGCTTTGCACACAGCGTTCAGTTTAAATAAACAATACTGCCTCCTCATTGGTGAGTTTATGGTGATGGTAATCAAGGAAGGACTGCGGAAAATGTTCTCTATATTCCGGCTGCCGTACAAGTAAGGTAATATTGTCAATATTATTTAATTTATTTCCATATCGACTTTCATATCACGTTCTTATATTCGGGAATAAAAAGGCCCAAATCCTTTTCCTTACTTTCCAGGCATGCCACATGTTGTGTCAGTCCCTTCCCCCGCGCATTACACATCCCTCGCCATGCCTCTGGATTTAGTTCCAAGATTAGTCCGCGGGCAACAGTACCATTACTGCATGCCCTAAATTTGAATAATTTATGATCCTCTGATCGACGGAGGTATCTTTCAGAGACGGTTCTGGCCGCATGTTCCTAGATTCCAGCTCCTTGGTCCCATTTAAAACAGCTTGCCGAACTCCTAAGGCGGGTGCCTTTTCATCGTAAGAAAAACAAGTTACCAACGTCCGGGCCCAACACTAGATGGCAGGAGTACACAGAGGATTTGAATCTACAGCACTACACACTACAAGCAGATAGTTTGATGGTTAAAGGGTATGTAACGCACACACATATGGCGGAATGTGCTGAATAAACAAATACGGAGTAACACACTGGTGTCTGAGCCTGGTTCTTTGGACTATACAGTGATGGGGGTGGCGATATATATATATATATATGAATATATATATGAATATATATATATATTCCAGCTCCTTGGTCCCATTTAAAACAGCTTGCCGAACTCCTAAGGCGGGTGACTTTTCATCGTGAGAATGGGGCTCACGTATTTATACCAGCTCCAGCATGTGCAGCTCCAGCACATGCAAGGCACTCACCGGAATGTGGTGATAATTCTTATAGTTTGCTCTGATTCATCCTTATTATCCCTGGGGGTCAACAGTTCAGTTCTTGATCTCTTCTCAACTTCCCGGGTAGCTTTCATAACCATGGAGCGGGTGTACCCCCTTTCCCGGAACCTACTCATCATCTGAATTTCCTCTGATCTATAGCCTTTCTCCGAGCTGCAGTTCCGTTTAGCACGGAGTAATTCACCCAAAGGGATGCTTCTGATAAGGTTTTCCTAAGGTCTAACTTGTAAACAATCTGCTCCTCCCAGTACCCCAGATAGAGTCCCGCAAAGCTGATAGGGAGCAAAGCAAGTCCCCATCGCGGACCCGAGACATATGTCGATTTCTTCCTCCAGCCTCTAGTGCAAAGTCTCCCGTCCTTTATTAAGGATACAGGAGACTTTTTGAGGCGGATTGAAAACATAACATGGAGCAATGAGTACTCATTACTTTGTCTTGACGTGAACAGTTTGTACACGTGCATTCCCCATGAGTTAGGATTAAAAGCCTGCCGCCATTTCCTTAGAAACAGAGCAGTGTCATACTTATTTCACACTGAGATGCTTTTAGACATGATGCACACCTGCATCACACAGAATTTCTTCACCTTCGATAACAAAATCTACAGGCAGACTCTCGGGCCCGCGATGGGCACTTGCTTTGCTCCCAGCTTTGCGGGTCTCTATCTGGGGTACTGGGAGGAGCAGATTGTTTACAAGTTAGACCTCTTCACCAAAAAGGTCATCATGTGGGCCAGGTACATAGACGATATTTTCTGTATCTGGAACGGTGATGATACTGAGGCTATTGAACTGGTGAAGAAACTGAATGATAACCATTTGAATTTGAAATTCTCAAGCCAATTTGCCAAAGACAAAATTGAATTTTTGGATTTACTGTTAACAGTTAAGGGCAACAAACTGGACAGCTTCTTATTTCGTAAAGACACGGCTGGAAACAGTTTGTTGCATGCCCGGAGCTGCCACCCGGAAAGCCTTATCAGAAGCATCCCTTTGGGTGAATTACTCCGTGCTAAATGGAACTGCAGCTCGGAGGAAGGCTATAGATCAGAGGAAATTCAGATGACGAATAGGTTCCAGGAAAGGGGGATACACCCGCTCAATGGTTAAGAAAGCTAGCTGGGAAGTTGAGAAGAGATCAAGAACTGAACTGTTGACCCCCAGGGATAATAAGGATGAATCAGAGCAAACTATAAGATTTATCACCACATTCCATAACCAGGCAAAATAAGTCCGAAAGGGTCTAAGCAAATTTTGGCCAGTACTAAAAAACCGATAAGGACCTTGCTGAAAGTATTGAGGAGTTTCCCCAAATAACTTTTAGAAAAGCAAAATCTTTAAAAGATACCATCTGCAAAACGCTGGTTACACAACCAAAGAAAAAAATGAATATAAAAGGGTTTTTTGTTTGTGGAAATTGCAAAGCCAGTAAGTTTAGCAAAAATTGAAAAGAAATAAAACTATCAGAGGATTGCAAACCGTATGTGATTGAGAAACATGTATCATGTAATACTGATCATGTTGTATTTGCCTTAAAATGTCCCTGCAATAAATCCTACATAGGGAGCACAATCCATAAAGCGAAGAAGCGTGTCTTAGAGCACCTTCGTGCTATAAAAAACGAAGACAAGCAGTATCCTATTGCAAGGCATTTTAAAAGCTACCACAACCAGAATAGCAGCTTGTTGACATTCTGTGTACTTGACACAATCCCAATACAAGAACGGGGGGTAATCGAGTCCAAGATTTGAGACGCTTAGAATCGAAGTTAATAATTCAATACAGAACATTAGCCCCCACAGGCCATAATGGAGACGAAGAACTGTCAGTCCATCTAGGTTAACACTGTTAGGGATGGTTCCATAGATATACCAAGGAACCGAAAATATCGTTTGTTTTTTTAAAAATCAGAAGAGATGTCAGTGGTCTTGAAGGATGATATGATATATTTAACTGTTTTTAACCTCACTTTAGTTTTTGTTTAATATTGCTGTATGAAGTAATACATGACGATGAATCTGACACGTTTTTATATTTTTATGTTTTCACAGACTAGAAGTTATACATTGATGATGAGTGGAAGGCATCAGAGCTATAATATCTACTTCACATGATGGTGATGTCTTGGATCAACATTTAGAATATTATCAGCCCACTGGGGCTTGAGCAACCATGCAGGCAGTCCCATTTAACTCGTTATCGGGATATGAGATGACTATAATCTCATCTAATCTAATTGCCCGATAGGGAATACAGAATAGTGAGTCTGCCCACTGGGGCAGCATCCTGAATAATACATCCTTATGAATCAGTTTCCAGACTGACACTGTTCACAAGGAGGAGAATTAGATGTCTCCCCTGGATTTATCCTACAGAGGGTTGTCCGTTATTTAACCAGATAAATTGGGTTATAATCAGAAGGATGTATGGCCATAGTACAGTCAATACACATGATAAGGAGGTAGTTAAAACACGGGGATTGTGAAAGCTTAAATAAAGTGGATTCAAAACTTTATTGAGACACATTGGTGTAACACGAACAAAGGTGACATTCAGCAGAGCAATGTAGGATGCCATGAAATATCTATCCCACTCGTCCCAGTTATTTAGACATAAGATGCTTTCACCGGATGGTGTTACATCACGGGCATGAATAAGAAAGTTTTTAAATACCGAGTGAAGTAACTCGAGTAAGAACGGAAAGTATGTTTATTGATTTGTGTGCATCACATGTTAATTTAAGCACTTCCGCATTGGCAATATCGCTACTCGTGAACAAGAGGCGTGTGGCCTCGAAACGCGTTGGGTTGCCTGGAGAAATAAATAACAACCGCTTGCAAAACGATTGTGTCCGTGGCTTGCTGTTTTTGAAAGCTGGAACAGCTGTTGGATGGAGAGATAGGGGTTCGCCACCCCACCGCGGAACGCCGTCAAACAGAGGACCTGGTAGGCGAATGCGCTTTTGCCTTGTTTTGGGATATATATATTTATATATAATTTATATGCTGAAAATGTTTAAATCAATGACCATGTAGAGGAACAAGTCCAAAGGCAGTCTGTTGGAAAAAAAGGCACAGTAGCTCGGAATGTGTAGAAACTTGCAGAAAGATTCTAACTTTTCCATAATTACCTAAGGAGTGCATAAAAACACGTTCCAATAAATATCTCCTTTCTGCTTGTCACTGTACAGCTAGAAAAAAAGAGCAGAAGAAAGAAAAGCAACGTTTTGTTTTCCTTTTTTAAACAGCATCTTTAATTATGATCTGTAACTTGGCCTGCCTTTCCCCTGGCTGCTGGCAGAAGGCATTGTGACATCAGAACTCAACTGTAATAAGTTATTAAAGTTGAGCAGCTATGTCATTTCTTTATAATAGGTGACTGAGTGTGTCAAAAGTCACCGATTATAAAGAAATTTGATACAGGTTTTTATACAGGGATTGCAGAATCCGATGCATTATACACATAGACATACAAAATCAGATTTAAATATTGTTAGCTAAGGACACTGCTTTGCAATAAAGGCAATTAGACAAATGAATGTGCAGGGTAAATTGTAGCATCTCTGTTTTTGTGTCACCTCCTGGTACATTTAGCAGCTGTGCTGGTAGTAGGGAACATGGGGAGGGGAATCAGAACGATTTGGGGCGTGGACCCCCATACGGGCCCTTCTCCAGAAATGCCACTGCTGTCTGGTAACAAATCAACCCGGATCCTTGTTATGTTATATCTCCTTCATAGTGTATCGTGCCACTTCGAATACTGTGTAAGCTTTACGTTCCATGGAACGTGAAGCCTGTCTGTGGTTGAGAGTCAGGTACAGATGGGATAGCAGGCTGACGTGTTGTGCTTTTGTACCTGCCTGTCAATTTACGGAATAAAGCTATTTCGAACTTAATCCTCCTGTGTCCTTCTCAACAAATGGCGACGAATGGGATCTTTAAGGACCTGTGAAGGAGGACACCATTGATATAAATACCAAGACTGACAGGCAGAGTCGACGCGACAGCAGAGTGATACATACTCTGAAAGAGCTCATTGGCATTTGAGCATAAAGCAACGCGGCATTATCGGTGAGCGGTGCAGCTATTTTTTTTTTTAAGCTTTAAAATTGCACTATGGGCTTTACCGCACTTTGGGCTTTACCATTCAATGTTGGAACTCTCCCAAGTTCAAACGGTAGTTGCCCAGCAACGCGCTTTTGTTCCTACGGCCCGTGATCAGCTTACGCGCTGCTCCACACTCAATGCTCACCATTGTCTGAGTATTCTGTTCGCGCGTCAGACGTCCTGGTAAACGGGACGTGGTGCGTGACGACGTCACGCACAGCGGCCATTTTTGATTGGGGAGGCCGAAATAGATAGTTTTTTTTCTTTCTTTAAAAAAAAACGAAATTACTCGTCAAGGATCTTTTTAATAAAAGAGGAAATTACGCGTCAACGATCTTCAAGTTCCACGATTGGATTCCAGCAGCAATCTACTTCTTCAGGTGATTCCAACTTATTCTTTTTTGGGAATCTCATTCCTCTCGGCACAAGTACTCTGTGGTGAAGAATGGACAGTGTCAACCTTTGATTGCACTGAACAATTCCATTTTACTTTGTGATTTGATACTACTTGGAAATCTTTTGGGCAACAATGAGCCAGCAAACATTTACATTAAGTCCTCCACAAGTATTTTGGCCTGGTGGATCGGAACCAGTTCTTAAATGGATAGAATGGAAAGAGTATCTTTTGAATTATATTAAAACTGTAGACTCTGATGGCAAAATGTCGGCTCAGCACAAGAAACGTATTTTATTACTTCCTTTAGGCCACCAAGGACTTAAGACGTACAATCAAATGAACAAACCTGTGGTTGCTGGTGGTGATAGCAATGTTTTTACTGTGGCTCTTGCAAATCCAGATATGTATTTTGCCCCCAAAGTGTGCATAGGTATCACTCGCTACAAATTTTTTCAAAGAAAACAGCTCAAAGCAGAATCTATAGATGATTATGTGAGCGAGTTAAAGAAATTAGCCACTGATTGTGCGTTTGGTGGGTTATTGGAAGATTTTGTTCGTGACCAGGTGGTTATGCATGCTTATAATCCTGCTATTCAGGAACATCTTTGGATGAATGGAGATGCCTGTTTGGATGATATTCTTGCCATTGTCCGCAAAGCTGAAACGTCTAGTAGGTGTGCTTTGAAAACAGAAGCAATGGTAAGTGATACCGTAGCTAAAATAAAAGCGAGTACTAAACCAAATTTTAGCAGTAAGCGAAGATCTGAAGGATGGATCAACTACAGATCAAACAGAGAATCACCTAAATGTTATAGATGCGGAAGTCTAGAGCATCTAGCTTTTGCTAAATCTTGTCCCGCAAGGAAAGTCAAATGCAGTTCTTGTGGTATTTTTGGGCATTACACAAAGGTATGTAGAAGAAGATCTAAATCTGTGAAATGTGTTCACAAAGATATAGATTCCGGCAGTGAGTTGAGCAGTAATGATGAGCTTGTTTCAGAATGTACGTCTGTAGTAAAAAAGAAATGACTTCTGAATAGCAGGGATGGATGTTTACTTATTGAAAACAAACCTGAATGTTGGATTTGCATTGGTGGAGTGCGTGTTAAAATTTACGCAGATTCTGGTTCACCTTATTCCATCGTGAATGAGGATGTGTGGAAAAAACACTTCATAAGTAAAGTTGGTACTAAACTATTTCTTTCTGATATTGAACCAGAAGGATATGGTGGAGAAAAAATGTATTTTGATGGTTATCGCTGGTTCAAATTTGAGTTTAAAAATCGCCATTCTTATGGCAAATTGTATATTTCCAGAAAAGGTCCATCTGTTCTTGGATGGAAAGATCAGAAAAACGTACATATCATTCTTGACCCGAATGCTGTGGAACAAGTATTGGTAATGGATGAAAGTACGAAAGTTGGAGAAAAACCTTTTTTTTAAATTCCATCTGTTTTTCAAAAGAAAATAGGCAAGTTGAAGAGATTTGAACACAAAATAATACTCAAAGATGATGCTACACCCAAAATTCATAAGTTAGGAATATTCCTATTGCTTTAAGGAATGATGTTGCTGTGGAACTTGACAGATTAGTTACCTCTGACATCATAGAGCCTGTTGAAGCATCAGCATGGGTTTCTCCCTTAGTGGTGGTCAAACGCAGTAATGGAAAATTGAGGCTGTGTGTTGATTTACGCCATTTAAATGAGAACATTGTAGTTGATCAATTCCCTTTGCCTAAAATTAATGAAATGTTAGCTTTATTAGAGGGAGCCAAGTGGTTTTCCACTATTGATTTATCTGCTGCTTATCATCAAATTCCCCTTTCTAAGAGCAGCAAGAAATTTACAGCTTTTATTACACCGCAGGGTTCTTTTCAATTCAAAAGGATGCCTTTCGGTCTGGCGTCAGCAGCAGCCGTTTTTCAACGTTTAATGCATCAATTATTTGCCAATATCAAACACACAAAAAAATTCAGGACGATGTACTTGTTTTTGGAAAAAACAAAATTGAGCATGATAAATCTTTAGAGGCAGTTTTATCCATTTTAGAATCAAATGGATTAACCATTGAATATTCAAAATGTACATTTGCCAGTAATAATGTCACATATTTGGGACATGTTATTGATTGTGATGGAATCAGACCAAAGCCTAATCTTGTTGATGCCATTAAGTGCGCTCCTGCTCCCAACTGCAAAGATGATGTAAGATCTTTCATAGGTCTTGCTGAATTCTGTTCTAAGTATATTCCAAATTTTGCTTCAAGAACGTACAACATTAGGCAATTATTAAAAAACAGAAAAATATTTGAGTGGTCACCAGAGTGTGAACAAGATTTTTGCGATATTAAGGATTGCATTACTAAAGTGGCCTCTTTGAAGAGTTTTGACCCTGATGCCCTGAGTGTAATTACTACGGTTGCGAGTATCAAAGGTTCGGGTGCTGTTCTTGTTCAGGTGGGTGTTGATGGTAACGAGCATATTATAGCATATGCTTCAAGAACTTTGTCACCCACTGAGGAGAAATACTCAGTAATTGAGAAGGAGACATTAGCCTGTGTCTGGGCTGTTGATCATTTCCGGGCGTTTGTATGGGGTAAACAGTTCACATTACGTTGTGATCACAAACCTTTACTTAAAGTTCTCACTACTGAAGGTACTATAAACACGTCTGCAAGAGTTGCTAGATTAACTATCAGGTTACAAAATTATTGCTATAAAATGGAATTTGTTCCTGGTAAAAAAAATTGTATGGCTGATTTCCTTTCTAGAATGCCAAAACAACTTGACAGATGTGAGGATGAAGTTTGGAACTCTTATCAAGTTGCTTATGTACAGGATTTTGGAGATTGTGGTATTCTTAAGGTCAAATGGGAGCAAGAATACAAAAAAGATGAAGATTTGTGCCAAGTTAAATTGCATCTTAAACAGTCTTGGCCAAGGAAATTGGGTAAAAAGCACATACTAAAACCATTCTGGGAAGTTAGATTTGATCTGAGTGTCCAAGGTGAGAATATTTGGAGAGGTGAAAGAGTAATTCCTCCGAAGAGTTTGCGCACATCTATAATTGCTCTATGTCATGAAGGCCATTTTGGTATTGTACGTTCTAAATAAACTGTTAAAACTTCGTTTTGGTGGCCTGGTATGGATGGTGACATAGATGCATTTGTACGAAATTGTGAGTTGTGTAAAGTGGCTGATAAATCTTTAGTCACACTCAAACCACCTTTAGGTGTAATGACCAAACCCATGGGGAATATACTGCAATTGACATCATGTTTAAGCACAGAAATAGCTGTAGGCAAACAAGAACAGAGGGTGACCAGGTGGTCAGGGGATGAGGAGGGGGAGTAAGAATGTTTATGGCGGCAATAAGCAATCATTTGATAACATCTGAGACCAGGTGCACTGGCAGCTGCAGCCCCCCAGCACGTACACCAGATTGACCATGTCAGAGAGGTCAGCTAAAATTGAGGACACAGGCTGGGTGAAAAGGCGAGCATCAGAGAATAAAATGAATACAACGGAAAATGAAATTGATGTGACAGTAAAAATGGCTGCCGCTTATGCTAACATAGAATTTACACTTTTCCACAGACGACCCTTTTAGCATAAGCTAAGACAGTTTTTGTCCCTTCCAAGGGGTATAGCATATATCCTCAACATCTATTGTCATTAGTCCATATATTTCTCGTTCCACTGCTAAACGGGCATTTACGTTCTTGACATTCTCTTTAGACGAGATGCAGGCAGTACAGGCAGAGGTACAGAGAGAACAGAGCATTGGTCCACAATGAACACGCAAACAACAAGAGCAGATAATAGCTATTAATATGAACAGGACTGATAATACTTTCAAACCCCAAACTGAAAGTAAGTCCCAAAACCACCCAGTCCAAGTCCATGTTCCTGGGTCTTGATGTATTTCGGTGGCTATCTTGTGTAGTTTGGAGATGGCCACATAGATAGATGGTGAATTGTCCGGTATGAAAACACAGCAGCTGGATCCGATGACACGGCATGCTCCACCTCGGTCAGCTAGAACAACATCTAAAACAAGTCTATTCTGTAAAGTGACCATGCAGATTGATGCTTGTTCTTCCGTCAAGTTTCCTAAGGCCGCAGTTGTCTGATTAATCACTGCCTCCATTGTACGGGTGAGGCGACAGACCAGCTTGCTGTTTTATACTGGGCCAACGAAGAAGAAAAATCCTTTATTAAAGTCTGTATATTGCTCCCATGTGGTCTCTGTCTGATCGACTACAGAGACATCGATGGCACGTTTTCCCCTACTACCAACGTGGTGATTGAACAATTGCAAATCTTGGTGGTATGTTGGGGGAGCTAGAAACACAGGTGGTAGAAGAAAAAGCTATGTAACAGGTACCAGACCAGCCTAAAGGTAGGAAGTAGTATGCCTTAGCTCCACAAACAAAATAAGTATGACGTGATGCGAGGAAGCTGCTTCGGCCCCTCGTGGACATTTGCAACACTGTAGTACAGTTACTGTGACCCATTAGCACATTGCCTGTACTCTGTACACAGAGAGGGCCAGTAGTCAGAACAACAGAGATAACAGGTGGCCCATTGCCTTTAGCCGATCTAGATTTTGGATACACATATTTTGTTGCTGTATTTCCTCTACTATATTCTTCCATCTCCAAGATGGTCCCCTTTGCTTGTGGGTCCCCATCTTCGTTGGGATAGCATACTTTATTCAGTTTGGTGTTGAGGTCGCCCACATCCCATGTTTCTGAGAGGTTAAATTTGTAGGAAGCATATAGTAGCTCAAACCAAGCTTGGCATGAGCCATTGTGAGAAAATGGCAGTGGTGGCAACGGGATTCCTCTTATGTTCTGATGAGGAGGAATCTTGCCACAAACCCAACAGTTAGTAGCATTGCTTAGCTGGTGTGTCTGATGCAACATTTGAAGAAATGAATTGTTTCTCAGATTTTGCCGATACCCCTGTTCATGTTGCGGCAAATCGAAATGATGGTGTTCCTTTGTAGTAGGCGATGTAGCAGTAATGTTGAGCAAGGAAGCCCCAGGCATTACTTCCTCCACTACCCACATTACAGTAGCAATAAGAGCAGCAATCAAAGTCAAACCAAGGATGCAAAGTGTACAGCCATTACACATTGTTATAGCAATCTCCTTCTTCTCCTTAGGCAAGTTCATTTTTTCAGCAAACAACAAGAAAGGTAGTGCCCTAAGAGTCCTGAGTGAGCATAGGTTTCTTCACTGAGTTTGAGACGAGTCGACCACTAATAGGAAGACCCCCCTTTGTAATCAGACTTAACCACTCAGGACAATGGCTCAACCCGTCTTGCTTTGCACTGGAGCGCCTTTCTTCCTGGGTCGGAGTAGGTACCTGGATGTACCGGGGATCGTGTAATCCGGAAAGACTTCCTCAGTTCTTTCAGGTGATGCAGCTCTTCCTGTCTCTGTGACCAAAATATCACGATGATCCTCCAATGCAGCAGAGTCCACTAAGGTATGTGGCACCTTCTTGCAGTGGCTTGCATGTGTCCAGTTTTTCCTGTTGGTCACTCGGACTGCAGTTCGGGTGGCGAGGAGGACCTGCTCGGGGCCCCTCCAGCGAGGTTCCAAACAGTTCGTTCACTGGAATATCTTGACCATCACGAAATCCCCTGGGCGCAAGTCATGTCCATCACCTTGCGACTTATCTGGGAGAGCTTCTCGTACCTGCTGATGGATGGAAAGCAATTTGTCAGTCAACTGAGACAGGTAATCACTCATCAATGTGTGAGGCACATCATGTATAGGGTGAGGTTTAGGAACCCCCCAAATATTCATGGGCCTGCCAAACACAACCTCATATGGGGTAAGCCCAGAGCGTGTAGGAGGTATTGATCTGATGGAAAGCAGTGCTAAGGGCAATGCACCAGGCCACTTCAAGGAAGTGGAAGCCTGTATTTTTGCCAATTTCAGTTTCAATGTAGAGTTATAACGTTCCACCACGCCTGCTGATTGAGGGTGAAAAGCAGCATGGAACTTCTGCTTGACCCCTAGCCCTTTCATAACATACTCTACAACCTGTCCAATAAAATGAGGTACAGTGTCGCTCCATAGGACCCGACAGGCACCGAATCGAGGGAAGAACTCTTTTAGGAGTATTTTCGCAGTCGTAAGGGCTGCATTGTCTTTGGTAGCATACGCCTCCACCCATTTGCTAAAGGCGCAGACTACTACTAAGACGTATTTGAGATTATTACAGCGCTCAAACTGAATGTAGTCCATTTGAAGGACCTCAAAAGGTGCAGATGGTGTCGCAAACCCTCCTGTTGGAGTCTGCGTTCCCTTTCCAGGATTATACTGGAGGCAGACCAGGCAAGACTGGACTATCTTTTTAGCGGTAGCAGCAATATCAGGATGGTCCCAGACTTGCATAAGCTGTTTTGCTACTGAAGTTGCACCAACATGGGCTGGACCATGTGCCATATGAATCAGAGGGTATAGGTATGCAGTGGGCAACTTCCATTTAGTCATATCTTTGCTCCTCTAACAGCCCTCATCGTCCAATGCTCCCTCCTTAGACCATTGGTCTAATTCATCGAAGGAGGCAGATTGTTGCATATCCAACACTTCCTGTCTAGCATCATGCCAACGTTCAGCTTGCGACTTAACTACATACATAGACGTGGTGCTTCGCTGCATTGCGGTCTCACGAGCTGTGCGATCCGCGAAGGCATTACCTGCTCCTACTTTATCTGTCACCTTCTTGTGTGCGCTACACTTGACAATAGCTATCTTCTTGGGATAAGTCAAAGCAGTAAGAAGATTGTGCACCAGTTCTCCGTGCACTATCTGTGTTCCATGAGAAGTAAGAAAACCGCGTTCTTCCCATAAGAGGCCAAAATTATGCGCTACCCCGAACGCATACTGTGTAGACATTGACAATCAGGTCTGTACTAAGATCACATGCTCTGGTTAGAGCAATCAGTTCAGCTGCTTGAGCTGATTTCTGTGGGATACGAGCTGTCTCAACTATTGTCTGGAGTGTCGTAATAGCATAGGCAGCAGATGTAGTGCCATCGGGCAATTTCAAACATGACCCATCAACCCATAACTCCACATCTGTAATGGAGAAGGGAGTGTCTTGCAGGTCAACTCGACCTTTTGTTTGTTCTTCAGTGAGAAATATGCAATCATGTG
Organism: Calotriton arnoldi; assembly: GCA_963921515.1. Lineage (NCBI taxonomy): Eukaryota > Metazoa > Chordata > Amphibia > Caudata > Salamandridae > Calotriton > Calotriton arnoldi. Next base: position 82,605 of record CAWUFW010002358.1, read on the forward strand.
ACATTTGTGACTGAGGCTGAGTGGATGGAAATGGCAGTAATGTGGCAGGATTTAATGTCAAACATCTTTTTAGCGTAATATGGGGGGCCAAAAGTGTCAATTCATATCCTGTCAGACGAGCACTAGTCAAATGCTGCGTCTTTGTTTGGTTTAGCAACTCATCAACTGAATGGGGCACTAACACAAGCAATTTGTGTGATAGAACTATTCCTTCACTCTGGCGTATGGATACAGCCGTTGCTGCCACTGCTCGGAAACATCCAGGCAGCGCGCGAGCGACTGGGTCGAGGACAGCTGAAAAATATGCACACAGGCGTTGTTTATCACCGTGCATCTGTGCTAAGACCGAGAGGGCACAACCTTCCCTTTCATGTACATAGAGTGTGAAAGATTTAGTGTAATCTGGGGTACCTAATACTGGTGCAGAGCAAAGGGCTTGACGTAACTGTTGGAAGGCGCTCTGGCATTCAGCAGTCCATGGGAGGGGCATCGGGGTGTCTTTGGTCAAAAGGGCTGAGGTTTGATAATATGCGAAAAACAGGGGATCCACTGCCTACAAAAGGAAGTAAGGCCAATCAATGCACGGACATCTTTTTGAGTACGGGGTACAGGAGTGTCTAAAATGGTCCGAATGCGATCTGGTGTGAGCGCACGTCCCTCCTTAGACAGGAGGTGATCTAACTAGGTAACCTGCTGTCTACAATATTGCAATTTCTTTCTAGAGACTTTGTGATTATGTGACGCAAGAAATGATAATAGTAACAATGTACCTTCTTCACATTGCTCAGGAGTGTCTGCAGCAAGCAAAATGTCATCCACATACTGAATTAGAACCACCGCCTTTTGGTACAGGAAAGGAATCAAGTTGTCTCTTTAATGCTTGACTGTAAATACTGGGACTTTCTGTATAGCCCTGTGGAGCTCTACAGAACCTGAATGATCTGTTTTTCAGTGTGAATCCAAATAGATAACGGCTTTCAGGGGGAATAGGTATTGAGAAGAACGCGTTTTTCAAATCAATGACTGAGAATGTGGTGGCAGTGGGAGGGACCATAGTGAGAAGGGTTGTTATGTCAGAAACTACCGGATATTGGGGCACCACTATTTTATTAACCTCACGCAAATCAATAATGAACCTGTAAATCTTAGCATCAGTGTCTTTTTTCAAAATAGGAAGGATAGGGCTATTGCAAGTATTATAGGGAACCTCTTCCACTACACCTACTTCAATCAAATCCTGGACAATGCCTGCTAGTGCCTCCTCGCCCTATCGAGATATCTTGTATTGGGGCAAACGAGGCAATGAGGCACCTTCTCTCACTTGAATTTGTACGGGTGGAATAACCATTTGACCCACATCAGTATCTGATCTAGCCCACAGGGTGCAAGGCAGGGACGCCAGAGCAATGTCCTCATTGATAAGGCAAGATCTATCAACTGTCGGATAATTGTCATTAAGGATAACACGTACACCTTCCGGGGAACAGCGTATTGTAGCACGAAAATATTTTAGCATATCGATACCTACAATGTTATCTGGAGTGTTAGGGGAGAGCAAGAATGGACATGTGGAGGTGAATCTATCTAGTCCGAATTCAAGTGGCTGTGATAGTGGGCTAGGTGTAGGTGTTCCGTCGAACCCTATCGATGTTATCAATGTGCCAGACAGGGGAGCCCTAGGAACCAGTCTTTTAGACAGGGCACTACGGGTAGCCCCTGTATCAACCAGAAATCGATCAGTAGATCCCAAGACATTTGCGTCAACATAGGGACCCATTTGATCTACTGGCACCTCAACCGGTCCCACACCCCGTCCTGGGCATCCCTATGCATAATCGGAATCTGTAGGCGTATCAGCAGAATAATCAGTCATTTGGTACTGGTGTCATTTGTCAAAGGCATTAGGGTAGTTCGGTCCCTGTTCGACTGCCTCAAACCGGGGGCGAGCACTGCACCTCCCCAACTTCCTACATTCCCTGGACGCCCTCTTATACTTCCCCTTCCTCGCTGGTATTGTTGGCCTTGCAAAAGGGGGCACTCAGAATGCCAGTGCCCAGTCTCTTTCCAATAGGCACACTGATCAGGAGACAAATTTGCCCGAAGGAGAGGGAGTGCTCCGGGTGTATGCATTGCACGTCCGCCTCCTCCACCTCTCCTAAATGGTGGACCATATGCCTGAGCCATCATAACCTTTGTTTTTAAATCCTTAACCTTTTTATCTTCCCTTTCCTTCGCTTCCTGTTCCTGTCGCTCATAATATTGTGCCATTGTCAGAAGGGAAACTGGAGAGGACGTGGTCCAAGAACTTTCACTGGCCTTGAGTCGACTAGATATTTCAGGTAACATATTAGCAACAAATTTGTCAACAAACAAGTGTTTGCCTGTCTCGTCAGCCAACGACTGGCCACTAAAGTCATGAAATGTCTCCTCAAATCTTGAAAAGAAGTCAGAAACTGACTCGTCCTTTTTCTGTTGGCAGGACGCTAACGTAGTCCAATCTATTTTCTTAGGGGGTATGAGAGTCTTCAATTTAGTCACAATAGCTTTAGGAAGACCTAATATCTCCTGTTGGGGCTTCTGGGCAGGTTCCCTGTCCACATCTATTTCTTCTAATTTTTCCCAGGTGTCACCAAATGCCACAGCGTCATTAATTTTACATATTGTTCTCCACATATCAGGGGGCAAAATAAGCCCAAAGAACATATCTATATCCGCTAAGGTCATAGTGCAAGAGCTGATAGCTCCCTCCACCTCCTCATAAAAGGCGGCCGGGTTTTTCCGGGGGTCGGGCAAGGCAGTCTTAAGGGCCATAACATCTGCTCTACTCCAAGGAGTGTAGACCCAATTATATATGAAATCTCCCTTTGCATCATCGGAAGTCTTATCATCATTAGTTCCCGCACCCTTCGGGGGAACATACAGGGGTGCGGCTTCACGCATTGGTCTCGTATCAACTTTACTACTACTAGGATTGTCCTCGTCCACCGGAACATCTGTTTTCTCTGTCTGAGACTTTTCTGTTTCTACGACTTTACTCTTCCTAGCTAATTCTTTTTCCCTTTGCAGTTTTAAGGTGTCATCCCGTAGTTTAACCGCTCGTCTAATTGTATCAGGTATGTTTTTAAAAGGGTAAGTCCCATCTCCTAACTGCTTATAATCTGCATTCAAGTCTTTTGGGCCTAGTTCGTCAGAGATATGTTGCCAATTATATAATACATCACAACAGAACTTTTCAAAAAAATATAACTGTTTTGCGTCTTCCCAAGCCTGAACTGTAGTTGTGAGGATCGTCGCTGTAGTAGCCGGACGAGATTCCTCTCTAGCACTGCCCTTCAATTTATCTTTATCTTCGCTAGACAGAGTAGAGCGAGTCTGTCGCATGGATCGCTGATCTTTGTATATATCTTTTGAGGAGATCTCATCATCAGAAGCACCACCCTCAGGGGCATTCGGAACGGGGGATTTATACGGGGGCGGGGGTCGTTCTAGTATGATACAATCATCATGAAGCGTATCAAGTATTGGATAGACAGGACGTCTAATAGGGTACTGGCCATTTACCTGCAATCGGCGTTCTCTATCTTTCTTTTCTATTCCTTCCTGCATTTCCTTGTCTCTTAATTCAACACATTGTTGATATATCGTCTTCCTCTGTTCTTTCTTTGCTATAGCTTCCGCTTTCTTTGCTCTCTCTCGCACTTCCTTATCCCACATACGCAAACAATCAAACATATCCTGCCTACTCTTTCTTTTGAACAAACACTGTTCCACGTACTGAACCTTCTGAAAATCAAATGACCCATTTACTGGCTACTGTAGGTCGGGTTCTTTCTTTGTGTATTTGTTCCACAATGAGCCATACATTATGGGACAAATACCATATTTTATATACATATCTCTATTCGGCGTCCCTTCTGGAGGAGCCAATTGACTTTGTTCCAAAACATTTCCTGCACTGCAACAGCAGCACCACTTACGAAGTTTACTAAGAGCAGGCATGTTTTAACAAATATATGTAAAATATTACTATCCAAACAAATGTCAGAAGGAGAAAAATCCCCACAATACCTGCCTTCAGTCTTTGCAAAGAATGAATACCAAAACCAAACCAAACAATTAAGAGTGCCGCATCAGCGAACTTACCAAACAGAAGTTTTCAACTCCCACCTGCCGATCTCTGGTTGACCTAATGGTCAGTGCAAATTCGCCAAAGAAGCCCCAGTCGAGACCGGCCACCACCCGGAGGGTCAAGTCAGGAAAACCGCAAAGTTCACGTCGGCTGCAAAGACAAAGGTCTTCTCATGCAGTGCGCGTCCTCAGTGATAATTTCGATCTTCCGTCGAGACCACTCCTTCAGACGGCCGCGTCTCCGATGGGGCCCCACGTGCTGGGCGCCAATTGTGGAAATGTACCCCAGTGAGGGCACACTGGTGCAGGGTCACCCTCTTGTCCACGGGTCCGAAGACTAACAAAAGAGAGATCGGCACTGGAGTGAAGTAAAACAAACCAAGTTTATTAAACACTCATGAGCGGGACCACGTCCGAACAACACCCTAAAGTGTTGTGGGGGGAAGTACATTGAATGCAAAAACCATCACCCTTATATACTGTTTGTTGCAGTGTAATCGCATGGGAAGGAAGACTGGAAGAAATAAGTTTAAGCACAGAAATAGCTGTAGGCAAACAAGAACAGAGGGTGACCAGGTGGTCAGGAGATGAGGAGGGGGGAGTAAGAATGTTTATGGCGGCAATAAGCAATCATTTGATAACATCTGAGACCAGGTGCACCGGCAGCTGCAGCCCCCAGCACGTACACCAGATTGACCATGTCAGAGAGGTCAGCTAAAATTGAGGACACAGGCTGGGTGAAAAGGCGAGCATCAGAGAATAAAATGAATACGACGGAAATGAAATGGACGCGACAGTAAAAATGGCTGCCGCTTATGCTAACAAAGAATTTACACTTTTCCACACGCTTATGTTAATATTAATGCATTTTCTGACTTCTTCTCTTCCATTGTTTCAGTATGAAATGTATATAGTTTTTTTTTCGGTTGTTTTTTTGTTGTTAAAGAAAAAGAGGAGGGGGTTGTGTTATGTTATATCTCCTTCATAGTGTATCGTGCCACTTCGAATACTGTGTAAGCTTTACGTTCCATGGAACATGGAACGTGAAGCCTTTCTGTGGTTGAGTCAGTTACAGATGGGATAGCTGGCTGACGTGTTGTGCTTTTGTACCTGCCTGTCAATTTACGGAATAAAGCTATTTCGAACATAATCCTCCTGTGTCCTTCTCAACAATCCACTTTTTCTGAATCAGGCTTCCACAATATACTCCAACTCCTGACTTTTGTTTCACTTCCAAATTCAATTTATGTATGCAAGAGTTGTGAATGAGACCTTGCAGTGAAACCATATCCATATCAGCATGGCTAACTGTTGCGGGCCACTCCAAACCATAAATCTGTGCGGCACGGATATCAGTTAATAAATAATCCCACTTCATTTACTCCTAAGTGAGCACGGCATAACTTGTTTGCTTCTTGGCACTACAGCCTTTGTTTGAAGTGAGCGAGAACTATTGGGAATGACGTTCCCAATCTTTTTAAATTTTACCCTAAAAGTTCCCATACTTCTTGTTGCCTTGCCCCCAAATTCACTGACCCCACCCCCATTGCGCTCATTATAGTTCCCATAGTTCTTATGCACTTCAACCTCTGGCTACAGCAGTGGTTACATGAGGCAGGTGAGGATCACAATGATCAGGTGGAGCCAGTGTTCTGAGAGGTGGTTTCTGGTGCATGTGGGGGTTACATTGATTTTTATCTGAGGCACGAGGCCGTGGGCACTTCAGAAACCATGGCTGAGAGAGAGTGGGAGGGTAATCTTGCTTCATCTCTATTTTAAAGTGCATCTTTATTTTTGAAAGAGGTTTGCTGTGATACGCTCCCTCTGAGCGCGGTCTGCATTATGTGAGCATTCTCCAAGAGTAAATGGGCACAAATTCACATCTATTAAGGCAAACAAACACCTACACAAATAAACATCTGCTAGGGTATGCAGAACGATCCTCATACTGACAAACATAACACCTAAACCGAGACATAGACACCTACAGTCCCCTGTGAATATCTATATACACACATCTATGCACAGAAAACACATGGGCTTACCACTGCCACAATCACCAAGACAAGCTACCACCACCACCACGCATACACATGCACCAATACAACTCACATCTGAAATTCTAAATGTCCAGCAAGTTGGCCACCAAGTCTAAAATCTGTGTAACCTCCAGGTCACAGTTTTGAAGCCTGGTACGGACAACTCAGCCCCCTATATTTCCAATTATAATAACTTGAGTATCACCTAATTTGGCTTAGACATGAGAAAAGTCAGTCTGAGTCACAGTGGCATAGCTTGGGGGGGCGGTGCGCCATGGGTGGCACTTTTTTGGGGGTGGCGGCACTTTAGGTGAGGTGAGCAATTTCGGTGAGTGCAAGGTAAGTGGTTTTCTTTTTATTTTATTTTCCCTCGTCGTTGTCTTTCAACTTGCCCCCACCCACCCCCACTGTTACCTGCACCAGCCGTCAGTGGGTGGCAAACTCCGGGACCGCCCGGCTGGCAAAAGCTCTAGCTACGCCACTGCTGAGTGGCGGGTCATATTATAAAATATTGCTTCACTCCGAGAGAGTAGTGAATGCACAGGAGGCGTCCCTGTTGGTAGAGAAAGAATCAGGATCTGTTTATATTTAAATACAGCTGGGTGTCTGGGGGATGTTCTTCCTTCTTGGCTTGTACCGGCCATGAAGCCTCCTGTTCAAGGACAGAGAAGAGTTACTTCCGCCAGGCTCGACGCTCCCCTTTAGAAACTGGTGTGCAACATACCTCCACCGAGTAACGTGAACCGGCACATTCCAATCATCCATGCGTGCTCAGCTAGAGATAGTCGCAGGTGTGCTGGATATTTGTTGGAAGTGTCACGTGCATACCCATATCATGTGACACAACCTTTCGTGTCAATAGGAAAGAAACATTTCCACCATCGGGCTCCCCACAATGACATTCCACCATTAGTAGACTGCTAACACAAAGTTGAAACTCAAGCAGTTCATGCACAAATTCAAATAGATGCGTGAAGCTCATCAACAACGATATTCAAGATTGTAATTAACTTAGATCGTCAGTTACAACAGGACAGTAAACTCTGCTGATGTACCTAATACATTAGACTATAGCCTAAAAATGAACCTCCAGTGTCCTGTAGCTTTTAATTTGTATTTTAACGCTCAAAACCATTTTGTCCATGTGCATTTAAACAGGGGTGCAAACTACGCTGTGAACGGAAAAGGTAAAAATTGTTTTGGGAGAAAGTTTACTTATACTGTAGAGGTCGCACATGTTTGAGCATTGTATATTGAATATGGGGGCACAATATTGAGGTACAGTTGTAGGTGTTTTTCAAAACGTGAAAGTAGTGTACATTTATAATACGTGTTTTTACTCTGATTTTGCATTGTAGTTACCCCTGAGGAAGGGCAGCACTTGCCCGGTATGCATTGGGATTAAATTCTCCACGGCGGATTATGCAAATTTTTTAACCTTTTCTGTGTCACACGAGTGAAGCTTGGCAGGCACTCGTTGAACCTTAGCGAAGAAAGGAAACAGAAATATTTTCAAATGCACGGATTACCTTTTGATTACTGATTAAATAAATTGGATTTAAAATGGACGAAAATAATTTAACTTCATTGGATGGCTTACATATATTATAGCTGTGCATCCTGCGTTAGGGTGCCTGACAAGGCTCCAGCTCTTTTGGGACATGCATTAACGCGCACGGACGGAGCGCGTACCAGGATAGCAAGTACCTATTATTGCCTTGAGCATTGAAAACACATTGAACAATATCACATGAGGGTGTGCATTCTACCATTTCAGATATGTAAGATATTCAGACTAGCCAGAGGAGATACATTTAGATACACTAGGGCCTATTCACAAAGGCTTTTTGGAGTACATAAAGTATACTTATGTATTACTTTTTACGTACTCTTACATGCCTTTGTGATTTTAGCCCCAAAATATCTAAAATGGGAATATATATGGAATATTCATATACATTTAATACAAATAGAAAGGACTGTGCATTCTTACTAATAGGGAGTGGGACGTTTTGGGGTTAATTCACAAAAGCATGTAAGAGTATGTAAAAGAGTACTACTTCCTGTAGTTTTAAAAGCTTACGTGAATTGGCCTCTCTGAATTTAAATGGGAATCATTTACATAGTCTTTGGCTGTCCGACTCTCTGGAACTGCACCAGCAATCCTGAATCAGCGCTGGAAACCTCTGTTCTATTTAGGAAGGGAAATGGATACAACAAGGGAATCACTTGTAAATTTAGACATTTCTGCAGACTGTAAACACATGTTGCAGTCTATGGTGTGTGGGCCTATTCAATAGTCCTGGGGCTGCCATGTACATATCTAACCCAGGATCTAGATCAACACCCACGTATCAATTAGAACTGCCCCAATTCTGCTCCAAATTTAGGAATGGGTTGAAGACTGATCTCCTTAAAGAACTCTGTATCACAATGCATTAACCGTCCGAAACCTAGCTTCCTCGCTCGCCTATTACTCATTGACTTTACGCTTGCCTTTAGCCCTTTGCGGCCTTGTGGCTAGGTATGCGCTACAGAAATACCATATACATACGTACATACAAGGCTTAGCAATAGTAGTTTGACACAATAGGCTGGTGGTAGGATCTTTGTAGTATACTCTATAGTATTGAATCTATAGTGGTTAGAGTCACTTGGGAGGGTACTAGACAGCACAGTGACTGACGAGCACCTCATAGGTTCTGTAGTGGTTGTTCAGTGCTTGGTTAAGTGCGTAGGGTAAGTGCGTAGGGTAAAGTTGACTACAATTATACACTAAATTCGGGATGAGCACATTGCACCACAAGGACTGGGGCCATGCCAGATTTGTTGGATATGCACATGAGATCACGCAGTGCTTAATTTGTAAAATATGATGTGCCAGGGCTCTGACCAGGAGGCCACTGCAGCTTGCACTACCCATCGCCCTTGTCATCGCTGCCAAAACAACTACTAACCAGCTCTCTCGCATGTAAATGTGACAGTTCAGATTATTCCAGGTCCCCAAAGCTAAAGGAATGGCTGGGGAGGTAGGTGTTAGCAATTTTTTAACGTATATTGTATTCCTAAACAACCGTTGTTCTGCTCATCTCTAAATTAGATGAGCAGCGCCACCATGTGGTAGACTGTTGGAAGTAAGGTGTTGACAATTAAGTGCTGGTGCCAAGCACCGTAAACCAATTAAGTGCTGGTGCTGAGCACCGGAAAGCACCGGCTCAAATTAAGCACTGACATCACGTAAGATCAATATCCATATGATTAGTTTAAATTGAACTTATTTACATGATCATGTTTTTTTCTGAAAATCTGCCATGGCCCAAACCCTGATGGTCATGTCTAATTCAAAACAAGATCAGTTCCAACACTATTAAATAAATAGATGCTTCATATCTGTTGATTATTACAGAAATAGCGGATACATATACTGTATATATTCAAATACCTAGAAGGTTCTAATCGCACAAGTCTGGGGTACGTGATCTACAATACTTCTTCGGTGTTCAACCAGTATTGTGTTTGCCATCTCGCCTTCTCACACGTTCGATTTTTCTCTCCCATTTTTGCTAAATCAATATAATGACTGAGTTACTTATAAATAGATGACATTTGTAGTTAATGTAAAAATAAATTGGTTGCACATCAATCTCTATTGAATTCAGAGTTTGTGGAGAAATTCCTGGAGGGGATCGAAGTAATTGAGTGGTGCCTGTCGTAAATGCATGCACTTTTGGCTAGGTATTTGATGCAGTGCAGACGTAGCTCCAAGGAGCGGTGAGTCACTCTGCAGAGTTTTATTGTAGCAGGAGCACCTCAAACATGAGGTCCTGAATATAAAGCAGGATGATGTGTGGAGTCCAGATAACAGAAGACAGTACACATAATTGAGACGGTATTAGAGAGCACAATGTACAATTTTCGACATGTAGGAATATATTTATTTGCCAATAATTGCTCAATTTTATTGACCAACTGCTGAAGTTTGGGTTATAATATTGGACGTGCAATCAATCAATCAATCAATCAATCAGGGATTTATAGAGCCCAGCTACTCACCCGTGAGGGTCTCGAGGCGCTGAGGGGGGCTGCTGATCCATCTGGGCGCTGGGGTTCAGTCGAAGAGCCAGGTCTTGAGATCCTTCCTGAATTTGGTCAGCGACAGGGATTGCCTGAGGTGGAGAGGCAAGGTGTTCCAGCTCTTGGCGGCGAGGTAGGAGAAGGATCTTCCTCCGGCTCTGGTCTTGTGGATCCGTGGGACGGTGGCCAGGGCCAGTTGGGCAGAGCAAAGGTGTCTGGCGGGTATGTGGAATGTGAGGCGGTGGTTCAGCTATGCAAAGAGTAAAATAAAAGTTATAGCACTAAAATCATGAGTTTGTCCCATGATTCAATCATGCTAACATGTGGGCCTTCCAGTTAAATTTGTGCAAATCAGCAGTAACAGTAAACCAGTGTCTTTCTTATGTGGTACAATTCATTGTTAAAGGCATAACTTCATGGGGAATGTGTCTTTCCCAGTATGTTAAATTGTCCCTTTATCACTCATATGGGATATGGTACCAGAATATTATAACGAAAATATCGTCTGAAAGGATTAAACATTGATTACAAAAACAACGCCCCAATAGAACTTATAATTACAAGTTCACACACAATGGGGCAATATTTTTATGAACAACAATCGAGATAATTTTTCTGTCAGACAATATTTGTGCTAACAGTATTCTGACATACAACCGCACATGTCCTTGCACAGGCCTGGTAGCGCTTTCGAATGGTTTGTTGCTGTTGGCACAAGTGGAATCGAATTAACATAGACCAGAGTCTGATTAGTATATTAGTGGGTATTATGTACTGTTCTGGAGAGCATGTTCTATTATTTGTTATGGTTTAGTTATCGGGTTGCCCATTGCCTTGTCATATGGTTACTGTCTACCCTTATTTTGGTGATGTGCGATTTGTCTTTTGGGAAGAGAGAAGTTACAATATGTACAGCCTTTGTTACTGTAGTGGTTATGATTAAAAAAAAAACAGGTTAGATGCATGTAAGGTGTATTGGGTTAGTGTAGATTGCATTTTCATGTAGTGGCCTTACCATCTGTAGGGCCTCTGAAGCTGTGGTGGTTCTGAAAGAGGTTCAGGTGCATCCAAGATGCACTTCTGTGTTTGTTGCATTGTAAGGCAAGGTGTTGCAACTGCTGTGTTATGTTAACAGAAGTTTGTGTAGCGCTGTATTTCCATTAGTTTGGTTTCATAGTGCTGTCAAGTTTGGGTCCCTTCACACGTTGAAGAATGCTTTATTGTTTGGTGAGAAGAGTTTGGTTTGCCCCTTTGCTAATATCTATCCATCCATGGTCACACCATACTGGCAGCTGTGTCAGCCAAAGAGTGTATTAATGCACAACTCAGATAACATAATTATTCTATTGACGGGTGTAGAGGAGCGCATAATTTTTGAAAGAAGTGAAGTACGCAAGTGGTGAATGTACTGAGTTTTCCAAGAGAATCTACTGGTGACAATTTAATCCACAATGAGACATTTTTTAGTTAGTGCCAACTACTGGTGAGAAATGATCAAACTTTTCTCTGTAGATGCAGGTTTTGTGAAGTTGCCGAAGAGCATCTATCTTTAAATCTAGTAGTTTCTGCAGTGATTATTTGACCACAAATGGGGCCTGCTCAGTGGCTATGCTTACTGCCTCTCATAGGGCTGGGTAAGAATGTTATGTCAACTATGGCTTGGCTGTTGAAAGCACATGCTTTAGCTGCTGGTATCACGTAAATCAATAGGGGAGGAAGAGGTAAGAATTGTGGGTTCACATCACCTTCACCTCCAAAACGAGTATAAATAATCAAAAAAAGTGAACCTCGAAACAAAAACTAGGTGCTGGAAAGTTGTGGAGGACTCAATTGAAGACCCTCATCCACGTATTCAACCTCAGAAGCGGTATATTTATTCTCCCCTAGGGTGAATTCGTGGTAAGCATTATCATTGGGTCCTGTTTCACCTGCGTTACCGTTCTCCAGGTGAAAAAACCTCCTTCCTGGAGGTAAACCATCTTCTGTTAGGACAGATGTGATGTGTGGGTGGGGTAAAATTTTCTCCAGTCCCTAAGAGAGTATTTAATAAAGCTGAAAAGGGATGGGGATAAGGTTAAAAACAAGGGGATGTCGATAGGAAGAATTACTAATCCTACACATCTACAACTGCGGCGCGGAGGAACGGAGGCCGGAGGCCAAGCTGCAGGTTCGAGGAAGCTCGGCAGGAGCACGGCAGTAGAGTTGGCATGCAGATTTCTCTTTATTGGAGTTTGCTGTGCAGGAAACAAGCGGAGGGTAGGTGTGGAGAGAGTGAGAGCGCGGCCACCTTTAGTGGTGGCCGCAGAGTGAAGTGCCCAGGTGAACCCGTGGAAGCGGCCCAACTAGGATGGGTGCGGCTTGCGGTGCCCCAGTGTGCCCTGCTCTCAGGTCTCTCTTCCCCCTGCCCTCGCTCCCGGAACTTCACCCGGGGTTTTTTTTCTCTTAACGTCTACACCGTTGCTACACCAAGCACTGCAGTTATCGACCCGCCATTCGCTAATCCATCAGTCGTCTTCTGCCCCCCCCCGCCTGGTGCGAGCCTGCTTCCGCCCCCTCCTGCAAAATCGGGCTTAGATCTGGACTTTTAAACCTCTACTATCCGCCACCAGCCTCCTGCCACTGACACTCGGATCAGGCTGGAAGCTGCACTCAGCCTTTATTCAGCCATGCAGCCTTATACCGCCACATATCGCCAAACGTAACTGATGTAAGTGTTCAACGCAGCCTGTTCATAGTGCAATAACACTTCAATCCACCGTTACAGCCACCGCCACTTCTTTACACCGCAGCACCGCTGCTCTTATCATTGATAAATAGCTGGTGCGTTATAGGCGGCTGCTCACCGACTTATACAGCCTGGTTAGTGTTGCAAGAAACTACTGTTACACACCAAAATATACAGTCTATATCCACATTGTCAAATGGCGTACAAAAAACTGAGATCACGAACAATCTTTATGAAAAGATTGGGAACGGAACAAGCAATTAGAAGGAGCGCTGGGAAGTCGGTCCGACTAGGAAAGTCTCTAACGACCCCCGGAATAATTAAGTACTTCATAAAACAATGTACAGATGAGCAGGGGCAAACACAAAAAGATCAACAAAACAATCAGTGATAAGGAAAAGAAAGTAGCAGATTCCAATGATCTCACTCAAAATCAAAAAGTACTTGAGGTAGACACAAAAAATACCCCTAGAATCCTGGATGAAATAACCAGTAATCTTACAATTTCGGAACCAACAAAATCAGAAACACATCAAGCACAGCAAATTTTAGATTACGATGTCACCTGTCCAGATATCAACATTAAGGACTTGATCTTCTACAAAGAAGTGCCAAAGGAGTCACGGATAATTCAGAACAGTACTCCACAAAAACCATTTGACCCAGAAGGGTTCCTCTCTCATTCACCAGATTTCTCACTCCTAAAGATTACGGGACTCTCTAACGAATACACACCGGTATCTAAATCTATGTTCACCCTACAAAAAATTCTGGAATCAGTCCTCACTCATCTCGGGAACATTTGGAAAACTCCGATCAGATGCTGGATACCCAATTAGGAATGTTAAAATACCTAGTGGAAAAAAAAGGAAGAAAGACCAAGAAAAAACAACACTACCAGCAGAAAAAGGTGAAAAACAAAACGCGGAAAACCTCCTAAAACCAAAAGGTGCACTAACAACAAAAGAGCTTTTTCCGCCGAAGAAAGAAGCGGCAACTCAAACAGGTCGGAGACTATCAAAAGCAAAAAAGGGAACACTAGACCTCAATCAGATTTATACCCTCAGAAATCTCTTCAAGGAAAATAACAAGCTGGACATTCACCAACCGGCCACAGCATATTACCCAATCTTCACCAAATTAAAAACTAAAGCACAACCAAATTTGAATAACTTATCAGTATCTAATCAAAAAGTAACAGAAACTACTGCAATGCCAGCCGTTGTTTCTCCTGAATCATCGAACAACGAAAGGAAACAAAAAAAGATCAATCGGAAAAGGACAAAGAGAAGGGCGATAAGAAGGTTTGCAAAGAAGAAAGCCCGGAAGACAAGGTTCCGGAATACCTTCTCCCCCACGATTAGGTCCCTAGAAAAAGAAGAAAGATCGGAAATAGTGCAGCACCCTGTAGAAACGGAGTAGAAATCTCCAATCAAAGTACAAACGGTAAAATCTAACCAACTTAACCCAATGGCGTCAAGTTTCTCAGCTATAGAACCTGGACCAAAGACGCCGGCTCAGAAGGATATCCCACAAATAACCTATTCCATTGGGAAGACGCACTTACAGTCTGAGAAGATCAAACCATGCCACCTGGAAATCATAGATTTATTCCCTTCAGACGATGCCCCGCTTAATCGTGAGAGAATTACAAATCTACTACGAAATATACAACCACTACACTCTCTATCCAGAAATGAAATAAAATTAGTAACTTTTCCAGAAAAATCTAAAACCACAACAGCGATTGTAGAATTCTGGTCTCCAGTAATACCAGGAATAATATTAAAAGAAAGCGAGACTCTTCACAAACATGGCTACGACTTGACACCAGTACTAAATTGCGAAATCCAAAGATTGGAGACTTCCGAAGAAACTAACAAAACTAAAACTCATCAATCGATCCAAAGGCACAGCGCTATAAATAATACTCCAAATTTCTTTAAAGAAAATATATTTGTTTCAATAAAGAATGGAGAAAGAAGAAGCTGGAGCAAAAACATACCAAAGAGGGAAACAACAACAAATGAATACTCATGGGCTTGAATTGCGGAGAATCTGAATAGCAATAAACAGGGCAAGGAAAACAAACGCCCTTTTTAACGCAGGTTTGACTATCTCTTCCTGGAATATCGCCGGAAACTCACAGGAGAAATTAGCCTTAATCATGGAAGACCGACCAGGGATTGTGGCCTTACAAGAAACTTGGTCAACAACAACTTTTGACCAACAAGACTATTACGTATATGATATTCCTGCAGTGCAGGTTGTACGGGGACATGCGAAAGGCGGGATAGCAATTCTTCTTAATGAAGACTTTAAGTGGGACCAAGAAATTATCCCAATAGATTCAAAGAACTTTCAATGTATTAAGGTCAAATTTGGGATTGACCTACTAGAAACTTTGAAAGATCTCCTCATCTTTAACGTCTATATCCCCCCCGGGTCAAAAATGGATACACTAGCAACAGAAATATTCGAGGGAATAGAAAAGGTAGTAGACGAACAAGGCTATCTGTCAGTCTTCATAACAGGCGACCTCAATGGAAAAATATCGAACGATTTACTCGAAAAATGGGCAAACTGTGAAAAAGAAGAAGCCCTGGCAATTCCCACTGCTCTATTCTCCAAAGTAAACAAAGCTGACAAAAGAGGTAAAATCTTGCTAGCTTCACTCCCAATGCTAAACGGAGTAATACTAAACAGCAACGTAGAAGGAGATATTCCGGCAACATACACAAGACAAGGGAACTCCAGCTCCTCAACTCTGGACTATATGATCTGCAGCTTGGATCTGTTTGGTTCTGTTTCACACCTTAAAATTAATTTCGCACTGGGAAGTGACCATGCAATTCTTCAATTAGCTACAGAGTGGAAAACACAACTTACATCCTCAGTCCACATTATGTACTCTCAAAGTACAGTCTTGGTGAACCAGTCCCAAGGACGGATATTGTGGAATTCAAGGACACTCAATAAAATTATTAACGCTATTGAGATGGCTCAACCATTACAGACAATGCACTCTACAAACCCATTAACAAACTTTGAAGTAGTCATCAAAAATTTGGTACAATCTTTGCAGGAAAATCTGAACAAACGGGGGCCAAGAGTGAAACAAAACAATAGATGGAACTCAGACACTAATGCAACGGAATTAAATAAATTAATAAGGTTGCAATTCCTCAACTCTGTATCAAAACAACTAGAAATCAACAACTTAAAAAAACGGCGCAGGAGAGAAAAAGAAAAAAAACGGAAAAAAAGACAGGACAAAAACTGGATCGACATACAGTTAGCAGCAAAACAGAATAACCAACGTGCATATTGGAATATAATCGCCAAAGAAATAGGCACAAAAAAATCATTACAAGATATCCCAGTACCCCCTACAGAATGGGAAAAATACTTAACCAATTTATATAAATTAAATAACAGTTCAGAAAGTACGAACGGAATCGCAAGTAATCCCGGAGTAAATACTCTAGATAATGGAGCTCCATCTTCCTCTCTAATTGAGCTATATATAAAAAAGGCAAGAACGTCGGGAGCAACGGGTCCGGATCAAATTCCAATTAAGGTCCTCCAAAACAATCCCAAAGAATGGAGTAAGTTCTTAACTCCCCTCTTTCACCATATCTTTGACACAGGGGAAATTCCAAATTCTTGGAAGGGGAGCATTGTAATCCCAATACATAAGAAGGGCTCAAGGTTGCTTCACGTCAACTACAGGCAGATAGCTCTCCGGGATGCAACAGGAAAATTTTTTGCAGCAGCAGTACTAGAATATCTTAAAGACTGGGCATTTTCATCAGGTCTAATTCCTTTATATCAAGCCGGGTTCAGACCAAAACACTCGGTCACTGATAACATTGCAGTGTTGCAAACAATAATCGATAAATATGTAACCTTAAAATCTCAGGTCGTGTACGCTGCTTTCGTTGACTTTACGACCGCATTCGATAGGGTGGACAGAGGAACGCTCTGGAGAAAACTGCGTAAAATGGGTATCCCGGATAACCTACTTAACGTAATAACATCACTATACTCCGGAACTTTGTGTCAAGTCCAAATGGGGAGGGAGAAGGGTTTCACAAGCCCAATACCTACACCAAACGGCCTCAGACAAGGATGCCTTCTCGCTCCCTTACTGTTTTCCCTATATCTCAGTGATCTGCCCGAAAATTTCAAACAAGTCTGCAACTTTCCACATAAAATTGCATATCATAAAATACACACCATGATGTATGCAGATGATGTAGTCATCCTAGACCTAACTCCATTTGGCCTACAAAGGAATCTGCAAGCACTTTATAAATACACGGAAGAAAATTACTTAATACCGAACACCACAAAAACAAAAATAGTTCCATTTTCGGGAAGGAAACAGTGTGTCAACTACAACTGCACTCTAGGGGGAAAAAGGCTGGAAGTGTCAAACGAATATACCTACTTAGGGAGAATCTTTTCTAAATCCCTGCAAAACTTGCTTCATATACAGAATCTGAACCGGAAAGTCGACGTACATGTGGGAGCACTTGTACGATTATATGCCTCGACCGGTCAAAGGCATTTTTCTCTTCTTCAGGTATATAGTGCTAAGATCCCGCCAGTACTATCATACGCCCTTGAATACATTCCACTAAGTCAATGGAAACATCTGGATCTCAAAGAAGGGAAAGTCCTCCGGAAACTCACAAGGATGTCTCAAGCTGTACCGGTACAAGCTCTCCACTTCGAACTTTCACTAGTTAGCTCTTATGCCAGAGGAATTAGTAATATTATTAGATGGGCATATAACCTCATCCACGCAAAACAAGGAACGTTACGATCCTTATTAAAAATAGAGACATTTGAACACGGATCGCCGAAATATGTATTTTGTAGGAACGTCTCAATTGCTTTTAAATTATCAAATGTTAATATTAATTTGTTGAAATCTTGGACTCCTGCCCAGTTGAAGCTCTTTTTAAAACATTTAACACCAAGGTTAAGCTTTGAACTTGACATTCAGCATTGTTCCAAAATATGCTGAAACAATTGTTTATAAGAAAATACAGCAGTATATCTATTTTAACTTAAAGCACGGTGTCAGGCGATCGATTATATCACTACGGCTCGGGATACTTCCTCTAAAATCTTTTACCTATAAGTGGCTCCCAAAAGAAAAAACTAGTAGTTACTGCAACTTATGTAACGGCGGGGAGCAAGATCTGGAACACATGTTATTTGCTTGCCCAAATGGGACAGTTGTAGAAGCAAGAAAAAGGTTTATACAACCAATTCGCACAAACTGTAAAATTAATTCAGTTCAGAACTTGATCTCGCTTTGTAAGATACCGCCATATGAATTTGTATGTTACAATTTATTTACATTTTTAAAATCTTTTTTAACTTTGTATTAGATCAACAACTTTTATTATCTTATTGCAAAATTTTAAAAAGGAAAATTTTATGTATTAAATATTTGTTGTTCTCAGCAGAGAACTAAATCAAATAAAAATAAACTTGAAATTTGATGTGAATTACTAATCCTACACATCTAGTGCATCAGGTCAATGCACCTATTTTTTGTTTCGAGGTTCACTTTTTTTGATTCTTTTTTTAGCTGCTGATGTATCAGCCCATTGCCCCCTGAATGGTTGGTGAATCTAAGAATCCCTGAGGTGACTCATCTTGTGATTGGCCACAGTGGCTGTCAATTCTTGGCTTGAGCATTTTGTATTTGTGAGATAGTAAATTGTGAGACACGTCCTTCTTAAAGGCCTGAGGATGGTCGAGCTCACCTCTCCAAGCACTGGTAGGCCTTGCCTGTCCTGCAGGCTAGCTAAACCCTTCATGGCCGCTTCGTATGTGGTCTCCCCAAAGAGAAAACCCTACTTTTCACTCTCACTAGGTTCTAAGGGTGTGTGCTTTGGTTGTATGATAGAGGCACGACTGGATAAACCATGCGTGCCTCTAGCACGCAGCCTAAACAACGAATGCGTCTTAACCGCACATTCCTTTACCACGCATGCCTTTACCATGTAATTTCATGGTAAAGTCATGAATGGTAATGGGGTATGCATGGCTAAGGTCGCAACCCCTTTCCCCCGCCCTAAGCTACAAACTCCCTACCCCCTCCCAACTCCTGTGCTGTCCCTAACACTTAAACACTACCTCAACCCCCTCCCACCTACTTGCCCTGTCCCTACAACTACCCCAACCCCTTCCACTGCCCTTAGGCAAACCCCTATTTTTAAAAACTACCCTGTCCCCCCAGCCCTAAAAACGACCCCACCCTCCCCTAAGCCCTAAAAACGACCCTGACTGCCCATTCCCCTCCCCCTGCCCTGAGGCCTAAAACCCTGTCGCTTAACCCTGTCCCTCAACCTGACCCAGTCCAGTCCTGACCCAGCCCTAAAAACGACCCCGCCCCTCCTTAAGCCCTAAGAACTACCCTGACTAACTATTCCCCTACCCCTGCCCTGAGGCCTAATACCCTAACCCCTAATTAAAAAAACTACCCCGACCCTCACCCAGCCCTGAAGACTACTCCGCCCCCCCAGCCCTGAAAACTACCACGACCCCCCAGCACTGAAAACTACCCCGTCCCTCCCCAGCTCTGAAAACTACACCGACCCCCCCAGCCCTGAAAACTACCCGACCCCCCAGCCCTGAAAACTACCCCTGACCCCACAGCCCTGAAAACTTGCCCCGAACCCCCCAGCCCTGACAACTACCCGACCCGCCCCAGCCCAGAAAACTACCCCTGACCCCAGCCCAGAAAACTACCCCTGACCCCAGCCCAGAAAACTACCCCCGGCCCACCCCACAGCCCAGGAAACTGGCCCGACACCCCAGCCCAGAAAACTAGTCCTGAAACCCCCAGCCCTGAAAATTACCCCGAACCCACCCCCAAGCCCAGGAAACTACCCCGACTCACCCCATCCCAGAAAACTACCCCGACTCCCCCAGCCCAGAAAACTAACCCTGACCCCCAGCCCAGAAAACTAACCCTGACCCCCAGCCCAGAAAACTACCCCTGACCCACCCCAGCCCAGAAAACTATCCCCCAAACCCCCAGCCCAGAAAACTACCCCCGACCCAGCCCAGAAAACTACCCCATCGCCCAGCCCAGAAAACTACCCCCGACTCACCCTAGCCCAGAAAACTACCCCGACCCACCCCAGCCCAGAAAACTACCCCGACCCCCAGCCTAGAAAACTACCCCCAGCCCAGAAAACTAGCCCGACCCCCTCTCCAGTCCAGAAAACTACCCCCGACCCTCCCAGCCCAGAAAACTAACCCCAACCCACCCCCAGCCCAGGAAACTACCCGACCTACCCCCAGCCCAGAAAACTACCCCCGACCCACCCCAGCCCAGAAAACTACCCCAACGCATCCCCAGCCCAGAAAACTACCCCAGACCCCCCAGCCCAGTAAACTACCCCCGACCCAGCCCAGAAAACTACCCCCGACCCACCTCCCAAGCCCAGAAAACTATAGCCCAGCCCCACTTACCTCACAGCGGACCTCTTCCTGCGAGGTCTCCTGCTTCCATCCCCAGCAGCTAGACCGTGTATTGCCTTAACCACACATATGCATGGTTAATTCCTATGCGTGGTTAAGGCAAGCGTGGTTAAGCTTACGTAGTCGGAACACGCATGGTTAAGACTGCGGTGTTCCAACTGTTTCCCATGTGCTTTCCCTGGTTAGGGCTGTGCACCATGTCCAAGGTGCGCTTACCCTATTATAAAGTCAGGGGCTAAGGTATAGAATTGCGTAATTATTGGAAGGTTACTTCCTGCACCTTCACATAGATAGGGAAGTCTTATATGTCATTGTTTCATGAATGTTGAGCTGTTTACATCTTCATTAACATATCTGGTGCATACAAGAAGCCTTTTCACTGTTTTTTTTCCGAATAAGTGAACATGTTTGCAGGCCTGCAGTACTCAATGCAGCAAAGAGAACAAGCAGCATCTTTCATTCGTCAACTGCCTCACAAGCTATGACACCCTAAGAGGGTAAGGAGTGTCTCTCCTTATTGAGAATAAGACCGTTCCTTATAAGTGCCAAAAAATACATTCCACACACCACTGCGTAGCATGGTATTCACGGCCCGTTCGATAATTCCTGGTTACTCACCGGTAATCTTCATTACTCCGGGTCCTGATATTCCCGTTATATTCCTGAGGCCATCCCTCCCTCCCTGTTTCTGTTTATGGTGATTGATTTGTGTTTTTTTTCTTGTTGAGTTTCTTTGGTATCCTCACGATATGTGAATGACGCACTTCCCCCTTTATGCATGCCGGGCCAGGTAGGCAGCGCCTGTTGGGGGAAGCGTTTTGGGGGCTTGGAGGGGGGCTAGGGGGCACCTTTGCCAGCTGTTCGAGGGAGTGATTTAGGGGCAAATGGGCAGCTTAACTTGAGGAGGGGTGCCCAGGAACGCTCATACTAAAATGAAGGAAACAAATGTGTGAGTCATGGAAACCAAGCCAAAAGGTTTAACAGATATATTTAGAAGGCGCAGCTTCAAGAAAAAGGCATTTAAAATACAAAATACAAAATATAGTGACCTCGCATTCACAGTGTCGTCAGAAGGCAATTTTTCATGGAAGCATTGAAATCATTAGAAAAGAGGCATTTCAGAAAATGCAATTATAACGTGTGCAGAATTCAAACCTCAAAGATACATTTATAAATGCAATAAGAAAAACATCATTTAAATCAGGGAAAATGTTCTCAGAATGCACCACTTATTTGATCTAAAATGATAAAGAATACTCACGTTTTAAACCTAAAAGAAAGCAACCTTACAATCACAGTATAAGCATTTAAATTACAAAAAGGAGAAAATAATAATTAAAACAACATAACAGATATGGCATTCTATATGGCAGAGTATATGTCAAACAGATAAATGCAGAGTATATTTCAAACAGAATAATACACTTAAAGTAAAACAAGAGCTCTTGGGGAAAACCTACACAGTCTGTCACCTACATACAGACGGAGAGGTAATCCGCCAAGAACCCCGTGGACTCGCCTTTTATATTATTTAAGCTGGGATCTAAAACAGAAGTGCATCTTATCTACGTCAAATTAAGTCACGGGTCGCACATTTATCAGACGTGTCGTGCTTCTTCTGCTAAATGTGGAACATAGACTAGGTGAAAGGTTGTGTTCTCATGCCAAGCGCTCGTCGTAAATTGCATAGGGCAAGCAGAAAAAATGTAATGTAAGGAATAAAATATATATATATATAGATATATGTCCTGGTTGCCACATTCATCACCCCGGTCTGACGCTCTGGGAACTTCTGTGTTCTCATGGCCAGACACATCCGGGATGTGGTGGGCTACATCTCGGCAGGGTAGAGAGAGAGACAGTGAACTTTGCACACGGGTAGGGTGGGGGCTATCTAGTCTGGAGTAGTGTGCCTCGCAGAGAGAAGCTGGCTGTGATTTTTGGTCAGACAGGCTTAGAGCCTGCTGTTCAGAAAAAATGGCGGAACTCTGGTCAATTTAACAAAAGGCCTGCAGAGAGACCGCAGGGCCTACCTAGGGGTTCATACTGACTGAGTGACAAGGATGGCCCGGGGCATTTGTTATATGGTAAAACCGGACCCTCTCTCATTTCCCTCCTCTTGTTCATTTTTGAACACCATTCTTACGGCATATTTAGCCGGCTGTGGGGGCTGTTTGTGGCTTATATTTAAGTCAGCACGTAGGTGTGCATAGCGTCCCTCCGGTTTGTCAGCCATAGTCTCATATGGATGCACCAGGTCTCTCCCAGGGGGAAGTGGGGGGTGTACTTGGCACCTGGTAATGGCGATCAAAAGGAACCGGTGATGTGTTAGAGTTAGGGATGGTGAGCTCCACTATATTTAACATAGCTATGTCCTCCTCATTCCCTTGTCCCCTGCATATTCCTGAGTACACTCCTGTATCTGCGTAGTTCATCCCAACTATCTTAGAACTGAATCTTTTGACACAATGTATTAGGATCTGTGCACCGCAACACACTAGCAACAACACACAAAAAACAGGCATTAACATTTTCAGTACAGCAGACAGCCATGAAGGCATCCATTCAAAGTTGAACCAATTAGAAAAAACGTCTGCCTCAGCACCTCCTTCCTCACGCACCTGTTTCCCCAAATTGTCCAAGTCCTCAATGGCTTTTGTAAGTGTTCCGTTATCAGCATTGTTAGCCAATATGAACGTGCAGCAGGATTTCCCAATTTTGGCGCATACTCCACCATTTATTGCAGTTAACTGATCTAGAACATAGCGGTGTTCCAGGACCATAAGCCTCAAGGGACGTAGTTCCTCCTTTATGGCGTTGAACCCGTCACAGGTGTTGTTGATGAGTTGCATGAGTTCATATCTCGTCACTTGAAGCCAGCGGGCATTTGCTTTAGTCTGGAACAGGGGGAAAGCGCCCCCGAAGAAAAGTTCAGCATCGTTGAAAAGGCGGAATTCTTGTGGAATCTCGTGAAAGGGGCCATGTGAGAAATAGCGCATGACGCCCCTCCGGTGTCGGTGGAGCAGGGTGATATCACCTGTCATCGGGTGGGCATGAATGTGGGAAATGTTGGCTGCTGGTACGACCAGATGCAGTTCATGCATTGTTACCATAATACAGAGTCCGTTCCACTGGGGGAGCAGCTGCAGATATATATGTTCTCCGCAAGCCCAATAGATGTCCATGAGGCTGGAGGTGCCGTACTGGAGGTCCAAATTAAAAATAGTGTTGTTGCAATTGGTGTTCCGGCCCACAGGAACTGTACCATTACCTAGGAAGCAAAGAAGAGGTGATTTTAGCTTCTATGCTCTTTTCGGTTTGTATGTTGTGCCCTGATTGAAGGTGTATCTTCTAGTTTCCTGTGCCCATGCCTCAGTGCACTCCTCCCCAAGATCCCAATCAATATCATGCTTGTGCTCAGTATCTACAATGGGGCGTCCTAAGGAGGCTGCCTTACATATCAAGTCATGTGGGCCATTCCACTTGCTGTTAAAATAAATATTGGCCTTTAGGCGCAGTATTGCTCTCCACTGACAAGGGCAATTGGCAGCTGTATGGTTGACTGCAATATGGTCATTTGAGTGGCATTTTGACGGAGGTGTTGGGAAGGTGAAGTACCCTAATCTCTTAAAGTTCTGTTCCCAAACTTCTATTGTGGCAATAGGCACTCTCATGCTATAGTAAACTTCCATTCTCCTTTTAAACACCAGTGCATCAGTAACAACCGTGAATGTAACATAGTTGTAATCCCATTCTGTAGTGTTTACAAGTGCTTCGTCTATTGCAGCCGAATGAAGCTGAATCTGACCATGTATACGACAAAGAAACAGGTGGAGAAGACATTTGGCGGTGGGTGGAGGGACTTCTTTGGGAAAAATCAGTCTATCTGCGCCTACAGCGTGGGGGATGTGTGAGCACACAAAGCAGGATTCATTTGTAACCTTCTTCCCAACTTCCATCATGTCCCTGTACCACAGATTATCTAATAGTGCATTATGGACCCCATGATCCCCTGCTGGCTTGTCAAGGCGCTGGGAGGGGATGTCAGGCATAGAGTGCTGTTCGAAAGTGTAAACAACTGTGTTCTGGAGATTACTGACCCAGTCTGAAACTGGTGGGACTGGCGCATTTTTACGTTGGGTGCGTAATGTATACCTAATGCTTCGTCTATATTTGCGGGTGCGTTCAGGGGTACTTAGCATAGGGGGTTTTAGGGTGAGGTCAAGTGTCACGTCCCATCCTGTATTGTTGTCAGGGGTTGTGGAAGGTATCAGGGTGGGGGGAACATAGAAATAATAGCTACTAGTCAAATTGATCTGGGATGTTGAACTCTCCTCACTCTTGGGGGTGCTAGTACTTCTGACAAAGGACTTTGGACTTCTTTCATAACTAATGGTGCTTCTCTCAGTTCGCGTGTTACCAGAAAGTGTCTTGGACCTGGGGTACACTGTGGTAGCGGCAGTCCTATTTTTGCCGGCTGCACACTTCTCTCTATTTGGGCAGTGTGAAAGTACTGCAAGCCATTGGAACACAGCAATTGTAAAAACAAATGTAACAAAGAAAACAATGCCGATAATACATATCTTTTTGAATGGCATTTCTGCACGAGGGGTGTGACTGCTACTGCGTCTTAGTCCATAGACCAACATGTGATCGCCATCCTCCCGTTCTTGAATAGTCAGTGGGAACAAGACGGCCTCCTCTTGCTCATCAATCAGGTCTGGGATGGTGCCGGGTGGATCCTCACGTGGCTCCGATGTATCCATGCCTTCCTCTCAGCTATTCGGACAGCTGTGGGTGAAGAGTCCACGACTTTAAAAGGTCCGTCATATTTGGGATCTCGCCACTTCCGGACCGCTTTCTTTACAAAGATCTGTGTCCCAGGGCAGATAGGTGGAAGTTCATCAGAAATAGGACCCTTGTTCTTTGTCTTTGATATCTGAATGGAAAGGAACTTTGCAGCACGTGTTAGTGCACATAAATAATCAAACAATTCAGCTTTTACAATCTCAGAAGAAGTTTCAGTATCTAGTTTGGGTCTGGTGGAGGGAACTGCTACGTTCATTGATCTGCCAGTGACAAGCTGGTGAGGTGCGAGGTGATGATCAGAATTGGGAGTGTTTCTGAGGGCAAACAGAGCAATGGGAAGGCAATAGAGCCATTTCTTTCCGATTGTGGCACTTATCTTACTGATTTTAGCTTTGAGCAGGCCGTTGAGGCGCTCACAAATACCATTGCTTTGTGGGTGATAGGCTGAGGTCAACTTATGTTTAATTCCTAACATTGTGGTGATCATGTCAAAAATGGCGTTTGAAAAATGGCTGCCGTTGTCACTACGAATGGCGTCGGGCAAGCCCCAGCGCGATATGACCTCTCGAAGCAGGAAGGAAGCTGCGGCTTTAGCGTCACAATGGACACATGGTCCAGCCTCAATCCACCGTGAAAATGAGCATACCACTACAATGAGGTATCGGTAGTTCTGGCATCTGTCAATCATGTCTACATAATCAATGTGGAGCTCTCTGAAAGGACCTTTGGGCTTTGGTATTGTTGAAGCAACTGTTTTCATAGTTGGATTAGGTGAGTATTGCTGGCAAATGAGGTATTGATGAACAAAGAGTTGTATCTGCTCATAACCATTTGGGATGAACCAATCTGTCTGTAGAGTAGTGGACATGCCATCACGAGAAACATGTGTAGGAAGGTGTAACTGAGTGAGTGCTATTTGTAATAAGGCTTGTGGCATGACAGGCTTTCCTGTCATTGTCTGCTTGTAAAGGAAATCTGAAGCATCCTGTTGTACTCCCCTCTTCTTCCATAACTCTTTTTCTTCAGGTGGGGCACTCTCCTGAACCTCTCGGAGGTGCAGCTGTGCAATGTGATCATATTGCTGAGTACTGTCAATAGTGTATGGTAGTGTTGGACCAGGGGTGTCTGAGAGTGGCAAATCACAGGTGTTATCAACTGTATCTTGTGTATCTTCCTGTACAGCTAAAGGTGCATCTTGGGCAAGCAGGATAGGGGCACAATGATGTGGTGATGCTGTGCATGGTGATGGTATATACTGGGGTCCTCTGGCGGCCGCTTTTGCAGCCCAATCTGCCAGGGCATTACCTCTAGACACGAAATCTTGGCCATTTGTGTGTGCCGCACACTTCACTACAGCTACTTCGGCTGGCAATGTCAATGTGTCTATTAGCTCTTCAAGTAACTGTTTCTGCATCACAGGCGTGCCATCTGTTTTGAGGAAGCCACGCCTTTTCCATCTCAAGATGCTGGAATGTGTGGTCGTGGTGACATATGCAGAATCGGAGTATACAGTAATGCTTTTCTCTGCTCCATGTTTTAGGGCTGCTATTAGTGCTACTAATTCTGCTGCTTGTGCTGAGTAATGTGATGGCAATGTTATCTGCTGTACAATGTCTAGAGAATCGGAGGAGCCATTCTGTTGTGCTCTGACCACTGCAGCTCCTGTATATCTTATTCCTGTCTCTTGATCAATGGTAGAGGAACCATCAACAAAGTAAATCGTACTGTCTGGCAATGGGTCCTCCTTTGCTGTTCCTGACTCATCTGGACAGTATGTGGCACAGTCATGAGTGTCATCATCTGTGGTAGCAATGGGATGGGCAAAGAACGTGGCTGGATTTACAATATGACACTTAACAACTTTTAAAGATGGTAATGACAGTATCACTTCGTAGCCTGACACTGTGTTGTAAGAGCCGTTTTAGCTTTTTGTATTATTGCAAAGACAGCATGCTCAGTGTACAATGTCAGAGGGGAACCCATAACTATGGGGGTGCTTTTCTCAACAGCAAATGCTGCGGTCGATAAAGCTTGTTCACAGGGATAGTGGCCCTTCATTACTGAGTCCAACATGCCACTGAAATATGCAATTGGTTTGTGGCCCATGGGGTATTTTTGGGTGAGGACTGCTGTCATGACCTGTCCATTACAGTGAGTGAACAGATAGAACTCTTTGGTGTAGTCAGGAGAGCCTAACACTGGTGCATTTGTAATCTCATCTTTCAATAGTGAAAAGGCTGATGTCATCTCAGGTGTCCAGTCAATCTTATTATGTCTGTCTTTAGCCATTTTGACAGCTTTCAGGAGTGGTGCAGTGATGGTAGAATAGTCAAATACCCATTGTCTAACGTAGTTCACTAGTCCTAGGAACTTTTGCATATCTTTGACTGTCTGCGGTTCTGGAGTGTTTCTGATTGCCTCTCCTCTTTCTGGGGTAACTCTTCTCCCTGATGCTGAAATCAGCTGACCTAGGTATTGTACTTCTTTCTGACAGTATTGCAGTTTATGTTTGTCTACTTTATATCCTCTCTGTGCCAGTGTTGTAAGCAGAGCAACTGTATCCTGCCGGCACTGTTGCTCTGTGGTGCTACAGAAGAGTATGTCATCGACATATTGTAGCAGGGTGCTGTCACATTGAAAATTTGACAAATCATCTTTGACAACTCTGTTGAAGACGCTGGGGGATTCACAGTAACCTTGTGCTAACCTTGTATAAGTGAATTGCTTGTTTCTGAATGAAAACGCGAATAAGAACTGGCTGTCAGGGTGTAATGGGACACTGAAGAAGGCATTTTTTAGGTCTATGACTGAAAATTATTGTGCATCTTGAGGGATATTTGTTAGTATTACTGAGGGGTCTGGGACAATGGGAAATTCTGGGACCACTATGCTGTTAATGGAGCGTAAATCATGAACTAGCCTCCATTGACTGGTTTTACCTTTTCTCACAGGAAACAGACAGGTATTGCAAGGCGAGATACAAGGGTATATTACACCTTGGTCTAGCAATGCTTGTATAGTGGGGGCGATGCCCTCCTCTGCTTGTTTGGACAGGGGATACTGGCGCACTCTGGGTAGAATGGCGCCTTGTTTCAGTGTGACTCTGAATGGTGCAGCTGATCTAATAAGACCCACATCGTTTGGACCTGTTGTCCACATATTGCAGGGTACTTGAGCTAGGTCTGAGTCTCGTGTCGTATCACCCATTGTGATTGGAGTTGGGGTCCTAATTTCCACTGTTACTGAGAAAGGGACTTCATTTGAGTAGACAATTTCTATTTTGTCATATTCTTCCGGAGGGCCAAAGAGTTGGTCATCTGAAATGTTTCTCACCAATTGTTCATGTTCCAGGAAAATGACGCAGGCCCAGGTGTGGGCATTGTCGTCAATGGCTAGAAAAGCTCCGTATTTAGGTGTAATTTCAAGAGCATTTATGTGTAGGATCATGTTGCTGTCTGGTGCTAGGGGGTTCTGACATTGTGGGCGAAAGAGAAACTCTTTTGGAAGCTGGACAGTGCGGCCATACATTTCTGGTGTGTTGGCAACAATGATATGTACCACAGTGGAGAATGCGTGTTCGTCCACTGGGCGGGCTCTTATCTGATCTTTTAGGGAAGATTCCACAGTGACTGCCATCATTCTGATCGTTTGTGTGCCAGGAATGGAGCAAACCATTACGCTGTTCTCATCAAAATGAATTGTCATATTTAACTTGGCCATGAGATCACGTCCCAAGAGATTTACTGGGGACTGGGTTGAGTACAGTAAACGCTGTTCAACACATTTACCTCCTATTTCCATTGGTACTGGCTTGGTGAAAGGGACCCTTGTTATTGCCCCAGAGAAACCTTGTGTGTCTGCAATATGATTGGAGATGGGCAGTGCTCCTTCCCTGATACAAGAATATGTAGCACCTGTGTCAATCATGAACTTATACGTTTTGTTGTTAATCGTGACATACACAACTGGGTCCTCTCTGACATCTGTGATGCACGATAACACGGGACACACAAGAGTTGTCTGTGGGCTGTCCTATCTTGAATACCCTCCAGCCTGGTACTGCTGGATGGTGCCCTGTGAGAATGGATTGGTAGAGGACAGTACTGTGGCCCCCTGGGGTACAAGGGCTTGCGCCTGGGGCACCATTTGGTATACAGGTGGCTGTGGCTGTAGCATCTGTGGCTGTGCTTGTTGAATTGGAGGCAGTACTTGGGCCATCACGGGAGTCTGTAATTGTACCTGCTGTAGCATGGGCTGTTGCTGTGCTGGAGAAGGATAGGAGTACACTACTTGGGGCTGAAGTGGCTGTTGGTGCTGCTGCTGTAGGTATTGAGTTGGGACCTGAGCTTGCTGTGGGTGTCCTCTGACTGCTACCCTCCCTTCATCCCGCATTTTAGTACGACAATTTCTCACAAAGTGTCCTTGTTGCTGACAGTAGAAACATAGTGGTGCTCCTGGCTGTGGTGCAGCCCTTTGGAAGCCTAACCCTCTACCTCTTCCCCGCATCCCTGTATTTGTAGGCCTCATCTGTGGGTTACCATAATACTGCTGTTGTTGTCCATTGGCATATGACTGTTGTGGTGCATAGTCATAGGGGGGCTGTACCTGTATAGGTGGTGCTACTACCTGTGTGTTATTTCCTAGTGCATTCAGGGCATTTTGTGGAAAATTGGTGACAGCAGTCATCTGACTCACTGGTGTAGCTACCATGATTGTGTCAAGTGCCTCTTTTTTCTTAAGTTTCTGCTGTACTAATTTAGCAGCTGCATTTTCAATTGCTAACTGCCGCTTTTTCTCCTGTTCCTACTCCTTTTTGCAAAAGTGAATGATGTGGTGTTGTATTTCTGGCCATGGTTTGCATTCCATCGCTACTATCCCGTCCAATTTATCTTGTACTGCAGTGGGCTGTCCCTTTTTTACTGTGTGGTAAAAGAACCTACAGTTGCCCCCAGTCACGTCCCATTTCTCTCCTAACTCCTGATGCCATTTTTCCTTCATTCTTGAAATGTACTGTGCTGGGTCTTCATTGGGTTGCATTGTCTGTGACATCAGAGATCCGATGTCAGGGACATCGGGAAACTTACGGCGCAGTTGGTTCCATATTGCTGTTCTAATTTTATTGAAGGAATTACCATCACATTGTGTATCAGTGGTGGAAAGTCTTTTGTCAACGTGTGTGAACATATCTTCTGCATCCTCTCCAATCAGGGAGGTGAGCAGACTTTTTACATCCCCAATAGCCAATGGTACACCTGCAGTGTGTTTCTCAAAAGCTTGTATCCACTTCCCAGCGCCCTCTGTGAGGGGCGGGAGTTGTTTCTTCAAATTTTCTTTGTCCATCAGTGTCCAGGGGACATAGATGGGGGGGTCATTGGCGTTCTTAAACAGTAGGGGCATCTGGTGTGTCACCCCTGTGGGTCGTGTGTGGTCATACTTGCGTGCATATTTCTGCCAGACCCTTAGGGCTGGACGCATGTAATCGTAATCCCAATCGTCATCTCCTGCCCCATAGAAGATACATTCTGCAGCTGTGGCCATGTCTTGTGGCTCAAATGACCCATCTCTAGGCCAGACATTCATTTGGGGCACATTAGCTTCTGTCCAACCTGCCAAATTATCTGAGAAGGGATTGACATAGAAGTCTGACCCCTCTCCAAGTATTACTATCTCATTTTGTGTCAGACCGTTAGTCAATGATAGGGGTGGTCTGCTAAGGGCCATGCGGTGCATTTGCCTAGATCTGGTGGTGCGCATACGCGCTGTACCTGATACATCATATTGATAAGGGATGTCATCAGGGCGCCCATGGCTACCCAACACCGCAAGTCTTTCTATTTCTGGTCTTCTCTGCCTTCCCCGTCTGTGTTCAGCCCGTCCAATTGCACTTGGGAGGTCTAAATTGTCCAGTTCTGGCTGTGGCGTCACTGGCCTGGGTGGAGCAACCACTGGCGGTGTTCTCTGAGGTGGAGGCACAGATAGTGGTGTCATCTGGGAGCCATTGCTAATAACTGTTGGCTGAGTTTGGGGCATATTTAAGGTAGCTGTAAGAGAAGCTGC
Organism: Calotriton arnoldi; assembly: GCA_963921515.1. Taxonomy (NCBI): domain Eukaryota; kingdom Metazoa; phylum Chordata; class Amphibia; order Caudata; family Salamandridae; genus Calotriton; species Calotriton arnoldi. Next base: position 113,949 of record CAWUFW010002358.1, read on the forward strand.
TATGTTGGTGGGTAGTGTGGCTACACTTTGGGCTTCATGATGTAAGTCTATCAACGGTACCTGCTGTGACGGGATGATTGGGACCCCACTACTATGTGGAGCCGCTGGGCCTGTAGTACTAGCCAATTCATTGAGTGTTGGTTGGTGTTCTTTACCAAATTGACCCATGCCATCCATTAGTTCAGTGAGTTTATCCCTTACCTTGTCTACTCGTATTGACAACCGCCGGATGTTTGCGGTAGTGCCAGTGGGGCTGGGTGAGCGATGGTCGTGTAACATGTCCCCTGCCCCTCTACCTGCTCTTTGAAATAAGTCATGCTCCGTCCTCCATCTGCTAATGTCTGCCTCAGTGACTACCTCAGAGGACTGCAGTTCGATATCCCTATTTCCTTCATCGAATGTTCGTGGGTGCATTGGGGAGTGCTCTTCTCCTCGCTTGGGACCAGGGTTGTGGGGCAGCTGCCCATTACAGTGGGTCCATGAATTGGAAGGGAACCGCTGCTGCCTGGGAGTGAGGAACGGGCCGTAATGTCTGGTTGTTGTGTCTAGGGGGTCACGATCCTCAGTGAAGAAAGTGGGGGCCGAGGGGGCCAAGGGGGCCAAGGGGCTAGGCCGGGGGAGCGATATATGGGAGCTGTGCTGTGAAACACTAGAGGCCCCATCGCTCTCTGAGTCCTCTTCTATTTGGGGAGCTGTAAAGTTTGATGCTGGTGTAAGTTTTATTGTAAACAGCGCGTCAATCTGACCTGGCATCCCTGATGTTGCACCCTGCATTACTGGGCTTTGAGCGTTCTCTGGGCGTTCTCTGGGCTATTGTCCTGTGATTCGGATGAGGGACCTGGGACAGATATGTCGGCATGACCTATGGCTGGCCTGTCATTTGATAAGGGCTCTAACTCAACCTATCTGGTGCATACAAGAAGCCTTTTCACTGGTTTTTTTCCCGAATAAGTGAACATGTTTGCAGGCCTGCAGTACTCAATGCAGCAAAGAGAATAAGCAGCATCTTTCATTCGTCAACTGCCTCACAAGCTATGACACCCTAAGAGGGTAAGGAGTGTCTCTCCTTATTGAGAATAAGACCGTTCCTTATAAGTGCCAAAAAATACATTCCACACACCACTGCGTAGCATGGTATTCACGGCCCGTTCGATAATTCCTGGTTACTCACCGGTAATCTTCATTACTCCGGGTCCTGATATTCCCGTTATATTCCTGAGGCCATCCCTCCCTCCCTTCCTGTTTCTGTTTATGGTGATTGATTTGTGTTTTTTTTCTTGTTGAGTTTCTTTGGTATCCTCACGATATGTGGATGACGCACTTCCCCCTTTATGCATGCCGGGCCAGGTAGGCAGCGCCATATTGGGGAAAGTATTTGACTCTGCTAGGTAATAGGTTTCTGTAGAGCAGCCAAGCTGCTCCTTGGTAAGGAATGGGAGAGGAAGACGGACGAGGAGGTAACAGGAGTTTGTGACCAAATCAGGAATTGTAAGTGACAGAGTAGTAAAGCTTGCAGTGAGCCCGCATTCACTATTATCCAGGTGAAACCTAGCAGATTTCAGCACTGGAAAATAGCTCAGATTTGGAGAATGACTTTCGGAAATCAGGTGGTAGCACAACTTTTCCCAGAAGTTCCCGTTTTAGAGGAATTTCATATTCTGCAGTGGCGGTCGGCATGATCTTGCAGGGCGGGGGGGAGTGGTTTGGGGCACGGGGGTGGCGCCGCGTCTCTGATCCTGCTCTCCTCTGTCGGACTCCAGGAACAGGATGCACAGCCAGGCTCCCGTGACCAATCACAACGCTGCAATGCAGCGTTGTGATTGGTCTGAGAGTTGTGGTTCGAAGGGCTGATGAAACAGTCATGTGTACTTAGGAGCGGGCAAACCACTCCTCCCCTGCCCTTCTCCGAGAGCAGAGCAGCCCCGCCTGCCCGCAGAGCAGCACGGAAACATAAAATGATAATAACTCAAAGTTATTATCATTTTATGTTTCCTTTATTTGCATTGCTTAAAAGCAGTGGGGCGACGCTCCTCCGCCATAGCAGAGGAGCCGCAACTGATTATTCTGGAATTGCCAATACATTTCAAGTCGGTAATTTGGTCACAGCAGCTTGCACCACCTACGCTCACTGCCTGGTTGCCAAACAATACCAGTGACATCTATTTATATATCAGTCCTAAAAAATTTGACATTTTGGGAAATACTAGGTGATCCAAAGCTAGAAGAATGGCATGAGCACCTTGGTATTATTATTGTTTTTATTGTATATTGAACTGTTAAATACTTTGCATTGACTGACTGCATACCCATGCGGCGGACTGTCATAAACAGGTGCCACGAAATAAGTGACGGTGCCGAGCACGGGCAAACACCGGCACAAATTAAGCACTGAATTTGGTGAAAAAAATACTGCATCACAATAACCCATGCACTCATACGAAGGCCTAAGAGGGAAAAAGGATGAATCCACCCTAAACCGGGGCTTTTACAGCTACCTAGCTCTCCGTCTGTAAGTCTACTTGTTCTGCCTAGCCATCCATGGCCTGTCAGTCAAACTTTCTGTCTAGCTGCCCGCCCCCTCCCTTCCGTTCATCTGTCAATGTGCTCATGTCCATCTATCGAATGAAGCCACAGAAGCAGGTTGATGATTTAGTTCTAAAGGCTGGAAGTGGAAGTAGTACGCAAGCACATACCGCTGGCCTTAAAAATGCACAATAAACGAAGAAGAGGAGCCCGGCGGAGAAGCACTCATTTACATCTGCAGGAAGCAGAGGTTGAGTCATGAAAGACGGGCGCTGAGCGGCTGCCGAAGGGTCAGCGCTAAAAGCAACAGGGCTGCCATCCTTGTAATCACACCCAAAGCCTCTCTATTATGAGTTTCCAGAACAAGAGCCGAAGCAAAGAGATGATGGTAATAATAATAATCATAATAAATAATATATACCGCGTTGCCATGGAAACTGACTCCTAGTCACACACTTCAGCGCGAGGAAATCGAAGCACGCCTGGTGGTAGGAAGGAGACACGGTAAGGAGGGCCAAGACGACGCGTGAGTTTTTTTTGGGGGGGGGGGGTGAAAATTACTGTTGGGTGAAAGTTTGGTCCTGGGGTGCGTTTAGAAAATGAGGTCTTATCAAAGAAACAAGGGCGAAAGAGCGAAAAAATATTAGCGAGGCACAGGGCTGCTGGTGTTGTGCTGAAACGTAGTTCTGTGAGAACTGGAAATGAAGCAGTAGTCACTCTTGACGTTCTCACAGTTCTCCTACAATCAACAGCTCCCTCCGCAGTCTAGCGGTGTGCAGAGACGTTTTAAGGCATTGGCAAAGTGGGCTCTGGCCCAGGGCCCCAGCCTTTCAGGGGGCCCTGATAGAGCCAGCGTTCTGAAGAGTCTTGCCCGGACGACCATTAATAAATCTTAAACAGATAGTTTTAAATTCCGTTTTCCTTTATTTTTAATGTAGGTGATATGTGAGAGTCTATTACAGACATTTTGCAGAGAAATGTGCTTGTTTCATGCAACATCCATAAAAAAAAACCTTCTTTTGAACCGTAACTGGACCTCACACATTAGAAATGGGAGGGTGTCACAGACATTATTTGCAGTGATATTAGTGAGCTGCTGCTGTGTTACAATACTGAAAACACACGTCACTGTCCCTGAATATTATATGTAAACACATTTAGAATTTGAATGAGTGTGCCTGTGCACTGTCAGTGACCTGGCCAAAGAGGGCATAAAAGAGTTGAAATTGGATCATAATAAATTCAAAGCTGTTCTGAACAGGGGCCCCCAAAATATGTTTGGCCCAGGGCCCCTAAAATCCTTAAGATGCCCCTAGCGGGGTGTGTGTGTGCGTGTGCCCGCATGCGGAAGTACGTCGGGTACGCACTAGGTCAGGTCTGCCTGAAAAGGGTAGGCATAGGGAGGTACTGATACGTTATTGTACCTCAGCATGTCGCTCAAGAATCAGTTCCTAAGTTCCCCAATGTTTGCGTCCTCACAGCATACATGCCAACATTTTAGAAGAGTAAAGTGGGAGATTTAAAAATAATAATCAGGAGAATGTATTTCTCCCATTAACTTCTATTGGGCCTGATTTGGGTCTATTGGCATGTATGGTACTTGCAAATGTGCTGCTGCAAGATCGTATATCAGAAATGCAAATATACGTTTTTCCTCACCTGTCAGGAAGGGAAACGGAGAAAGCGCTATGGCAGGCAGAGAGGGCATGACAAACATGCACTCGTCTGCCGGAGTAGGTTACTGGCAGTGCATAGTCCGGGTCACACAAAACAAGTCCCTGTCAGCTGTAGCACGCAGAGGAATCAGGGTTTTCTATGCAGGAATCGGGAGGCGGGTGACTAACCTTGAAATTGGTAGTCTCCCACCTGAATCGGGAGGGTTAGCATGTATGTCGCAGTTCCTCAGCCCGTAGTCTTCTGTGCTCCTACAGAACACTCCACACATCATTAGATGGTCTATCATAGAATGGAATTCACCATAACAAGCGCATAACAACCCCCACCTTATAATAATACAAATACGCAAAACAGTTACCCCTATAGTAACACAGTGAAAATTAGGTAAAGCAAAGTATAAAATAGAATTTTAAAAAATGACGTGATTCATGACAAACTTTCCTCATAAATGTAATCTTTCAACCATTTTGGCTGTTTCTTCTCTCTCGTCACCCACAAAGACAAAAAAGGTCTTCTCTCACACTTGTCGCTGAAAACATCACTTACATCTTAAACACACTCACCATCACCCTTTGAAATATTTGTCCCCATACTTTCTTAACTAGAAACAACGTATTCACATTCACTCACCATATCCCTTCTTTTCTCTTCCATCTCCACATCAGATGTAACCAGTAGCGGCTGGTGTTTGCTACGAGTGGCTGGGCGGAGGGGCTGAAGACAGCATAGGAGTCGCGAAGGGAGGGGGGTAAAATAAAACATTATAATAATACATTTAAAAAACTTACTTTCAACCGGCCACGTCCCACGTTGTGCCCCTCTGTTCCTCTTCTTCAGGCACAGGCCCCCAGCCTGCTGGGCGGCCAATCCTGAAGCTGCTCTCGCATGAGAGATTGGCCTGAGCGCTCTCGATTAGCGCTCCAGGACAGACTGGGAGTCTGTGCCTGGGTTGGAGAGAGCTTCACTGAGCATGATGGTTTGGCCCGCCTGTGACGGCCAGCCAAATCGTCATGTGCAGTGAACGGAGTGCACTACCACTCTCCTCTGTGCTGTCACCTCCCCAGGCCCGGCCCCCAAGACTCAGCAGGAAAGGAGGGGGCCGTTTTTGGGGGGGGGGGGGAGGCGACGCTTGTCCACCATAGCGGAGGAGCCGCCACTGGACGTCACACCAGAATTGCGCGGTGCCTCACCACTACTTATTTCTTCTCCATAATGTACATCCTGCGCAGAATCAATCACATTCAATAACACATCAATACCATGACCCAACTATTGGATATCATCTTCCACATCGTTTGAAATCTTTCCATAATTCCTTTTAACCCAGAGCTACTCTTTTAAGGTTCCACACTTTCTCGCTCCTTACTTTGACAGCATTTTATAACACTATCACCACTTCCTCTGGTTACAAAAATTGGCTTTCACCTTTGGGGACTGATCCAGCGGGTTATAGCAACAAGCATTCATACACCGAATACTCACCTGGGCTCATTCATTCATACTATGCTAGCAATTTCCGCTGGTGGGTCAGTTGTACTCTTTATCAATATCCCTGCTACCAATTACTTTTCTGATTGAAGAGTAATGACTTACCAATGGACCCTTTGATAATTGGGAAGTTTAAAATGAGTGACATTCAATACAATCTATAATCCTGAAATAATCACTGAGTCAGGAAGTTTTAAAATGTTTATCTAAAACTTTAGCAGAGTAAATTACAGAACCACATAATACTTAATCGTATATCAAGGATGAAGCATACTGATAATCAATTATCGATTAATGACGGTCCCTCAGAAAGAAAAAGATAGAGACAGCAGCACAGCTAAAGGTTGCATTTATATTTACCTAAAGGTGCGAGAACCAAACCCCTTGGCCAAGGAGTTGGAAAGATAGGTCCCAAGAAGGATGAAGACCAAAGACCTCCGGACCAGGTTCAGGACAGGGCTAGGTGACCTCTCTATCAACGACGCCTGCGTCGTTCCCCTCTCTGACACTTCGCTTCTCCTCGATATCTTCCGTGTCTTCCTTCTAATGGAATCCGCCGCCCCCACCTCAGGACCTCTCTGGACAGCGGTTCAGTCTGCAATCGATCAGCTCGTCGAGCACCAAAGCCTGATCTCTCGTGTCTGAGCTTGTGCGTCCTAATGCTAGAGCTAATGCTAGCTAATTAGCTAATTCTATATCTATTATACCCTTCTACACCCAGTTACCTCCCATTAATGTTTCAAAATTATGGGCCCACTACTTCTGATTGGACGGGGACAGGGGGTTGATCCTCACACCATGTCAATTTAATTCAATTTCTTTAAGCCCATTGTTTGAAAATACCGCCCCTCACAATTAATACATTTGCTTTATTTCCCACCCGTCTCACGTCAAAGTTTAATACATTGTTTATATAAATTGTTGCATTTTGCAAGAACATCGCAGATGTTGTGGAGTTGGCCACCAGGTCACGGCCTTGGATGACGTCCAAGTTGACTTCATCGCTGTGCCTTGTTTTCCAGGGCGCATGCGTACTTCGCATTGGCTTCAAGCTGCCTTTACGTTAATCCAGGCCCCATTTTACGAACTAATAGAAAGTCAAAGAAGAAAACATTAAAACAAACAAATAAATGTTTTCACTGTATATCCCCCTATTTCTACTCTATTCCCATTTAATTATAAATCTATCCCGCATTAGTAGCATTAGAATACCACAGTTTTAATTGCAGCATATACGCAAGCTTTAGCACGTGAAAACATTAAGCAGCCATTTTAATACACACTGCGCAGAAGCAAAGTTTTCCCTCCAAGCAAAGAAAGACGTCATACCACGTGATATGGTTGACCCATGCGCACTGGAATTCCCGCGCTTTAGCGGCCATTTTGGATTAGACAAGCATTACTTATTAGCTTAAACACATAGGCAAGCTTCACTTGTATAGTGTTCATGTGTGCATTTATTAGTAGAGACATTACAAATTTAATAAATTAATACTGTGAGAGGATTGCTTACGAGCAAGTCTCACTCTGAGTTCTTGCTCCATCAATCCCCTCTCTGATGGCGTTTCTGAGCCATCAAATACTACCCACAACCAGATGCCAACCTTTAGCATAAAATTGTCTCAGCTTCATTTTTACACTTTCTATTTTTATCGTCTCCTTTCAGTTTCTTGTATAATTCACTTTTCAGATCTTCTAGTTCAATTTCATCAAACTTTTGTTTCTTTCCTTTTCCTGTCACTCTATATTTCTCATTCTTTCTACAACATTTGCACCATATTATTATTGACAATACTATTATTGCTATCCCTGCTAAGGGTACTAATATTTGACCTATAAGTCCTTTCCCTACATTAGCAAACCAGGTACCAATTGACGCAATACTATTCGTCAATCTTTCCCATACACTATCAACTTCCAGTGGTTTTAGTTCATTCGCAAGTGTTGTTATATTCTGTATATGTGTTACAATTTCTGCACTTTTGTCAGGTATGTACGTGCAACAATGTTTCGTTTTCAATAATTTACAGACTCCGCCCTCTTTTGCCAATATATTTTGCATAACCATTGATCTAATCGCAACCATCTCCGCATTAATCATTAGAAATCCTCCAGCAGTGTCCGTTGATAAACGATCCACCACTGTAGATAATTTACATATCTTCCTTGAGTTTAGAATTATTCCCACTGAAGGTATCAATGCACCAAATATGTCACCTACAATTTCAGAAAAACTAGCTCTTTTACTACGTGTTAATTCACTATTATTTTCATTGCTCCCAGTGTTCCTTTTTACGTGGTATATTTTTGGAAAAACTATTCCAAAATAACAACTTCCATACCACCGTGCAGGAAGCCTAAAGTAAGCCTTATTCCCACACACATAATAGATTCCAGGAAAAACTGAATCTGTTCCTCCTTTTAGTCCCCAACCTCCAAGAATTAAGAAATTATATTCACATTCACTGGTACCGATGAAAATATTGTTATAATCAGTCCTTAACCTATGTAGACAAATTTTCCCTGTCTTTACAAAATCCAGAGCCATAGCAGCTTGAGCCTTGCCAGGTGTGTAAATACCCTCTTTCTCAGCCCAAGGTGGCAGATGAGCCTTATGCTCAGATACTTTCTTTTGGAAATCTTGTCTTCTGTCTTCTACTAAATTCAAAAATATCTTTTCTTCTTCATGTAACGAACATGTTAGATTGCTTCTATGTGCATGTGTTATATCTATTGACTTCATTGTTAGGAAAAATTCTCCCATAAACTGTGCATCTTGACTACTAAGCACTGGGTTCATATTCTTTCGAATCGGAACCTCAGAAAATATCACATCTATATCTGAATAATAATACTGAAGTCTCCCTGTTTTATAAAATAAACTAGTCAATACACTACATGATATGCCATAAGTTAATGGCAAATGATGATATGTTAACCCTTCTGCTACTGATTCAGGTAACTTCATACAGACATAACAATCACTAACTTCCATGGTATCTACATGTTGAAACAATAATTTTGTGAAAACATTTAAACTAGTGTCGTTATCTGCTACCACATGATGAAACTCTGGTTCATCTTCTGCTTCTAATTTTACTCTATTACCTTTCAAGTTATCTATACTTCCCTTCGTTTCGTTGTTAATCTTTTTATCCATTATCATAAGGTAAGGAATTGCTACAATCACAACTAACCATACTACAAGCACCACTACCAGACTACATATGCATATAGCACAGCATCTTTTACAACATTTCCGTTTCGGTCTCCCAGAAACTCTGTCGTCAGGCATTTTGACAAGGAAGATTTCTCTTCTTATCTTTTTCTTTCAAGACTTTAACGTTTATCAAGGTGGTTTTATTTCTTTCTCATAAGTCAGTTCCGCACTTGTTCCTTCGTCACCACTTTCACTTGACTCTGAACTCTCGTAGTCTTCAAGGATTATATAAGTCCAATCAGGACCTTTAAATTTATTGTTCACAAGTTTCAGTCTTTTACTTTTTCGTTTTTCAGTTCCACTTGTTTGTCCAGTTAGGCTTGTTACTTCATTTACTTGTTCCGGATCTTCACTTCTGGTTTCTATATGGTATTTCACTCTTTTAATGACACTAGGCCAATGATCACCTTTTCTGGCTTTCTTTGTTTGCACTGTCTCTTCACTTCTTATTTCTTCTTCAGAAGTTCTTTTATTTTCAGGTTGTGGCACAGTTTGTTTTTCTTCGTTCTCAGTTTCTTCTTCTATTTGTCCTTTTTCAGGTCTTATTGGTTTTTCTTCAGTTGCTCCAATGTGAGTTTCTAGTAACTGACCCTGTTCAGGATTTACGTCTTCGTGCTTGAGGTTCTCGTGATCTTCTTCTTCCTGAATGTATTTTCCTAGTTCTAACTGGTTCTGATCAGGGCTTATTGCACTTTGTACTTCTGCAGCCTGACCGCGTTCTTCTAAACCTATCTGTCCCTGCTCAAATTTTGTTACTGCGTTGTCGATTTGAGCCCAATTTCCTCTCCCTATCTGGTCCTGCTCAGGCTCTCTTATCGTGTCATTTTCCTCTTCCTGAGCTGCTTCTTCTTCACCTATCTGGTCTTCCCTAATTTCTTCTAATTTTGCTCGGCTTCTTGTTCTGTTGTAAACTTCTGGTATTTCAACCACTTGTATCCAGTCCTGACTTGTGCTCGGTTGTTCTTCCTCAGCTTCTCTCGAATCTCTCACCTGGGATTCTTCAGCTGGCCAACCTTCAGCTTCCTCAGTTATTGATGCTGTCTGAGGATCTTGTCCTTCAGGCTCTGGCACCCTTTTGGTGTGGCTTACATGAATCCAATTAGGCAATCCTGCACATTTCACTGCTGTGTTCGTAACTAGTATAACCTGACAAGGTTCGCCCCACCTGGGTGATAAACACGTTTCTCTGGTGTGATGCTTCACAACCACCCAGTCTCCGGGATTCAGATCATGCTCTTGCTCAGGCTGCCTGGAAACTGCGTCTTCTCCAACCTGGTGAGAGACAGAATGCACTAGGTCAGCCAATCCTTTGCAATAATCTAGAACCATATCATCAGTTATGTTCAGCAGTTTATTTGTAGGTACATGTGCTTGTCTCATTGCTCTTCCCATGATTATTTCATGGGGACTCAATCCGGTATTTCTATCAGGAATGCTTCTGAGTCCCATTAAAACAAGAGGCAATGCATCTGGCCAATCTAGCGATGTTGATGCGCACATTTTTGACAGTCTTGATTTTATTGTGCCATTCATTTGTTCAACCACTCCAGAAGCCTCTGGGCGGTACGCACAGTGCAATTTCTGTTCAATTTGGAATGCTTCACAGATTATTCGAATTACATCGTTGTTGAAGTGACTTCCTCTATCTGATTCCAAAGTTACTGGGAAACCAAACCTAGGAATGAGTTCTCGTAGCAGCAGCTTTGCGACTGTAATACTGTCATTCCTTCTGGTAGGGTAAGCCTCCACCCACCTTGAAAACAGACACACTATGACAAGTACATATTTCAGTCCTTTACATGGTGGTAACTGTATGAAATCTATCTGCAATCTCACAAAGGGACCTTCAGCCTTTCCAATTTTTCCCAAACCAATTACTGTTTTCCTTCCCGGATTATTCATTTGGCAAGTTAGACACCTTTGGCAAAGACTCTCTGCTGCAGCCCTAAACTTTGGATTATACCAACTTTGTCTGAAGAGTCTAATCATGGCATCTCTCCCTACATGTGTGTCTCCATGATACATTCCGGCCATTTGTGAAATCAGACAGTCGGGCATGACTGGTCTGCCGTCTGTGTATACCCATACATCGTCATCTGCTCTTCGGGAACATCCTATTTTTATCCAAACATCTCTTTCACTCTCATCAGCATCGTCTTGCAATCTCTTCACATCATTCCATGTTTCAGGTGGTGCACATAACATAATTGGCAGCTGATTCCCATCCTTTCAACCTTTTTATTTACTGACAACCTGTTTTTGGCACAGTGTTGAGCCACCAGATCTGCGTATCTGTTACCGACTACCACCCAGTCATCTCCTGACTGGTGTGCGGCACATTTCACCACTGCCAATTCCTTTGGTGATTGTATTGCCTCCAATAATTCTTTTACAAACTGTCCATTTTTGATTGGGGACCCTGAAGAAGTCATGAAATCCCTCTGCATCCACAGTTGGCCAAAGTCATGCACAACCCTGTACCCATATTGACTGTCCGTAAATATGGTTACTCTTAAATTTTTCCCAATTTTGGAAGTTTTGATCAGAGCAATTAATTCAGCTACTTGTGCAGACTTGACTCCTGGTAAATAGGATGCTTCGACTATTCCAGTTAGTTCACACACAGCATAGGCTGCACTCAGTTTACCATCCTCATGCCTTAGGCATGAGCCGTCCACAAACAGCTCCCTATCTGGATCTTTTAGGGGCGTCTCCTGTATGTCAGGTCTCGGTTTTGTACATAATTCTGTGACCTTTAGACAATCATGTTCTGGATCATCTTTAACTTCCTCAAAAATTGGATCTGGCAATAACGTAGCAGGATTCACAATAGTGCACCTAACTATGGTCACATTTTCAGCACCAAGAATAATTCATTCATACCTTGTCATCCGACTAGGTGTGAGATGCTGAGTTTGAGTTCTTGTCAACAGGATCACAACTGCATGTGGGACAAATACTGTTACAGGATATCCCATTACTATTGACTCACTTTGATCAATGCTCATACAGGTAGCAGCGACTGCTTTCAAACAGCCTGGCAATGCTGCCGCCACTGGGTCCAATGTAGCAGAAAAATATGCTATAGGACGCCTATCTATTCCATGTCTCTGAGTCAAACACTGAAAGTGCACAATTTTCTCTTTCATAGCAAAATAGTGCGAATTCTCTTGTATAGTCAGGCATGCCCAAGGCAGGTGCCTCACACAATGCATTTCTTAACTTTACAAATGCACCAGCACTTTCATCATCCCATTCAACTGGATCTTTGGCTTTCTTTTTGGTTAACTGAATTAAAGGCTTTGCTAGTAGTGAAAACCCTATTATCCATTGTCGACAGTACCCTACTATTCCAAGAAACATTCTCACTTCTCTTTGTGTTTCTGGCATTTTCATTTTCTTGATTATTTTTATTCTATCAGATGTTATTCTTCTTGTTCCTCTTTCAATTTGGTGTCCCAAATATTTAACTGCTGTGGTACAAAACTGCAGTTTTTCAGGCGACACTTTATGTCCTTCCTCAGCCAAATGGTTGAGTAATGCAATTGAATCTTCAACACAATCATCATGAGTGTTGGATGCTACCAGTAAGTCGTCTATATACTGTACCAAGACTGAACTCCTGGGTAGCACTAATTTCTCCAAACACCCTTTCAGTATTTGATTAAAAATGGAGGGACTTTCTGTGTATCCTTGAGGAACACGATTCCATACATAGACTTTATTTTCGAATTTAAATGAAAAGAGATACTGGCTATCTGGGTGCAATGGTATTGAAAAGAATGCTTGGCATAGATCAATCACGGTAAACCATTCTGCACTCCAGGGGATCTGATATAGGATTACTGCAGGATTTGGCACTATAGGACAACAAGGTACCACAATCTTATTAATTTTGCGCAAATCCTGAACAATCCTATACTTTCCACTAGGCTTCTTCAAACCCATGATTGGTGAATTACAAGGGCTACTCATAACTTCTTTTAATATGCCTTGTTTTACCATTCTGTTAATTTCCTCAACAACTCCTGCTTTTACTTCTGCACTCATTTTGTACTGTCTAGTATTTGGGAAAATTGCACCTTCTTTTACAGTGATTTTTACTGGGTCTATTTTGGCCATAAGTCCTACTTCTTTCCCGGTGAAATCCCATACCTTGGAATTCACTGTAGTTCTTAGTTCTTCTGGTAATTCGTTTTTTGTTATCAAAGAGAACATCTCATCTATTTCTGTACCTTGCTTGGCTATCATGAACTTATAAACATGATCTTCATCCGGGGTCTGTATTGCAACACCATCCGGTGTGCAGAAAATAGTACAATTCATTTTGCACAGTAAGTCTCTACCCAATAAGTTTACTGGACTAGAATCACACACTACAAATTGGTGCATTTCTCGGAAGTTTCCTATTTTTACTTCCATTGGCTCAGTAAGGGGTGTTCTGATCTTTTGATTAGCTACACCTACAACTTGGATAGCTTCTCCAGAGAGAGGAAGGTCTGGGATGTCTGCTGTTCTCACAGTAGAACGGGTAGCACCAGTGTCCAAAAGGAAAGTGATATCATTACCTCTTACTTTCCCTTCAACATATGGACCTGACTGATCTACCGACAAGGAGGCGCCAAGTACGCACTCCTTCTCCCCCTCTCTTAGGCACCGTCATTGATGGTTATATGGATCAAAATCATCCTGTAAAAGAAACTGTGAAGTTACATAGTCATTCTTACCACTTCCTCCTTGATATCCGACGTCTGTACCGTGCTTTGCTCTGCTTACATTACTCTGTATAGGGGCAGGTGGCAACTGACTCTGAGGATTTACACCCTGCTGTGAGTCATTCTGCGTCTGTGGATTTAAATTTTGATTTGGGCCATTATTATTTCGAATCTTTTTACATTCATCCTTCCAATGCCCCAACTTTCCGCATCCATGACAAGGAAATTTCTTTTTAGCCTCTTCTCTACTCATTCGTCCTCATCTCTTTACCACCATTTCCTGTGTCACCATTCGTTCCAGAATCTTTTCCTTGATTATCAGTTGGATTATCCAAATTAATTCCCTGTCGCTCAGCCATTTTCACCTGAGCCCACATCACTTCCTCTTGCAGTTTCTTGTGCCTATCCTCAATATCGTCTCCACAATATTTTGCACATTTCAAAATTTCATCTATGGGTTTTCCTTGCCAGCACAACATGTGCTGCTTAATCATTTGACAAATCTCTGGCTTTAAACCATAAACAAATCGGTAGACAAACTGACTCATATTTTTATCTCCAATGTCCTCAAATCCACTATATTGTTTGAACACCTGTAATAGACGTTCATAATAGGCATGTACCGATTCACTTGCTTCTTGGGTGGTCCTGTCTATTTTCACCCAATCTGTTTCCTTTGGTGGTATTTTCCCCTTCAGGTAAGTTATTACCTGCTGATACTTTTTCATTACATCACTTGATGGAGCACCTGTTTTTGCATCTCAAGGATACTCTTCACTCGGCCAATCAACTGTAATTTTACAATCTGTCCACAAATCGGCAGGTACCACTATGTCAAACAAACCATCCAAATCTTTCAACAATACCTTTGACACTTTCATAAACCTCTCAACCTGCTTGTACCATTCAATTGGCTTTTCTCTCAACTTTGGAAAATCATTTGTAAATGACAAAATATCCTGTCTACTCCATGGGACATGAACGTAACCTCCTCCAGGTACTTCTCGCATCGGGTACATCTGATCTACTTTCCCTGTTTCCTTCAATAAATATTCAGAATTTGATCTACTGTACCTTGCCTCTTCCTTTTTCTTTGTCCATCTAGCTTTCCATTTATCTAGATCCCCCCATTTCTGTAGTAATTCTTTTACTTGTAGTTTTCGACCAGAGACATTCATGTTTTCTAGATCCTTGTCAGAAAAATCTGCTCTATAGGGCTTCTGTAACACTTTTGACTTCCCTATTTCAATCCCCATTTGTAAGGCCAAATCTGATAATTTCTCATGAAATATCTTTACATTTCTAGTTATGCTTCTGCATACGAACAATAGTTCTTCTTCATCGTAAGTATTTAGACGATCTACTCCTACATTTCCTGCTATCATTTCTTCTAACTCGACTTTTAATTTGTAGATGTCCATGATCTTTGGGGGTGAACTCTGTCTGTCTGATCCTTGTGCCCACCTTTCTAAGTCTTCTGGCGTTACTACTGTGGCACTCTTAGTTCCAGATGAGGTTACTATATTTACATCTTTGGAGCAACCAGGTGTTATTCTTCTAGGAGTGCTATTTACAGATCCTCGAATAGGTAAATCCATTAGGGATATCATAGATTCACAATCACTGATCTGGTCATCAATTATTACGGGTTTGGGTTTAGGAATCTCTACAGGTGTAGGCATAACTAAAGGTTTCGGATAATTTACCTTGTCACCATATAAGGGAACCACTGGACCAATTGTTACAGGTATGGTCAGGGAATCAGGATGTACATTCAGCTGTGTTATTTTCTGTATCAATTCTGCTCTGTTTCTGTCTAAAGCCTCTTTTTCCTTATCCTGAAGTACCCTATTAACTGGTGGATTATGCCATACTTGCGGTACCAATGGTGTTCTTAAAATTGGTGCACTTGGGGTACATCCACTTGTCCCTTCCTGATATGGTGGCGGATTTTTAAATATTTCTTCCAGAAATTCATCTTCAGAATCTCCAAACCCTGTCAGGTGTTTTGTCTTTTCTGTGCATTTGCTCCCTAACGACTCTTCTGCTATACAAACTGGATACAAACCTTCTGTAAGCATCGCTCTTCTCCACTGTTTCATCTGACCGTCTCTTGACTCATTTTGGTATCTAGGAAAAAATCCCCTATAACCCCTACTGCTTCTTGATCGGTCACGTTCGAATGCCTCTGTTTCCCACTCTTCTAAGGCTTCGTATTGAGTTAATCTTGGTCTGGGTTCTAAGTCATTCATCCTCATTCTCAAATTTTGAAGAATTCTCCCATTGAAAGTACCATTCTCTGGGAATGCTAATATTCCATCATTTTTGGTATATTCTATCCAATTTTCTAACCATACACAAGTATGATAACCTCTCTCCATCATCATAAATGAAGCGGATGTTTTTGCTCGTGGAATGATAATTCCTTCTCTAGTTTTGATGGGTTTATCCTTCTTAAAATAATTCTTAACCTTTTGTAGAAATGACATTTTTCTCTTTTCTCCATACATTTTGGGTAAATATCTATGTATCGAATTATATTCTGCAAAACCTAAGAATCTCCTGTCTGGACAGGTTCCTGTTAAAGTCGGATCACGTTTCCACATATATTCTCCACTATCCACTAAGATTTCGACTTCTATATTGACAACCAATTAAATTCCAGCTAACATTTGTCTCTGAACCAATCCTATCGCGGCTTTTCAGTGACGTCTGTTTGACGACCCCTCCTTTACAATCTGCGCTTTTCTGTCCCTCGCTGTTTCAACCAATCCCAGCGCGACACCTGTGACGTCAGTATTACTCCTGACTACTGACCCCTCCTTTACAAGAGTCGTTCCACGCCCGCTGTTTCAACCAATCCCAGCACTGCGTTTTGTGACGTCAGCTTCCTCTCCGACAGCTGACCCTCCCTTTACAAAATCGTACGCAAAACTTTATTTTCTCTACGCTTCTTATTAAAATTCAATAACAACATAAAACATTCGCTATCGTGCCAGTTTCGCTAAATTGAAAAGGATAATTTCTCTCACACTTAGTAAAACCTTTCCGTTTACTAAATGTTCACTACGAGTAAAACCCTTCCGTTTACTCTTCACGTAAGCTTCAGAAATACCTGCTACTTCTTCAATGTTACCCTTTCTAGGTGATATAACATCAAATTTTTACCAGCGTATTCCTTTGCTATTACTCACACGCATAGAGTCCCTAACAAGTACTGATAGCCCTGCTTAACTTTTCAGTACTATTTCTGCCTGACAGATAACCTCACTGCAGTATGGTTTCCACTTACCATCCGCTATTCAATTTTCCCCGGGAATTCTGGACAACATAAAACAAAACTTTTGAACAAACGGATGTTAGTTTATAAAAATAAAATTCTCATTACCCAATTAACAAAGTGTAACCATCCTCTGATAACCAGAAAACTGATCCAGCGGGTTACTAGCAACAAGCATTCATACACCGAATACTCACCTGGGCCCATTCATTCATACTACGCTAGCAATTTCCGCTGGTGGGTCAGTTGTACTCTTTATCAATATCCCTGCTACCAATTACTTTTCTGATTGAAGAGTAATGACTTACCAATGGACCCTTTGATAATTGGGAAGTTTAAAATGAGTGACATTCAATACAATCTATAATCCTGAAATAATCACTGAGTCAGGAACTTTTAAAATATTTATCTAAAACTTTAGCAGAGTAAATTACAGAACCACATAATACTTAATCGTATATCAAGGATGAAGCATACTGATAATCAATTATCGATCAATGACGGTACCTCAGAAAGAAGAAGATAGAGACAGCAGCACAGCTAAAGGTTGCATTTATATTTACCTAAAGGTGCGATAACCAAACCCCTTGGCCAAGGAGTTGGAAAGATAGGTCCCAAGAAGGATGAAGACCAAAGACCTCCGGACCAGGTTCAGGACAGGTGACCTCTCTATCAACGACGCCTGCGTCGTTCCCCGCTCTGACACTTCGCTTCTCCTCGATATCTTCCGTGTCTTCCTTCTAATGGAATCCGCCGCCCCCACCTCAGGACCTCTCTGGACAGCGGTTCAGTCTGCAATCGATCAGCTCGTCGAGCACCAAAGCCTGATCTCTCGTGTCTGAGCTTGTGCGTCCTAATGCTAGAGCTAATGCTAGCTAATTAGCTAATTCTATATCTATTATACCCTTCTACACCCAGGTACCTCCCATTAATGTTTCAAAATTATGGGCCCACTACTTCTGATTGGACGGGGACAGGGGGTTGATCCTCACACCATGTCAATTTAATTCAATTTCTTTAAGCCCATTGTTTGAAAATACCGCCCCTCACAATTAATACATTTGCTTTATTTCCCACCCGTCTCACGACAAAGTTTAATACATTGTTTATATAAATTGTTGCATTTTGCAAGAACATCGCGGATGTAGTGGAGTTGGCCACCAGGTCACGGCCTTGGATGACGTCCAAGTTGACTTCATCGCTGTGCCTTGTTTTCCAGGGCGCATGCGTACTTCGCATTGGCTTCAAGCTGCCTTTCCGTTAACCCAGGCCCCATTTTACGAACTAATAGAAAGTCAAAGAAGAAAACATTAAAATCACAAATAAATGTTTTCACTGTATACCCCCTATTTCTACTCTATTCCCATTTAATTATAAATCTATCCCGCATTAGTAGCATTAGAATACCACAGTTTTAATTGCAGCATATACGCAAGCTTTAGCATGTGAAAACATTAAGCAGCCATTTTAATACACACTGCGCAGAAGCAAAGTTTTCCCTCCAAGCAAAGAAAAACGTCATACCACGTGATATGGTTGACCCATGCGCACTGGAATTCCCGCGCTTTAGCGGCCATTTTGGATTAGACAAGCATTACTTATTAGCTTAAACACATAGGCAAGCTTCACTTGTATAGTGTTCATGTGTGCATTTATTAGTAGAGACATTACAAATTTAATAAATTAATACTTTGAGAGGATTGCTTACGAGCAAGTCTCACTCTGAGTTCTTGCTCCATCAGGACTTAGATCAGCTCCTTAACACGAACCCAATCGCCAACCTTAACACTAATAGGGTTCACTCTATGCTTTGTATCATAGTATGACCTGCTGTGTACCTCCATCAGTCTTTTCCAAACCAATTAATGTGATTGTTCAACACCTGTGCCACATAACCAACCAGGGCTATACTGGGTCCCAGGATTCCTTCCTCTCATAACTAAAAAAGGTGACAACCCTGTTGCTTCGTTGTTCATCTCCCTATAAGCACACACAGCTTTCATTAATTGTGCTTCCCAATCACTGTTACCGGTAACTGCTGATTGAATAACCCTTTTAATCACATGGTTGAATCGCTTAACCATATGGTTACCACTTGGGGGTTGTAAAGGGATTTGTTTCTGTGTCTGAAACCAACCTTCTCAAAGCAGTTCTTTGACGCATTAGATAAAAATTGTACTCCATTATCACTTAAATGGTCACTGGACTACCCTCCGATATCAGTATCTGCGTTATTAACAATGTACACCACAGGCCATTTTGAAAAAAAATCCATTAGTACAATAATATACCTCTGTAACTTACCCACAGATCCTACAAAATCAATTGCTACTGATTCCAAAGGCTGTTTTGGAATAAGACATTCACCCATTGGTGCTCTTAAGGTACGTAAAGAATTGTCAGCACAAGAACAATAGGAACATGCCTTGACGAACCTTTCCAAAGCTAAATCTGCACCAGGTCACCAGAATAACCTCTTTACTATAGGCTTTGTCCTTACCACTCCAAAATGTCCTCCATGACAGTTCAATTATCATACTACGCAACACAGAATTGGGGGAATAATCCCGTCACCTCCTAAAATCAAACCATTTTCCACAGAAAGTTGCTCTTTGACCTCCCAATAGAGTCTTATTGCAACACCGAGCTGTTTTTTGTTTTGTTTGGCCAGGTACCATGAATAAACTTAGACACCTTTTGCAAGCCAAAATCCTTACCATAGTCAATAATTTAATTCTTCCTTATTAACTGCCAGTGTGCCACAATAATGATCTAAAGCCTACACATGTGCTAAAGCTATTTCTCAATAATAGGATACTTCTGAACGGTTGATAAAGATCTGGAAACAAATTAAATTACTGTTCCTCTACCTTTCTCATCTTTTTGTATTAGAACTGACCCAAAACCTTTATAACTAGCATCCATTGTAATGTAACAATCCATGTCTGTATCAAAACTACTTAAGGCAGTTACAGTGGGAATATCAGACTTAATTCTACAAAATCTTCATATTGTATAGTCCATTCAAATTAGGTTTTCTTCTTTAGCAATTGCTGAATGTTGTGGCTTTTTTTCTGCAAATCTAGGAATACATTTCACATAGTACTCTGCCATGCCTAAGTATGATCTAACCTCATCCTTGCTACTATGTACAGGGGTTCCATTGATTGCATTAATTAGGGATGGTTTTGGTTTCACTCCACCCTCTCCGGTTAAATGCCCTAAATATGTCACGCTATTTTCAGCAAACTTGCACTTTGAGAACTCTACAGTTAAACCCTTGTCCTCAAGAATCCTCAAAACCTTCTGTAGTCTGACAACATGAATGTTTTTGGTTTTCCCAAACACTAAGATATTATCCTAAAAATTCTACTCTTTGTTCTTTTCAAAATAAATTGAAAATACATTTTTTAGAGAAGGTGGCAGCTGACGCTACTCCGGATGGCATTTTTGGAACTGAAAACATCCAAATGGTGTTATGAACGATGTAAGTTTCAAAGAGTCTAATGTCAATTAAATTTTGTGGTATGCAGATGGCAAATTTATGGTAGAAAACCATTTGCCCCCTTGAGGCATGTTACCATCTCATTGATTTTGAGTTATGCAAAGCGGTCAATCACAATGTTGTTATTCAAATGGCATAAAGCCCAACACAGCCGTATTTTTCCATTGCTGCATCGTGCCACCACTAAGGGGGGAATCCATTTCAAAGCTTCACTTGATTGGTTTGATTACATTAGCTGAAACTTATTTCTCTAACTCTTTTGAGACTTTGCCTTTTACCATTATCTGAACAATCTTTTACCTTGTGGATTTTTTGAAACACCTTTGACATTTTTTCCAACATGGCTGTACCAACCATAAGCCCCTGGCCCAGAATTAAAACGTTTTCTTCACTATTGGGACCAAGGATAATATGTAAATTTCTTTGGTCGAAACCAACCCAAAATAGGAGGTCCTCTCTGTGCTTTGTAGATTTTCCCACTCGTGCATCTGTATTTAAATGTCTCCTACATCGCAGCCAAAGCCTAGAACCAGCTCCCAGTCAACATCAGACGCTCCCCTACTCTGCACACCTTCAGGAAGAACCTCAATACCTGGCTCTTCGGCTGATCCTGAGCTGCACCCCCTCTCCCCCAACACCTTGAGGCCCTCATGGGTGAGTAGCGCGCTTTAAACCCCCTGATTGATTGATTGATTAAATGTCAATGTTAGTCATCTGATACTTAGCATGTCTATTTTTTCATGATGTATGTCTGATTTAAGAGATTCGTACCAATTTAGTTGAAAAAAAAATTACTTTCATATTTCCTCATTTACAATGGTGTAAGGTGAGCTGGAATCTGCATACAATTTAACGGGAACTCCACTGTTACGTATAGATGAGTCGGAAAGTGGGTTTCAAAGCTTTATTAAAAGGCATTAAATACACCCATGACTGGAAGCATCTGGCAGCGCCCAGGGCCACATAGCAACTGACAATCTCGTTGCTGGGTGACTCCTGAAGTAACCTTTCTATTTCAGAATGTGGAACCAGCATGTAGAATCAAAACCAAACACCCCATTAACTTTGTATAATAGATGGGCCATAACAGCCATTACTTATCATTGTTTACTACATACAATACCTTCTCCCTTAAAAAAAAAATTCTTACTCGCTACAAATGTTAACAAATTAAAACAATACATAGTCATTGAATTTGCTTAGTGCCATTTCTGCGAGATCCAAACTTACCTTTATCTAGTTCATCCACCCCACTGGTTTGTTCACCTTGAGAATGCTGAACACACAAATGTTCCTTACGAGAAGTGCTGTTGACAGCATCTTGAGTTAATCCTTGGAAAGATTGGACACCTGTTTGCATATCTTCAAAATTCACTGTTGCTTCTGCAGGTTGCTTTTGTAACCTATTAGGCCAACCACAACACAGAATCAATATTACAATGATTTCTTATTGAATCTAATTGTTGTTATGAAAGACAAATAAGATCCCTCTTGTTCCACTAAACCTTGCTGCCAAGAAGAATTTGAACCTTTTCTCACTTTCATAACTTGAACAGGGAATGAACATTTTGACATGCTGTTCTGCACCCCCTTTCAGATTTATTTTATCAAGACTCAGGCACCAACATGCAAATCCATGTTCTTTCCTGCATCAACATATTGTTTCATTCAATTTTGCTTCTGCATCACATTAGAATTCCAATTTGCCATCTGACTCAATTTCCTTCAGGTTACCTTTACACCTCAACCAATCCGGGAACATATTTGTGTATACTTTCCTGCCTGTGAGTAATGTAAACAAAGCTATACATGTACTGGTATATGGTGTAGTGTTGTAACTCCATATTTTCACTTTCACAAAGTCTTGAACATTCTGTCCAGATGACAAGGCCATTTGGATGCCGTCCTTCATCAATCTGTTCGCGCTCTCGACTAATCCATTGGAAGACGGAGAATAGAGAGGTACCTTAAAGTGTTATTTGTCATGGAAGTTTAAAAATGTGTGCATACGATGTGATGAAAAATGTGTACCATTATCTGTGACTATTATTTTAGGGGGACCTTCCAATGTAAATACATGTTCAACATTTTTTACAGCATTCTCTGTGCTACGAGCATTACAATAAAAATGGTCAATCCATTTAGAGTGGTAATCAATTAATAAAATTACATACCTGTTGTCACCAGCTAACGTCTCATATGGCCCTGAAAAATCGAATCCAACCTTGTCCCATGTATTGTCAGGAAAAGGTACCGGATGAAGTGGAGTCTCGGTTGTTCTCCAATGCTTGTCTGAAAAGAGACCTTCAGCACAACCATCAATAATAAATTTCACTTGGGCATCCATGGATGGCCACCTCAAATATAGTTTTAGACGTTTACAAGTTTTAGTACTGCCTAGATGTCCCTGATGAGCTGCAAGGATAATGTCTTTTCTCAAACTTTCAGGTGGAACAAATACATCATAGCGCATCACCATATCATTTACAACAGACAATTCAGTAGCAACTTGAGAAAAACATTTCAGTTCTCCTGACAGATTCCTGCTCTCAGACCAACCATTAATTATAAAATGCTTAAGATGACAAACTTTCTCATCATTGGAATAAGCTTTTTGCCAGATTTATTCAGTTATTTTGGGAGTACATTCTACAATAGCGTCCTCCGTTTCATCCTCTAACGCCATTCGTGATATACCATTGATACTCAAAGTACAGCCCGGGGCCACATGCAGCCCTCCTGACCTTTACATGCGGCCCCCTGGTTAACAGAAGCACTGGGCTGCGGTTTACTCGATTCAGCACTAACAATAAAAAGATGTTAAGTAAACAGCCAATCATTTATTTCAAGGTTAATTGGTGTTAAAGAAAGGATATAACTCGGGAGTCCTGCACCACTTTACATTGGAAACACCATCATTTTGTATTAAACACATCTAACAGAAAAGTGTAAAAATATGACAGTCTTCAAAATGTGTATTTAATTAACATGAAAAACCTTTTCACCTTAGTACAACTGATTAAATTAGTGCATGTAGAAGTATTAATTTAAAAGTGATAGGTTTAAAACATGAATTTAGAAACATTATTTCTTCCCTCTACCCTGACAACAATGCCAATATTGTACTAAAGAGGCAAGTTAGTTGTTGTGTTCACTCTTTGGGTGGCCTGGGTTCCTATTAGAGATGAACAAAATGTATATTGTATATTTTATTATGATTACTGTTGGATCCTTTTTCTTCCCCTCTCTCCTCTCCTTATTCCTATAATCACAGTATTTTATCTTTCGATATACAACTACCCTGCTTTATTTTTAATCTTTTCACCTTAATATGTAATATTAGCTTATTTATTGTTTCTGAATTTCTGTCAATTTATCTAATGGTTTATACTTGGTTGTATCTCTTCCAAAATAAAGTTTCTTTGTTTAAACTAAAAAAATAGGAAACAGAGCAAGCTGAAAAAAATAAAAATGGCTTGGATGCAAAAAAAAAAAAAAGAGATGAACAAAATTATAGTTTATTAAATCAAATACAGGGGAATGTTTTGTACAGGGCACATCCTGAAGCCATGCATTTCGATGTCCTCATATGTGATAGTGAAGAAAAAGGAGGGAAAGTGAAATAAAACAATTGCTTAAGATCACACAATTTGGTAAAGTGGGGAAGCCGGGAATATGGTTCACTTCCCCTGCACCCACTTTATCACCAATCAACCCCAATCCCCTCGCCACCCCAATGTCATCAATGTGGCCCTTGGGCACATTACACACCAAACATTTTGGCCCCTGGGAAAATGTTTGCGAGTGCCCATGTGATAGACAATTAGCCCTAAAAAGTTTCCCTCCAGACAAATGCTTAGTTTCAAAATGATACTCTTGCAATTTGAAAAGCAAACATATCAATCTAGCAGATGTCTTAATTCACACCCCCATATATGTTTTTAATTTCTGCATGGCCCATTCACATGCAAGAGCTTCACGTTCTATTGTACTGTAGTGTGTCTCAGTTTGCTCTTTGCTTGTGACCCATTGCCCAAGAATGGCACCCAGACCAGGTAAACTGCCATCAACGGCGATCAAGCATTTACAATTATCTTGAAATGGACTTAAGACTGGAGCCTCCTCAGTCAATTTTTCGATACTTTCAAAGGTATTATTCAAATCATCCGTCCATGTGAATTTTGCGCCTTTTCTTAACAATTTTCTTAAACGTTCTACAGTTTGAGCATAGCCATGTACAAAGCTAGCATTATATTTTCTACCAGACCTAAGAAGGAGTAAAGTGTATCCCCGTCCTTAGGTGGAGTAGCGGCACAGATGGCTTTAATCAGGGAAGATTTGGTTTAATGACACCTGAAGAAATTATGGGTCCCAGATATTTGAGTTCCTGTGTGCCAAATTTGCATTTATCACGGATAACCATCAAACCAGCATTGAGAATGTGTAGACAGCACTCTACTTAAAATCTCATTATGTGCTCTCCAGCTATCTGCAAAGACTAATATATCATCCTGATATGTCTGAAATCCTTGCATACTGTTGGTAAGTTTCTGGAAGACACTGGCTGCCGAAGCTACACCAAAAGTCAGCTTTAAGTATTTGTGAGCTCCAAATAGAGGCACCATCAGCAAGGAGCCCGTCACAATCATTAACGTTTCCATCGCATTTGCCTCCTTCCCTGAAGGTTGGAAACACGTTAAATCCTACTTAAATGCCCCTGAGCCCCGAGAAGAAAAATAAAATGGTAATTAATCATTACCATTTTATTTTTCATCCTGACATCCTCCTGTCCTGAATGAGCGTCAGTACGGGGCGGGGCCACTGCTGAATCATAGCAGCAGGGACTGGGAGGAGGGTGGGTCGTATGTGCACTATTCAAAGTTCACAAGTCTTTTTTGCCGGCTGCCTTGCGATGGCCACCTAGACAGGTGAACTGTCTTAAAACAGCTGGGTTAGAGCAACTGCAGGCCTCCATAGCGCTCTGGAGTGCCGAGAGAAGCCGCTCCCTCCAATCAGGGCACTGCTCACATGCCCTACCCTCTTCAACACTTACATGTCACCTCTGGCTACCCTGGTCACATTCCACTGCATGAACATAATCTCCTACGCGGATGACACTCAGCTTATCCTCTCACTCTATTCAGATCAGACGAACACCAAATCCACTTCCACAGGTGCATAACCATATCGCTGGCTGGATGCACAGTAGATGCCTTAAACTTAACTCAGACAAAACAGAAATACTCATCTTCGGAAACAATAAATCCCTGTGGGACGACTCATATTGGCCCACGGAGCTCGGCCCGGCACCCGCACCCACAGAGCATGCAAAAAACCTCGGAATAATACTCAACAGCAAGCTCTCAATGAGGAAGCAGATAAACACTGTCTCATCCTCCTGCTTGCTCACACTGAGCCAACACAGAAAAATCTTCAAATGACTCCCCTTCGACATCAGATGCACCGTCACCCAGGCCTTCATCACCAGCTGCCTGTACTACGGCAACTCCCTCTATGTGCAAATCACTGCTCAACATCTTAACAGACTCTAAACCATCCAGAACGCAGCAGCCAGGCTCATCCTAGACCTCCCAAGGAGGACTCACATCTCCCTACACCTCATAGCCCTACACTGGCTCCCTGTCAGCAAAGGTTGCCAGTTCAGACTGCTCACCTACACCTATAAAGCTCTTCATAACAAGGGTCCAGCCTACCTCAACTTACAGGGTGAACCTCCACCAACCGACCCGGAAGCTTCACTTCTCGTCTCTCTTCTTGATACACACACCCCGCATTCACAGAAGCAGGAGCGGTAGCCGCGCCTGCTCACTCCTGGCAGCCAAGTCCTGGAAGAACCTCCACCTCCGCACATCACCAACCCTACAAGAGTCCAAGAAAGACCTGAAGACCTGGCTGTTCGACTAATTCAGCACAGCAGCAGCTGCCCCCAGTGCCTGGATACCGCTGGGAATCAGGGGTTATAAGCAGCTCTTTACAAATCCTATTTGATTGATTGATCGATTGAGAATGTGGTCAACTCCAGTGACTCAGCTGTGAATAGTATCTGATAATACGCTGAATAGAAGTCTATGAAGGGGAAAAATGCCCCCCCTCCCCTAATTAGCTAACAACTCTGGAATCTTCGGGAAAGGATGGCAGTCTATAAATATGCTTTTATTTAATGAACGTAAGTCAGCACAAAGTCTAAATTTGCCAGATTTTTCCTTGCAACAACGATTGCTGGGACAAGTCACAGGGTCTGATGACTCCATCAGAACCCAAGTTCTTCAACACCAACTTGACTTCATCTCTCACACTCAGTGGTACGGGGTGAACCTTATAAATTACGGCTTGAGCATCCGGTTTGAGATGGATGTGATGCTCAAACCCCTTAACCGTGCCTACACTTTCACTAAACACCTTTGTTTTCTGACTCAAAATCCTTTAAATTTCAGCAAAGTGTGAATTCTTTTCAATTTCTGCAAAGTGTGAATTCTCTTCCACGTAAGCTATTGGAATATCATCCAACACCACTGGATTTTTGGCACCTGGTTTAAGGTATAGCCCCCCTTCTACCTAAATACTACCACTCATTTATATTCCTTCGTTTAATGGCTAGGTACACCTTGGTAATGATGTCTCTTCCTAAACATTCCAATCTTGATGTAAAATACTCAAGCATGTCAATTTCTTTCTCACCAAAGGCCTTAGTATTAATATCAGTCTGTGTAAGTGCAACCTTACCATCCCATTTTTCGTGAAATGTTATATCTGCTAAAATTGTAATTGGAGAGCCAGAATCAGCCATAACTCACAGATTCACATCTCCAATCGTGCCATCTCACAACGGACCTTTTACTCTATTGGAAGTGGAAATAGCATTACATTCAGCAGTTAAGATAACATTATCCAGTCTCTCTGCACATATATCTGCATTTTATAAAACCTATGTGCTATTGATTCTTAGAGATTTCTTATCACTTTTGCATACCACTTGGAAATAACCCATTTTTTGCACAACAAACAGCGCTTCCCAATGGCGGGGCAATTAGTGCTGTTTCTCATGTGAGTTTTTGACCCACATCTGAAACACATACTATTGACTTTCTTAGTGGGTTGTTTCCATGTCTTACTACATGCATTTACAATATTCACAGTATCCCCAAAATCATCACCAGTCATAGTTAAGGTATTCACAGAATGTTCTTCATGAATTGCCTTTGCTGAAATCATAGAACGTTCAATTCCTTTTGCCAAATCAATAGTTTCAATCAATGTAGGATTCCTACAACTAAGAAGTCTTTCCTGTATTTTCTTCGAGTAGCAGCTAAATTGAACTTGGTCCCTTATGTATGTGTCACTATTGATCCCAAATTCACAACTTGCTGCTAAACCCTCAATGCTGACAGATACTCCTCTACCCCTTCATCCACATTTTGTTTCCTCTTGAAAAAATTGTGTCTCTCAAGCATTATGCTCGGCTCCTTAGACTACTACTTGCCAAAACACAGAACAGCCTCCTTATACTGATCACATTCACCATTGTCACCTGAGTCTCCATGTGGTGGGGCAATACAGGTAAGTTATCAAAGACCTGTTTTGCTGCAAACCCATAGAATAGAATTGCCACCTTGCGTTCAGGAAAAAATTTAGCAGTATCTATGGCAACCAGGTAAGTTTTAAAAATCCTTAGACGCTTACACCATTTAATTAATGGTTTGCCAGGTTGTTGTAGAAATGGGAGGGAGAATTGGGCGATATGTTGTGCTGTTGCCATATTAAGTTTATTTACCTTTTGTCCCTGGAAGGCCTTTTCCTTTAAGTAAATGCACACTTTTCAGGAAAATTACAAGTTTACAAAACGTTAAACGGTACCTCTTGATAGAAATTGCCAGTCAGGTGGTGGTGAGTCTTTAAAAGCATTCCTGAATAACGCTTCGGAAGATGGCTCCTGTTGTGTGCATCAGAGGGAAAGTCTGACCTCTGACCCACACTGCAGAGTCAATGCAGCTACTAGGCCTGGTGATGCGCTGAAGCGGGGCATGATCTCCTGCGCACGCGAGACTTACGCATGGCCTCACGCGGATAAACAATACTGGCACAGCGCAAGACTGCTTGTGCTACGTAGCTCGCGCTTCTGGAGCCTGTTGCTCACGCCCCATCCAAAAGCCCAACGTGAGCCAGCTCGAGCCCTACAGCCATCAGCACCACAAGACTCCCATGAGCGAGCCCACACGCAGCTTTACCTGAAATATATACCAATTACGCCACTATTGAATTCACAACAAAGTCAGTCTTGTAGTTCAGTCGTCATCTGCGAGAATGCGAACCCCATCTGGTACATGACTAATAGGAACATCCAGTAAAATCCTGGTTAATGAGTATATTCTCCTTCTCGTCACCAACTTATTAACTATAGATCAGTCGGAAAGTAGGTTACAAAGATTTATTAAAAGGCATTAAATACACCCACGACTGGAAGCTTCTGGTAGCGTCCAGGACACACAGGAATTGACAATCCCGTTGCTGGAGACTCCTGAAGTCACCATTCTATTCCATAACATAGAACCAGCATGTACAATGGGGGCGTGGCTACGACGCGCTGCAGGATGGCCGCCTGTTGAAGGGGCTCTGTAGGCCAGGCAACACTATCCTGTAAATACCATTGTCAAGCCGTGATCCCGCCAGCGGAAGGCATTGAAGCTATCAGCTGAACCTGCCTGGGCTACGCGGCTGCAGTCTCATCTGCATCGGCCCACGGGAACACCACGAAACTGCAGGCGGAGCGACAAGGCCGAGGCGGAGAGAGGAAATGGCCGCCATGCTCCGCGCGGCTGCTGCGCAGTCTTGGCCTGCGGGGAATGGCGTTGGCTGCCGTAGCAGCCGCTGACACTGTGGAGGGCCGAAGATTGATGGCGGCGGTCCGAGGTGGAATGCGTCGCCACCCTGCTTAAAATTGTGGCCGACTGCATGATTGGTGGCGCAAACCGGCCGGCGGGCCTTTGAACTGGGGGTGGCGCTTGGGGATCGGTCCTGCAGACCTGTGGATGCTGCTCGCTTAGCGTACTGCAGCGGATGGCTGTGTGGCAGGGACATACCGGAGACGACTGCTGGAGGCGCTGACTCCGTGGTGCTACGCGGATGAGGTAGGTGGGGCTGGGCCTGCCTTTAAGACTGTGGCCGGGCCGCTCGCGCGGAGCGCCCCCAGCCCTGCTTGGCCTCCATTCCCCTTGCCGGGCTGGGGTGTGGTGGCGGGAGCCGGCTGGAACTGTCGGAGCGTGGGCCCCTTACCCGCTACCTCCACCTAGGGCGCCTTGCACTGGGCTAGACGGCGCGAGGGGGGTGAGCAGTGGCGTGGCATTGGTGGTGCCTGGACTCCCCCGCGCAAGCAAGACGGGGGGTCTTTTTGGTGCTGCGTTGGCTCGCCGGGTCTCCCCTACCCCCGCTCCGCTGCTTGGGCAGGGCTGCCTGTTCAGATGCCAGGAGAAAGAGAAGTTAATTGCTGCCACCGGTTGAAAGCCACATCATAACTGATTCCGCAGAGAACGCACACACGGACCCTGTGCGATACACCCCCAGGCATTTGTGCCCCGGTCCAGCGCGCTGACCCTGCCTCCGCTGGGGACTGAGGCTAGATTTTTTGTGGACCCCCTGCTACTTACCATCGCCAGTAGACCCCTGTCTGCAAGTCCTGTTGGTACAATTGAGCATCGGAGGTGACCTTGGTTGGCGGGCCGCGGGCCCTCGGTGCCTGCCTACTGTGAGGCCCCCTCACAGTGTAAGACTGTCACTTTGAGACTTTGGCTATTATCACACGCTGACTGCTGTGCTCCGAGTGTATCGGGGTGACTTAGCGAGGGGTCAATATAGATCTGCTCACTGTGAGTCTCGCTTCATATTCAAGGAACTGTAAGCCTGGGTCGGGGGTCGTGGGACAGGACGCTGGAAGTTGTTGAGAAGTGCGCTACAGGTGTGTGGGGAGCTGCACTCTGCGACACCACCATACCAGGAACATGGGCAAGACAGACCCCAAACAACCCAAGATTCCATTCAAGACCAAGCGTCAAACGCGCACAATGGACTCATCCACAGAGCAGGGGGAGGCTCAGGGCCCAGTGGATCATGTAGATAGCTCAGAGGAAGACATGCGCTCTATCTTACTGGAGGTACGCTCCAGTCTCAAA
Source organism: Calotriton arnoldi (assembly GCA_963921515.1). Classification (NCBI taxonomy): domain Eukaryota; kingdom Metazoa; phylum Chordata; class Amphibia; order Caudata; family Salamandridae; genus Calotriton; species Calotriton arnoldi. The sequence goes on from CAWUFW010002358.1 coordinate 144,541, forward strand.
ACCATTGACGAGAAACTCGATGCTCTAACATCCAGCGTAGATGCAGTCAAAAAGAAGGTGAAAGTCCACAAAACCCGTCTGGATGTTCTGGAAAACAGGGTATCTGACACGCAGGACTTCCAGTCTGAATCTAGAACGCAGGTCCTGAACATGGAGAGGGTACTTGAAGTAATCAAGGCCAAGAATGAAGACTTAGAGGCGCGTTCCCGAAGGAACAACCTCAGAATTCTTGGCCTTCCGGATTCGACAGCTATTTCAAAAGTGGAACACTACATCGATAACCTACTACGTGAGCTGTTTGGTTCAGTACTTTCTCCGGTCATGATCGTTGAGCGGGCCCACCGTTCCCTAGGTCCCAAGCCTATACCAGGTGCGACACCGCGCCTGATCATTGCGCGCCTTCTTAATTATGCGGACAGAGATGCTATCTTAAGGGAAGCTAGGGCCCGGGGCACCATCACACATCAGGGCAATACTATGTCCTTTTTTCCAGACTATACCCCGGCTGTGCAAGCTGCCCGCAGGGAATTTATGCCAGCGAAGAGGCTCCTGCAGTCTTCCTCCATCTCGTATGCTATGCTATATCCTGCGAAATTGAAAATCACGCATGATGGTCAAGCGCATTTTTTCACCGATGCCAAGTCGGCCTTGAAATTCACGAAGCACATCTGTCCACGCAAAGCCTCTCAGGGCCCTTCGCAGGGTTCCACCCTGTCAACGAACCTCAGTGACAATGACTGATAACTGTCCGCAATCTTGTCCTCTGCCATCTGTTATCCTCATATGTAGATCACTTGGTTGATATGGTTTAGTTCATTGTTCATGAGCCCATGGCTTTGTCCTACCGGTGAGAAGCCGAGGTCAACCTTATTGTCCATTATGCTTAAGCAAATGCTAGGCCGTTGGCTCAATTTACCTCTTTGCCTTTTGTTGGGAGAACCTAGGTTTAATGTTATTTTTGCCTGGCCACCCTGCCACACGGCAGGTGTTCGCTGTCGTTCCCAGTCCCCACAGGGAGATCTCCCATGTGTTCAAACTCCAAGTTGGGTTCCATGGTGATCCAAGGGTTGGAGGGGGGGGGGGGGTTCATATGCTCGACCTGTTTGGGGGGTTGTAGTGGGAGGGGGGTGGTTTGTAAGGGTTAACGCACCCAGAGACAGCTATTTTTTGATTGCACTGTTATTGTATGGCAAACGATTTCTTTGCTGTTTGTGTATGGATGAGGCATCGCTTAATTGCAGTGAGGTGATATGGCGGTTACAATTTTACCGTGTTTTTTCCTTTCAGGACTTCATGTTGAGTCATTCTTTTAGAGCTCTGTTACAGGGAACCCCCCTTTTTGTTTTACTATGACGGAAACCAGGCTCCTTACGTGGAACGTAAGGGGACTCAATGACTTTAAGAAGGCGAGGCTCGTCCACGCATACCTACGTAGACACCGCATAGATATCTGCTTTTTGCAGGAAACCCACTTGAAACATAATACTGATCCCAAACTGACACATAGATGTTGGGGTGAGGTACACTCGGCAACCTTTTCCAATTATGCCAGAGGCGTTTCCATACTGATTAGGCGTGGACTAGGCTGGGTCACAACACAACCCCTGATGGATCCCGAAGGGCGGTATGTCATAGTCGCCGGTAACCTCATGTCGACACAGGTCACGTTGGTGGCCCTTTATGGCCCAAAGACGGACGACCCGCAATTTTTTCTTAACGTTTGGGCCTAAATAGTGACAATGGGGGGTGGCACTGTGATCTGGGGTGGAGATTTTAATGCAGTATTGGACAACATTTTAGATAGGGAGGGCACCCCTCGTAATCCGCATCATAAGGCTACGCAGAAATTGAATGATATATTGTTAGAGCATGGGCTTTTAGATATTTGGCGTAACTTCAACCCGGGCACTAGGGAAGGTACATGTATCACCTCATACCACCCAGCTTGGTCCAGGCTGGACTATTGGTTGGTCTCAGTTGACGTTATGTCCTGGGCCTCAGATGTGGCGCATCTACCACGCACTCTTTCTAACCATTGCCCTGTATTGTTAAAGTGGAAGATTCCCAGCACTCTACCGCGTGCGTTCAGTTGGCGACTCCCCCCTCATGCTCTTCTAGACCCCGTGTTTAAAGAGGAAATAAAACTAGAAATCCAGAACTACTTTACTATTAATGAGAGCTCTGTGGACTCCCCTTCTACGCTTTGGGAGGCTTTTAAAGTCGTAATCCGTGGAGCCTGCATCTCCAAACAGTCTGGTGTCCTTGGCTCCATACGCACGACATTTCTCAAACTAGAACAAGCCATTAAAGACCTGGAGACACAATATTACACCACTAAAGACCCTAAAATTCTGGCATCCATACGGAGTACTATGTCCGAGTTTGAAGAGGAGGCGGAAAGGGAGACCAGATTCCTGGGAAAAAATGCAAAGGCGCGTGGCTATGGCGAGGGTGATAGACCCGGGAAAACCCTTGCTAATCTCCTTAAACAAAACACAGTGCCCACTTTTATTGTGGAACTGGTTGACGGTGGTTCTCCCGCTTCTAGAGGTCAGGTGGCTACACATGAACATCTAACTGGATTTTATACCTCTCTATATACAGCCACGCAGCAGTACACCGCCCCTGGTCTGGGAGACTATTTGGACTCCCTGGAGCTCCTTTGGCTGAGCCCAGCTCATAGAGAGTACCTGGACATTCCATTTACCACAGATGACATTACACAGGTGATCAGGAGCCTCCCACCGTGAAAGCCCCTGGACTTGACGGACTGACGACACTATTCTACAAGACGTACGCAGATGTTCTTGCTCCCCGGCTTTTAGATGTTTATCAGGAATCCCTGGAGGTGGGGGAACTTCCCCAGTCTATGAGAGAGGCCGTAATAATCACCCTCCTCAAGCCTGATAAGCCAGCGGTATCTTGTGATTCCTACAGACCCCTTTCTTTGATAAATGTAGATGCGAAAATATTGGCTAAACTAATAGCAAATAGATTACAGCTGCTGATGCCCCTTATTGCTCGGCCAGATCAATCCGGATTTATACCGGGCAGGTCGACGGCCCACAACTTGCGTACTTTTTTTTCTGTACTTCACCAACTTGATCCCAAGCTCCCGGCAGTGGCAGTTTTCCTTGACACCACTAAAGCGTTTGACTCTTTGGAAGGCCCTTCCTGTTTGCTATGCTTCCCAGATTGGGGTTTAGCCCCAACTTTATTAAATTGATCAAATTACTTTACACTAAACCTACTGCCCGTCTTCAGGCCAACGGACTGATGTCAGATGCTTTCCCTATTTCATGTGGAACCAGGCAGGGCTGCCCCCTTTCACCGCTCCTGTTTGCGGTGGCTATGGAGCCATTGACAGCACGAATTCGCCAACATCATTCTGCCCGGGGCCTGGTTTTCACTGACCGCAATCTTATCATCTCAATGTACGCAGATGATATCACATTGTATATCCGAAGACCAGATGATAATCTGAACCCGGTTCTGTGGGAGGTACTTCGCTTTGGTGGCCTGTCGGGTGTTACTATAAACTGGACCAAGTCCTCCATCCTGCCCCTCACTGACGCCCCCTTAAATACCTCATTGGACTTTCCATTGTTGTGGGCGGATGACGCTGTTAAGTATTTGGGTATTTGGCTGAGTAGAGACATACAGCTAATCTGGCGTTTAAATTTTGGAAGATTACAAAATTGGTTTGAAGATAAAATCAAATTTTGGTCTGTGTTGCCCTTATCATTAGCTGGCAGGATCGCCATATTGAAAATGATCGTCCTCCCTAAGCTGCTGTACCTTTTCGTGAATATACCCTTACCACTTACCCAGGTCTTTTTTAAATCCCTGAGATCTGCTGCAATCTCTATGATTTGGGCTGGAGGTTCACCCAGAGTTAGTTGGGACCTGCTGACGCGTCCACTGTCCAAAGGTGGATTGTGTGCTCCAGACTTTGAATTGTATGCTTTAAGTGCACAAGCTAAATTTTTACATTATTGGATATACCCTGTCCCCTTTCAACCCCACGTGGCCACCGAGAAGGATATAGCAGATCCCACTCCTTTGCACATGGCTATATATCAGCCTTATCGTAGAACCCCTAATGAACTCAACACTGTTGAAACGGTGCGTTGGGCGTGGGAAGGCATACGCAAGCGGACACATACTCCTCTACTCTATGCACCCTCTACACCTCTTGCATTTCACCCACATTTTCCATTCTTGCAGACCAAGGGCGCCATTGATCGGGCACATAACATGGGCATTAGGACATTAGGGGACCTTTACCCACAGGGTACATTCTTGGAGCAGCCTGCTAGCCCAGCAGGGGAACGCACTCCAGTTCTGGAGTGGTTATTATATCACCAACTCAAGGCCGCTTGTAAGGCAATGCATCCCACCTTTCCGGCTCCTCCAGACCCCCTATACCCGTTAGACCACCTTTTAGTCACACCATCTCCCGGAAAGCTGGTCACCAGGCTCTATGTCCAAACGCAAGCACATACTCCATGGGCAGACCCGAAGGCGTTGGAACAATGGAGATCAGAACTATGCGACCACCCCACGGACGAACAATGGGCGTTTTGTTGTTTACAAATGAAGCACCTATCCCCTAATTACAAATTGAGGCTCATACACTTTAAATTCCTGCATCGTTATTATCGTACCCCCCTACAACTAGTTAAATTGAAGTTGAGAGCTGATTCCAATTGCTGGAAGTGTAGGCGCGAGGGTGCTGCTTTCCTTCATATAGCATGGGAGTGCCCGGCTGTCTCGCGATACTGGGAGGAGGTGTGCGATACCATTCGAGCCATCACAGGCAAGCCACTTGAGTGTTCCACGATGGTAATGCTGCTGGGTTATGTGGAACAGTCAGTACCTGAGACACGCCGTCTCACTGCAATGCTGCTGGTTCTTGCAAGGCGTCGTTTAGCTATACAAAGGGGTGCCCCTAGTTGTCCACGTGTTAAGTCATGGATTCAAGATGTTGCCTACTGCCAGGAACAGCTGGCAAACTATTGGGACCTCATGCCTACAGCATCTCGCCCTAAAGACATTTGGGAGCCTTTCACAGACTGGCTCCGGTTGAGAGATAACCCATTGGACAATGCTGAGCAAACGCCGGCGTCTGCTGGATCTCAAGAAGTCGCCCCATAGCGGTGGGATCTCCACTGCACAATGGTCGGTCCACAATAGCTGGTTCGTGTGGAACCCTTTTGAAATATGCTCCGCCTTAGATATTATAACATTCCATTCTTTTGCAGAGAACTTCATGGGTCTGTGATTATATTGGTTTGCCTTTCAGTTTTTAATGGTTGATAAGATGTGGTGATGCCTCCTTATGCATGATGCCTCTGCGCTGTTTGTAAACACTCTGAGTATAGTTTGTACCGCCATGTATAATATGTGTTACAATGATACGTGCAACTGTTTATTATCCTCTTGCTATTGTCTCTTTAAAATCATAAATACAATTTTTTTTTTAAAACCAGCATGTACAATCAAAACCAAACACACTATTAACCTTGTATATAGACAGGCCATAAGAGCCATTACTTGACATTGTTACTACAATCAGTACTGTTTACTACATCCACCTATTGTCATATCACACTCTGGTTTATATTTTTACATGTTATTCACATTTAACACTAAGGGGCCGATTCCGATCTCGGTCGGAGGCGCACCTAATACCATTCGGTCGGGAAAAAGCCATGCGAATGCCTGTTTCCCGACCGATCCGTACAGCATACCGAACGAGTAAGTACGATGCGCACAACAGCACAGAATCCGGCCGAGTCGTACTCACCCAATCCAGGTCCTGTTCTCCGACCGAGGCGAATCCGGAAACGCTGAATCGAGTCGCACGGAAGGGAAAATGCAGCTCCGTCCGGCCGAACAAGTACGATGCGCTTTCCGTACGCGCCGAACCCGTCGCTACGCACGGCACGTCAAAGCATCCGGGAGAGGCGCACATAAGCTCCGATTCGCGCCACAACACGATCCACGGCTACGAGGCGAACACGCCAGCGACGAGGACGACGCGAAGCGACGAGGACGACACGAAGCAACGAGAAAGACGAACGACACGAACCAACCATGAATCCCTTCGTCCAGATCATACCAATATTCTACATTTACTACCGGAACAGGCACGGACGCGTACGGCGCAGAAGGTAAGTCAGACACCAACCACAAAACACATACAACACGTACACGACACATCACACACACACAGAGGGATGCAGAATTTACTTACACCAGCAACAGCAGCACCATAGGGGCGGGATGCCCATCACCAATGCCACATATGCACACAGGGGCCTGAATGCGCACCACCACCCCTACCCAGGGGGCCGGATGCCAACCACCACTACCACCCTTAGCCAGGGGGTGCCAGATGCCCACCACCACTACCACCCTTACCCAGGGGGCTGGATGCCTACCACTACTACCACCCTTACCCAGGGGGTGCCAGATGCCTACCACTACTACCACCCTAAGCCAGGGGGCTGGATGCCAACCACTACTACCACCCTTAGCCAGGGGGTGCCAGATGCCCACCACCACTACCACCCTTACCCAGGGGGCTGGATGCCTACCACTACTATCACCCTTAGCCAGGGGGTGCCAGATGCCCACCACCACTACCACCCTTACCCAGGGGGCTGGATGCCTACCACTACTACCACCCTTACCCAGGGGGTGCCAGATGCCTACCACCACTACCACCCTCACCCAGGGGGGGCTGGATGCCTACCACTACTACCACCCTTAGCCAGGAGGGTGCCAGATGCCCACCACCACTACCACCCTTAGCCATGGGGGTGCCAGATGCCTACCACTACTACCACCCTTAGCCAGGGGGGGCTGGATGCCTACCACTACTACCACCCTTAGCCAGGGGGGGCTGGATGCCTACCACTACTACCACCCTTACCCAGGGGGTGCCAGATGCCTACCACTACTACCACCCTACCCAGGGGTGCCAGATGCCTACCACTACTACCACCCTTACCCAGGGGGCTGGATGCCTACCACTACTACCACCCTTACCCAGGGGGCTGGATGCCTACCACTACTACCACCCTTAGCCAGGGGGTGCCAGATGCCTACCACCACTACCACCCTTACCCAGGGGGGCTGGATGCCTACCACTACTACCACCCTTAGCCAAGCGGGGCTGGATGCCTATCACTACTACCACCCTTACCCAGGGGTGCCAGATGCCTACCACTACTACCACCCTTACCCAGGGGGGCTGGATGCCTACCACTACTACCACCCTTAGCCAGGGGGCTGGATGCCTACCACTACTACCACCCTTACCCAGGGGGTGCCAGATGCCTACCACTACTACCACCCTTACCCAGGGGGCTGGATGCCTACCACTACTACCACCCTTAGCCAGGGGGCTGGATGCCTACCACTACTACCACCCTTACCCAGGGGGCTGGATGCCTACCACTACTACCACCCTTAGCCAGGGGGTGCCAGATGCCCACCACCACTACCACCCTTAGCCATGGGGGTGCCAGATGCCTACCACTACTACCACCCTTAGCCAGGGGGGCTGGATGCCTACCACTACTACCACCCTTAGCCAGGGGGGCTGGATGCCTACCACTACTACCACCCTTACCCAGGGGGGGTGCCAGATGCCTACCACTACTACCACCCTTACCCAGGGGGTGCCAGATGCCTACAACTACTACCACCCTTACCCAGGGGGGCTGGATGCCTACCACTACTACCACCCTTAGCCAGGGGGTGCCAGATGCCCACCACCACTACCACCCTTAGCCCTGGGGGTGCCAGATGCCTACCACTACTACCACCCTTAGCCTGGGGGGCTGGATGCCTACCACTACTACCACCCTTAGCCAGGGGGCTGGATGCCTACCACTACTACCACCCTTACCCAGGGGGTGCCAGATGCCTACCACTACTACCACCCTTACCCAGGGGTGCCAGATGCCTACCACTACTACCACCCTTACCCAGGGGGCTGGATGCCTACCACTACTACCACCCTTAGCCAGGGGGTGCCAGATGCCCACCACCACTACCACCCTTAGCCACGGGGGTGCCAGATGCCTACCACTACTACCACCCTTAGCCAGGGGGCTGGATGCCTACCACTACTACCACCCTTAGCCAGGGGGGCTGGATGCCTACCACTACTACCACCCTTACCCAGGGGGTGCCAGATGCCTACCACTACTACCACCCTTACCCAGGGGTGCCAGATGCCTACCACTACTACCACCCTTACCCAGGGGGCTGGATGCCTACCACTACTACCACCCTTAGCCAGGGGGTGCCAGATGCCCACCACCACTACCACCCTTAGCCATGGGGTGCCAGATGCCTACCACTACTACCACCCTTAGCCAGGGGGGCTGGATGCCTCACCACTACTACCACCCTTAGCCAGGGGGCTGGATGCCTACCACTACTACCACCCTTACCCAGGGGGTGCCAGATGCCTACCACTACTACCACCCTTACCCAGGGAGTGCCAGATGCCTACCACTACTACCACCCTTACCCAGGGGGCTGGATGCCTACCACTACTACCACCCTTAGCCAGGGGGTGCCAGATGCCTACCACCACTACCACCCTTACCCAGGGGGCTGGATGCCTACCACTACTACCACCCTTAGCCAGGGGGTGCCAGATGCCTACCACCACTACCACCCTCACCCAGGGGGGCTGGATGCCTACCACTACTACCACCCTTACCCAGGGGGCTGGATGCCTGTCACTACTACCACCTCTACCCATGGGGGGCTGGATGCCTACCACCAACACCACCCCCACTCATAGGATGGACAAACCATGACACAACCAGCACACCACAACCTAGGGAATGCAAGAAAAAGACATCCCCCAACACCATGACAAGCGTGTGTAGACTGTGTCAAATGCCTACAACACTGAACATGACTTTGAACATACAATGTGACCCCCTATCACATGTGCCACACATATATGTGTGTGGCCCCCACAATGCAAGCAGGCCATGACCATTGTGGCAATGGGGTCCAAACCCCCATCATCACAGTGACCAAAAGGTAAGTGTGGGGTCCATAGCTGAAGCACATTTTGAACATTGTGGCAATGGGGTCTAACCCCCATCACCACAGTGACCAAAATGTAAGTGTGGGGTCCATAGCTGAAGCACATTTTGAACATTGTGGCAATGGGGTCTAACGCCCCATCACCACAGTGACCAAAATGTACGTGTGGGGTCCATAGCTGAAGCACATTTTGAACATTGTGGCAATGGGGTCCAAACCCCCATCATCACAGTGACCAAAATGTAAGTGTGGGGTCCATAGCTGAAGCACATTTTGAACATTGTGGCAATGGGGTCCAAACCCCCATCATCACAGTGACCAAAATGTAAGTGTTGACAAAGAAAGAGCTGCAACTGCCAAACTGCATGGATGATTCCTGGTCACAGAACATAAAACACATCAGTGGCAAAGTAGTGCATGTGTCCCATTGCAACATAAATTGGGGAGCCAAATACTGCAGTGCAAATAACACATACCTTTGGCCATGTGCAGACAAACAACACCCATGGGGGCTGACACTGTCAACATTCATCAATGACACAATGACAGAAGTGACCATCAGAATGCAGACCCACATATTTGCACCAATGGGCACACAAATGCAGATACCCTGTGGAGACTGTAGATGTGGAGGTGAACAGATACCATACCATGGCAGCAATGGGACACACAAACCATGATCATTGTGCTGACCGATGACCTAGGAGTCCCAGGGACAGCAGGGGAAAGCCACCAAACTACATACAGCCAATGGCACACCCAAGATATGCCAATGCAGTGGTGCAGATGCACAAACACAAACAGGCAGACCCACACTGCACATCATACACAACAGGTGAGGGGGGTGCCAGTGTCCCCAGGCAACCACACAACACATGAGGAGACCTGAATACCAATCATACAGATGTGCATACAGTGCCACACAAAGGTAACTCATGGATGCAAATCCCTATGTGGGCAAGCAGGCATTGTCAGATGAGAGGGAGCACAAATCACACATGTCACACAGGCACGTAGGAACAGCAACTGACACAGCAAGACACAGACACACCACAGCACTACCCCCAGGGCCCCCACAATGTGGTGACCCTGGGCTGCATTACAATCCCACTGTGATGACAAAGCTAAATGTCGTTCACACTGTGAACCACAGTCATGTGTCCTGAGCAACAAACTACCATCACACCTACACAAGCACAAATCAATCAGCATGGCCAGTAAGCCAAGGCCAACATGGAGGCAGGGGCCTAGCCGGGCAACAACTCTCATCTGCACACACTCAACACCACACCCCTCGACCTCCAACAATGTGCAGCAGTGAAGCACACATGCACTGGTGACATTGCACATGCACCCATGACTATTCCAGGGTGGTGGGTGGGAACCAAGGTGCAGAAACACATCACACATGGCCACTCAACAAGACTCCTGAATGTCTGACACACTGCACACTACGCTGTACATGGACATGACGGCAAGACCACACCAACCAATGGGATCCCAGCCACAGTCACACACCAATGAAGAAGCCAAGGTCACCCACAAAGAACACACATAGACAACAACCAACATTGCAGCCCGGACCCTGAGGAGTGCCAGCAGTCACACACACAACGTGTCACAATCACTGAAAGATAACACAAACTGGAAATCACATGACAGGGGCAAACAACAAGTGCCAAGGGGAAACCTGACTGTGACCCATCTGCGTCTGCACACAAACTCAGCCCTGACAGCAAACACACCTATGGGTGACACCCTGATGACCAGTAATGTGCCATGCACCCACATCACAGAGAACCCAGGGAGAAGACTTTGGGGGAACATAGGTCAACTCAGCAAGCATCACAAACAGGTACAACACTAGGGATCACAGCATGCACAGCTAAACGGAAGTGAACACACAGACATGCACATACAACACACACCTTGGGCGCAGGCAATGTCACAGGAGTACACACTGCCATGAGGGGACTCCACTCCTGTGTGAGGAAAGCTGTGCCATATGTTGCCTCAGTAGGGCCCCATCATGTCAGCTGAGCACTTGGTCACACAATCAACAATTAGCACCAAATGAGGGCTCCCGTCACATCAGCCTGGTCATGGAAGTGCCAACGAAATCATCAGCACAGATCCAACACACTTGTATAGCAATGTTGCACTGACAACACAGATGAGTCCTTCCCCATTGATGCCCAAACCTGCATGTCCAGTGGAGATGGCCACACGGTCAGGGAAGTAGACGAATTGAACAATGGCAGGCACAACAGATGTGCAGGGGTGGAAGCCACAGATGTGAAATTGCTAATGTAAGTAGGAAATCCCATTGCCAAATACTGAACACATGACACCCTCAGATGCTGCTATGGATGACATGGATACACCACAGGATAGGACACATTCCCCCTGGACCACATGGGTTCCTGCACAGTAACACTTCATTATCATGAGACCAAATATCACCATCACTGCAGCAAGGGCATAGTTAGCATCATCAACAACATGTACATCAGAAGCATAAGCACTAGAGAACAGAAAGTTGCTTTATTCAGCATATGTGTGTAATGAAAACTGAAAGTCCAGAAAAAACACAAAGGCCAATGGCCAGTCCATTGTCAAAGTCCAAACAGGGTGACAGTGGCAGATGTCACCCTACGCATGCCTGCACAAAACCAGGGACAATCCACTAGGAGGGGAAACTGGGGGGGCATGCCAGGCACCGCAGGGACAGGATCAGGGCTCACCAGGAGGAAGCAGGGAAGGGGTGGTGGGTGCTGGAGAGCCACTGACAACTGCAGTGGAGGTGTCTGACATGGTGTGTGCCGGCACAACTGGGGGCATGACTCAGATGTTGTGGGTGCCGGCACGACTGCAGTGGACCCTGCAGATGGAGTGGACAGGTCCGCCACTGCAGTGCCCAAGTCAGACAGGGTGGTAGTGGACTCCACTGCAGTGCCTACCACCAGGGGAGGAGAATGGGGAACAGGCAAGGTGGGCTGGACAGAGGGGAGGACACCCTCACCACATCAGTGGCACAGACAAGCGCAGCGGGGGGTGTGGTGCCGGGAGAGCAAGTGGCAGGGGAGAAGGCCGGATCCTCTTGGGGATGGTATATCTGTGGGTGGGGGAACCTGGGGCAGGGTGTGGTGGGGGCACCTGTGGAGTGGGGGCCTGAGGGATGGAGGAAGGAGACCTGGTGCCTGAGCTGCAGGACGGCGGCGGGGTCTTGCTCTTACGACTCCGGGGGGACTTGCGGGTGGGGGCCTCAGTCTGTCTGCGTCTGGGGGAGGGTGTCCGGGGGCGAGGGGCACTCTGCTCCGTGTGAGTGGGCTTCCTCTTCCCCCTGAATGCTGTATCAGCTGGATCGGAGGGGAAGAGGCCGAGGTCACTGAGGAAGAGCCGCTGGATCTTTGGGGTTGCAGGTGAGGCAAGGGAGGGTGCTTTGGAGGGAGAGGCAACTGAGGACTGCGCAGTGCTCGTGAATGTGTGTGTGTGTTCCAGGGCCCCATCCCCTGTGAGTCTGGTTTCAGTCCCCTGACTGTGCGTGCGTGTGCGTTTTGTTTGTGGCGTGTGTCTGTGTGCTGGATGTGTGTGTGCTGGTGTGTGCCTGTGCCGGTGTGTGTGTGCTTGGGACGGGTAAGGTGCTGGGGAGTGTGGATGGAGCAGAGGCAGGAGGGGTGAGGGACTGTCTGAGGAGGGACACTGCTGCCGTCAGGGAGGAGTCCATGGACCTATTGCCCCTCTGTAGGTCAGACATGCCCGATGAGATGCCCTCCATGAACGACACCAGCTGAGTCAACAGAGCGGTGTGCGCATGGAGGACACTCAGCATGGCTGTCTGCCCTACATGGAGCTGGCGAAGGAGGTACACAGACTCCTCACTCAGGGCAGCAGGGGACACAGGGGCAGGGGGTGCGGTGCCTGGCCCAAAGGAGACACGCTCCCGAACATGGGAGCCTCCACGGACCTGGGGAATGGGAGCCGATGGGAGGGCGGTGGTGGTGCTGGTGGTGGCGGGGACAGCAACACTAGCTGGGGTGTGGTGGCTGCTGACACCCGCCTCCATAAGGGAGTCATCCTCCGAGTTGCTCTGGTCCTCAGCTGAGGTGGATGGTGCTGAGGACTCCTCGGTGTGGCTCCCCTCGCCCTCCGTGCCACTGGGTCCCTCCGACCACTCCTCGGCTGCTGACCCAGTCTGGCTCTCCGGCTCCTCCTGGTCCGTGGAGCTGTCCCCTTCCGTGGCCGTGGATGTATCTGCAAACAATGGGGAAACAGACAGACATCAGTCACCTGCACCAAACGCACACACCACTGTGAGCACAGCACATTACAGAGCAAGCCCTGGCATCATTAGTTGTACATTGCTAAAAGTGCCCTAACTGAACAGGAGAAGCCAATTGTCAGTCTGATGCCAACCATGGCACTCACATCCCACATGGCCTTGCACCCATCTGTCTGGTGTCTGTTGGATAGCAACACCCCAGTGTGGACACATGCACCACCTACACAGTAGTTGGACAGTGCAGAGGACACGGTGTAGCATGTGGACATGCACACATCACAACTCTTGCCACTGAGTCAGTACAGGTTTCCGGATGTAAGGGACGCCCAGAGTCAAATAGGAAATGCATGTGATGCATACCAGCGACAGACACCATGATGCACCCATGTCCTGATAGCCATCGCCACAATGGTGTGCATGTAGCACATGTCACTCCCTGCAGGATCACCAATAAGTAGACACATGCCATGGCGGAGGCATGACTGCTAAGTCATACATCACTGTCTCAGTGATGTATGACTTGGCAGCCAGACAACAACACTCTGCACTGTGTCACAATAGTAGGTCATGGGGAATGCAAGTCCTGGAGCTGCACAAGTGCACATGTACATCCCCCACACAACACATCATCTTAACCCTCATCTGTCCAGGTCAAACCGATTGGACATATGGGAGACCTGTGACACTACCCTCTGAACCTGAGCCCCTCACAATCTGCTGTGAATGGGGAACAGCTGCCTGAACTTCACATTCGCATACCCCAGTCTGCACGGGCAGCTGATCAAACACCTATGTGACACACAAGTATCGTCTCCTATGGTCACATCTCCAGTGGCATGCTGAGCCCCTACCGAGAAACACCCCAGCAGTCCTGGCAACAAATCCACAGCACACTGACACAGAGGCAGACACCTGAGGGGTCAAATCACTGCGCACAATGTGTCAGCTGATACACGGGAGTGGGAGTACAGAGTGCATTGCATGGCCTGGAGTAGGCATGACTGTCCTGCCCCACATGAATGAGGGATGAGCCCTGGACAGTGGATAGCTGGCTATGTATGTGTGACACACGTAATCTGCACACTCCTGGGGCCCAAACATTGTTCCCACCCGCTGCATGGGTGTGTGCCACATACCCCAGGCACATGTGGTGGCTCAGCTCAGCAAGTGGACCGCATATCAAAGCAACACGCAGATTACATGTCCGAACACAGGCGTTGTGTGAACAATGGACCCACCCATGATGCCCACAACAGAGTTAGGGAAACAGATGCTGTCCCCCACCTTTAGTGAAGCAAACTGCAAGGACACAGTCCCAAGTGACACAATTCCCTGAATGTAAGGGCCACACCTGGGTATCAGATGAGGAGTGGGCAGTGCACAATAGAGGGACATGGCTCCTGGACAACATGACTGCTGTACTGTGGCAGTTTAACCAGGCCAGAGGAGGGCACATAGCATGTAATACAGAGTTCACAGTGCAGTCTTTGACTCACCCCTCCTTGCTGCTGTCTGGCCTTCAGCTGCCCATCCAGGTCTGGAAACACCACCGCCAGGATCTGGAGCATGTGGGGGTCAGGGTCCGTGTTCCGCCCCTCCTGCGAGGAGGCGACAGCTTCAGCTGGACCCGTGCAATCCTCCGGGTCCAGCCCCGAAGGTCCTGCCACCTCTTCTGGCAGTTGCGGATCCGGCGCTTGTAGACCCCCACGGACCGGACAGCCCGGACGATGTCCTTCCAGATCTCCTGCTTCCGATGGGCATTAACCTGTCAGGATGACAAAGTGAAAAGGCCATTACTACACATGCAACATATCCGTGCATGACACAGTTGTATATACATGTCTCAATCACAGGGGCACATGATGTACACAGGCAGTGCAACGCTGCCCATGGACAGTTTGCCGGACGTCACTACATGGTATCATTGCATGGGAAGTAAAACCTTGTTCAAATGCACTGTCACTGCACCATACCTGTCCAGTGCATGTCACTACACACTATGGGGGGTGACAACTACTCAGTGAGCCTGCTAGCCAGTGGCGTGCAGACTTTCAGCCTTGCTAGTCAGACAAAATGCACATTCAGAAAGGCAGTGCACAGAACACTCACCTGCTCCCCTGGTGTCCCATACAGCTTGCTGTACTGTGGAAGTAGGCTGTCCAGCAGGGCCTGGTTCTCCTCAAGGCTGAAGGCTGGGGCTCTCTGCACAGTACGTGCCATTGCAGGGTCCAGAGGGGCAGAGACAGCAGCATTGCAGTGGCAGATGTCGTCCTGGAGCATGTAGTGCAGGCAAGTGAGCTCTCAGGGGAACAGCCAGCAATATATATGTGCTGGAGAGGCAGATACTGTCCCTTGTGTCCAAAGTGATAGGTCCAAGTCGTTTGCATCTTCTGAATCTGGCCAATCCATGGAATAGCAGCACCAATACACGCCCACAGCATCCTTCAAATCTTCAACTTCATGACATACATGATTTTGCAACATTGTTGTGGGTGACCAACTGAATTTCCAGCAACCGACTCGCTCGAATTTCGAAACGCGTCCGTTGCCAGGCTAGAGCCATTGTCAATGGGTGCGCACCGATCGGTCCATTGCGGTACAACGCGTACAGGGGTACAACGCGTACCGCAGCACATTGAATGCAATGGGCCGGCCGGGGGCACCGATCGGTCCATTGCGGTACAACGCGTACAGGGGTACAACGCGTACCCGCACACATTGAATGCAATGGGCCGGCCGGGGGCACCGATCGGTCCATTGCGGTACAACGCGTACAGGGGTACAACGCGTACCTGCACACATTGAATGCAATGGGCCGGCCGGGGGCACCGATCGGTCCATTGCGGTATCAACGCGTACAGGGGTACAACGCGTACCCGCACACATTGAATGCAATGGGCCGGCCGGGGCACCGATCGGTCCATTGCTGATCAACGCGTACAGGGGTACAACGCGTACCCGCACACATTGAATGCAATGGGCCGGCCGGGGCACCGATCGGTCCATTGCTGATCAATGCGTACAGGGGTACAACGCGTACCCGCACACATTGAATGCAATGGGCCGGCCGGGGGCACCGATCGGTCCATTGCGGTACAACGCGTACAGGGGTACAACGCGTACCTGCACACATTGAATGCAATGGGCCGGCCGGGGCACCGATCGGTCCATTGCTGATCAACGCGTACAGGGGTACAACGCGTACCCGCACACATTGAATGCAATGGGCCGGCCGGGGGCACCGATCGGTCCATTGCTGATCAACGCGTACAGGGGTACAACGCGTACCCGCACACATTGAATGCAATGGGCCGGCCGGGGGCACCGATCGGTCCATTGCTGATCAACGCGTACAGGGGTACAACGCATACCCGCACACATTGAATGCAATGGGCCGGCCGGGTGCACCGATCGGTCCATTGCTGTTCAACGCATCCCTGTACAAGTGACTGGCATATGTCACCATGCCTGTCTCAGATGGACATATGCCAGCCACAGATAGCTCCCAGGGAGTGAGGGGCACACCTACAACACGACAGCCTGTCCAAACTGTATGATAAGGCATGTAAGGCTGCATTTCCTATTGTGTGTATGTTGGTGTACATGTTGTCCTGTGGGTGTCACCTGGGGGCAGCCACCCCCAGGCTGTGCACGTGTTCATGGGGACAGGATCCTGGGTGTTACGTGTACATGACCACTGTGATGTGCAACTGTTCATATCTGTGCATGTGCCATGGTCACATTTCACGGTGATGTATGTGTATGTCATGTCACATACCCCGTGAGTTTATAACGTTTCCACAGGGAACCCCTTGGTGATTCCGCCAGGCTGCACTGCCACACTTGTGAATTTGAATCAAATGAATCAATTTTTCTGCTTTACTCATATCTTTTCTTCATTATTTACTCCTTCATTGTAGTCCTTTACTCTTAATTTATATTCAATTCATTTTGTTCAATCTTGTATATAGGCGTGCATGTTACAGGGGCATCTACAAATACAGAAATGAAAGTTTGTTTTAGCTGGCATAATCAACCATTAACAGCACTTCATTACATTTAAGAAACCAAATTCATCTATTATATAATGTACACAAATTCAAAAATCATTTATGGAATAATTTAACCCGTATTTAGAAACAATTTCATTCCCTCCTCGGTTTCGCTACTTATATTCCGCACCTTATATCCCAATACTTTTTCTCCTCTGTATACTACATGACGCTACGAAATTGTCCTTGGCGTGCAAACATATACTCTTGTGCGCTTACCATGGCTAGCGAGTCCCCATATTTAGTTGAAATAAATAAAACAAGACATTCCTTCCTTCCTTCCCAGTGTATAAAAACGCTTCTAGTGCAAGTGATCTTACGAACTGCAAAAAACTTTCCTTCTTATTCCCGCCCATACTCAACGTCAGCAGTTAATTCCTTGCACATGGGTGCCTCCAACAACTGTGCGTAAACATTGACAAAGGACTGCCCTAATTCTAAAACATCAGACACTACAACTCCCAGAATACCGTATGAATCCCCTTCGTGTCCTTTTTAAATACGGTACTCGCGTTGATATGTTCTTGTTCCCTTACGAATAAATCTTTTCATGACTGTTGTATAAAACACTTGCACTAGAAGCGTTTTTACACACTGGGAAGGAAGGAAGGAATGTCTTGTTTTATTTATTTCAACTAAATATGGGGACTCGCTAGCCATGGTAAGCGCACAAGAGTATATGTTTGCACGCCAAGGACAATTTCAGTAGCGTCATGTAGTATACAGAGGAGAAAAAGTATTGGGATATAAGGTGCGGAATATAAGTAGCGAAACCGAGGAGGGAATGAAATTGTTTCTAAATACGGGTTAAATTATTCCATAAATGATTTTTGAATTTGTGTACATTATATAATAGATGAATTTGGTTTCTTAAATGTAATGAAGTGCTGTTAATGGTTGATTATGCCAGCTAAAACAAACTTTCATTTCTGTATTTGTAGATGCCCCTGAAGAAGGGAATTTATTTCCCGAAATGCATTGGGTTGTTTTAATAAATGTCATGGTATGTGGAACCCAATATGGACTCCTGAGCTTTGTGTAACATGCACGCCTATATACAAGATTGAACAAAATGAATTGAATATAAATTAAGAGTAAAGGACTACAATGAAGGAGTAAATAATGAAGAAAAGATATGAGTAAAGCAGAAAAATTGATTCATTTGATTCAAATTCACAAGTGTGGCAGTGCAGCCTGGCGGAATCACCAAGGGGTTCCCTGTGGAAACGTTATATTGTCACAGCGCATTGAGACGAAGCGCGAAGCAGGTTATTGCACGCCGTTAAAATCACTAAAGAAAGAAAAGAGTAAATTTCGGGATGACAAGGAGTGCATCTCTTCCTTCGAACTCATCACATACCCCGTGAGTCCCATGTGGGACGGTATGTTTGAGCCAGGGTGTCCCAGTGGCACAATAGTGATGGTCCTCCACAGTCTGTGTGCATGTAGTGTTTACAATGTCTCTGATTTCATGTGCACAATGGGAGACAGTCTCCACATCCACGTTGTGTGTGCATGGACTTTGATGTTGTGCGTGTGTGTGTCACAGACGTCCATGTCTGTCCTGCAGTGGCAAGTGGGACCACTACCTGTGGGGGTCATAGTTGTTTTGCTGTGGTGTATACATGATACTCCATGTAATGCCAGTGTCCATGTGGCAATACAGGGTCCCTGGGAATGTACCTGTCGTTGAGCTGTGATGCCTGGGGCACATCTGTCCTCACATGTCACTGTGGGGGGTGATTGTGACACGGCAGCAGGAAATGGGAACTGTGACACGGCCTCATGATATCCAATGGGCCAACCTGGGACTTATTGATGCCACTTGTTGAACCGTGATGACAGATGTTGGCCATGTATGTACCATACATGTCCTTACGGAACTGCACACTTCAAGTAGTTGTGCCTCATAATGATGTATGTTGGGATATTGAGTGTGTTCAATGCCGCATATGTGGGCTGACTGACAATCTTGCTTTCTTCTCCTCTGCACTGCAGGGCTCCTGCTGTCCATCGACCATTCCCAGACCTAGCAACGATGGTGGAACGGGACAGCATCCGACGGTACCGCTTTACCAGGCAGCTGATTGAGGATTTGGCAGTGCAGTTGGCCCCACATTTGCAGCCTGGCCGGCCGTATCCTACAGCGCTGACCCCCAAGGTGAAGGTGATGGCAGCCCTACACTTCTTTGCCACCGGTACCTTCCAACATACTGTGGCGACTGCTGGTGGGATGTCATAGACCATGTTGAGCCGTGTGCTCCGCGATGTTTTGGTGGCAATGTTGCTATTCCTGAACCGGTACATCTATTTCCCTAGACTGCAACGACTCACTGACGTGAAGAGTGACTTCTATGCCCTGGGGAGGATGCCGCATGTCATTGGCTCCATTGATGGGACACATGTGGCTTTGGTACCACCACAGGCCCAGGAGCAGGCCTACAGGAACCGCAAGCACTACCACTCGGTCAATGCACTGGTGGTGTGTCTTGCAGATATGACCATCACACACGTGTGTGCCCGTTTCCCTGGTTCAGCACACGATGCCTTTGTGATGAGGAGTAGTCGCATCCCCAGGATGATGGCACAGATGCAGAACCAGCGTGCCTGGCTTGTCGGTGTGTACTGACTTTGTGCCATTGTGTGTGATCTGATCTGTAGTATTCCGCCCACTTTTCCAAGTCAGCTAATATGCACTTGTCTGTCCGTAGGTGACTCGGGATACCCCAACATGCCGTGGTTGCTGACACCCCTCAGGAACCCTGTGACACCAGCCCAGATGCGCTACAATGAGGCACATGGTCGGACCAGGAGAGTGATTGAGCGGACATTTGGTCTCCTGAAGAGCCGCTTCCGCTGCCTGGACAAGACTTGAGGGTCCCTCCCATATGCCCCTGCGCAAGTGTGCAAGATTATCATCGTCTGCTGCATGCTCCACAACCTGGCAGTGCGGAAGGAGTTGCCTTTCATCCAGGATGACAATGACCAACATCCGCCACCTGTGGAGGATCCTGGCCTGGACCACGATGCCAGTGATGATGATGATGATGAGGGTGATGTCCGCACACAGCTCATCACCAACTTCTTTAGCTGAATGTGAGTATCCTGAGGTGTCATGTCAATGATGTGAGTTGGCATGATATGTGTAGGTGGTGCTCTGGTGCTGTTGGAGTGTGTCCATGGGCTACTTGACTGGATGTGTGTAGCGATGTGTGCTTACAGGTGGTCTGTACTCCCCAACAGTGTTGACATGCTAACTTGGTTCTGGGTGGGTATCTTGTAACATGTATTGTGCATGAGTTTTGCTGTTCTGTCCTGTTCTCCATTGCTTTTGACTGTGTGTCATTTCTATCCTTCACAGGGTACTTTCAGATTCGTTTGGTCAACTGTGTCCACCGACAACGTGATTGTACTTCCAGGGTGGTAGCTGTTGTGTCCCTACAGGTGATGTGCGCCACACCCATGGACTTCCTTCCTTCTACAGTTGTTGACTGTGTGCCCGCTGCCAGGTGGGATTACCTTGCATCTGTAGTGGTTACGACATGTTGCAACTGTGTAATAAACCTGTGCTTCACTTTGTGATGTGCGTTGTCTGTGGTCACACATTTGACTGCCATTTGCTTACTGCACCTGTGGGCTACTTGACTACAACTGGGAATAGGTGTGGTGTCTGTGCATTGCACCGTCTTCCCTGGCAACATCAGTGTAGGCAATGAGTCAGATGGCCTAGGTGTGTATGTGTTGTGTAGCCCTGGTGGTGTGTCTCCCTCATATGTGTCACGTTGCCTTTACTCACATGCCTGTGTTGTACTTGCTGTTGCAGTTCGCATACACAGTGTAATTTTGCAGTTCATCATCCCCATAACAGCACCCACGTTGGAATCACAACAGAGGCAAGTATGGTGTATTAGTGTGTTTATTGTGATACATTTGTGTGAATAGTGCATAGGATGGGTAGTGCTGTACATATATCTTGCAATCAGAAGTTCCTAGGTGAATTGAAAGTCCTGGTAGACAAAATCCCCAGTATCGGGGCCACAGTTGTCTGAGACATTGGTCCAACTTGTACTCCCCATGCAATGTGTGGGAGTTGTGTTGCCGTCAACAGGGTGAACAGTCTGTGCACAAAGGTGAACATCCAGAACAGGTTCAGGCTTCCTGGGAGTTGCGCTTGGCCATCGGCCTCTCACTTGCCCCTCCTCGGACGACCCCTCTTCTTTGTGGGGGGGCCCTCAAGTACAGGCTGCTGCGGTGCAGGGGACTCTCCGCCAGAGTCATCCTCCCTCCCTGTGGCAGTTGCAGTTTGTTCAGCACCAGATGTTGTTGGCACACAGGGAGGTGTGGACTGGTTGCTGTTCATCTGGCGGAGGCATTGTAAAATGTCCCTGTGCACCGCCGTCATCTCCTGCAGTGCGTCCCACTTGGACTCCACGCGGGACATGTGTGAGTCCAAGCGGGCATGATGGGCAGCCTGCTGCTGTTTCATGTCTCTGAGGAGCCCCACTACCTGGCTGAGATCTCCGGTGCTGGACTGGTACGCATCGGCTATGCGTACCAGTTGTGGGTCATCATGCACACCAGCAACCTCTGCAAGCAGCGACCTCTGTCTCCCACCCCTCCACCACCCCTGCCGACATGTGCAGTGCGTGCAGTGGCACGCACAGATGACCCTGGTCCACCTTGGGGGTTGGTGGTGGTGGTGTCCATGGCCCCACGTTGGTCCAGGGTCCCTGTGCTGGTGTTGCTCCTTGTTCTGTCCATGTCGGCAGGGATGGTATTTGTGGTGACAGTCGTTGGAGGGGTGGGTGCAGGGGTGCAGCTGGTGGTCCTGCTGGTGCTGCAGCTGGTGGTCCTGCTGGTGCTGCATGTAGACTTGCACCGGATGTGCCAGGTTGGTCTTCTTCGTCCGAGGAGGGCAGAGGCTGTACAACACCAGTGAGCTCCGCATCCTCTTGAGCCTGGGACTGGGACTCCTCAGCGTCTGCTGCTGTGTCCCCATCATCACCTGTTTTTGGGAGACACACACAATGTATGTTATGTTTCTGCAGGCATCAATGGTTGACACACCTGACAGTTGTGACTGTGCCTCTGGGTGCGGGCCTGTACATTGCATTGTCCTAAGTCGTCACAGTCAGGGGTTGATATTGGTGTGGCACATTGTCCTGCATTATTTGGGCATTTCTATGTATTTGTTGGGGTGTGAACATGGTCTGCATTGGTTGTATTTGGTTGACAGCCGGCCCTCCTTCTCACCCAGCCAGTCAGTTATCCCACCATGGACTGTGCTTGCATTGCAGGGAGTGGATGTTGTCTCTCAGGATGTCAGTCAGTGGTGTTGTGCTGTTTGTTGGTGCACAGTTCCCAGCAGGGCCTTGTGCTCCCCACAGCAGTAGCCAGTGTCAGCCATCTTGTGAGTCCTTCTCCACTCCCTGTGATGTGAGCATGGTTCAGGGTGGTGTTGATGGGACAGTTGTGGGGGTGAGCTATGTCTGTGACTATGACTCCCATCATGCTATTGCCTCCACCCCACTTCCCAGCATTCCCATACTTACTTGCTTTTGTGGTGAGTTCAGTGTGTGGGTGTGAGAGCAATGGCAAGATGGCTGACAGTGGTGTCCTGCTGTTGGTTGGTGTGCAGTTCCCAGCATGCCCTTGTGCTCCCCACAGCAGTAGCCAGTGTCAGCCATCTTGTGAGTCCTTATCCACTCCCTGTGATGTGAGCATGGTTCAGGGTGGTGTTGATGGGCCAGTTGTGAGGCTGAGCAATATCTGTGCCTACTACTCCCATCATGCTATTGCCTCCACCCCCTTCCCAGCATGCCCATGCTTCCTTCCTTTTGACTCTGCTTCCCTGTGGGGTGGGCTGGCTGTGCTGACAGGATGGCTGGGAGTGTTGTCCTGGCAGTTGTTTGGCTAAAAGTCCCAAGAGTGTCCCTGTGCTTCACACAACATAACCCAGGGTGGTGGTTCTTTGTGGGATCTTGAGTTAGGATGTGAGGCATTGCATTCTCCCAGGTGGGTTCTGTGGAGTTTGTGTTGAGGGGGTTGTGAGGGGAGGTGCTTGTGACTATGGTCAGTGCTGCAAGTCCTCCTTCCCACCCAGCCAGATATCCCACCATGGAACGTGCTTCCATTGCAGGGAGTGGAAGTTGTCTCTCAGGATGTCAGTCAGTGGTGTCCTGCTGTTTGTTGGTGCACAGTTCCCAGCAGGGCCTTGTGCTCCCCACAGCAGTAGCCAGTGTCAGCCATCTTGTGAGTCCTTCTCCACTCCCTGTGATGTGAGCATGGTTCAGGGTGGTGTTGATGGGACAGTTGTGGGGGTGAGCTATGTCTGTGACTATGACTCCCATCATGCTATTGCCTCAACCCCACTTCCCAGCATTCCCATACTTACTTGCTTTTGTGGGGAGTTCAGTGTGTGTGGGTGTGAGAGCAATGGCAAGATGGCTGACAGTGGTGTCCTGCTGTTGGTTGGTGTGCAGTTCCCAGCATGCCCTTGTGCTCCCCACAGCAGTAGCCAGTGTCAGCCATCTTGTCAGTCGTTTTCCACTCCCTGTGATGTGAGCATGGTTCAGGGTGGTGGTGATGGGACAGTTGTGGGGGTGAGCTATGTCTGTGACTATGACTCCCATCATGCTATTGCCTCCACCCCACTTCCCAGCATTCCCATACTTACTTGCTTTTGTGGGGAGTTCAGTGTGTGTGGGTGTGAGAGCAATGGCAAGATGGCTGACAGTGGTGTCCTGCTGTTGGTTGGTGTGCAGTTCCCAGCATGCCCTTGTGATCCCCACGACACAGCAACAGTGTCAGACATCTTTGATGGGCCTTTCCACTCTCTGTGGGATGTGCATGCGTGAGTGTGAGCTTGCTGGGCCATGTGGTGGGGGATGTAGAGCTGTGACTACGACTCCCATCATGCTATTGCCTCCACCCCCTTTCCCAGCATGCCCATCCTTCCTTCCTTTTGACTCTGCTTCCCTGTGGGGTGGGCTGCCTGTGCTGACAGGATGGCTGGGAGTGTTGTCCTGGCAGTTGTTTGGCTGAAAGTCCCAAGAGTGTCCCTGTGCTTCACACTGCATGACCCAGGGTTGTGGTTCTTTGTGGGATATTTGATTGGTGTGTGAGGCAATGCTTTCTCCCAGGTGAGTTGTGTGTAGTTTGTGTTAGGGGGTGTGTGGGTGGAGCTGCTGGTGACTATGGTCAGTGCTGTGAGTCCTCCTTCCCACCCAGCCAGATATCCCACCATGGAACGTGCTTCCATTGCAGGGAGTGGAAGTTGTCTCTCAGGATGTCAGTCAGTGGTGTCCTGCTGTTGGTTGTTGCACAGTTGCCAGCAGGGCCTTGTGCTCCCCACAGCAGTAGCCAGTGTCAGCCATCTTGTGAGTCCTTTTCCACTCCCTGTGATGTGCGCATGGTTCATGGTGGTGTTGATGGGACAGTTGTGGGGGGGCAATATGTGTGACTACGACTCCCATGATGCTATTGGCTACACTGACTTGCCCAGCATACACAGAATTCCTTTCTTTCAGTGGTCTTCACTGTGTGTTGGTGTTGTAGTGGTGGCTACATGTCTGGATGTGTTTGTTAGTTCTATTTGTGCCACTGCCTAGCTGTAGTTGTAGTTGTGTTTGTACATGTGTTGGCACAGTTGGATGTGACTTTTTTGATGGCATGTGTTGTGTTTATCTGACTGACATACACATTTTGGGATGATTCTGTTCTGGTTGCTGTGTAATTGCTATGAGTGCATGGTTTGACTCTCCCTTGACAGTGATGTGTGTGTGTATTGTGGCAGAATATTGTGTACATTTGTTGTGTACTCACCAGGCTCTGGGATGTTCTCTAGTCCATAGACGCTCACTGGCGGAAGGATGGCCCGCACCTTCTCCTCCCAGGGCCTGAGGTATACTGGCTTGGCAGGAGGGCCACTGCCGGTGTATTGGCTCAGGAGGTAGTCTTTCTTGAGCAGGTCCTCGCACTCTCCTGCGCACGTCATACCACCTGTTCTGGATGTCGGTCTTTGTGCGCAGACATGGTGATTGTACGTTCACCCTGTTGATGATCCTCTCCCACATCTTGGTTTTCTGGGAGATGGGGGTCTGTTGGACCAGTGTGCCAAACAGCTGTGGCTCTACCCTGAGGATCTCGTCTACCATGACTTCCAATTCACAATCTAGGAACTTGTGATTCTTCTTGGGGGGCATGGTGATGGGTGGTGATGGTGAGTGATGTGTGTGTTGGTGTGCAGGTGAGGGTGTGTGAGTGTGTGTTTTGCTGGGTGTGTGTGAGGTAGGTATTTGTTGGTGTGCTGATGGTGTGTGGCTTGTGTGAGGGATGAGCTGTGGGTGTGTGGTTGCTGTCTGTTGGGTGCTGGCAGTAGAATGGCATTTGCAAAGGATCATGGTTGGGATTTGTGTCCTTTATATGGGTGGAGTTGTGGGTGTGTCTTTGTTCTCTGTCCCCACCCCCCAGTATTTATTGGCTTTGTAATTGCTTGTTTGGCCTTTTTTTGTGTAATTTTTCCTTTGTACTGTCTGTGCATGTTGGAAACGTTCTTGTGACCGAGTCGGACCCTGCATTTGTCTCGTACGGTCTTCTCCGTTTCGTTCACGCTGTGTTTGTGCAGTTTTCTATGCTGCGTACGCGTCGGTCGCGGTGTTTTGTGTTACTTCGGCTCGGTTTTGTATGCGTGTCGGTCGTACGGCTTGTCCTCCGTACGACTCGGTCGTGGTTTTCGCGCCTTGCATCGTACTTTGCGGTTTGGAGTTCGCGTGTACGTTTCGGTCGGATTTGTTCCGGGTGTGTGTCGGTCGGTTCGATTCACGTGTTTTTCCCGCCGGATTGCTGTTTTCCGTGCGGCTCGGTCGTTCGGCTTGGGTTCGGTACGTGTCGGTCGGATTTTGCACGCCTTGCATCGTACTTGGCGTGTCGGGCGCCACAGGTACGTGTCGGTCGGAATAAATTCCGGCTCCGAGTCGGTCGGTGCTTTTTCCGGCCCGAATAGGAATCGACCCCTCAATTGTTACACAAACTCAAGACATTGTTAGGTTTTCCAGTTTCACTCTCGGACTCTTTCTCTTCCATGCTCTTTGTTTCATCATATACACATTGGACGCAGTTTTTCTTTTTCCTGCAAACCTTGGCATAGTGGCCTGTGATTCCACAGTTGTGTTGTGGGGTGACTTAAAACCCTCCAAAAATGGAATAACAACATGGACTCCTCTTGGCAATGCAAAGACAGTATTTACTAACTGTCACGACACACAACATGTACTACACTTTAGTTTTCATCAGTCTTTCTCCAATTGATGCTCGCAAGCAGCTCTTTTTATACACGATTGTACAATGGTTTATTACAACAGTAAATAATAATTGACTTGCAATATACAGATTTAAGACTGAAAAAACACTTGAAGACCTGTGACCCCTTAACCCTGGAATCTGGCCTAATTCATTACACTTTCTTTATAGCACTCTCAACAATGTTTGATAAACAAAATATTCTTCTGTTCGTGAATGCATGTGCGTTCATGGTAAATGTAATTTAAGTGAAGTGTGTCCTTTCAGTATTGTGCACCTAAGACCTCTGTGTGTTCTGAACTCATTTACTTTCCAGAACCCATTGTCTAATCAGGCAACTTAGACCACTGTGTGCTCTGGGCTAATGAAAAATGTCCTAACTAACGTAAAGGAAAGTTTCAATTCTATTAAGGACGCGGAGGCGAGGATTAGGCTGTTCTTTCTTTACTTTATTACTCCAGCAGCCATTAACAATAAACACATAACAAACTACATTTCCCATGAGCCCATGGGAACAATGGAGAGAGAAAAAGTCCAACAACACATCGTCCAATCCTGAGCCAGGGTGGCTGGTGACCTTCCCCTGAGGACGCTCTACCCTCCTCTTTCTTCGTGCGACCGCAGCCTGCAAGTCTTCGAATTATTCTTGTTTACTGGTGTCCGAACCTAGGTCAAATAAGGAATGGGATGAGAATCCGAAATAAGGAACAACTTGAACATTTCCGACAATTATTCTTCAACAAGCATAGAACAAGGAAAAGAAAACATTAAAGTTCCAGCAATCAACAAAAGAGAATCGAAAAACGATTACTCACCACATGTACGAAGATGTTCTGGGAGGGACCCTCAAGTGGGTGGGCTAATCCTCACCTCCGCGTCCTTAATAGAATTGAAACTTTCCTTTACGTTAGTTAGTAAATTTTTCATTCTATGTCAGGACCGGAGGCTTCGGATTAGGCTAGTTTAAAGCTTATCTACCACCAGAGACGCCAGTGATGACACTGGTTTGAAGTAAAACCTCTTGAAGGTAGAGTCTGAGGGCCAGTCTGCGGCATTAAGGATATCTTCTAGCCGCGCCCCCAAAGAAAAAGCTTTCAATGCCATTGCACCCCGGACAGAATGAGTCCCCGCAATGAGAAGTGTCTAACCTTGCTTCTTGCATAGCCCAGCGAACCCACCTCGCAATCGTAGGGGAGGAAACCGCCCTGTGTGGTTGAATGTATGACGATAGAACGCATGCATTACATCGCATGCCATTAGATCGCGGTTTTTACAACGCAAGTCGTTACAACGACTTGCGTTGGAGGGCGCTGGACTTAGGAGTAGTTTAATTTACTATTCCAACTCCAGCCTACGTACAGTAGGGAAGGTGTTGGATAGTAAATTAAACTATCCCTTGTCCTATAGCGCCCTCCAGCGCAAGTCGTTGTAACGACTTGCGTTGTAAAAAACGCGATCTAATGGCATGCGATGTAATGCATGCGTTCTAAAGGTTGTTTCCCGTGTGGTTTAGTAAGAGCTATAAACAATAGTTTGACGCCCTGAGGACGTATATCAACTGTCGCCACTTCGTAGGCCTTCAGTGCTCTGACCACACACAGTTTTGGGACATCAGGGAAAGCGGGATAAGACACAGATTTCGAATTACATTTTGTCCTCCTGGAGATATGAAAGGTAACTCCCTCCGGAGTGAACACTCGACCCGTGAGGTCTAAGGCTCGTACATCAGAAACTCTGCGACAGGATATTAGACATAGAAGGGTCGCCAATTTTGCCGACATCTGTTTCCTAGAGAGATATTTATTCGATGGCCATGATCGGAACAGATTTAGAACCTTGTTGACATCCCAAAGGGAAGAGTACCGTGATTCTGGTGGCCTGGATAGCCTGATACCCCTCAATAGCTTGCACACTAGCGGGTGCTCCCCAATTGGGTGATCGTCCACCGGCATATGACCCGCCGATATAGCAGATCGAAAGGTATTGACTGACCTATAGGCCAGGCCTTCCTTAGCCAGAGAAGCTAAGAAATTAAGGGCATAGACAACGTCCGCCCCCATTGGATCAACCTGTTGTCAAAGACACCAACTCCCCCATCTAGACCAAGCGGAGCGGTATCTCTTGTTAGTGCTCTCTGCCCAACGTTTCGCAAGTAACGAGGCAGCGTCTTCCGAAAGGCCTGGCACCGTCAAACGTAGCCTGTAACCCGCCAGGCCATCAGCTGAAGGCCTCCCGAGAGGAGGAGGTGATGGGGATTCCCCTGTGGATCTTTGAGGAGATCCTGAAACTGGGGTAGACGGATTGGAAAATCCCAAGAAAGTTCCATCAGAACTGGAAACCAGACTTGTGACCTCCATATCGGGGTGATCATCACCAGATCCGCCAGCTGTCTTCTCATCTGGGCGGACACTCTCATTATCATCGCGAAGGGGGGAAAGGCGTAGCTCTGCTCCGTACTCCAGTCATGCAGGAACGCGTCCGTCGCCAAGGCCCCCGGATTCGGGCGCCAGCTGTAATACCTCGTTAACTGGGTGTCCAGCCGAGAGGCAAAGAGGTCGATTGAGAACGGGCCCCAGAGGGATTGTAGCTCGCGGAATACTCCTGGATGTAATTGCCACAGGCTGGTGTCCTTCCAATGGCGGGAGCACCAATCCGCAACCCGATTGGATGTCCCCAGAAGGTGTTCTGCTGAAAGGGATATCTGATTGGATAGGCAGTACATCCAGAGGTCTCGTGCTAGGTCCGATAAGGCTCTGGATCTTGTTCCCCCTAAATGGTTGATGTAGCGGATCGCTGCTACGTTGTCCATCTTGAGCAGGACACAACATTGGGCCTTGTCCTTGGTCCAGCATTTTAATGCAAAGGAGCCCGCCATGAGTTCTAAACAATTGAAATGAAGGCCTTGCTCCGCGGATGACCATTTTCCTCCGGTAGAAATAGCCCCGCAGCGGGCACCCCAGCCTGAACCACTTGCGTCGGACTCTATCAATAGGTCGGGTTGCGATCCGAAAATCGCCCAGCCGTTCCAAGCCTCCATGTGCGAGATCCACCATCGCATTTCTGTCTTGGCCTCCTCCGAGAAAGGAATGACCTGGGAGTAAGGAAGGCCCCTGCGAAGATGAGTGGCTTTGAGATGTTGAAGGGCCCTGTAGTGCAGGGGGCCCGGAAATATGGCCTGAATGGACGAAGATAAGAGGCCCTCTACTCTAGCGAGTTGGCGAAGAGATATCGTGGGTCTGGCTAGCGTGCGTCTTAACGCGTGCCTGATTTTTGCGAGTTTGCGCGAAGAGAGGCTTAGAGTTGCCTCGACCGAGTCCACCAAAAACCCCAAGAATTGCATCTTCTGAGAGGGTCTGAGATCCGACTTGGATTTGTTGATCACAAAACCCAGGGACTCCAAGAGGCTTACCGACTGTTGTAGTTAGCCAACAAACGTTTGGGACACTGATTCATTATCAGGATATCGTCCAGATATACAATCATCCATATCCCTTCCGATCTGAGGCGTTCCACCACCGGCTTCATCAGCTTGGTGAAGCACCACGGAGCGGAAGACAGACCGAAAGGGAGGGAAGTAAATTCGAATGTCTGCGAATTCCATTGGAATTGAAGAAACCGCCTGTGAGGGGGAAACATCGGAACCGTAAGGTACGCATCTTTGAGGTCCAGGCGGACCATCCAATCCCCAGATTGGAGAAGATCCCAGAGGAGGTGGATACCCTCCATCTTGAAGTGGCGATAAATGAGCCACCCGTTGAAATCCTTGAGATTTATTTCAGGCCGATAGCCTCCGTCCCGTGTTTCCACTAAGAAGATGTTGCTGAGGAAACCCCGAGAGTGAGGGGTCGAGATTACAATCGCTTTTTTCCTCAAAAGGTCGGAGACTTCTTTGTCTACCAGATCCCTCTGTTCCCTTGAAAAAGAGAATGGCCGGGGTTGAACTAGCTGAGTAGGATATTGGACATACTCTATCTGAAAACCTTGCACTGTCTGTAACACCCAGGCATCTGAGGTTAAAGAAACCCAATTGTGGTAGAAACATTGCAGTCTGCCCCCAATCACCACATCTTCTGAACTCTTAACGCTCACCTTGTTGGTTATTGTGGCCACTGTTTCCTCTTCCTCTACCCCCTCTATGTCGTTGCTGCGGTCTGGTAGGGTAGAAATTCCCAAACTTGTTGGGATCCTGCCATTGTCCTCGGCGTGGCTCTGCAGACTTGAAGGAGGCTTGGTTGTAAGGATGGCCGGTCGAGCGCCCCCTGCCACGACCGGCTGCCCCAAAAACACGCGGGGTGAAGATACGCTTGATGGAGGATTGGGCCTTGTCCAGGGAATTGAATGTATTTACAAATTTTCCCAACTCCCGGACGAAAGGGTCCCCAAAAAGGTTACCTTCCGCCACAGGCCCGGCCTCTGAGGTGGCTAGTTCCCCTAACTTAGGGTCGATTTTTATTAACAGGGATCTGCGGCATTCTGTGGAAATGGCCGCATTAGCATTTCCCAAGAAAATGATCGCCCTCTGGGCCCAGCTGGAGAGAGTCTCAGGAGAGATGAGCATGCCTGAGGATTTGGCGTCTTCTGCCATATCCAAGATTTTTGCTAAAGGGCCCGCCGTGTCCAGGAGCTTATCCTGGCACGCCCTCCAGGAACGATCAATGCCCTTCTTAGGGTCCCTAATAAATTTGCCGAGGAAAGTGACCATCTTAGGATCCACTTCAGGAGTGAGGGCGAACTTTCCATCAAGTGTCGGTCTCGGACATTCTGCCCTAAGGCAGCTCCTAACCTCTTTATCCAAAGGCTTGCGAAGTCTTGATGCCATGTACGCAGCCACTTTAGGGTCCGGAACCCACTCAGCTGACCGGGGATGAAGTAGATCGTCCGGGTTTAGCATATCACTGCTTACGTCCGGCTCCGAAGGTTGGTCTGGTCTCGCCGGGCGCCATGGCCTGCCCGAGTCACCATCACCATCAGAGGTCTGGGGGGACTCGTCTGGATCCGCCGTAGGCATAGAGTCGGGAAAACCCGAGGGTCCCGCCAGATCCTCTGTGGGTTGGGGAGTAATTGGATTAGGGGGAAGGGGTTGGGCCTCCATAAAAACCTTTTTTAAGCGCGCGAACGCATCTGAATCCACCCCTGCGTCATCAGCGCGTTTCCTTTTGGGGTCAAGGGTGGCGGAGGAGGGTTGCCCTGGAGGTAGGGGGGTTTGTGCCACCGATTGAACTTCCATGGACTCCAGGGGTTTTAGGCACTGGGCCTGCAATTGCGTAATTTTCTTCTCCAAGGGCGCCACCACCATTGAAACCGCCTTGAGGATGGAGAAGTCCATAACCTGACAAAAGTTGTCATCAATAGGCAGGTATGTTACCTCCTCCTCCTCCTCATAATATTGGTCCTCAAAATCCTCCATAACACTCGAGGATAAGGACAATAATTACTGGAAGGGGTTAAGTATAGGGAAATTCCCTGCAATTTTAAAACGACCCTTAGGTGCAATATAAATGAGCATTGGGATCGCAACTCCCTACTCTTACTGAGGGTAATAAACGTGCCTGGGCTGGTCCCTTTATTACACTGACAGTCTTACCCGAGATACGGGTGTTGTGCTCCAGGCAGGGGCTCTGTAACCGGCTTTGTTTGAGAGATAAAGATCTTCCCCCGCGTGTTTAATTTAAGGCAGAAAAATACTGAGGCAAAAAAACACAGGCGCTGCCGAGCGAGTCCCTCCTCGTCAGTTACACTCTTTGAACTGAGCGGAGAACGACTCGCCGGCCGCGGGGGGTAACGACGCACCAAGGCGCGCTTGAGAGGAAGAGACGCGGTCCCCTAGCGACTGGAGGGCCGCACCGTGTCCAGAGCCTGCCGGGTGTGACACAGACCGCGTAAGGAGCGAAAGACACTCCCGCGGTCCTAACCATGCAAAGAATGCAGCGCGAAGCCGAAAAAACCACAAAGCCAATAATACGCTTATCAGAAACGCTCGCGCGAGGCACAACAAAGCAAATAACCTTGCTCAACATACAAAAAAAACAAATTTCTGACAGAGAGAAAAATTACTTAACTTGATGCTGCTGGAGCAGCGAAGAAAGAGGAGGGTAGAGCGTCCTCTGGGGAAGGTCACCAGCCACCCTGGCTCAGGAATGGACGATGTATTGTTGGATTTTTTCTCTCTCCATTGTTCCCATGGGCTAATGGGAAATGTAGTTTGTTATGTGTTTATTGTTAATGGCTGCTGGAGTAATAAAGTAAAGAAAGAACAGCCTAATCCGAAGCCTCCGGTCCTGACATAGAATTCGTTTTCCTGCACACAGTGTCTATTCAGGACACGATCTGTTTGGAGGCACGGAGTGCGTGCCGATTGACTTGTATGTTACAATTAATAAATGCTTTCAAGCTTACTAAACACAAGTTGGCCTTTAACTGAAACCCTTTCAAGTTTCCTACCCCATTGTGTTCTCAAGTGAACTTTTCACCGTACTCGTGTCAGTGCGAGATTTGGGCTTAAACTGGTTTTTAACCACAAACAGCTGTGAATTTCCTGCTTGGGTTTGTTGTTGCATCATATTCTCATGTGTTATATTTCCTACGGGGTGTTTATTTTTTACATTTTCTTCAACATTCTCCCTTCTGGTTGATATTTCAACTACTTCACCTAGACTTTGGTCTGTACTTGGAACTAGGTGCTATAAGTTGCCCTGGGAATCCACTACTTGCATTGGTGCCCTCACTGGGAACATCTCACCTGCCTTTGCACCTATTCTCCCACAACATGCTAGAAATAACTGTGCAACACAATATATTAGCAGTAAGACCACAATTGTTGGCAACAAGTCTCCCAACAGTCTCTACATCCAGGATGGCAGTGATAAAACCCAGCCACTAAACCAACTATCTGGATGATATTTATAACCTTCAGGTGCTCCCACCATGTTATCTGGGGCCAACGAGCTGTTGCTTTAGCTTGAACAAATGGCAGAATACTCCCAAAGAAGAGTTGACCATCACTGAACAGGCAATACTCTTGGGGAACATCATTCCAAGTGCTTGTGCCACAGTACTCTGCAGTTATCTTCTTTCGGCTATGGTGTAGCATGGTCGTTGGACAGCTCATGGGGTGTTCATGCAAGGTCGAAAAGTTGATACCAGGAATTACCAATAACGGAGCATGCAAGGTCACAATGGAGCAGATTTTACCCCAATTTGGTGGTAACTGGGCATACAGCAATTCTCCACACTGCCAGCAAAAATCCACAAGGCTGGAGGTGCCCCCCTGTATGTTGGCATGGTAAACTGTGATCTTACATCCAACATTGTGTCCTATGTTAACAGTGACATCCCCTCTGAATCAAAAGGAAACAGAGGTTAGCTTTATGATAGTCTGAGCACTTACAGTCCTATCTATCAAAGTGTAACATGAAATGTTTTCATTGAACTTTACAGCCTTGAAAAAGTCGTCTAAGACAAAATACGTGTCAGCTGTTTTCTTATTTACAAACAATGCAATTACTGCTGGACCTTATAATTTTTCATCAAAACAATTGGACCTGCTTTCATCAGCAGACCATCGAGAGACTTTTTGTAGTGCTCTTGGTTTATGGGGTCATTGGGAACATGGGTTGCACAGTCATGTGCATCGTCCTCAGAGTCTAATATTGGGTGGGCAAAGAATGTCGCAGAATTCATTGTGTGACACTTCACAACCTTCAAGGATGGAAGTGACAGTATCACCTCATATCCTGGCACTCTCTGCTAGTCAGAGTAGTTTTAGCCTTCTGAATAATGGCAAATACTGCATGTTCTGCATAGTCCGTCAAAGGTAACCCCATGACGATGGGGGTGCTCTTCTGCACTACAAAAGCTGCAGGGACCAGAGCCTGCTCACAGGAATAGTGTCCTTTCAGAACTGATTCCAGCAGCCCACTGAAATATGCAAAGGGTTTGTGTCCTAAAGATTATTTTTGTGTAAGGACAGCTGTCATCACCTGACCATTGTAATGGCAGAATAAATAAAACTCCTTGGTGTAGTCAGGAGTTTCCAAGAATGGGGCATTTGTTATGTCAGTTTTCAATTTCTGAAAAGTCTCCTTCATCTCTAGTGTCCATGTTATCCTGTCCTCTCTGTCTTTTGCCTGTTTGATAGCAGCTAACAAGGGTGCTATTAACATGCTACAGTCGAAAACCCACTGTCTCGCATAATTACAGAGACCAAGAAACTTCTGCATTCCTTTGACAGTTTCTGGTTCTGTCATTTGGCGGATGGAGGCTGCCCTTTCAGGTGTTACACATCGATCAGAAGCTGACAACAATTGTCCTAAGTACTGGACTTCTTCCTGACAGTACTGAATTTTCTCCCTTTCTATACTGTATACTCTCTGGGCAAGAGTGGCTAGAAGAGATATAGTGTCTCTTCTGCACTGCTGCTACACATCAATATGTCATCGACATATTGCAACAGAGTGCTGTCACATTGGAAATTTGACAGGTCATTCTTTATCACTCTGTTGAACATGCTAGGGGACTCACAATACCCTTGGGGTAAACAAGAGAACAAATACTGAGTCCCGCAATAGGAGAACGCTGTCAGATAGTGGCTGTCTAGATGGAGAGGAATGCTAAAGAGGGTTTTCTTTAAATCAATAACGGGAAAATACTTGCCATCCTGGGGAATATTCATCAAGATTATGAAGGGGTCAGGAACAATTGGAAATTCTGGTACCACTATATTATTCAGGGGGCGCAGGTCTTGAACCATGCACCAAGTATTATGCTTAGCTTTCGTGTCCGGGTAAATCGGGGTGTTACAAGGAGAAACTCCAGGGTAAATAACTCCTTGCTTTAGCAACGCCCATATAGTAGGGGCGCTGCCCTCATCTGCTTCCTTGGACAGGGGATATTGCCTCACTCTGGGTAAGAGGGCACCTTCCTTCAATGTAATCCGGAATGGTGCAGCAGTACGGATAAGGCCAACATCATGGGGACCCTTTGTCCACAAGATGTCTGGTACTTGGACAGATCTGCTTCCCTAATTGAATCAAAAGCTCTACCTGGTGTCAACGTTCTTCTAACACTGTCCTCAATGGTATGTCCTCTTGAAAACTTACAACTGTTTTCTTGGGATCATCATTAAACAGGTGGTCATCCAGTATCTCCCTAACCATTTTTCCTGGCTCAATGAAGATGACATATGCCCATTATACATGATTATGATCACTAGCTATCAAGGCGCCATAGGTTAGTGTTACACCTAATGCCTCCATCTGGAATATTAATTCAGCCATCAGACATCCAAGAGTCTTGCCCTTGTCGCTGAAAAAGGAGTTCTTTGGGTAATTGAACCTGTTTTCCCAGTAACTCTGGTGTCTCTGCTATAATGGTATATACCGTTGCAGTAAATGCCTCCATATCAGCAGGTCATGCTCTAATCTGGTCTCTGGTGGAGGAATCTACCGTTAATGCCATGATTCTGGAAGGTGAAACTCTAGGGGTGGAACAAATCATGGTTCCATTGGATTCAAAATGAATGGTCATATTTAATTTAACCATCAATTCTCTGCCTACAAGATTAGCTGGGGCAGATGGAGAAAACAGTAGACAGCCATCAATGTGCCTCCCTTCTACTTCCATCTCAACTGATTTGGTAAAGGAACCCTTATCACTTCCCCAGAGAATCCTTGTGTGCCCACTGATCTGTTGGAAATCGGAAGGCCTCCCTCTCTAATACAGGATTTAGTTGCTTCTGTAGCTATGAGAAATGCATACCTTTTGTCACTGGTAGATACTCTCACAGTGGATTCCTCATCTGGCCTGTACTTTACTGACGAGACTGGACACATAGAAATACTCTGTGGGTAACACTCATTGTGTATATCCTCCAACAGAATTCATCTGCAAAGGATTTCCTCCCCTTGCAACTACACCTCCCTGTCCACTTTGAAGTGGAATCCCTATGGGGAGTGCTTTGTAGTTTTGCTGAGGCAGTCCATGCTGCGCTTGAGGTATTGTTGGTGGTTGTATACTTTGTGAGGACAGCTGAGGCACATATATGATTTGTGAACTTGGTTGTGACTGTGCTGCAGTGCTTCCTGGCTGATTATAAGCCTCTACTCTTCCATTTTACACATCCCATCTTTTAGTTTTGCAGTCTCTAATAAAATGCCCAGGCCTCCGACAATAAAGACATGCCTGATCCCTCCTTTGAGGACCTATCCTACCTCTTCCTATTCCTCCTCTTCCTCCTCAACTACTTCCCTGCATCCTTACATCATTTTGCTGTTGTGAGTCCCTGGGACCAATCCCACAGACATTGCAGTCATCTGAGTGGCAGCTGCCACTACAGCACCATCCACTGCTCTTTTCTTTGCCAAATTCTGCTGCACTAACTTGGCTGCTGCTTTCTCTGCCACTTCCTGTTTGATCCTTTCTTTCTCTTGCAAAAATGCATAATGTACGCTTGTATTTATGTCCAGGGCTTGGCTTCTAGTGCCACTATGTCATCTAGGATGTCCTGCACGTCGCGGGGAAGCCCTTTTTTAACTACATTATTAAACAATATGATGTTGCGTCCTGGTACTTCCCAACCCCGACCTACTCCCCGGGTCCATTTTTCTTTTATCCTATTAAGAAACAGGGCAGGATCCTCATTTGGCTGCATTGACTGAGCTACGAGAGATCCAGTGTCTGGCCTATCAGGTTATATTTTCCTCAGCTGATCCCACACCACTGTTCTAACCAAATTAAATGGAGGCATATCACAACTAGTCTCTGTGAGGGTAACATTTCTTACTTCGGCCTTTTGAAATACAGTATCTGATTCATCCCCCATGAATGTCCCCTACTGCTAGGGTGA
The DNA here is from genome assembly GCA_963921515.1 of Calotriton arnoldi. Classification (NCBI taxonomy): domain Eukaryota; kingdom Metazoa; phylum Chordata; class Amphibia; order Caudata; family Salamandridae; genus Calotriton; species Calotriton arnoldi. The sequence continues at coordinate 182,102 of CAWUFW010002358.1, forward strand.
TACCTGCGGTTTATTTTTCAAACGCCCTAATGCATTTCCCTGCTCCCTCTGTAAACAGTGGCAATAATTTTCTGAGGTTCTCCTTGTCCATCTGTGGCCAAGGAACATAATATGGTGCCCCAGGTCCTTTACGTATCAGGGGCATCTGATGCAAGGGGTGGTAGAACGCTGGGGATTGTGCTGTCTGGCGTATTTCTGCCATACACGCAGACATTTATTCATGTAGAGGTAATCCCAGTCTGGATCTTCCTCACCATTTAAAATGCAGTCTTCATTATTCACCACATCACGTGGGTCAAAGGGCTCTTCTTGTGGCCATGGACTCATTTGTGGAGCTAACCGCTCAGTCCAATCTATTAGATTATCTACATAAGGTACCATGCTGTACCAGTTATTCTTTCCTTCAGTGACAATTTCACTAGGAGTAAGGTCTGCACTGCGCAAAATAGATTGATCACTCATTTGCTGCACTGATCTGTTGTGGAGTGCCAATCTTCCCCTAGCCTTGCTGGATCCCATCCAGGGGTCCAGCTGGCCATGGGTACCTTGAAAGTGAAACCGCTCTAGCTCTGTCGCTCAAGTTTTCCTAACTCTAGAAAACATTTCTTGCTCTCTTTCCCTCATGTGAGTAGGTTTAGACATTCTCCCTGCACCTTTTGTGTAGTCCAAAGCAATAGGGGTATCTCTTGGATATCATAGGTAGGGTGCCTCTCCTCGCAGCATTTCACCCACACTCTGGTGTATAGATCCTATTCTAACCGTTAATCTACCAAAACTTCCCTGAGTTTGTCCTGAAAAGTCCTTGTGATACCCCTCTTTCCCCACTTCACTTGAATCTTTCCTACTCTTGCTGTGCGATAGCCACTATTGAACACTTTCTGGTGAGACTATTATACTCCCCTTCTCCTTCTGCCAAGGAGGTAAACTGTCTTCAGTCCTTCTATGCTCCTGTTCTCTTCCATAAGATAATGGCCATCGTGCCATACCTACAGCTGTATCCACATACTTATTCCACCTTACTTCCTCTCCATCCCTTCGCTGTGGGGTGGACACTCCCTCTCTAATTACCCTTCCTGTGGTGTCCCTTCTCTGCCACAAATGCAATGTTGCTGATGATATATGTGACTGGTCATCACTATCTCCTGGACTTTGCTTTCGTTTTTATCCTTCTGTGGAGAGGCTGGATCTAGATACAGTAGAAACTGCACTTCTAGTTGTCCTGAAAATTGTGAGTCTCCTACCCTTGGTTGCTGCCTACGTGTCCTTCCATGTTTTGGCTTTGGCGTTCGTGGGGGTGCCACTGGGGGTAGCTTTTGGAGAGCGTGGAGGGGTTTCAATTTCAGTGTTATCAAATCCCACTGTGGCTTCTTGTAGCTGCACCAATGGGTAGATACAAAGTATCCTGGGAGAGTGGCTCATAGGATTATACAGGGGTCGGGGAGCATGCGGGGTACTAGGGTATCCTCTTTTGAGAAGTCCTTTGACTTTTTGCAAAAGACTCTCTATAAAGCCACAGTGGTTTCCCTTTCCTGTAAGTTGGCTCCTGCATATTTACTTCTGAGGTATGTAACAACATGCTCAATTATTTTATCACCGAATGTTCCTTCTTTTGGCCAGGGATACATATACGTTTGGGTGGCTTTAAACCACTCTACGCTATACTTTTGTAATTGTTTCTTATTACTTGGAAAAACCTTCTGCATATGCTATAAGGGAGTCTCTATGACTAGGCATATTTTTAATATTTTACAAAGTTAACTTTTTTCTACCTGATCAACCATCACTTCTTTCAAAAATCTTGCATGAATCTTAAAAGTAGAAACATGATCTACTTTTTTTTTTGAACAACAAATTTTATTTGGTCATTTTTCAATACAGCGGGCGACAGCCCCGCTATGGCACGTTGAATCTTTCGAACAATATGTGCAGCTATAACCATTTCCATAAAAATATACAATCCCAGCCAAACATGCCGGGAAAATAATAAACAATACAAAATGCAGACAGTGGTCGAAATTCGAGGCAGAGCACATAGTGCAACAGGTGCAGGTATACAACTCAGTGAGAGAATATAACAGTCAAGCATTAAGAACTTGGGGGACACATGGCAGGGAACGGGGAGTGCTACTCATTAGTCTTCCTCGGGTAGAGGGGGCAAGTCAACACCGCGGTATGTCGCCCACCGCGACCATATCCTGCGATGTTTCCGTGCGCAGCCCCTAGCCTTAAAGACAGCAATCTCGGCTCCCATACACCTATCCAATCTCGGTTTTCCATTTGCCTATGGTTGGGGGAGAGGGTGCCTTCCATCCCTGTGCTATGTCTCGTTTGGCGACAGTGAGGGCGAGGAACAACAGATGTTGTTTATAACGATTCCCCCCAATGTCGTCAGTCGAATGCAACAGAAACAGTCGGGGGTCCAGTGGGAGCACCCACCCCAGCACCTCATTAAGACATATCTGAACTCTATTCCAAAAGGGCTGTAAGGCCGTGCAGGTCCAAATCGTATGGAAGAAGGACCCTTCCTCTCTGCCACACCGCAGACACACTGGGGATTGAATGGCCCCCATTCGCCACAATCGTACTCTCGTGTAGTAGACCCTATGCAGGTATTTGAATTGGATGAGCCTGTAACGGGTGGAGACTGCCGCACCCCGCGGGCTAGCAATCGCCTTAGCCCAATCATCATCGGTCAGTTCAGGAATATCCGCCTGCCAGGCGAGTCGGGTCTTGTCCAGAGTGGTGGAAGTGTGTGTCGTCAGGGTTTGGTATATCTGCCTAATTTTGTGAAGTCCTAGGTCACCCATCAACAGGCGGCCCTCCAAAGGCTGGAACTCTGGGAGAGTCTCCGTATGTCGGATCTGAGGTGACAGTGCATGTCGGAGCTGTAAAAATTTATAAAATTGAGATTTATGGAGGTCAAAGTCAGTCTGTAGTTGCTGGAATGATTTTAGGGTATCGCCCCTCATCACATCACCAAGGGTCGAAATCCCCACCAAGTCCCATCCCCGGAACCCGCTCAGAGTGTTTACCGAGCCAAGGTATGTGCCATGCCACAGGGGGGTCTGCTGGGTGAGCCGCCCTTTCCATCCCATTTGTCTGGTCGTTGCCCTCCATAACTGTATGACTTGCCTGCCAGCTGGTGGTAAGTGGTCTAGCCTTGTGTAGCTATATAGTAAATGTAGTAGGGGGACTTGTTCCATCGCGGCATGTTCGATAGCGTATGCCGGATCGGTGGGAGAGTTGTACCATAATTCATTAATTACAAGGATGTGGGACGCCACGTAATATGAGTAAATGTCAGCAGCCGCGATCCCCCCACAATATGTGGATTGTGTGCAGGTGCGGAGCGCCACACGAACAGCTCCGCCACCCCAGAGGAACTTATTTTGTATTGCGGTTACCTGAGCAAACCATGCGCGAGGGACTGGGTAAGGGAAATTTTGGAGGCGATATATGACTCGAGGCAAGGAAACCATCTTAAAGATGGCCGAGCGCCCATAGAGGGAGAGAGGGAGAGCGGACCATATTGTTGTTTCGTTTTTGAGGCGAGTCATCAATGGGGCGATATTGTGCGTCCATGATATCTTAGGGCACGGGGAAATGAAGATCCCCAGGTATATGAAGCCATCTGTGGCCCGGGACAGCTGCGCGGCCCACGATTCACGGCCTTGATGCCCACATACAGGGAAGAGGATGGATTTAGCAGGGTTTGCGTGGAGGCCAGAGGTATCCCCGAATACCCTAAGGATTTGTAATATACGCGGTCCTGAATACCACGGTTCTGTCATAAAAAAAAGGACATCATCCGCATACAGTGCTATGCGGTCCGATCTCGAGCGGGACCAATCGAACCCCCGGAGCACCGGGTCACTTCTGACCCAGGCCGCCAGAGGCTCAACCGCCAGGGCAAACAACAATGGAGACAGTGGGCACCCCTCTGGATCGGGAACGGGCGTGAGCGGTGTCCCGCAATTCGAACGGATGCCGACAGCTCTGTGTATAGCAGGCGTATATACGCCAAGAAACGTGGACCGAAGTTGATGGCCTCGAGCAGTTGGAAAAGGTAGACCCAGCTTAGGCAGTCGAATGCTTTGTCGATGTCTGCTAACAAAAGGGCAGCTGGACGGCCTAAAGCGGAGGCCGCAGCAATGGCATTATGGACTCTCCTGATGTTATGCCTGGTGGCCCTCTGTGGCATGAAGCCCGACTGATCAGGATAGATCAAATCAGTAATGCACCCTCTAAGGCGGTCGGCCAAGACTTTCCCTAATAATTTGGGTTCGAAATGTATGAGAGAAAAGGGGCGATAGGAGGATGGGTCTTCAGGGGGTCGGCCAGGTTTGAGAAAGAGCACTATCTCCGCGTGACGCCAGTCACAGGGCAGCCTTGCCTAGTCAGCAGCATCGACAATGGTTGCCAGTAGATGAGGCCCCAGGAGAGGCATGTAGGAGCGGAGAAATTCCATGGGAAACCCGTTGGGGCCCGGGGCGCGACCCGGCCGGATCGCATTGAGGGCGTCAGTCAGTTCTTCCAGGGTTATTGGAGTCTCCAGGCGCTCACGAACGGAGTCAGAGAGTCTGCGGGGTGGGGTGTAGACAAGGAACTCTGCTATAAGATTGGCAGAGATCTGCTCCTGCTGGGCGTATAGGGACGTAAAGTGTTTTGCGAATTCTTCCGCGACCCCTACTGGCGACGCGTGCAATGACCCATCGGAGCCACGAATAGTGGGTGTGACGGCCGGGGCTCCGTCCGCTTGGCACAATCTGTGGAGCATTTTACTGGATTTATCCCCCCACTGATATATCCGGTGTTGCGATGCCGCCCAGATCTCTTTGGCTTCGCCCAACAGATATTGACGTAATTCTTGCTGAGCGAGGACTAATTGGCGACGGAGGATGGGGCAGGGGTTGGCGCTTAGTTGGGAAGATAAGGACACCTGGCGCGTTTCTAGGGCATCGAGCTGTTCGCGGCGCTTGCGTTTCTCTTGTGTACGGTAGCTAATTTCGGAGCCCCGGACAGTCGGCTTGAGGGCTTCCCAAAGATCTGCGTTCGAAGGAGCAGAGGGACCGTTATCGGCTAAATAGTTGGTGATCACTGTATTGAGCATATCGCGATAGGCCAGACTGCGGAGATGCCAAGGGGACATTCTCCAGCGGAATGGGGGCCTGCGGGAGCACGTGTGAAATTGCATTGTAACCGGGGAATGATCAGATAGGCCGCAGGGCCGATGTTGTATTTTCGAGAATCGGTGAAGAAAAACCCGGGGGACAAGAAAATAGTCTAGTCGGGACTGTGACCCATGGACCGTCGATAGGTATGTATATTCACGCTCAGTGGGGTGAAATTCCCGCCATATGTCAGCCCAGTCCATTGTCGATGTCAAGGTTAACAATTTGGTAGGACCCAGTGGTTGCGGGGAGTCGAGAATGCGCTGACGGTCTAAAGGGCCCATGGTATCGTTCCAATCGCCCCCCATCAGGGTCAGTCCAGCTGGAAGGGAGCCCCACGCCCCCAACAAGTGTTCAATGAAGGTGGTGCCTAATGGTGGGGGGGCATAAATGCTACCAAAAGTGATCTGTTCGCCACAAATCATACCCGTGACGAACAGGAATCGGCTCCCAGGATCCGCCCTGTGTGCGTTATATTTAAACTGAGCCCTGCGATGAATATGGACCGCCACTCCTCTAGAGCCCCTCGTGAACCCTGCGTGATAGATGTGACAGAAACTGAAGCGGGCGAGGCACGGGGCTTTTGTTCCCAGTAAATGGGTTTCCTGTAAAAGGAGGATATCCGCCCCATACCGCTTTGCCTGTCGCAGAACGGCCCCACGTTTGACCTTATTCAGTAGCCCACGGACATTCCAAGATACCATTGTTATGTCCCCTAGGGGGTTTTCGTCACCTGGCGTCATGAGGGTCAGAGTAAAAGCTGAGTAGAGCTAGGAGATCTGCTTGAAAGACAAGATGAAAAACATCCCACCGCCTGCGAATACAAAAACATATAAACTTTATAACACAACATATCCAAAGGGATATTCCCCCCACCCGACACTACCAAAAACAAGGAGCATCTGTCGTGGTGTAATAAGCAGCGGACCCCCAACGGGGGCCCCCCAGAAATCACACCAAGGGATCCCTCCCCACCCTATAACCCCAGGAACACCGGGAGTGCAAGAAGCCCGTGGCCACGATATTCAGTAACACAGATGCAGTGTCTTACAGTTCACCATTTGGAGTGTGGGGCAGTCTGGATCATTCAAGGCGGTCGCTCAGGACTCGGTGACGCTCTGCCCGGCCCCCGCCGCTTCTGGGACTTGTTGCGGCGCGGCCGCTGAGAGCGAGAGCTGCGAGAAGAGTCCGAGTCCACGGCAGATGGAGAGCCCGCTCGGAGCTGTGGACGCTCATCCGACCACGCGAAGACCGCCTCAGGAGTATCAAAAAAGTAGGACTTGGAGTTGTATATTACTCGCATCCGAGCCGGATAGAGCAGCATGTATTGAACGTTCAATTCTCTCAGTCTGCGCTTCGCGGCCATGAAGGATTGGCGTTGTTGCTGGACCAGGCGTGTGTAATCCGGAAATATCAAGATCGAGCGTGAGTCATGCATAAAGCTATCTTTGTGTGATCTGGCGAATCGCAGAATGGCGTCCCGATCGACGAAGTTCATGATTTTTGCAATGACCGGCCTTGGGGCCGCGCCCGGGGGGCCTCTGCGTCAGGGCCCTATGCGCCCTCTCAACGACGAAAGCAGAGGACAAGAGGTCGTTAGGCAGGATGTCTGTGAGCCATTTTGTGATAAAGTTTGTCATGGATGCCCCTTCACATCCTTCAGCCAGGCCCACAAAGCGCAAGTTGTTCCTCCGAGCGCGGCCCTCCGCATCCTCCACCCTAGAGGCAAGTTCCTGCGTGACGACAGTTAGCTTATTGACTTTCTTTTGAAGGGAGGTCACAGAGTCTTCCACCGTTGAGACTCTAGTTTCAGCCTCGGTGATCCGGTCCACTGCCTTACGAAGATCCTGGTGGAGGAATGAGACTTCGGATCCCACCGCGCCGATCTTGGCATCCAGCATGTCTCGGGCACTGTTGATTGCCGCCAGGAGGGCCGCGTTGTCTGGGGCTGAGCCGCCCCCTTCCCCGCCGGCGGCACCCCCGGCTGCGGTGGTATATTGGTCCATAGTGCCCTGTTTGGGGCCAGCCCCACTCGGCCCGCCTTTGCCCATACGGATGAGTTGTACAAAAGGGGGCGACGAGCCTGCCCCCGCGGGACCGACGGCACCCCCACGGGTGGAACTGGGATGGCTTAGGCCAGGGGGGCGCAGTCTTGGAGTAAGCGGCCGGCCTACGCCGAGGGTCAGGCCGGGAACAGCGTCTGTCGACGGGAGGGCGGCCGCGCCGTCCAATGCGCCAAGGCCAGCACGCAAGGCCCAGGGGGAGCCCGCCAGGGAGGGTCGCCAGAAGAGACCGTGAGCCACAACAGTTCTGGGATCCTCTACAGTGTTAGCGGCCCGTCTCCACACCCCAGGGCAGTGCGCCAGTAACTATCTGCAATACAGGCCTGGCTGTGGGGCCCAATGAGGATTAGCCCGGTATCGCAATTAGAGCCGCCTCAGGGCCACCCGTGCACCAATCCAGGGCTGCCGCTGCGGTATATTCACGGATGGTGGAAGGCCGCCTCCAGGGCGCCAGCGGTGCCGCCCGCCAGTCCCGGACCGGGGGGGGGAAGAGGAGTAATGACGGGGTCACTCACCGTCTGGGTCGTGCCCCGACCCCTGTGCCCAGCCGGCGTCGCGCTCAGTTCGCCCCGACCGGGCCTGCATTCATCGGCGGCTGACGAAAACCCATCGGCGCCGTGGGCAGCTAGGTCCTCGGGTCTCCCGCAGCATGGAGCCGCCGCACGCCAGCGCGGCTCCACAGAGATGGTGACCGCCGAATAGTGGGGGGAGGGGCCTGGCGGCAAACCTCGCACAGTGGCACTGCGCTCCGCTGCTGCGTATTGCCATGGGGCACAGCGTGCGTCCCAGGCACCAACGAGTCAGTGAGGGCCAAGATGGTGACCAGGTGTTGACGGCGTCGCACTCCCCGCACCGCGCCACTCCACGGCGGCCGGGAGGCCAAGGGGGATGGGCCAACAGCGAGTTCTGCGCACCGGCGCAGCGCTCCACACCACAGCAGCTAGCCGGAGGCACGGGCCCCCTTCCCCCGAGGCCCGATTCCTGCGTCCCGTTCAGTGCGTGTATCGCAGCTCTATCCAGTAGTCCCCAGGTCGACCACCGCAGCGGGAACGGCACTCGGCGGTCCGGCCCGCGGATCCGTGGCGTCCCCAGCCTCCACTCCGCCGATCTGCAAATCACGGAGATCGCCACACTCCAGAGCAAGTAGGGTATACGGCGGAGCTTAGTGAGTCTTCTCCGGGCAGGATTAGGCAGGATAATTAGCGGATTATGGCGTGGGTAGACGGAGCTCAGCTAAGCTGCGTCCGCCATGATGGCTAGTCAAGCCACGCCCCATGATCTACTTTTTTGACTTATTGCTTATGCTATGTACATTAAACTCTTACATTTTGTTTCACCAATTATACAGGGCATATTACAATACAAACTATTCGTGTATGCAATGTATATTCAAACAACAATTTGCATAATATATAATATTATATGACAACATCATACTGTGGTCACATTTCATTCAAACATGCATGCAATCACCATCAGCCAAAAAATATAAAAACTTCTACTCCTTCTAGGGTGATAATCACATCTCTGTTCTACTTTCCGGTAAATGCAACTAGCAACTAAGGCCACTTCCCTCTGCACCCAAGAGGAGATCCTTTTCCAACCTTGCGTCTTTGAGACCATAGAGTGACTTTCTGGACATTAGGTCCAGGACAGTAATTTGAGTGTTCAGATTTTATCTGGAGGTAAAATTTAGCGACACCAACTTTTCAGCTGTCCCTCGGTGTCAAAAGGAACAAATATTGGTGCCTTCCACTTTCAAATTACCAAAACCGACCACTTCCAACTCGTCTTTGGGAATCACAGGTTATCTAGTTATTTAGGCACCTTAACTTATTGTGCAGCATGTGTGCACAATACACAATCTCGCATGCAGTACCCCTGTGTCCCTTATAACGTTATACCTTATATTTAAATCAAATTTACATCTGCGTTTAGCATTGCCAAGAAAAACACGTTAATACATAAATAAGGATCATAATTCACTCTGTACTCACCTTTAAAAGACGGCAGTCCCCAGATCCTCCCCATCCCCCATGCACAGGTAGAACTTCAGTTGAACTCAGTGTCTGCTTACCTCATCAAAAACTGTGCACTGGTCTCTGCAGCGGGGATAGGTGATCTTACGGTGCCAGCAGTCAGGTGGGAGCAAAAAAAAGGATCTCTAAATCTGGCTCGCCAACTGTTGTCATATCACAATCTGGTTTATATTTCTTCATGTTATTCATATTTAACACTAAATTGTTACATAAACTCATGACATTGTTAAGTTTTTCAGTTTCACTCTCTGAATCTATCTCTTCCAAACTCTTAGTTTCATCATATACACACTTGACACAGTTTTTCTTTTTCCTGCAAACCTTGACATAGTGGCCTGTGATTCCAGAGTTGTGTTGTGGGGTGACTTAAAACCCTCCAAAAATGGAATAACCATACAGACTGCTCTTGACAAATGCAAAGACAGTATTTACTAACTGTTGTTACAGGGAGAAAGACCTTCAACACACACAGAATGGACTCCACTTCAGTCTTCCTCAGTCTTTTTCCAATTGCTGCTCGCTTGCAGCTCTTTTTATACACAATTGTACAATGGTTTAGTGCAACAGTAAATAATAATTGACTTGCAAGTTACAGATTTAAGACAAAAAAAACACTAGAAGACATGTGACCCCATAACCCCGGATTCTGACCTAATCCATTACACATTCTTTATTGCACTCCCAACTATGTTTGATAAATGAAGCATTCTTCTGTTTGTGAATGCATGTGCGTTCATGGTAAATGTAATTTAAGTGAAGTGTGTGCTTTTAGTATTGTGCACCTAAGACCTCTGTGTATTCTGAACTAATTTACTTCCCTGCACCCATTGTCTAATCAGACACCTTACACCTCCGTGTAATATGGGCTAATTTGATTTCCTGCACCCATTGTCTAATCAGGCGACAAACTGTTTGGAGGCACGGAGTGCCAGTGGACTCGTGTGTCAAAATCATAAATGCTTTCAAGTTTACTAAACACAAGTTGGCCTTTAACTGAAACCCTTTCAAGTTTCCTATTCCATTGTGTCTTCAAGTCAACTTTTCACTCTACTCGTGTCAATGTGAGATTTGGGCTTAAGCTGTTTTTTAACCACAAACAACTGTGTATTTTATGCTTGGGTTAGTTGTTGCATCATATTTTCGTGTGTTATATTTCTTACGGGGTTTTTATTTTTTACACTTCCTACAACAGTTGCTACATTTTTATTTGTGTGCAGGACAATTTTTGCTATATGTCAAGTGTCCCTTACTGTCACAACGAAAATACCGATTTCTTTCTTTCAGTATGGTTTTCTCCTAGGATGACTAGTATAACTGCTGTCATGCATGCGATTTGTCAATTTATTCACTGAGTCACTCTCTTTATCTCCTTGCTTTATTACATTTGTGCATCTGTCAGAGATTTCAGCATTTCACACAGTAGCTAAGACATCATCAAGTCGGTAGTCCCCACTAATCCATAAGCGTTCTTGAATGGCAGGGTTGCTTGTGTGCATGACTAAATGATCTCTGACCAAATCATCATATAATGCTCCATACTTACAATCAATGGTAAGTAATCATCTGCAGATTCACCCTTCACCTTACTTGCCTTGAAAGAAATTGTATTGTGTAGGGACATTACATACAGTGGGTGCAAATAAAGCGTCCCAATCATGTACTGCAGAATCAAAAACATTTGCGTCACCCACAATACTTGATTTTTAATCCATATTGACCTAAATAATGTAGGAGAATCCTTTTCTTTTGCTCTGCAGTCATTTTTCCAGATTCCTCAATAACAGCTGTGTAGTTCACACAATATTCCTTCCATTCCACCTATTTTAAACAAGACTCTGATCTAGAAGACCAAATGGCAAGAGGTGAACTAATAGTGAAGCTTTGTTGTGCCATGTTTAGTACAGGTATATTTCAATATCCGCATATAGTTCAATAACCACACATTACCAGAGCTGGAATAAAACACTGTTCACTGTACCCATATAGCATGTAATTCATAAGGTGACACTAACTGGGTTAACGCAAGTAACAACATTCACTCCGTACTTCGAAAATGTCTAAAATATCATTCTTGACCTGACTTTCCATAACAGCCAAGGAGATAATTCTGATTCAAATTGTGGATACTACTGGAATTCCATGTGTTTGTCAGAAGGAAGCAGCCTTACTGATAATGTACTCCAAATACACAGACATCTTCACCAATATGGTGCACACTTTGGGTCACGTGACTCGCATATGCACGCAATAATGCGTGTGCGTCAAGGCATTCTGTCTAGCAACTGCAATAGAGTCGAAACGCAGTGCAGGTGCCGGAATCTAAAAATGCACAGTCACGAAACCCAACGGTAAGGGTGACTACGTGGCCAATCACTGCTTGAAAAAAAGTATGGGTTACACTTACAGATAACAGCAGTTCCCACAAAGAGCACACAGATTTCAAGGTGATGGTCACATTTATCCAGGGATAATTTGCTGAAAGATTCCTTCCTCTGTGCTCCTGGTGCCGATGGGAAATGGCTGAACAATTTTGACTAATCAAGATTGTCCAAGAATTGTCTGGGACACAAGCATGTTCTTCCGATTGGCAGCTTATCGCCAAATCGGTGTGTATATATCATTCCACACAAACTGCGATCTCCATCTTTATTCCAAAGGATTAAGTACAGCAGCCACAGAAGGCAGGTTCTCAAAATTCTTAAGACTGCAACCTTCTGTGCTCCCACAGAACACTCCATGCATCATAGGAGGTTCTATACTAGAATGGAATTCACCATAATAATCGCATAACAGCAGCATTTATAGGCAACTCCAGTATATGGCATCACCAAGTGGTGACTGCAGCCATTTGCCTCTTTGTCAATATTGTATATCGCAAAAGTAGACTAGTGTCAGGAAGTAGGGCTAGAGCTACTGCTTACCGCATAGCAAATGCATGAATGAAAAATGTTATTGTGTGATTACTTAAAATCATTACAATTTCTCCACTAAATACAATCACTACATTAAAAGAAGTGAATTAAAAAAAACTACATATTACAATGGTTGCATAGATTGTCTCCCAGTAATTCATAGATTGTCTCCCAGTAATTCAATCACAAAGTTAATAATAAAACGTAAAAGCAATTTGCGGACTACAGTAATTTGCTGTGGTGCTATGCCGTCGTTGGCCAAGTTGTGCAGGTCAGTATATAAAGGACCTGGTGTGTGTTGTCTGATCTCTCACATGGGGTTATACGAAATTTCACGTTACTATAAAAACTTGTGATATCACGTGTCACAAGGGGAATCTTCAAAACTATTTATATCAAATGGGCGGCATAGAAGCGCCTGCATTTAGCGGTTCTAAATGGGCAAACGGGAAGTTTGTTGATAGGCTAGGAACGACTATGTATAATGTGCAAATTGGCACAGTGGGGGCTGCCTTGTGCTATTGTCTCAAGAATGAGGTGTATCCATAATAATTACAGGTGTGCAAACTGATAGATTTTAAGGTGGTAGGTCTATATGCAGTAGCTCGTTAAAGTGAATTTATTCTTAGGAGAGAACATAGGAGCGACTGCCTTTCCTGAGGTAATGAGCCAACTGGCAACTTAAGGTGCCGGAGGACAAGCATAGAATATTACTGTATATACTTGAGCCCTTTAGTAGTTTTTCAAAGATATTTGTTAAAGGCCAACATTCATTTGAAAAGTGTGCAAATTAGCAAGGTAGATCAGTATAGAGATTAAAGTAAATTGGGGCTATGCATTGTGAGTGCAAGTTTGACGTCCATCAGCACAGTTCGAGCGGCTAGATCTTCCAGATTCTTTGGATGTTGCCCTTGATAAATCATTGCTGTTTTCGGGCGTTCAGACCATTGGCACTTCAAAGTGCAAAGTCTGCGTGAGTTATCTGTTTGAGGTCATTGGCCTCTTGAACTGGCTAGGGCTAGTGTGTCCCTTTTCCTTTGTTGTCGCCTCGTCAATTGGCTTCACTCAACATAGTTCCTGCCTCCAACATAAAGTTCCCAAATTTGGCTAGATCCAGGGGGTGGGGGGCAGTGCTGGAGAAGAGCACTGATACTGCCTCTACACTTGTTCGTGCCTCTGTAGACAGAAACATCTGTCTTAACAATTTGCGGTGCTGTTGTAGCAAGATTGGGCAGCAGCATATGGATCTATGATGGCTGCTTAGTGTGACTCATGCACATAGAAACGTTACCTCAAAACTGCTCATGTTAGGCTTATTTCCGGGGGCTGCCAATCATCAAGAAGTAACAGCACTGTCTCGACTGAGACTGCATGCATGTGGATGGCGCACTGTGTATCTGCATGCTGGAAATGTACTATAATTCACTTACTTGCATGTTCTAGAGCAGTGATACTCAAAGAACGGCCCGGGGCCGCATGCGGCCCTCCTGACCTTTACATGCGGCCCCCTGGACTGCAGCAACACTGGGCTGCCGTTTACTCGACTAAGCACTGACATGAAAAAAAAGTTAAATATACAGCAAACACTTATTTAAAGGTTAATTGCAGTTAGGGAAAGGAAGTAACCAGGCCCTTAACTTTAGGAACACCTTCATTTTTAAAGACAGACACTAGATATAAATGCTTTACTTCCCCTACACCCACTTTACACCCCCGCTGGCATCAGTGCGGCCCTCAGTCACACCATAGACCAAACTTTGTGGCCCCCGGTAAAATGTTTGTGAGTATCCATGTTCTAGAGAGACTGTGGCCATTGTCGATTATCAAATCTAACTTCCCTTGCGGTTCATGGCATATTTTGCTAGGTAATCATAATATAATGTTGCTGCAGCCAGGACGTCGCTATAGGGATCCTGAACTCTCCTTCCAAACACCTATTGCTTCCTAAAGGAATGGTTTGATGAATATTGGGAATGCTAAGAAGTAGCCTGAAAGCCATGTTGTTGTTGAAAATAAACTGAACTATTTTCTTGAACATATATCTGAACTGTATTAAGGGTTATCCTGTGAAAAAACAGGGTGAATTCCTAGAGTAGACTATATTGTATATGAATGCCATGCACAAGGTATTACATTTATATTAAGCACATAGAATTGCTAACAGTGGGAAGCAACAGGAGGGTAACTGTAGTGGTTATTTTGTAGTTCAACAGAAGTATTATACAAACTACAACACATCTTCCACAAGAGAGTGCATAGTGACAAACTTTGAGGTAGTTATTCAAAACATAGGGAGAAGTGCTAGTCCACATGTATTTTTGAGATACTTGCTTTGCATTGGCCTACAGAAATTACTAGTGTCATATAAAATGACAGAGATAATGTTGAGGTATATACATTCACTATTATAGTTACAATTTGTTCTTTTAGTCTTAAGTAGTTAAGTCAAACTACTTAAGATATCTATTTGCCTTTTAGAGATCCACTATTTCCTGCAGACCTCCTGGGATAAAAGAAGCAATGAGGTAGAGTGGTGGAGTCCTATGCCTCCATTTTCTCTCTTATCTCATTCGCTCTTCTACCACTGGGCCTCATATCCCTGTCTATATGGTCATTGGTGAAGATGGTGAGAGATGCAAAAGAGCATTTCTCCCATTGGATTGAGCACACCTGGTTGGTGCAAACCAGACAAGGTTAGCGTTTGTGATTTATGAAAACATTTTACAGAAGCAGTGTAGGCCCCTGAAATGTTATGGCATGGGGCAGTCAGCTCAGGTGGCTCTCATTAGTTACAGCCAAGCACTAGTTGTAGCTAATCCCTGGGTTGCTGGTTTGGAAGATTTGCAAAACAAACTTTTCAAAACATTAAAAACACAAAATGTTGCTTGTCAGGACATCTTGGACATCCCCTGACACAGACACAAAAGCCAGATTCACCCACAAATACCTGGAGCACTTTCATATTCAACCTCCCAAAACTATAAAAATGCAAAAACCAGGCCCATACCAAGCAAAAACCAGTCAATATACACCAAAGCACACAAAAACATGACCCTTTCAGCACAATATCAACTGCACAGCCCATACCCAAGCAGAAGCTCAATCATACAAACCCTAAGCCCTCCCAGAATGCTCAGCCCTTGAGTCTCTCAGACCCCTAATCCCTTTGCCCTGAGCCATCGCCGAATCCTCATACCTTCCAGAACCCTAAGTCCTCTCGGGATCCAGGGCCACTGAGGTGACAGCTCTGCTAAACGCACAGTGATCTTTAAATATGGTGGGCTGTACTCTGCCACGGCAGCAAAGTACATTCCTCCGCTTTCTTGTCAGAATGGACCACCAAACAATATGTAAGCCACATTGTGTTGTCAGCACAATTATTGACAAATTGTTCATAGTACTCAAATAGACCCATGAAAGATTTTAACTCATCTTTATTTTCTCGAATTGCTGTCCATGCCAGATGTTCTGTTGGTCTCACCCTAACCACTGAGATAGTATATCCTAGATAGTCAATCTCCCATACAAGAAAATAGCATTTTTCTTTCTATAACATAAGACCAGCTTTAGACAATATACTTCGAGGCCCTGATTTTGTTCCTTCATTATAATACTATAAATAAGTATATCATCTTGGAAAACCAAAGTTTGTGACTGGTCATTTAAAGTGATCAACATCATGCATTAGAAAACATTTGCTATGAAAGCAAGACCAAAGAGCAATCTGTTAAATTGGAAAACGCCTCACACAGTGAAACATTATTGCCTTAGACTCATTGTGTAATTTGATCTCATGATATGTGCTTTTCAAAGCCAGTTTTGAAAAACCTATTACATTGATATTTGATAAGAAACTATCTTTTTTTAAATCAATACCTTTTTATTGAGTTTCATTTAATAAAAAAAGAGTGAAGAATAATGAGAAGAAATATATTACCCCAACCAGCAACAATACAGACATACATTGGGCTATGTAAACTCAAAACATACAAAAGGTAGATGTAAATCAATAGCGTATCTTGTACACTAAATACAGCAGGAATATCAAGATATAAAAGTACCATTTGCTATAGGAAACATGACAAAGGAGTGTATGTTAAAGGGCTTTCATTGGAGGGTCTGTATGAAAGACAGTCCTAGCATAAAGAAGGGAAAACAACAATCACATCAAGTTTGACCACAATGAACTAGCATCCTGAACTAACATAAAAACTGACAGAAGAGGAAGGGGGGAGGGGAGAGAAAAGAAGGAGAGGGAAGATAATGGACTGCAAGATAGCACATATAGCTCGCCACTGCTCCATAACTTGGATGAACGTCGAGGTCAGTCACATCCGCCTGTTCCCTCTGATCATGGATGACTATCATACACCTCAGTCAGACATAGCATTACAGGTAAGTGTGAAGAGCTTAATGTATGAGGTACATCAGGGGTCACCCCAGTCAGTATGAAAGTAACGTTCAGGGAGATTTGTTCTTCTGCAAGAATACATCAAAACTATCCCAAAGTTGTTGTGGTCAATGACCTGAGTGGAACCTAGAGTACATTATATTATCCAAACTCCTACTGGAATAGAGCAAAGCCAACCATTTTGTAAAGGGAACCAAAGACATGGATTTCCATTCCATAAGTATAACCTTAACCCCCAGTGATAGTAACAGATCAAGGAGTAGTATGTCAGCGGAAGGTAAGGTGGAGGAGGAGAGCAGATGTGCAATTACACCCAAAGCAACTGTAGGGAAGTCGATGTCAAAGGGCTTCTCAAGAATGTTCTGAATAAGGGCCTGTACTCTGCTGTAGAAGGGTCAAACCAACATACATGAGTAGAAAATATGGTCTTGACATGGTCAATATCACCTTGATCCTTACCGCATTTCCAGCAAAGCCCAGAGCTGGCCAAATCAAGTTTATGATGTGTTGCTGGTGTCCAATATGTCTTATGAATTGAATAAAAGTGTGATTGTGCCAGAGCTGAAGCAATTTTTGCAATTTTCGCGTTAAAAGGAGAATGCCAGATTGCTTGCCAAATAGTATTCATGAAGTACTCAATGCAGGAGGAGGGAATATAAGGATCCCATTTAGTCTTTAAACACTTCAAATGGGAGTTCTTGGATTGTTCGAGAGGTTTGTATATATCTGAAGCAGAGTGACCGAATCAAGGAGAAACTATCTTGATATTCTGATTAAAATCACAGAAACCCATACAAAACCTCAACCTTTTGTTACTTTTTTAGTAGTGTAATTACAACAGTGTAAATCATTCAGATGCCTCTACACGCACTACCACACCCCCAAGGACTATTTCTTCCAACCTCATCCCTCACAACACTAGCACTTTCCTCATCTGCTCAACTTCTGTCTGACTGGTTGTGCTCTTTCTCTCTCCCCCCCCAAAAAAGCTATAATCATACTCTTTTAGTAAGCCCACCGTTTCATTGAACACAAATTCAGATTCCTAAAGGAATCCCCCATGGTCTCTGTCTTCTACAGTCAGGACTTGATCTGGCGCTCTTGGATCTATAATGATTCACAAGTCCTTTTGATAAATCTACCGCAAGGTTAATGGACCATTCGCTGCCACATAACCCATCCAATGTATTCCTCTACCTTTGAATCAAATCTATTTTATTGGGTTTTTGAGAGAAGCATGGACAGGAGGCTGGCGGGCCAGATAGAATGCGATGGAAGAGCAAAAGTTCAGGCGTATCTATTGAAACACGTAAGCAAGAACCAGAACAGCCTCCCTCTCCCCTCCTCCCCCCGCCATCTCAGTGCAGCATCCCCTGTCCCACTACCAGCGATCAAGCAGTGTCTCTCCTGACGTAACCCCTTCGTCAATCACTGCATCCTGATAACCCACTTCCATCCCCCTCTGTCGTTGGTCAATTAACCTAAGGACTCTGAGGGGACAGGTAAGTTTGCTAAATTCAGACGCAAGGAAATCTAGGCAATGTCGCCATTGGTCCGCAAACTCCTCTCCTTTTTGATCAGGTAACATGGATATTTTCTCCTTGCCCAACACTTCCCATATCTTGTAAAGCCATTTGCAATAGGAGTCTCATTAGTTTGCCCGTGGTAGAGTGCAAAGGGTAAGTGAGTCTGTCATCCACCCCTAGGATTGTATAGGCAGGGTGTCTTTGTTTTACATATGTTATCTATATCGTTTAAGATATTCCATTCTGTACTTAGTAAGATTGGGGTAGTGCTACAGAAAGTTTAGTAGTGAACCTGGTTGTTCACAGCCCCAACAGCATGTGGTGGCATTCCAAGCATACAGTCTTTCCGGGTTATAATACCAGTATGACGCTATCTTAATAAGTGTCTCTTTGAGGGGGCCGCTTTTCGCTGTTGACTTTGTGCATTGCAAGACCCCCTTCTAGTCCATTTCCCCCAGGGTCCTGCCCACTCTCCCATCTAAGGTGACCCGCAGTCCTCCCCACTGGTGACCCATGTGTCAGGAATTTGTATAGCTCTTAGAGCTCTGATAGAGTGCATCTGTCCCTAACTTAGTTAGCAGCCATCTCTCCAATGGCAGGAGTGGGCGACTAGCCACCCATTTAAGCTCCAGGTTAGAGACCCAGTGCCTGATCGGCCAGTAGTGGTACCGGTCTCCTTATGGAAGACCATAGTCTCTTTTTAACTGTTCGAGGGGTTCATCTGGGTCAAAAAAGTCACCAATTCTCTTGCACCCTGCTTCCCTCCAGGCAGCGAACTCCTCCTCCCAAAGGCCCAGAGTAAACTCAGGATTCCCAAATATTGGTGTAAGGGGAGATGACATTCTACCACACTCTATGACAGTCCACTCTAACACACTCTGCTCCAGTCTATGCCACCCTATTCTACTCCACTCTATGCCACCCTATTCTACTCCACTCTACGCCACTCTACTCCATTCTACTCCTTTCCACTGCACACCATTCCACTCTACGCCACTCTACTCTATGTCACTCCACTCCATCACCCTATATGACCCTCCACTCTATGACCATCCACCAGCCGCGGTCCGTGCAGGTAACAGCGGTGGGGCGGTGGGGCCAGGTAAGGTGGGATTTCGAGGGACGATGTCGAGGGGAAATTAAATAAATAATTAATTTTCCCTCTGCATCGTTCCTCGAAATACCCCCTTACCTGGCCCCACCGCCCCACTGCTGTTACCTGCACGGACCGCGCCTGCCATCCACTGCACAACACTCCACTCTACGGCACGCAACTCTATGACACTCTATGACACTCCACTCCACTCTGTGCCACTCCAATCTACTCTATGCCACTGTACCCTACTCTCCCACACTCTACTCCACTTTATGCCACTCCACTCTGTGACACTTTACTCCAGTCCATGCCACTCCACTCTACTCCACTCTACGTCCCTCCACTCTACGTGCCCCCACCGTACGCCCCTCCACTCTACAACACTCTACTCCACTCTATGCCACTCCACTCTACTCTATGACACACTACTCCACTTTACTCCACTCTACACCACACTACTCTGTGCCAGTTTATGATACCCCACTACACGACACTCTATGCCCCTCCACTCAGTCATTCTACTCTATTCCACTCTACTGCACGATACTCCAATCTATGACACTCCGCTCTAAGACACTCCACGACACTCCTCTCCACAACCCTCCACTCTACACCACTCAATGACACTATACGCCACTCCACTCTACACCACTCCACTGTATGACACTCTACTCCATTTTACACCACTCCATTCTACAACACTCCAATCCACGCCACTCTCCTCTACCCCACTAACTTTTTGCCCTGCTGAGCAGCAGTAGCCTAGTGTACAACATGGCTAAAACACATTGACAAAGCCAATAGCTCTGGCATTGGGGAGACTTACTGGATTTGCCAATGCCTGTTTCAATCTGCAACTTTTCCAAAAGCAGTAGGATGACTCGGAGGCTGTAGTTTGGCTGAAAACACGGTAGCCTTCTTCCTAAATCAGTACACAGCACTTTCTGTACTTCTCCTTTCCAGGAAGTGGTCACTGCTGTATACTCCATTGTTTCACCATCAGGGCACTACTACAGTCTCTTTACTATCAGACATCATAGCACCTAAGAGTACAGAGGCAGGACTATTTGGTGCTAAAACGAGACTGATTGCGTCATTTATGAAAACAGAGACTAAGGAATGCCTTGAAAGAAGGAGAATGGTTTAGGTAAGGCTGCACTGTTTAAAGACAGAGGCCAGGCATTGAAGTGGGCACACTGAAGTGGAAATAGATGTAGTCCATCTTAGCACTGGCCTATACTTACACGTGGATGGTGGCTAGTTATATGGTATACGAGAAAGGCACTGATCCATGAATTTTGGAGGATACCGTTATCTCCAGCGTTACACTCACTCCCTCTCACTCCAGCCCGACACCCTACCCCAGCCATGGACGCATTTTAACATCACACACCGTTGTGAGAGGCTGTTTGAAGCAGTAGCTGTGATCTGGCTCGCGCGGTGTCACGTGCATTCCTCTGAATAAATTCACAGCTCTTTCCTGCCTGTGCGTTCACCTCACAAGGCCTCTCTGTAGCTTATCCACGGAGACCCAGCACGGGCCTGTGCTGTGGGAATTCATCATGCACCCTGGTGAGCCCCGGTACTCCAGAGAGTTCTAAATCTAGAGTCCCTGCGTCGTTGCTGACTGTCTAAATTGCTGACTGGGGACAGAGAATTCCAGCTCCCTACTTGTGCAAAGTGGTGTGATCCTGCATAAGCAACTTTAGCTTCCCGCGCCTCCTGCATCTCAATGTGTTTTTTTCCCACCAAAAGTAAGAGCGCTAAGGAAAATGCTAAACGTTGACGATAAGCACTGTATAAAAATATGGACATTTAAATGCACTGTGCTGCCCCCCCTTCCTGTAGATAGCATCCATGAAGCTCACACTCAAGGCTGTAGGCAGCGTGGAAAGATCCAGATGTCATGCCATCTTCATGTCACAGACTGGAAGGAGCTTCCTTAACAGAATGTGCTGCTGATGCTACTGAGAGGACATTACCAATGGGGCAGAGTCAGTCATTTCCCTTTTCAAAGATTTCCTGAAAGACCGGTCAGGCTTTGGGTTCGGTTGAGTTTGTATTGATTTCAGGAGCTGTGTTTTTTCAAGATATGGTTTAGCAAACAGACACGTTCGGTTTTGTCCTATAGAGAATGCAACCTCTTAATTTTAGGTGTTTTACGATATGCTAATTATTTATTTTATGATTGGTGACGTTGTGACTAACCTTAGATTGGAAACTGTGCGATATTTGCAGATCTAAAAAAAATTCTTAAAATCCTGTCAACTTTCAAAAAGAGGGCTTTCTAATTATTGTGCAACAGATTAGCAATCACACATGACCTACATGAAACCTGTCGTTTTGAACTGATGAGACCACTTGGCTGAGGAACTCTATCTTTTCAGAGAGTTAGAAAACAAGTATCAAGGGTTTCACATGTTTTTAACCTGACAATATAACCATCAGATCGGATGTTAGGGGATCCCTGTCCTAAAGAAAAAAGCATGTTTATTGAATATGGGTCCCATTGTTTAAAATGAGGTTGGTGCAGGTGGTAAGGGCAAAGAGATTGGATGAGAGAAATATCTTGTCCATAAAGATAGGGCCAAAGTGAAGCTGGAACCTGCATCAATACTTGCACTGCAGGAGCACCTTTTCTGCTTTCAGTACTTCATTTTTGTGGAACTTGTGCTTTTAGGGAACTGTTCTTTTTTGTGAAAGTTTTGAATGCCACAGTGTCTAACACGAGTTATTACATCAAATTCCCAAACGAAATTCTAAGTTCAGTGCTGTAGAAGCTGGAATTTATCCTTTAGCTTTCTTCCCTAGCGCACTGGCTTAATTGCCTGTACAGATGTTTATAATATACCCCCCCCAAAGAGTGTATGAGCAGATTTTTCAAAACAGAAAACACCTTTCTCGTTGAAAATACACAAGGTTTGCAGTGCCAGTTTATTAGTTATGCACTGTTATGAAGAGTTCCCTGATCTAACATAACGCATATATTTTGAAGCATAGCAATATCCTATGCATCATATTATGGTCTGCATCAAGACAGGTGACGGCGCATACCCACTAAAGCCAAGACCACTGACACCTATGCGGCATCCACAAAGTGACGGAACCATTAAATAAAATACAGCACATTATAAAACAAGGAACACAATTGAGGGGACAGTCAGACTACCAAAATTCAGATTCCTTTGACTTGATGTGTCTGTTGACGATTTTGTTGGTAATATTTTTTTGTTAAAAGTGGAAGTAAACTTCATCTTAACAAATCTAATCAAACAAAGATGTTCCCTGAAGTTGTTTTTTCAACTTTTAAATAATAAAATTAGAACACACTGCCAGATAAGATATTTTTAGACAAACAGAAGTTCTGCGGCCATTAAGCAAAACATTACACCCTCTCTACTGTTAATGGGAGATTTGGTTGTCAGTCTCAAATTCCTTAGCCTATTACCCTCACATGCAGCCTGAGATTGTGCATCATTGGATGATTTCCTAATCTGTCTTTGACTTTTCGGGTTGCGACCCTCATGAACTCTCAGGTTTGCATGTTAGAGGATAGTTTGTTCATCTGTCGCATATTTCTAAGGGTGTGACCCTAACTAACTAGTATCACCACTGATAGGATGGTTTTCTGAGCTGTCTTTGATTCCTTAGGATGTGACTCTGATGAACTTTCAGGATTGCTTGTCAGTGGAGGGTTTGCTCAGTGTTCCAACAAAATATTGTGCAAAGAATATCATAAGACAAATATCATGTTTTAACCCCTTTCCTGCTAGGCCTTTTCCCCCCCTGTGCTAAGCTTTTTTTTGGCTATTTGGGGTAGTTCGCGCTTAGGCCCTTGTAACTTTTTGTCCACATAAGGTATCCACGCCAAATTTGCGCCCTTTTTTTCCAACACCCTGAGGATTCTAAAGGTACCCAGGGTTTGTGGATTCCCCTGGAGGGGCCTTAGAAATTAGCTAAAATACAGCAAAAAAAATTCTTTTTATTTTTTTAAATGGGGAAAACGTGCTACAGAAGAAAGCGTCTGTTTTTTTCCCTGCAAATGGTATCAATAAAGGGTTTGTGGTGCTAAAATCACCGTCTTCCCAGCTTTCAGGGACAGGTAGACCTTTGTAAGAAAACCAACATTTTTTATACAGTTTTGGCATTTTACTGCGACATAGCCTATTTTTGCTACTTTTTGTGCTTTCAACCTCCTTCCAGTTAGTGGTAGAAATGGGTGTGAAAGCAATAATGGATCCTGGAAAGCTATACATTTATGAAAATTAGACAACATTCTGAATTCAGCAAGGGGTCATTTGTGTAGATCCTTCAAGATTTTCTTTATAGAAACTAACAGTTGAAAATAAGAAAAATTGAAAATGAGCTGAAAAAAACAGCCATTTGTGCCAACGTATTCATCTGTAATTTCTTCTAACTATGACAGATTTTTAAAATCAATATACCATTACATCCGCTGGACCCTTCTGGTTGTGGGGATACATAGGACTTGTAGGTTTACCAAGAACCCAAGGAACCCAGAGCCAATAACGGATCAGCGTCTTGCAATGGTTTTTCATTGTGTACTGGGTATATAGCAATTCTTTTGGTAAAATATAAAGAGTGAAAAATAGGTATCAAAGACACCTATGTATTTCCGAAATGGGAACAAAATATAGAGTTTAGAAACAGTAGCTATTTGCACATCTCCAAAATTGTAGGTACCCATACTAGCATGTGAATTATAGGACATTTTTCAAAGTGACTTCTTTTTTACACATTGTCTTACATTTGGAAGGCAGAAATGCATAGAAAGTCAATAGGTAATAACAGTTGCTCTACAATTTTGTGTTCCCCTAGGTCTCCCGATACCAATGGTACCTCACTTGTGTGGGTAGGCCTAGTGCCCGTGACAGGAAACGGCCCAAAACGCAACATGGACACACCACATTTTTACAGTGAAAACAGACCCTTTTTTGCTCAGTGCCGAGCTGTAGATTTTGAACCCTAGATCTGCCGGCACCTAGGGAAACCTAGCAAACCTATACATTTTTTAAAACTAGACAACCAGGGGCATCCAGGAGGGGGTGACTTGTGTGGCTCTCACCAGGTTCTGTTACCCCGAATCCCTTGCAAACCTCAAACGTTGTAAAAACAAAACGCATTTTCCTCACATTTCTGTGATGGAAATTTCTTGAATCTGTGTGGATCCACAAAATTCCACCCACCCCGCATTCCCCAAAGTCTTCCGATAAAATGGTACCTCACTTGTGTGGGTAGGCCTAGTGCCCGCAACAGGAAACGGCCCAAAACGCAACTTGGACACACCACATTTTAACAGTGAAAACTGACCCTTTTTTTGCAAAGTACCTAGCTGTAGATTTTGAACCCTAGCTCTGCCAGCACCTAGGGAAACCTATCAAACCTATACATTTTTGAAAAACAGACACCCAGGGTAATCCAGGATGGGGTGACTTGTGTGACTCTCACCAGGTTCTGTTACCCAGAATCCCTTGCAAACCTCAAACTTTGTCAAAAAAACACATTTTCCTCACATTTCTGTGATTGAAAGTTCTGGAATCTGCGTGGATCCACAAAATTCAATGCACCCCCCATTCCCCAAAGTCTTCCGATACAAATGGTACCTCACTTGTGTGGGTCGGCCTAATGCCTGCGACAGGAAATGGCCCAAAACGCAATGTGGACACACCACATTTTTACAGTGAAAACTGACCCTTTTTTTGCAAAGGGCCTAGCTGTGGATTTTGAACCCTAGCTCTGCCAGCACCTAGGGAAACCTAGCAAACCTCTACATTTTTTAAATCTAGACACCCAGAGTAATTCAGGAGGGGGTGACTTGTGTGGCTCTCACCAGGTTCTGTTACCCAGAATCCCTTGCAAACCTCAAACTTTGTTAAAAAAAAAACACATTTTCCTTGCATTTCTGTGATGGAAAGTTCTGGAATCTGTGTGGATCCACAATATTCTACCCACCCCGCATTCCCCAAAGTCTTCTGATAAAAATTGTACCTCACTTGTGTGGGTAGGCCCAGTGCCTGCGGCAGGAAACGGGCCAAAACGCTACATGGACACACCACATTTTTACAGTGAAAACTGACCCTTTTTTGCAAAGTGCCTAGCTGTAGATTTTGAACCCTAGCTCTGCCGGCACCTAGGGAAACCTAGCAAACCTCTACATTTTTTAAAGCTAGACACCCAGAGTAATTCAGGAGGGGGTGACTTGTGTGGATCTCACCAGGTTCTGTTACCCAGAATCCCTTGCAAACCTCAAACTTTGTTTTAAAAAAAACATATTTTCCTCACATTTCTGTGATGGAAAGCTCTGGAATCTGTGTGGATCCACAATATTCTACCCACCCCGCATTTCCCAAAGTCTCCTGATAAAAACGGTACCTCACTTGTGTGGGTAGGCCCAGTGCCCGCGGCAGGAAACGGGCCAAAACGCAACATGGACACAACACATTTTTACACTTTCAAAAACGACCTGTTTTTGCAAGGGGGGACACCTGGGTTTTTGGCCCCAGGCTCGGCGGCCATGTAGGGAAACCTACCAAACCCACACATTCCTGAAAACTAGAGACCTGGGGGAGACCAGGGAGGTATGGCTTGCATGGATCCCCCAACGTTTCCCTACCCAGAATCCCCTGCAAACCTCAAATTTAGCTGAAAAAAAATCAAATTTTTCTCAAATTTCTGTGTGTGAAAGTTGTGGGATCACCGGGCTGACACAAATTTCCTACCACCCAGCATTCCCCCAAGTCTCCCGATAAAAATGGTACCCGACTCATGTGGGTAGGCCAAGTGCCCGCGACAGGCAAGGGCCCAAAACTTATTTTGGAGACATCAAAGTTACCTATCACAAAACGACCTGGTTTTGCAAGGGGGGGCACCTGGGTTTTTTGCCCTGGGCTCGGCGGCCATCTAGGGAAACCTACCAAACCTACACATTTCTGAAAACTAGACACCCTGGGGAGTCCAGTGAGGTATGGCTTGCGTGGATCCCCCAACGTTTTCCTACCCAGAATTTCAGTTTTCACACGCCCACATGCCTGACACAGCAACCACACTGGCTGACGGATTGTGTGGACTAGCATTTGGCTACCAGTGTGTGTAGTGACCAGCAGCAAGTCACTACTCACACACTGCCAGCCAAGCGCCAGTCCACGCACACCACCAGCCAAGCTCCAGTTCACGCACTCCGCCAGCCAAGCGCCGTCCACGCACACCGCCAGTCAAACCCCAGTCCATTCACACCGCCAGCCAAGCGCCAGTCCACGCACACCGCCAGCCAAGCGTCAGTTCACGCACACCTCCAGCCAAGTGCCAGTCCATTCACACCGCCAGCCAAGCGCCAGTGCACGCACACCACCAGCCAAGCACCAGTCCATTCACACCGCCAGCCAAGCGCCAGTCCACGCACACCACCAGCCAAGCGCCAGTCCATGAACACCGCCAGCCAAGCGCCAGCCTACACACACCGCCAGCCAAGCGCCTGCCTACACACACCGCCATCACATTTAGGTTTTTTTTTATACAAAAAAGAAAACACAAACAAATTGTAAGTAGATACAAATCTACTTACACAAAATCTGAACCTAAATACATTGCACTAATGCCAACCTTGAAACTGAACACAAAAATATAAAACAATATAGACCAGGCAGTTCACTTTACCACTTATGGATGCTTCCAAAATTCTTTTGCATGTGATACATTCTAATACAAGCAGGCACACACAGCGCAGGGTTAGGACACTCGGGGCAGTACATACGAGTCTCCTTCCGCGTACCTCTTCACCAACAGACTCTACATCTCCTACAGGGAAAGCCTTTTGAGGGCGTGGGAGGAATGTGATCAGAAAAGTGGCGATCTTTCAATCTAGCCACATCCTCCACCACTCCAACTCTAAGAACACTTGCCTATTCCACTACAACAAGGCTGCCTATCACAGACTCCTGAAACTTAACAAATGTCATTGTTGACTCAGGACAACAATACAACAAAAGCGTTAAAGGTTGCCAAGTGGAAAAGATGGATAGCCAACTTCTTATACCAAATGTAAGACTTACGAAGGGCAGTGTAAGGTTCCAACCTCTGATCTACACTATCAACACCACCCATGTGCCTATTATAGTCTAAAATGCACACAGGTTTGCGCACTTCAGCAGCCTGACCCCAAACAGTCACAGGTGAAGTGCTTTCATCATGGATGGTAGTCAGCATGTAAGTATCTCTCATGTCTGCAAACTTCACAGCTAGAAGTTCCTCACTACGCAATGCACTGCACTGTCCCTGCACAAGCTTTTGACAAACAAGTTATTTTGGGAAACCTTCACGGTTAGAGCGGAATGTGCCACAAGCAACAGTGTCCACTTTGGCCAATTCCCTGAACAACTGCACACCAGTTTAGAAGTTCTGTACATATAAATGGTGAGCTTTGTTAAAAAGCCCTCTACCAAGTTCCCACACAATTTTCTCACTCACTCCAAAAGTGGACGGACAACCAGGGGGAGTCAATCCTGGAATCCCTACCGGTGTACACCCTGAAATTAGAGACATATCCAGTCCTACTGTCACTCAGCATATACATCTTAATTCCATAGCGTGCCCTCTTGCTAGGAATGTACTGCCTAAAAACCAAGCGGCCCTTGAACAAGACCAAATGCTCATCCAATGCTATTTCTTTCCCTGGAGCATAGATCTCAGAAAATCGATCTACAAAGTGATCAATGACAGGCCGAATCTTAAAAAGACGGTCACAATCAGTGTGATATTGTGGCAACGCTAAATTATTATCGACAAAATGCAGCATCCGAAGCAGCAGCAAATACCGTTCACGACTCATGATTGCCGAAATATAGCCGTTGCCATCAAGGGACTAGTAAACCAATATGAAGACACTGATGGCTTCCTTAGCAAGCCCATCAAAAAAGTTAAACCCAAGAACTTCTTCATCACTTCCAGATTTGTGGGAGTCCTCTGGGTAGCTCTACAGTGGGGCCTAAGGCTGGCACTGTTGTCCCTCAAATACCGTTTAGCATACAAATTAGTCTGCTCCACAATCTCTGCCAAAAATACATCGTCCATAAACAACTGAAAAAATTTATAGGCAAAAAGTTTTCAGTATCCACTCTACACCCTGGAACACCAGTAAAGTCTGGGTAAGCCGGCTGCACCATGCCTGGGGCAACCCAGAGGTCAGCTCTTCTAATGGGAAGCCTTGCAGCCCCAGGCTACAACCCAGATGCCTCTTGCTGCACTATCGGCACATCAATGTCCCCCTCTAAGACAGGCACTTCATCTGCACTAAGAGTGGCTTCATCATCCGATGATTCCTTGTGGACAAAAAACTCACTGCCAGAATCTTCCACTCCCTCCTCTGCCTCAGATGCAGAGTCAGTCTCTGAACCATGGTCAGAGGCAAACACAAAAAGCCTTCCAACAACCTACTGAGCAGTAATACTGCGGCTAGCCATAATCCTTACAAAGAAAGGAGACTTCACAAACAATTCAACAACAACCAACAATGTGCAAAATAAGTAATAGACAAAGTGTGGCTTTATCACAAAGATCTATATACTCAAAAACAATATGACCCACTTGCCAAAGATAGCTACACTCACCAGCACCTACTCCGCAGAGACACAGTAAAAAACAATGATATCCTACTAGAAAGAAAAAACTAAACCAATTACTCACAAGACAACAAAATACAAATCGAGCACAAATGCAAAAAAGTTTGACACTCAAAAAACAGAAGCCAAACATACTGCTATTATTACACCATTTGCAAAAAACACATTCATGCAGGGAAATGAAACTCATTTAGAGTAAATAGTACAAAACAAATTCTCTTACCAAACACATGCAACTACACAAACTGCAGAACCACCAGTAACGAAACCGCAACCTGGCACATTAGTCTAAACAGCAAAAGCCTTGAACTAGAATAAAAAGGAGAAATAAAACATTACAATTGCAATTCACAAGAAATAAAACAATTAACATTATAACACGCTATGTCACTACCCAACTGTTCAATCTGCCAGATGGGCCTTCAAATAGGACCGAGAAAAATGGGGGTGATCTTGCCCAAGGGTTCTGGAGGGGTTTTCTGCCAGGCCGATCTGTCCCCAGGTGGGGCAGAAAACAGAAGACAGAAATTTTCCCCCTTGCAAAAGAAATAGATCCCTGGTGCCTAGTAGGGTTTTCTGCCCCCATCCCGCCTGGTGGCAGGAAGGACAAAAAAACGGGCAGATCTGTCCTGGGGTTGCAGAAAATACATAAACATAATTTAACCCCCTTGGAAGCGACCATTGGCCAATGGGTGGCTTCCATCTGCAATAAAAAAGAATCCCTGGTGCCTAGTGGGGTTTTCTGCTCCCCCCCCCCCCCCTGGGGGCAGAAAGGCCAAAAATGAGCCAAGCTGCCTCGGGGGGGGGGGGCAGAAAAAATATAAACTTAATTTGACCCCCTTGGAAGCGACCCATGCCCAAGGGGTCACTTCCATAAAACAAAAAACAAAATACCTGGTGCCTAGTGGCGTTTTCTGCCCTCCCCCCGGGGGCAGAAAGGCCAAAAAATGGGCTGATCTGCCACCGGGGGGGGCAGAAAAAACATCCAGTTAATTTGTTCCCCTTGGAAGCGACCCTTGCCCAAGGGGTCACTTCCATACAACAAAAAACAAATTCCCTGGTGCCTAGCTGCAGAAAGGCCAAAAGAACGGTCCAATGGGTCGCTTCCATAAACCAAACAAAACTATCCCTGGTGCCTAGTGGGGTTTTCTGCTCCCCCGAGGGCAGAAAGGCCAAAAAAATGGGCCGATCAGCCCCTGAGGGTAGGGGGAGGGGGCAGAAAAAACATCCAGTGACTTTGTTCCCCTTTGGAAGTGACCCTTGCCCAAGGGGTCGCTTCCATTTAAAAAAAAGACATCTTTGGTGCCTCATGGGGGCATTTTTGCTGCACGATCGCGATGCTGTGCGTGATCGTGCAGCAGAAGTGCCCTGCAAAGATACATCAGGGGAGAGGAAAAACTCTTTCCTCCCCCCGATGCCTCGATGCACAAGGAACCCCCCCCCCCCGGGAGCAGGAACACCTACCTGTTCCTGTGGACGCCTGAAAGCAAATGGCTCCCAGCGCGTCCAGGGCTTCCTGATGACGTTGGCGTGCGCTGTGCGCATACTTCTCTGGACTTTGAAGATTATCGTCCTCATTCTGATTACTTCAGCTTATCTTGTGTGTGAACTTTAGGCACCATCAGTACATTCGCACTACGCCACCGTTTTCCAGACAAACAGATGTTGAGGACACGGATGGCCTTCTTGCTAAAGTTGAGACTCCTTTCCACATTCGGTAAACCATTACTCTGTCTACATTCTTTGCCCCTCCTCACCCCTCAAAGGAGGATGAGAGGCTTCATTGGTTGGTGGACCCCAGAAGGGTTTTGAGCTTTTATATTGATCGTACCAAAGACCAGGACGATTAGCTTTTTGTGGTGTTCTCTAGGAGGAGTTAAAGTTAGGTTGTGCAGAAAAGGACCCTGTCAAAGTAGATACTCCTCTGCACTGAATAAGAAGCAGCCCCCGAATGTTCTGAGAGCTCATTCCACCAAGGCAAGACTGCTACCACTGTGTTGTCATGTGGAGTGCCTTTGCCAGGCTTCGACGTGGACATAAGTCACACATTCACAAAGCACTACTGCCTTGACAGCCAGGTCCCACAGGAAGGGCATTCGGCCCACTCAGTCCCACAAAACTACTTGGTCTGAATCCACTCCACAAACCCTCCGCCTTGGGAAGGTATTGCTTTGGTCTCTATTCTAAGGTGAGGAATCTGTGGCTAGAAGAATCAGTCAGAAGAACAAGTTACTTACCTTCAGTAATTCTCTTTCTGTTGGATACTGTAATCATAGATTTCTCACTGATCTCCCACCCTCCCTTTCTGTGGAGTGGAGTTTTAATATCTAAAAAGGTCACATGTTCTGCATACTGGTACTATAAACTGTTCACGCTCTGCATCTGATGGTGCGGAAAGAGGCAAGCAAGAAACTGATGTCAGCACTTCTGGGGTGATGCTTAGGTGCAGCTCTGCTCTGTTACTTCGGGGCGGTACATAGTCAACTCAGAGCCACAAGGCGCTACCTAGCAGCGCACTGAAGTATTGTTAGGAAATCATTTTCCTGATCCAATCTATTCTAATGTGAAAAATTCACTGTTAGCCTTATTAAAGGTAAGCAACTATCTTAACATTTCTTAAAAATTGAGTCTGGTTTACCTTAACAACTACCAGCGAACGGTGGGGAGAGAGGAATCGCTGAGACCCCCCCCCCCCCGGTGGTGAGCACCCGCGTGAGCTGCGGCCCCGAGTAGGTCCGAACTAGACCCCTGATCTCAATGAAGAATGCCGACCCCAAGATGGCGCTGGCTGCATAATGTTGTGACTGCAAGGCAAGGAAGCAGGAGAGATCGACACGTGGGAAGGACACCGCCTTTGAGGTACTGGAGGGGGGAGGCAATCCACTTTTACTCTCTTGTACTCTCTTACACCTCTGGGTGCTCTGAGACCCCGGTTCCTGGTGGAGGCAAGGAGGCTTTAACGGCGGCCTACCCCTTTCCGGGTAGCGGCATCACTATTTGACCCTGAGGCGCCCAGGGTCCCCCTACCACTGGGATCCTGCTCAAATGCCCAACACTCTCTTCTGCTGCTGGGAATGGCGTTAGATCTGCAGACTTTGGAACTGTCCCTTCCACCTCTCCTCTCACCACTCTTGACCTGGGGGCGAGCTGGAGGATGAGGCGGACGGCGCTTCCCAGCAACACCGTGACTGGTGCTCTCGATGGAAATATGACTATGAACCCTGGGCGGAAACCATAACTGTCTGTACCTACAGGTGTGCCCGAGCAACCTTGGCCGATGCTCGGTGGAGCTGTCCTATGCAGCTATAGAGGAGTTTGGCTCTGGTTCACCCCTCAGCCGTCACCTACCCAGCCGGACAACGGACATTGTTTTTCCTCGCCTCCCCGTTGTGTTTCCTACCTGTATTCCTTACTCCTGTTTACCATTCCCCCTCTACCTTTCGCTCCCCATAAGACGTGTATACACGCTAATAACTCACATTATTGTGTAATCTCATGTTTGTCTTCTATGTATATACTTCGCTATGTAACTATGTAACCTGTAACTCGCTGATCCTCATGTAAAGCGCTCTGATACCTCCGGGTCTAGCCAGCGCTATATAAAACTTTGCAAATAAATAAATAAAATAAATAGGGAAGTTGATGGGCTGCCCATGGAGGGAGCGCCAGCGCTTCCCCCATGGGTGGATGCCAGGACGGAACTGTTCCGTCATGAGAACACGCCCACCGTGGCTCATGACGGAACCGTTCCGTCATACGCACACAAGGGGTTAAACATTGTGATGTCAAAATTATTGTGGGTCAGAATATCGCAGATAATATTGTTTTTTAATATTTTTAAATAGTTGTTAAAAATATTGTTGTGTGTTATATCTTTGTAATGCATATCGTTTTTTAAGTTATTTTCACTAACACCTTGTATTTGTTTTTAAAATGTTTGTATTTTTTGTATAATAGTTTTAGGAGCAGGATATTTGATTTAAAGGATAATGGCGAGCAGTAAATTGAAAGTTTACATTTTCTAAGTTTGTAATGTTTAAAATGTTGCATGTTTTTTTAAATTGAAAAAATATATTTAATTAATTTTCTGAAATTTTATTTACATTTTTTCATTTGTTTGATTTTTAATTATAAAGAATTCACGTTTTGTTAAGCAATGTGTTTTTAAAAAAATATCAGTTTTTTAAATAGTTTTATGTATTTTTAACATTTGTAATAAATACATTTTACTGTTTATAATTTTGCAACATTTTTGTTCCTTGTTATTTAAAATTATTTTTGTTAATTATTTTTTAAATAAAAAAATTATATTTACTTAATTTTAATATTTTTGTGATTGTAAATAAAGTTTTTTTATGTGTGTTTTTCCTCATTGGAAGGTAAAAATATGTAATTTAATTGTAAAATGTAGAAAATTGGTAAGACTATTTTAATGTCATTTTTTGAAATTATTCATATTTATCAATTTTAAAGTTATAGTAAACATTTGTTAAGTTGGGGGGCGTGGCCAACCAAGATGACCGTCAGGACGTGAGCTCCCGAGCTCTCGCCCAGCCGGGGGACCTTTCCTCATGTACACTGCGGCTCCTGTCTCTAATTCCCCGTTGAGAACAGGGAAGCGGAGACTTTTAGAGCTGCGGCCTAACTGGGCCTGTGATCGTGCATCAGACCCGAGAGTGCAGAGCTGCGGATGCCTTCTTGGGCCCCAAGCAGAGAGCCTGTGTGATGCCGGGACTGGAGGTGAGGAGGAAGCGGCTGTCCCTCGAGATCAACACCGGTTGGAAACGACAGGAAGCTGAGGTTCCGGATGGCTATGTTCCCTATTTGGGGGACCCGGTGGAGAAGATGTCGTTCGAGGACCTGGGGCGGTCCCGGTGAAAAGACTGCTAACTGATTGCATTGCGGTCCCTGGAATGTGGCAACGGGAGCGTGGGGCCCCTGTGATGAGCATTTCCCCTGAAGAAATGGTACGGCAGGGCGGGGCTGACCTTCTTCCTGACGTGCCGTGGCCGCCACCGCGAGCTCCTGCACGTGTGTTCCCTGTTGTGGCACCTTCAGTTTGGAGGTCACTGGGAATGCTCCTCTGACCGCTGGGAGAGGGGATTAGATACTCCGCAGTCAGCTGACGCTGCAGTAAGTTGCCTAAGCGACAGCTTGCAGGAAGAAGCTGACCTGCTGGGCGGGGCTCACACGAGTCAACGGTGGATCTGATCTCTGGGGGCTCTCCCTCTGTAAACGGACCTGGTGGCATTTCTAATGATGTAGTTTGCCTGCCATTGATGATACCTAGGGTCAGCACTGGGATCTTCGAGATCACTGGACTCTTGTTGTTTCTGTTAAGTGGGGATTTTCCAGGGGCTGCCATGCTAATCTGCCTCTGTGGGACTCAATGTTCTTGGGGCCGTGGACTCCAACTACACAGTGATAAAAAAGGAGGGGATTGATTGGCTGCTTGGTGACAAAAGCTAATTTGCAGAAACATCCTGGTGTGTCTAGCTCAAAGTTTTAGACCTCGCTGACTCTTTCACCCTTGCTCCTTTGGTTTGACATAACAGGCAGTATGGTGTGGTCTATGGAGTTGGCTCTGGAATAAATTTGCAAACTAGTGTGTGGTGCGAACAACACTGCAACAATCATCATGGGCAAATATCACTCTGCACATTCCCAGGCGAATAATACCATCACACAATACACCACCTGAGACAGCTCCCCCATAGGATAATAAGGAAATCAGGTGCTACGAATACAGAGGAGTCGGGTGAGCAGCCCCCTGAGCTGTCGAGGGCAGATCTCCTTGCAGCTATCCAGGGAACACAGATGGCGCTAGAGCATAAGATAGAGACTGTGTTGATTGATGTCAATTTGCTAAGAGCTGATTTACGAAAGGTTTCAGATAAAGTGCACAATGTGGAGACTAACATTGAGGCCCTACAGAGGGAAGTGGTGCACGTGAAGCGACAGCTGGTCACAATGACTACCACAGTTGAGGAGTTGGGTAGGAGAGCAGAGGATGTGGAGTGTCGCTCCTGCCATAGCAACATTTGTGTATTTGGCTTTTCTGAGTAGGTGGGGGGATTGTCTACTGAATGTTTCTTAGAGGACTGGATTAGGTCAACCCTGAAATCAAAAGGACTGTTGGATTTTTTTGCAATTGAGCGGGTCCATAGGGCTTTGGTTCCCTCACCGCGACCTGGCACCATGTCCAGGGCCATCATTGCTGAGGGCCTCAATTACCGGGACAGGGATTGCATCTTGAGGGCAGCTAGGGAACAGGAGGTTCCTCGATTTGAGAACTGTAACATAACAATCTTCCTGGATTATACAAAACTGGTTCAGGAGCAACGCAAGCCTTTTATAGCTGCCAAACAAAAACTCAGAGCAGTGGTTTTGAGATACATGTGATTATACCTGGCTAAATTGCAACGCATACACAATGCTAAAGCCCACTTCTTTGACAAGCCAGAGGATGTTTGGGAATGGATAGAAGTTAGAGATGCTGCTATGACTTCGTATGGTAACACAAACCCTCGTCGGAAATGGGACACGTGCACTAGTGGCGCCTCTACACGAACTTGTGGTGGCACTGACAATTCAAATCTGTCTCCCTTAGCCACTGACAGGGTACACATAGGCGAAGATGGGATGATGCAGTTGACATGCCTGGCTTCCCCTGAGGGAGGTGGGCTGTCACCTGAGAGAGCATCATCAGTGGACATTGTATCAAGGGCTCCTAGCCCCATGACGGAGATCATACCAGACACTGCTCTCATGGAGGATTAAGGAGGGGAGGGCTGAGCAAACCATATTGAGAGGGTCGCTTGGTTGCACAGCTCGGAACTTACTTAACTGGGAGTTGGAGTTTCTTGAATTTCATTGCTGTGACTAAAGTTTCCTCCTAACTGTTGCTTTATTTGTATAGGGATTCTTGCTTCCGGTAGTGGCTGCGTGCATGGGCACTCTGCTGATTGGAGGATGTATGTAGCCACATTTAGATGTCTATGCCTTGTGTTACTTTGATTGGGATGTTTTTGTGCCTCCTGGCTGGGAGGAGCTCCGGCGGGAGGGGTTTTTATCTATTTTTTCACATTAGTTATCAGGTCCTTGTTGGACCAACTGGGTAGTTGTGCTCGTCCTGACATGATGGTGGGTGGGCTCCAGTAGTTGAATGTTAGTACTATGGTTGTCCTTGGGAGAGGTGGGAATGGGTAGTTTGTTTTCAAAGTTATATTTGAGACTTGTAAGTAGGTCCTTCCGGGACGGTGGGGAACGTCTTAACATGTGGAAAGTTCTGCAAAGGGCAACTCAGTTTAAATGATACTATGCCTGTGGGTACTGATTATAACTCCTCTTCTGGAATGGTAGAGCGCTTAGCACCAGCAACAAATGCTACAGGGTTCTGTTATTGCTTGAACGTCACAGAGCTAGCATAGCTGTCCCCATGAGACCTACTTGACCGAGACTGAAGCCAAAAAGCTTGCTAAAAAATGGAGGGGCCAGACATATTATGTTACTTATTCCTCCTATGCTAGGGGTGTGCTGGTGTGGATAGCCCCTGGGGTGCTGTTTGCATTGAACTATATGGGAGCGGAATTAGAGGGACAATGCATATTGAAGGAGGGTTCATTAGATGGTCAAGATATGGTGCTCATAAACTCGTATAGTCCCAATACCGATGATGACTCTTTCTACCCTACACTCACCGAGGTGATGTCCACTACACTGGGGACTGGCACTTTCTGGATAGGCGACTTTAATTGCGTGGTAAATGGGAATTTAGTTTGCCACTCCCCCCCCACCAACAGAGCACTAAACCCAGGATGATAACTAGTCTGATTGGAGCCATGTCTCACATGGGCACATGGGGTTCAGTGATATTTGGAGGAGCACTCATATCGGGAGCAGAGAATATACCGGTCACTCGCCCCACCCATGGCACCTTTAGCAGGCTAGATCGCATACTTGTAACACAGCAGACGGCTTCTAGAGTACAGGAAGTAATCCATCTCACACGTTATTTATCTGATCATGAGCCAGTGGCATGTAGCTTCCAGTGGAGGAGTTACTCCTGTTCCCCCAACTCATGGAGGTTCCCATCTGAGATATTACAGGACCAGGTGGGTAGGGAAACAATAGCAGAATATTTGATAGGCTATATTGACTCCAAATAGACAATCTCCCAGAGCTGAGCTACAGAATGGGAAGCACTGAAGGCAGTGTTGAGGGGTAGATGTCTTGGTCTTTCTTGTGGAGTGCGACGTATCCTACAGACTGAGCTCCTGCATAAGGAGGAAGAGTTGGTAGCTTTGCAAAGATGTTCAAGGGATATGAGGGTAGACGAGCTGGGGAAACTGAGCTTTTGAGACAGCTGGCTGAGACTCGGGACGGACTAGAGTGCTACTCATTGAAATCATACAGATAACTACTACATTGGGAGGGAGAAAGCGCGGGCAGGCTATTGGCCTGGGTACTCTGCCAGGAGACACCCGTGACGCTGTGCTCCATCTTACAGACCCCCACAGTGGTGAGGCACGAACCCAGTATGACATTTTTTATGTGTTTCGGAGGCATTTGGAGCAGATGTATGCCAATCTAGGTAACATGGATAGCAGTCGCCTTTAGGACTATCTGGCGGAAATACAAATCCCACAGATGGGGGAGGTGGAGTGAGAGGAGCTGGATGCCATACTTACATTAGAGACAGTTCGAGCGGCTATTAGAGCTCTTCCAACAGGATAAGCCCCAAGGAACGATGGCTTTATGCCTGAATTTTATCAGACTTATAATTCTGTGGTGGCTTCCCGCTTACTCGAGGTTTATATGGAAGATCAAATTAAGATAACAATCCCTCCCTCAATGCGAGAAGGTACCATTGCAATGATTTTAAAACCTGGTGCAGAATTATCTGATCTGTCCTCCTATTGCCCAATCACCATGAAAAATATTGACATGAAAATATTATGTAAAGTGCTGGCAACCCAATTGAACCCGGAGGTTGGCAGGCAGGTCCATCCAGACTAGTGTGGGTTTATACCTGGCCCGAATACTTCTATTAATATTAGAGGGTTAATGCATGAAGTAGAACGTACAGAGTAAGATTTAGACTTGGTTTATATTGATATTGCCAAGGCCTTTGCCTCAGTGAATTGGCAGTACATGATGATGTTCCTGGAGACGATGGGAATTGGCCCTAGATTTAGACACTGGCTAACATTGCTATTCTCAGAACCTACGGCTAAGGTTCAGTTGGGTAGACTATATTTTGACCCTCTGGGGATTGGGAGAGACACATGATAGTGGTGCCCTTTGTCCCCTTTTGGAACACACTTCCCTTATCTTTTATGGGACGCGTTGCAGTTGCGAAGATGGTGTTCTTGCCGCTTGCCTCTATACTCTACAGCATTTCCTAGATATACCACCTAGGGCAGTCTACATTCCCTTTTAACGATGCTGGTATGGGCGGGAGGTCAAAGCAGGGTCATCCGTGAGATTCTACACTTACCTTTGGAGGTTGTGAACTAGTCTTGCCTAATATGGAAATGTATTATTTGGCATCTCAGCTGCAACAGCGCGCTGGTTGTCTGAAGAAGGCAACTGGGAAAGGGACCTATTTATGGATGACACGAGGGAGGGAACACTTCCACAGTTGCTCCACGGGGGTGGTAGGGGAGTCACCATGCTACCATACCTAATTAAACACACATCCACATTATGGGAGCGTGCAGTGAAGGTTGTTCTTAGACGCGCCCCTTTTGTGCGAAAGTTTGTTTTCTGGGATCTCCCGACATTTAGTCAGCTGACTACAGCAGTAGACACCAATGCCTGGAGAAATGGGGGTTGGTTGACGCTAGGCACTTTTTATCCTGACACCTTTATTACCTTGGAAGCAGCTCAGGAGGCCTTTGGTGTCGGTGAGGGTCCGTTTTTGTTATATGCAAGCATTGTGGACATAGCAAGTGAAATCTGGCGCACATACCCAGATGTCCCGACCTCCTCTGAATTGTTTAGGACGCTCCTGGAATTTGGTGGGGCAAGCATTTAGTTTCACACTTATACAAGGCAATGACTACTGATCAGCCTACAACAACAATTTGGGGCTAGGGCTGCTTGGGAGATGGGCCTGGCACTCCACTGGAGGATGCACAATGGAAGGTATTTGTGCACTAGTTAAACAGGGGACGTGTAATGCACAATTCAAATAGTGCATTTTAATTACATCCATCGCACATGTCACCTTGGTATTCCTTCACAGAATAGCTCCCTCTAGATCAGACAGATGCCACTGATGTCAGAGTAGTCCTGCTGACTTCCACCAATTAACTTGGTATTGTCCCATGGTACGTGTTTTCTGGGTATTGGTGGAATAACGGTTGGAGTGTATTGAAAGTGTATTTGTAGATCTGGAGCCGAACACTTGCCTGCTGTGGACCGTTAGGAAACAGAAGGGTAGGAAAAGGGAATGGAAATGTATACAGTTGGTGCTGCTGTTAACAAAAAGAACTCAGCCATCTCATGGATGAGTTCTCTAGGACCTGAGGAACAGGGGTGGATTAAAGATGTTATAGATTGGGCAATAGCTGAAGAGGTCACGCTCCGTCAATGCAGGAGGGATGAGAAGGCGGAAGAGGACCTGCAAACATGGAATGGGCTTCTAGCCAGGTTCAGTGAGGAGGAAGCAGGCTCTGGGATGGGTGGGCATGATTCTGAGGCTTAGCAGTTATACGCAGTCACAAGGGGAGGGGCGGATGTTCAGTAGAGTAAGTATAACCAGC
Source organism: Calotriton arnoldi (assembly GCA_963921515.1). NCBI lineage: Eukaryota > Metazoa > Chordata > Amphibia > Caudata > Salamandridae > Calotriton > Calotriton arnoldi. Next base: position 221,724 of record CAWUFW010002358.1, read on the forward strand.
CATTACTCCTACTGTATTTTTTGTGTTAATGATGTTCCCTTTTCATGTAAGTACTCCTGTTTCATGTCATGTCTGACATGCCGACTCACTTACCTGGATTAGTTATTATGTATTTTTTGACAAAATAAATAAAAAAAATCTTTAAAAAAATATATATATTTATTACGTTTTGGAAGTATTTACTGCTCACCTTATTTATGTTCAGTTGTTTACTTTATTGGAATGATAAAAATTACTTTTTGGTAATGTATTATTTTTAGTCTAATACCTATTATAATTTTATGCTAATGTTGATACCTAGAAGTCCAGCACTTTCTCCAATATGGTTAGGTTTGGTGTACGAATAGTAAGTCTGTACCTCCCCAAAGTCCAACACTTTCCCCAGTGTTGTTAAGTGTGGAGTCGGAATAGTAACTCTGAATGCCCAAAGTCCAACACTTTCCCCAAAATGGTTAGGTTTGGAGTAGGAGTAGTAAATAAGAAATCCCCAAAGCCCAACAATTTCCCCAATGTGGTTAAGTGTAGCCTGGGACTAGTAAGTCTGAACTCCCAAAGTCCAACACTTTCACAAATGTGGTTACGTTTGGAGTGACAATATTTAATTGGAGCTCCTCCTACCAAATCCCAATGCTTTCCCCAATTTGTTTAAGTTTGGAATGGGAATAGTAAATATGAAATCCTCAAACGCCAATGCTTTCTCCCATGTGGTTAAGTGTGGAGTGGGAATAGTAATTTGACCCCTTTCAAAGTCCAACACTTTCTCCAATGTGGTTAAGTTTGAAGTTGGAATAGTAAATCTGAACCCCCAAAAGTCCACCACTTTCCCAAATGTTGTAAGTTTGGAGCGGCAATAGAAAATTGTAACCCCCCACAAAATCCAACACTTTACTCAATGTGGTTAACTTTGTAGTGGGAATTGAAAATCTGAACCCCCTCAAAGTCCAGGACTTTCCTCAATGTGGTTAATTTTGGACTGGGAATGGTAAATATGAAATCCCCAAAGCACCCCAATGTGGTTAGGTTCGGAGTGGTAATAGTATATTTTAACTGCCCCTTCACCCAAAGTTGAATACTTTCCCCAATGTGTTTAGGTTTGTAGTGGGAATAGTAAATCCGAACTCCCCAAAGTTTAACACTTCCCCCAAGTGTTTAAGTTAGAAGTGGGAATAGTACCCATGAAATCGCCAAAGAACAACATTTTCCATAATGTTGTTAAGTTTGGAATTAGAATATTAAATCTGAAACACCCAAAAGTCCAACAATTTCCCCAATGTGGTTAAGTGTGCAGCTGGAATACTAAATTTGCACCTCCTCACCAAACCCAAAACTCTCCAATGTGGTTAAGTTTGGAGTGGGGGTCTGCCAAGATGGTGGCGTAACCTCTTCGCTCGGTCCGGGCCCCCGTCATAGCCCGCAATATCCGCCTTCGATCCGGCAGCTGGACAGCAGAGACGACCAGCGCTGTGCTCCCGGTGACGTTCCGAGGGGGCAGAGGTGTCCCGGACCTCATACGGTGCTGCGGCCCGTGTGCTGTGGCGAGGGGCCTGCCCTGCGATTGCTGCGGCGCTCCGGACGGTTAGGGGCGGAGTCGCGTCTGAACGCTGCCTGCCCCTGGCGTGTGAGGCCCAGGATCTCTGCCACGCGAGATCCGCTGCTTGGGGCCTGTGGCTGACACTGCATTGTGTGCCGGGGAGGAGCACCCCGGGAGCCGCGTTGCCTGTGGACCTCCGGCGCTGAGCTCCCCAGGACCTGACATCGATCTGGGTGAGCCCGCTGGTGGTCCCTACATTGCGCTGGTGTGCCCGCATCGAGGAGCTGAGTTGCGGTGGCCGGGGGTGGGGGTGGGGCCCACCCTGCGTGACTAGTGGGAGACGAGGCTGCCTCTACGGGTCCCCCCTGCACTATCCACTGATGACACTGGGCCTGGGATCAGGACTCGGCTGGCTGATTGCCCCCCTGTGAATTGCGGCTGGGACTGGCGCCATACGGGCCTGCTGTGTGGGGCCTATGATCGTCGCTGCATCTGGGGGCGCGTCTCCCTGGGCCACACAGAACGAGTGCTGTTGGTGGCTGGGACCCTGCGAAGTGCCATCCCCGTGGCAGGCCTGGCAGTGCCCTCAAGACTACGCTGTGCAGTTGACGGAGGTGAGGCCGGGCTGAGGGGGAGACCCGGGGGGACCATCTTTGGCTGCATGGAGGCTCCTGCCGGCCTCCTCACTCGCCGGTGATGCAGAGAGATCAGCGACTGGGTGGAATGGCTGGGCTGCAGGGACTGGTGGGCGGCCCAGTCCTGTGTTGTGAAGGTCCCTAAGGCATAGGGAGTGGCGCCTTCCCCTGCATGTCCTCTTGCTCAGTCCCATTATGGATCATCTTGGAGGGGCCCACGTGTGCTGCAAGCAAGTTGTGTGACAAGTATTGGAGCGGGCGACAAAGGGAGAGCTCCCGCCTGAAGTGTGCGCCCACAGATCTCGGCGCCCAGAGATAAGTCTCGGGGGTGGCCGCAGTTGGCGTGTGTGGGGGTGAGGGGGCTCTGTGTCCCCATACAGCGGGAACTTGGTCATGACGAAACCAAAAGGGGTCCCCGCTGCTGTGCAGGCGAATAAACTGGACAAGTATGCTGTACCGCGCCAACTGATGCCCGAGGAGGGGGCGACTGGGGAGAAATCGGCCGGAGAGGAGCCGTCCCTTGGCTCAATCATGTCGGCGATCCAAGCCTTGGGGACGACCTTGGAGACCAAAATCGATAAAGTTACTATTGAAATTAACTTGATGAGGGCGGACATGAGGAAAACCTCGGAGAGGGTCACGGCAACTGAGGAGAACGTAGGGGAGCTCCAATCTGCGACGCGCAAGCTAGAGGAGCGCGCACAGAAACTGGCGCATCAAAACAAGCTGATGGCTTTGAGGCTGGACGACCAGGAAGGGAGGGCCCGCCGCAACAACATGAGGGTGGTGGGAGTGCCTGAGGGGGCGGAAGGCTCCAGTATGGATCTTTTCATCGAGGACCTTATCTTGAACCACCTTAAGCCTAAGAGACTGTCTACTCTCTTTACCTTGGAGAGAGCACACAGGGCCTCGATCCCGAAGCTCCTCCTCAGACGATTATTGTGCGTGTCCTCAACTTCAGAGACTGGGATGCCATCTTGCAGGCAGCTAGAATGAGTGGAGACCTCCCCTTCGAGAATTCGACAGTGAGGTTCTTCCCGGATTTCACATTGAGAGTACAGCAGGAGAGGCGCACGTTCGATGGGGTGAAACGAGCCCTGCGAGAGAAGGGGATAAAATACATGATGCTCTTCCCGGCCAAGCTCAAAGTCCTGGACAATGATAAGACCCTGTTCTTTACATCGCCTGCTGAGGTTCAACAGTGGCTGGATGGGGGCTCCCATCGGTCGCTCAACCGTCGCACTGAAGGGGACTGGCGTGGGAGTCGCTTTCGTACTCTCGAGTCTCTGTCCCGACGCAGAGATGGGGAAAGGTCGCATCCAGATCCAGGAGTTCCCAGTCTGGAAGCCCTGGGAGTGAAGCACGATCTCCGGGGAAGTGAGGGAAAGGACTCATTGCTGTGAACTGCTGTATAACTTTGTAGGACTTAAGGTACAGTCTTGATTGTCCGATATCAGAGCTCCTATTTCAGCGAAGTAGACGTTTGGGGCACGTCCGGACGGGACACTGTTTGTATGCTTCGGCTCTACGATGTGTTTAGGGGTCGGGTTGGGGGCCCGGGAGGGGGCGCTATTGTGTGGTGGTGCCAGACAGCCCTACTTTAGTTTCTTGTTTATTGGGGCGACAGGCGCTCTGCTATTTGGGATGTGGGCAGTTTTAGACCTAAAAGGCAGGGTTGCAGGGTGGGGGGTCACTGTTATGGGTTGTTGTGCTCTTTGCATGGTTTTTTGTTTGGTTCTTGTTTCAGATATAATGCTTCATTTTGTGTGTCAGATGACATCCTTGGACGAGCTTGGTCTTGCCGCGCGTAAGGGGGGGGTCTCTACTTGTTGGGGGGGAGGAGGAGGGGGTTGGAGTAGGCTGAACACATGGCCACACGACCTAACAAAAAGCTGACATTCCTCTCCTGGAATGTGAATGGCCTGGGGGACAAAATCATACGCACTATGGTCTTACAGTATTTGCACAGACACTCCCCAGACATTGTCCTACTTCAGGAGATGCACCTCAGGGGGAACAACTACTTGGCCCTCAATAGGTTCGGATACACACTGCAGGTCCACGCTGGTTTCACATTGGGATCCATGGGCACAGCCATACTCACTAAAAATGCAATCCCTCTGGTGATACAGCGCACATGGTGCGACCAACTGGGTCGTTATGCAGCTTTGTCAGGAACTTGGGAGGGGCAGGTGGCAAATATATGTTCAGTGTACATTCCCCCGCAATTGCACGAAATTACGCTTCCGGATCTCAGTCAGCTTCTACTGGATTTCCCACCTGGTCTGTTACTACTGGGGGGGTGACATGAATGATACACTCACACCGGAAATAGATAGGGAAACTCTCCCATCGGGAGCAAAGGGGCCTCGTCCACTGTTCTCATTTGCGAGGGCTCTGGGTCTGTCGGATCTCTGGAGATGCCACAATCCCAGGTCTAGACAATATACTCATATATTTGCGGCACACGGCAGCGGAGCTCGGCTTGACTATATCTTTACACACACGACCTCGGCGGGCCTCTTTCAGGGTGGGCGCCATAAGGCGCGAGGAATATCCGACCACTCACCGGTGGAGGTGCAGCTTCACGGGCCAGCTCGCGACTGGTCTCTCCCTCCAAGATTGGATCCCTTTATGTTTCGGGACCAGGAATTTCGGGAGAGCTTTGAGGACCGCACAGAACTTTACTTTGCTGAAAATGTCGGCTCTGTTAGCTCCGCTAGTATCTTCTGGGAAGCGTACAAGGTGGTGGCGAGGGATTTTGTGCAGGCGGCATGCAGTGCTAAACGTAAAGAAAACCGACTCCGGTGCGAGGAACTCGAACAGGAGATACTCGCCTTGGAGCGCACTGTATCAGCGGACTCTGGGGATGTCGAGGGGCTCAAGCATTCCCTCAAACTTAATGAGCAATGCCTTCAAGACCTTGCCGACAACGCGGCTCGGGCGCACGCGCTCGCCACACAACGTAGAGTATGTGATTTAGGTGACAAAGCCAACAAACTGATTGCTTGGCTGGAACGGAGGGATAGGAGTCGCAACTGGGTGTCCGAGATTCGGTCCACAGAGTGGACACAGGGTGGTGCAGGGGCGGCCATAACGGAAATTCTTGCCAAATATTACGAAAGGGTTTACCAGTCTCAATCCACATGGGGGGAACCGGAATGCACTGAATTCCTGCGCGACATTTCTCTGCCGACTCTCGAGTCGGAGGACAGGGAGATGCTCGAGTCTGATTTCCATTTGGAAGAAGTAGAAAATGCCATGAGAGACTTGCAATCTGGGAAAGCGGCTGGTCCGAATGGGCTCCCCACTGAGCTATTTAAATGTGTGGCGAGTAAGCTGGCCCCCTACATGCTGGACATGTTTAAGGAAGCGTCCGAAGTGGGGCAACTTCCAGAAGACACAAGAATGGCAACTATCGTTGTACTCCTTAAAAAAAGAAAACCGCATGACCTCTGCAGCTCCTACAGGCCCATCTCCCTTTTAAATTTCGAGGCTAAGGTTCTAGCTAAGATTATCGCAAATCGTTTGTGCCCGGTTCTGCAGTCTCTGATTCACCCGGATCAATCGGGCTTTATGCCCCATAGGAGCACGAGGCTCAATTTGAGACGTTTATATGGAGTCATGTACATGACTCAGAGGCAGCCTGATGTTCCAACAGCTCTCCTCTCGTTAGACGCGAGGATGGCGTTCGACAGCATCGAATGGCCATACCTTTTCGCTGTTCTGGAGAAAGTGGGCATTGGCCCGCAGCTGCAAAAGTGGATCCGGTTGTTATACACTGGCCCGATGGCCCGCGTTCGGGTTAACGGGGTCGTTTCAAGAGCCTTTGCACTGCATAGGGGGACGCGTCAGGGGTGTCCTCTGTCCCCGATGCTATTTGCGCTGGCGCTGGAGCCCTTGACGGCGTGGATTAGGAGGGACCCGGTGGTGAGGGGGATTGATCTGGAGGGGGGCTGGGAAGAGCGCATTTCGTTGTATGCGGATGATATCCTTCTTTACGCGCATCAGCCCCGACAAATGTTCCATAGGCTCATTCACATAATAAGATCTTTCGGTTCTTATTCTGGATACCGTATTAATTGGGATAAGTCCTTGGTTTTTTCTCTAGCTGGGGACCCTCCGGTTCTGACGTCGGCATGCTCGGAGATGGTGCTGCAGGATAAATTTAAGTACTGCGTTTACACAATTGAACTTGCAGGTGCAGCTCTCCAGGTTGCGATGCATTGGAGGGGGCTCCCGATCTCCCTCATGGGGCGGGCAGTCCTCTTCAAGGTGATTGGCCCTGTACGCCGTCCAAAACACACCTTATCACATCCAGGACTCTTTCTTTCGCACGATCGAATGCGATCTACGCCAGTTATTGTGGGGGTGGGGGGCAGTCCCAGGATCGCGCTCAAGAAACTACAGAAGGGGATGTATGAAGGGGGCTGGCGGTCCCGGACCTTAAGAAATACTACTGGGCTGCTCATCTTATAAACGTCAATGGGTGGGTCTTCTCCCCAATGGACGAACCAGCCTACAGGGTGGACAGATTGGTCTTGAGTGAGCGTAGTTACTTGGGGGAATTGTACCGCAGGGGTAGGGGCTCCGTACATCTGCCACCACACACTAAAACGGTCATAGATATCTGGCATGCAGCAACTAGAATGACAGGGTGGGAGCTGAAGCTTACTGAACAGACTCCACTATGGGAGGGAGACTTTCTGAAAGAAGTGCACAGACTGCAGGGTTTCCGGAAGTGGAGCCTTATAGGTATTGACGTGCTCAGGGGCGTCTGGAAAGGTGGCAAAATGGTGACATTCGATAGCTTGAGGGAGGGCTTCCAAATGGGGGAAGGAGAATTTCTTAGATACAGACAGTTGCGATCAGCACTTCATTGCCAGCTGAAAGAAGGGACGGTGCTTCCAGAATACTCACCATTGGAGGATAGGCTTCTTTTGGACCCCATGATTCAGAAGGCGGTGTGACTGACGTACAAAAAACTGGTAAACAATACTCCGGCCTGCCTGGGTCCCCTGCGGGAGGCCTGGGAAACGGATTTGGGTTTGTTGGAAGATGATGATTGGGAGTAGGCTCTCCAGTGTCCCAAGGAAATACCCATCAGGGCGCGCTTTCGACTTGTCCAGCTCCGCATCCTCCACAGGTCGTATGCCTAGAGAATGGTGCAGGCCCGTATAAAGGGCGGGGGCTCCGAGTTATGTGCCAGGGGTTGTGGCGAGAGGGGATCATTCTTTCATATTTTGTGGTCCTGCCCCAGGATTCAGAAGTATTGGAAGGGCATCGCCCTTGTGATGGAGGCTGTGGTGGGGGCACAGGTCCCGTTGTAGTCCAGGTGGCATATCCTCGGCGTCACAGGAGAGATCACGTGGCCGAAGTGGTTAAAGTTGTGGCTAGCCTTGGCAGGGGGGCCGCTAAGAGGAACATAGCACGCTCATGGGGGGCTGCGGAACCCCCGACTGTGGCTGCATGGCTCTGCGATATGGACTGGTGTCATGGTGCGGAGCAGGTGGTGTATCGAAGCCGCGGATGCCCCCGCAAATAGGAGAAAATATGGGTGCCGTGGACATTATACAGGGGTCTGTGATGGGTCTCACGAAGGGTACTGAATGGGTTTTCCGGGAGGGCTTAGAGACGTATTCCAGTGGGTTGCGTGCGGCATTGCCTACAATGTACTTGTATATTGCGTTTATAGGGCCTGGTATAGCCATGTCTTGTATATGCTCTTTACATATATCTTGAGATATGCTTGTATCTGAAGCTTGTTTTGCCTTAATAAAAAGAAATTAAAAAAAAAAAAAGTTTGGAGTGGGAATAACAAATATAACTCCTCCAAAATCTATTACTTTCCCAATGTGGTAAAGTCTGGAGTTGGAATTGTAATTTTTAACACCTCCAAAGTCCAACACTATCATCAATGTGGTTGTGTTTGGAGTGGGGATAGTTAATATAGCCACCCTGAACCCCCACCCCCAAACTCCAACAATTTACCCAGTGTGCTTCAGTTTGGAGTGGGAAAAGTAAATCTGACCATCTAAAGTTAACTTCTCAATGTGATTAAGTTTAAAGTGCGAATAGAAAATTGGATATTCCCAAAGTAGAACACTTTTTCCAATGTGGCCAAGTTTTTGTATTGGGAATAGTATATGTGATACCCATAAATTGTTAGCATTTGTCTGTATTTTCTGTTTTGTTTATTAAAAAAGTTATAGTAATTTATATTTAAAATTGTTTGCTTGTTTATATAGTTTTTGTAAAGTTTTAAGATTTTGTTATATACATTTCCTAATCATCTCTTTTAATATATGTCATTTTTACAGTGCGTTATTCTTTAATAAGTAAAAAACATATTTTGTAAAATGTACAATTACACATTATGATATGATGCAGTGTATATACATTTTATATTTGTATTTATAACATTTTTTAAACATGTGCAGTAATTGTTAACAAACATATTTTCATATTACTTACATTTTTTACATATAATATATTACAAAATACTGACCAAAATTGGTTGTATATTTTTATCAAACTTTTGATGTATATTTATACATAAAAAATGTAAACATAGATTTTAGCATGTTGTTTATTATTTCATAAACATTAATAAATAAAATTATGTGAAATTGGGGGAGGGGGGGCCCAGAGCTACAGGGGTTGTCTCCCTAACACCCTGACACAAGAACTTAGTTCAGGGCACCAACATTAAATTAGGGGAAACGGTTGTTCCACAGCCAATACACTGGCCCTCTGAGAAATCTTGTGCAAGCAGTGTTTGCAGGTTACTATCAGTCCTGTTGGAGTTTCAGTGACACAGTGGCAATCCAAACAATTTTTTGTTTGCGAACAACACACTGAAAGTGATCATTAAGAAATAGGGACATGTACTTCCAAATATTTATTTTAAAATCCTCCATTTAGTGTATAAAACATGAACAGCAACCACACAGAATATAAAAACAAGAACAGTCAGGCATGATATGACCAGGGAAAACATGCAGAATATTCCTAACGCTATTTCTAAACACTATGCTAAATTGTACCTACTGCATTAAATAGCGAAACCTGCCTTTTGAGTTTGTCTAGATCAGGGGTCTCCAACCTTTTGTGTAGTGAGAGCTACTTCTGGTCCGTGAAAACCGTCATGAGCTACTAAACCCCAAGCAATTCGCGTATTTTTCCGAGAGACCCCCCGCGCCAAATCTAATAGCTAAAAAGTGGGCCACATTTGCAAATTAAGTTTTAAACTGTAATGTAAAGACATGTTGTATAGGAGGTGATTTTCAAGGTATGGAAGACTCAATCAATCAATCACAGAATTTGTAGAGCGCACTACTTACCCGCGAGGGTCTCAAGGCGCTGGGGAGACTAGTCTATTTGTGCTTGCAGCACGCAATGTTTAGTAATATCAGAAAAATTAATAATAAAAACCAGCCCACCAGCCAATGAAATCAGCACACAAATAGCCAAAAACCACAGAAGCATTGGCACAGCCCACCAGCCAATAAAATCAGCCCACAAACAGCCCAAAAAACAACCAATGCACTGATCTGTCAGGCCAGCCCTTCGGATAGGTCCTGGTTCACCTGTAGGCCATAACCACCCCACTGATCTCTCGAGTGCAGTCCTATCAAATGGCGTCACTCCCACATGTACATATGGTTTAATAGTCAATAATGTTGCACATTTAACAATTGTGGCCATATACCAAGTGCACATTACAAACAGACATACTTTTCTGGCTCATGGCAGTGTTGTCAGGGCATCATAGGTGAGGAAAAGTTTATGTTTAAAAACTACAGTTTTTACCCAATCATGTCAACTCTGTGATATAACCCACTGTAGATACCATCTTACCTGCTTCTCTGATCAAATATGAAGGTGACAGGCTGAAGGCAGGTAATCCTGTCGTTCAACACAACTTGCACCACCTGCACCAGCAATTGTTGCGCACAATGAAAAGCGCGGTGCCAGGGTGGGAAAGGCAGGGGGCACACAGTTGTATGCTGATGTTGTGAACTCGCTCCTTGCAACTTAATTGGAGGCCTGCCTTAATTAGTCACTACTACTATAACCTTGAGGCACTACAGAGGTGATGTGGTCCACCCATGCTGACAGTTTAATTAAGTTTGGGCAAGCCGGTTTTAGTACACGAAGGGCAAGAGAGGACATAGGGGGCCCGAGTAATGTTCTACTATTGCAGGCCTGTACTATTGTCAGCCCAGGGATTGGGTTTCTTTCTATGACACACAGGAGCTACTGGCTCCCTTTTTCACCTCCTATGCAGAGGACTCTGCTATTCAGAGACTCGATACATACAGCTATCACAAGCCTGAGCTATCAGATGCTGGGCTCTTCTGTTAATACTTTGTTGGTCAATCATGAATGCAACCAACGCAGGTCCGGCTCTAGGACGGTGTGATTTATGACACCACACCAGGCCACAGGGTGCCCCGTCACTTTGTATGGCGCCACTCATTTGAGGGCGGTTAGGGACTGGTGTGCAGACACCAAAAGCTTATTGCTTTCACATTGCTTCACTGAAGTCTCATGCTCGCCTTTCATTTCTGATACCAGGGCTTCAAGAGCAGTCATGCTCCTTCAAGCACGCTTATCAAGACGCTCTGGAATGGATGTTTACAGGCGTCTTGAATTGAATATCAATCAGTGTGTGCCGGGTACCATAACTTCAATGCTCTTTTCAAGCGGCACACCGTGAAAAAATTGCTTCGAGTTTAATATGCTTTCTTGAAGATGTGGCATGGCGCATCATGAGAGCTGTCACAGTACTCAACGGGGTACATTCAACGAGGTGCCATCAACGAGATATGTTACTCTAAAAGTGTGCACGATGATACAGTGCACATTGGCATGATGTATAGTCATTCTGTTTAATGCCCAACAATGCTAAAAAAAAAAAAAAAGAGAAGCTTTGAATTGGCATCCTTTGTTTAAGTGAGGAGAAACTGCTAGTGTGAGAAAGTAAAATGCTATAAAACACAAAATAAATTTTACTTTAGAATGTTACTGTGTTGTCTCTGATTTTGGAATTTGTTCGTAATTTCAGAACGTGCCCTTTGATTTTGCCCAGTCTTTGAGTAATGTACAAACATTTTTGGCATGAACTTGAGAAGAGAATTTTTAACTTGGGAAAGATGTTTGGGGGCTTAAATACATACAAATGGGAACTCCTCACACTGCCCACAAGTACCAGTCCCTCAATGCTAATTAATGACCGCTATTTACACGACCCAACGGTGGCAGCATCTCTCTGCCAACCAGTACGCTTTCATCACACTGTCCCCCAGTCCCAGCTATTCACACTCCCCACCAATTCTAGCACTCGACACTGCTCATTAGTGACAGCAACGTCTGTGGCCTACCAGTGCCCTCTTCTTACACTTCTCAGTAGTGCCTATCCCCACACTGCCTGTTAGTGCCATCAATATACACTTCCAGCCGGGGGCCTGGCCTGGATTCTGTCCACCACCACCTATCACTATTCATTGCTACAGTGGTTGTCAGTGCCTCCTTACACTGGGAAGTAATGCCAACTCTTCACACTGCCCGTTTCGCTGTGCTTTGCATGGTTGACTCCTGCCTAGGGATTTACGTGAAAAACAATAAGGATAAACAACGAAATAACAAATATACCTTTGGCAGTTCAGCCTGAAAGCTAATGCAATCAACCCCAGCTCCGATTGGAGCAGCTCAACCGCTGTGGTACTGGCTAAAGATAATGGCGCCTTGCAGCTGCAAGCTTCACTTTTCACCAGCAGCTTTTTCTCCATTCCTTCCCACCCCCGACTAGCACACCACAAAGCATCACGGGGACTGTTTTTAAAGCTTCTGATTTAAGGAGAGAGTTTGGGAGAACCCCGTGTGGTCGAGTTTTATTAGATGGAGATCCTGCTACATATACTCTCTGAGAGAGCCCCTATATACCTAGTGCACGTGCCTGCCTCTTCCAGCTGTTCTGTCTGTCCCAGGGCACCCCGGGGCCTCTGCCTCCCTTCACAGATCACTGACTGTAGACCTGCCTCCTTAGACCCGGCAGGCACAGAAGAGGCCTCCACCTGGCTGGGAGACCGCACTAATGATGTGAAGTGCTTCATTGGTGTCGCGCTGTGATAATTGCAGCATCTGGAGTGGAATAAGATGGTGTGGGAGCTCGAGAGACGTTTTCCCTTGTGTGGTACAGCAGCACTGCGAGAGGTAACAGTTAACAAAACCAGGGCACGACTGAGGTGTTTATTAGGCAAGCACATGGAAAGAAACCGAAGTATGCCACGTCTGAGTAAAATCATTTATCTAGTAGTGTTGTAAAGTTTACTTTTACCAGCTTAAGTGTTGCGGGTCCAGGCCCCAGGGTGTGCTCCCACGGCTTGCCTGCTGCTCTGATGAAATATAAGGTGGCAGGCTGTACTGATGGCGCGGGTCCCGGCAGTTCTGATACTGCTTGCGCGACCTGAAACCAGCTGCTCTGCCCTGCCATGCCTGCTTCAGCTCCGCACTAGCACCTTTTGCGCTCGTGATAAACAATGAACAGCGCGGTGCCAGTGAGGAAAAGGCAGGGCGCATAGTCGGGACGCTGATCTCCACGTAGAAGAGGAACGTCATCCTCTTCGCCCAACCCGCCCCAGCTAAGCTCAAAGCCAATCTGAGCTGCTGGTTTGGGTGAGGGCGGGCAACGCTGCCTGAAAAAAGCCTAAACAGCCCAAACAACACTAAAGGGCTACTAAATTGAGCAGCAAGTGTCACGAGCTACTCACAGGGTCTCGGCGAGCTACCGGTAGCTCGCGATCGACCGGTTGGAGACCCCTGGTCTAGATGGATGGCACGGCATACCTGTGAACAGCTACTTTCGCTGTTTCTTATCAGAGCTCATTCGGGGAAGTGAGATTCTGTGTGCACAGTGAGGGACACCTCCCTCACGGTCACCGGAGTAAAAAATCAGCTCTCATACTGAGAGTGACTGGATTGGCAATCTGGCATGACCTCTGGGAATATTTCTAGGGGATAGGTCTCTCCTAATCAATGGTCCAATTTTGGGGTTTTAATAGGGTTTGCCCACAGACCAGCGGGCTGAGCTAAATGAGCCAATAGCACTCTTGGAGATACAACTGGCAATACAGGCTCTGGCTACAGGCAAGACACCAGGCCCAGATGGGCTCCCTGCAGAGTTCTACAAGGCATATCAGGAAATACTCGCCCCAAAACTACTCGAACTATACCTCACTGCACAGGAGAATTCTGCCTTGCCATTGTCGCTATGGGAATCTTTGCTTGTCTCGCTGCCCAAGCCAGACAGAGACACAGAGCTCTTAGGTTCATATCGCCCGCTAGCATTGCTAAATTCAGACTACAAAATCTTAGCCAAAATCTTGGCGAACAGGCTGGCCCCCAGAATCCCGCATTTAGTCCATGTGGACCAGAATGGGTTTGTACCGGCTCGATCCACATCATTAAATTTGAGGTGATTCTTTAGGGTGGCTCATTATTCCAGAAACGCTGGCCGCATTCGGGATGCCTTGTGATAGATTTAGAAAAGGCGTTTGACACGCTAGAGTGGAACTTCTTATTCGCCACTTTTAACAGATATGACCTGGGTGATGGCTATCTAGGGCTAGTTCATTTACTATATACGCAGCCTACGGCCCGTGTTAAGACAGGGCCGTTTATATCTCAGCCAATCCCAATAGGACGAGGTACCCGACGGGGTTGTCCTCTTTCCCCGTTGTTCTTCGCGTTAGCCATCGAACCACTGGCTGAATCTCTGCGGGGCACGATGGAGGAATGGGGCATTCCTCTGGGAGACGGCATCCACGCAGTATCTCTCTATGCAGATGATCTGCTGATATACCTGAGGGGAATATGTGACGTTACAACGCGATCAAAATGATCGCGGTACGTTACATCGCAGTTTTTACAACGCAAGTCGTTACAACGACTTGCGCTGGAGGGCGCTGGACTTAGGAATAGTATGATTTACTATTCCAACACCAGTCTACGTACAGTAGGGAAGGTGTTGGAATAGTAAATCATACTATTCCTTAGGTTAGAGCGCCATCCAGCGCAAGTCGTTGTAACGACTTGCGTTGTAATACCCGCGATGTAAAGGCATTGAGATGCAATGCCCGCGTGGTAATGGATGTCTCCCACCTGCGGGATGTCCGGCAGCCATCTGATGCAATAGAAAGAGCACTCTCGGAATTCGCTGCCCTGTCTGGTCTGCGTGTTAACTGGGGAAAGTCTTGCCTATGTCCATTTAATGAGTCAACCCCCGACCCGGCCCTAACCGTTAATGGCACGCTGGTACACTGGCAGCAGAATGCATTTCACTATTTAGGAATTTGAGTATATATCGAGAACCGCTGGACCTACTGGAGGGAAACTACTCTCACGCAGTAGCAGCGATCAGATCGCAAATGACATTTTGGCGCACACTGCCCCTGACTACAATGGGTTGGATAGCACTGATAAAAATGATAGTACTTCCAAGACTCTTGTATCACTTTACAAATTTACCCTTTTACATCAAGCCTGCACTATTCTGTGCCTTCGAAGCTGACATGAGGCAATTCATATGGCAAGGCACCCGCAACAGAGTGGCCCTGGCTAAACTATATCTCCCTGCCAATAATGGCGGATTGGCAGTGCCAAATATGAAGCATTATTACTTGGCAGCACAGCTGCAATGGGTGGCCCACTGGCTTAGCGATCAACAACTTGCTGACACTGCATCGTGTCAGCTGAGCTACACACAAACACAGATCGTGATTTTATTTCACCCTGGCAGGAGAGGAAAGGGACCTACCCAGTGGTTGGTGAAGTT
Source organism: Calotriton arnoldi (assembly GCA_963921515.1). Taxonomy (NCBI): domain Eukaryota; kingdom Metazoa; phylum Chordata; class Amphibia; order Caudata; family Salamandridae; genus Calotriton; species Calotriton arnoldi. The sequence goes on from CAWUFW010002358.1 coordinate 236,728, forward strand.
GGCTTACACCTGTTTTCGGCATAGCATCCGACTCACTAAAGATGTCACACCATACGCACCTTCCCTCCCAATATTGGGTATGCAACAGCGGGTATTCACGACAGCGGAATTACATGCGTGGGACGAAGCGGGAATTCAGAACATGGGGGTTTTATACCGAGACGGGCACCTGATGCCGTTCGACGCCCTTGTGAATGAGTATGACCTGCCACAGGGCCAATTCCTGCTCTAAACTGTGCTGATGAGGGCGATGCGGTCGGTCTGGGGTGATCTAACAGAGGAACCCAAAACACACTTATTGATACAGTATCTGCACATAATGGGCACAGGCCGACACATTACTAGATGGCTGGCGGAGTCATTGCGCACACACGGGGCAACCACACTAACAGCGCTGAAGTGCAGATGGGACGCAGATTTGCAAAGGCAAAGCACAGAGCAGGAATGGCTGACAATTCTAGAGGGCCCCACCTATATTCCAAGGAACGCTAGATTCCGACTTATACAGTACTACATAACACAAAGGGCCTATATGACACCAGCCAAAATAAATAAAATCTTCAACCGAGTGGATGCACAGAGCCCTAGATGCGGACTGGTCGATGGTGATCTTCTACACATGCTATGGTCCTGTACTGCACTTGCCACATACTGGGAGATCGTTACAACGCACCTGGAGCAATGCACTGAACGCACGCTGGAGTGGAAGAGGTGTGGCCCAGCGGCCAGGGTGCCTGACTCCGGACCACAGGGTTCACGGTTTGATCCCCGGTGCCGGCGGCAGGTTAGCCCAGCACCATGTGACTCTGGGCAATAGCTCGCTTAATCTTCCCGAGGGCCCCCAGTGCCGGGACACCTCTCCGGCGGTAGCTGTGCGCTTTACAAATGCTGGTATTTCATTTCATGGGAGGTGTGCATACTGGGTTTATACCGGAGAACCAAGAGCCACAAGGTGACCGACCGCTTTATAGATCTGGGTTTTATTGTGGCGAAGCGCCTCATTACTAAGCGATGGAAGTCCCCGCATCCCCCCCAGTTGAAGGCATGGTATCATTCCATTGTGTGCTGGGCGCAAGCGGAGAGTGTAGCACTCAGACGGGAAGACGCCACTGGCATATGCAAGATACCAATAGCAGCAGCGTGGGATGCAATACTAACAGACCTTCGCAGCGCATGGCAGACAAGTCAGGAAACACAAAACGCCCCTCAGGAGACGAATGTGACGTAGGATCACACGTGTAGCACACAATAAAAATCGGCGCCCCCTGTTGGCATTAACTAATAGTGAAAGTGTGGACGCGAGGTGTGGGCCCCCTTCCACCCCCCCTGGCATATATCCAAGATATGGCATGTTAGGCAAAAGCAGCAGACAACATAATAGGCGAAAGCAGTGCACAGCAGTAGAGTTGAGTTGTGGGATGTTATGTAAATAAAGCACAAGCACAGGACCTTGCGCCCCATGCATCATAAGGACATAGATGAGACACCCCCCCCCTGTTTCTCCCCTATACACTGAGGTTAACCCCAAGAGTTGGCATGTTGCCGGGCAGATACCATAAATACAACTAGTGGAGCGCGCTCCGATAGGGTGTCACGCTGACATAGCTAATAGCGCACATATGATGTAAAGTCATTAACAATTTGATATATGATGTAATCATGCGGGTGAAAGATGTGCATTTTTGCCATTGACAATTGTTGTAATACATGTAATAACCCAATAAAGAAATTTAAATAGGGTTTGCCCACTGCTTCTATCTCATGTTTTCAAAATAAAACAGAGCTCAGAGACATTGTATCTCTTACCAGACTACATAAAGTATGTCAGACAAATATGTCAGATCTATGTACCTGTTTACCTTTAAGTAAAGTGTCATGTTGTTCATGTTGAAGCTAGCAAAACATGTCAGCTTAGGCAGGCATTTTTTTCCAGTTCCTTTGGTTTTGTAGTCTTTGTCATTTTGGGCTGATTGTGGAGTACCCTTACCTCCATTTACCAAGCTACCCACTAAACCATAAAATTACCCTTACCGCCATTAACCATTAACCTCTACCCACCCGATAGACTCTAAAATCACCCATACCACCCTTTACCTCTACCCACCCTTGAACCTTAAAATAACTCTTACCTCCCTTTACCTATACCCACCCCTTATTAAAATCAACCTTACGTCCCTTTACTTCTTCCCATCTCTGAACCCTAACATTACCCTTATCTCCCTTTTCCTCTACTTACTCCTAAACCTCAAAATCACCCTTAATGCCCTTTACCTCTAGCCATCCATGAATCCTAAAATTACCCTTACTTCCCTTTACCTCCTCTAACAACCCCTAAAATCATCTTTACCTCCCTTTAGATTTAGCCACCCCTAAACTCTAAAAACCACCCTTACTTCCCTTTATCTCTACCTTCTCCTAAACCACTTTTATTTTTAAATATCTGTGTGGTAATGGATGCATGGTAAAGGCTGCTTCCCTTTCTCAGACAGCACTACTACCAAACACCATAAGCATCCTCTTCCTTGTTGTAAACTGTCTTCAATAGTATCCCTGGGCTCTCCCTAGTTTATAGCACTCTTTGGTTTCAAATTAGGTTTTCACTATATAAGTACAGCTACATACATAAGAACATACATGTATAAAGTCTTTAAACTCTTCATTGTTCAGAGTAGTTGCCATTGTTGTTACAGTGTTCTTCGAATCATGCAAGTCCATAAAAAGGTTATTTTTCCTGACCACTGCAGTGTGTTTTGAAATTTTGTGATTCACTGACGTGTTCTGCTCAAGTCTTATCTCTGTCAGTAAAGTCTTCTGCCCCTGCGGCCCCTCCCCCCTGGAATTCCCCCCCGGAATTTCCCCCCGGAATTCCCCCCTGGAATTCCCCTGCTCCCGCCTCCCAGCCTCTCCTCCCTCCCACCTCCCCTACTTAATGGTGGCCGCTGCGCGGTCGCGCAGCGGGCGTGCTGCCGGCGCGCTGAAGGCGCGCCAAAGGCAAGCCCGACTGCGCCCGTCCGCGACCCGACCGCGGCCAGCGCCAGGAACCCTGGACCTCCCACTACCCATCGCTACGACCCCACCACCCTCCTCACACTCAACCCTGGAAGACTTGGAGAATGCCAACAGGCCTCGCCGAACACGACCCACTGCCAGTTCTCCTGCCTCCACTGCCGCCAGACCCTCACCGTCATCCCGGCCTCCAACACCGCCGACGCCAGCACCGGCGACACCCTAAAATGCATCCTCCTCAACGTACGCTCCGTACACAAACACACCATGGAAATCTGGAACCTACTCGACTCTCTTTCGCCCGACATCGCCTTCTTCACAGAGACCTGGACCAACGCATCCTCCGCCCCCGACATCAGCACCTCCATCCCAGACGGATACAAGATCCAGAGGAAAGACCGCCCCAACCACCCAGGAGGGGGCCTCGCCATCGCCCACAAGATCACCCTCCGCCTCACTACCTCCAGCGAAACCTTCCCCTCCGCCGAACACCTGCACTTCAAGATCCAGATCACCCCCAAAGCCACACTCCGAGGAACCCTCGTCTACAGACCCCCGGCCCCCGAACACCCTTCGCCACCACCATCACCGACTTCATCGCACCCCACGCGATCGCCTCAACAAACTACATACTCATTGGAGACCTGAACTTCCACCTCGACAACCCCAGCGACCCCAACTCCACTATCCTTCGTGACAACCTCGCCAGCATCGGACTTAAACAACTCGTCAACACACCGACCCACAGAGCAGGACACACCCTCGACCCCATCTTCGCGGCAGGAAACAGCGTACATTTCAGCCACACAACGCAGCCGCCATGGACCGACCACCACTGCGTACACTTCGCCATCAACAAACCCAAGGCACCCAAACTAGCCCCACGCCCACCACGAAGGAACTGGAGCAAGGTTACCGACGAGCAACTTAACTCCACCCTCACCCGAGACAACCACACCTGGGCACCCGACGCAAACAGCGCAAACGACGCAGCCAGAGAACTCCACACCTGGATCTCCAACTGCGCAGATGAGCTCGCCCCGCTACTTAACCCCGACAGACAACGCCCCAGGAAAGCCGCCTGGTTCACAACCGCTCTCCAAGAAGCCAGACGCACCTGCAGACGCCTGGAGAAGAACTGGAGAAACACCAAGACAACAGAAAACCAGACCACCTACAAGGACGCCATGACGGACTACCACAACCAGATCAGAGCCACCAAAAGGAACTTCATCCACAACAAAATCCTGGCCAACTCCAAGGAACTTCTCAGTGTCATTCAAGAATTCACCAACCCACGCAGCGAAGCCACAGACATCACCCCATTCCAAGACCTCTGCGACAAGCTTGGAACCTATTTCCACCTCAAGATCAAAGACCTCTACGACAACTTCATCGACCATCCACCAGGCGCCACAGACGGCCCCCCGCCCCCCAGAAACACCAGCCAGCCCACCATCTCCAACTGGACACCGATCACGGCCGAAGTCACCGCCTCGACCATGAAAAGCATCCACTCGGGGGCCCCCACCGACCCCTGCCCCCTCACATCTACCACAGAGCCGTGGCCGCCATCGCACCCAAACTGCAACGCACCATCAACACCACCTTCAAAACAGGCACCTTCCCAGATGACTGGAAGCGCGCAGAAGTCATACCCCTGCTCAAGAAGCCCACAGCTGACCCCACCGACCTCAAGAACTATCGGCCCATCTCGCTCCTCCCCTTCGCAGCCGAAGTTGCAGAGAAAACAGTCAACAGGAAACTGACACGATTCATTGAAGAGAACGCCGTCCTCGACCCGTCCCAATCCGGATTCCGAAGCAACCACAGCACAGAGACCGCCCTACTCGCCGCCACAGATGACATCCGCACCCTCCTGGACCAAGGCCACTCCGCAGCCCTCATCCTACTCGACCAATCAGCGGCCTTCGACACCGTCTCCCATCGCACACTAGTCGTCCAGACTACACGACGCAGGCATACAAGGAACAGCCCTGGACTGGATCCGATCATTCCTCACCGGAAGAAGCCAAAGGATCAGACTCCCACCCTTCCTCTCCGACCCCACGAAAATCACCTGCGGAGTCCCACAGGGTTCATCACTGAGCCCCACCCTCTTCAACATTTACATGGCCCCCTCGCAGCCATCGTCCGACAACACGGCCTCAACATCGTATTCTACGCCGACGACACCCAGCTCATCCTCTCCCTCACCAAAGACCCCACCACTGCCAAACTCAACTTCCAGAAAGGAATGCAAGACGTCGCAGTCTGGATGACCAACAGCTGCCTGAAGCTCAATGCCGAGAAGACAGAAGTCCTCGTCCTTGGTACCACCCCTTCTGCATGGGACAGCACCTGGTGGCCGACTGCCCTCGGAAGCCCACCTACCCCCTCAGACCACTCCAAGAACCTCGGCATCATACTCGACTCATCACTCTCCATGAACCGACAGGTCAACGCCGTCACCTCCAGCTGCTTCAACACCCTCCGCATCCTCCGCAAGACCTTCAAGTGGATCCCCCCTGAGTCAAGGAAGACAGTCACCCACGCACTCATCACCAGCAGACTGGACTATGGAAACGCACTCTACGCCGGCATCAACAAGTCCCTACTTCGCAAACTCCAGACAGTACAAAACTCCGCCACCAGACTCGTCCTCGGCATCCCCCGACACGAACACATCAGCCAACACCTACGAAGTCTCCACTGGCTCCCCGTGGAGAAAAGAGTCACTTTCAAAATCCTCACTCACGCCTACAAATGCCTACACAACAACGGACCCAAATACCTCAACAACAGAATCAACTTCCACGTACCCAAAAGAAACCTCCGATCTTCCATCCTCGCACTGGCCGAAACCCTGCGCATCGCCAGAGCAGGCGGAAGATCCTTCTCTCACATTGCAGCCAAGACCTGGAACGAGCTACCGGCAGACATCAGACGCGCCCCCTCCCTGAACACCTTCAGGAAAACCCTCAAGACCTGGCTCTTCGGCTAAACAGATCTGCGGACCCCCCCCCTCAGCGCCTTGAGACCCTCACGGGTGAGTAGCGCGCTTACAATTCCCTGATTGATTGATTGATTGATTCTTCACTGAGGCTTTGTCCTGATTCTGGGTTTTGGTACTCAAAGCGCACATCATCAAAGATCGACATTTTTAGTACATTCTCAGCTATACGTCTAACTTCAAGAATGGGTCTTGAGCTAGTGAGAGGAGGCTTGGCTAGTTCCTTGATCACAAAGAAGGCACAGTAGTCATTTAGACTTCAAACCCAACCAGGAGCTGATGTCTGCTGTCCTTTCATGACGAAAGATATAGTGGCTATTAAAGAATGTGGGGAAATACCTTCAGGATTATCAAATAGAAACGAAACCCCTCCTTGTTTGTGCTCAAACAATTCACTTTCCACACATCCTCCCTGCACACCTTCATTAGGGTTTTCTCTTGAGGTTGGGGTAATGGTACGCATCAGCATGAACATGCAATATTCACACTGATTTGGTGACGCCCTGTGTGGAGGGAACGATGTATGTACTTTTGGTAATTGTGCAATTTTGTGTGTGTGTCTGTGCATGTGCATGTGCATAGTTGTATGCATTGAAGGAGAGTCTGTCTGTATAAACATACGTGTGTACACTCCTTTTGAAAATCCTTGTGTACAGCTGTTGGGACCAAGCCTGGACTGGGAACACAAACCAGCCCTGGCAATTCAGTTGGATCCCCCTCCCCCTTTCTCCCCCAGTTGTGCTAGTGAGAAGCACTGCTGCTGCTTTGTTACAGGGGGCCGATATTGCAGCACTGCTGCAAAACCGGCCCCCAGTAACAAAAAACGGCCTCACCTCTCAAAGACCGGCCCGCACCCTTCCGGCCCACCAGGAAAACGCCTGTTGTCCGATAGGACCAGTCCAGCCCTGGTTGGCACAAAATATATGTCTGTGTGCTCCATAGCGGTGACAAGCTATATACATATATTGGCATAGGCTTTGCAGAGTGTATGTAAAGATACAAGGTGTGGGACTTACCTGGGGCAGACAGAGGAGATTCTGTAACAAGGCCCCGGCTTACCACAGACCCCCACAGGAGCCAAAGATGATATGCCCATGCTGCACTGAGAGAGAGAGGACATATCTGGATAGGGAGACAAACTGACAAGAGTGCAAAAAGGCAGGTAACCACAAACAGCAGGTAAGGGATCTAGAGGACCAAAGGAAACTGAACAAGGGAGAAAACAACAAAGGTTGGAGGGTGGGGGTCCTCTCTGGACAATTCAGTTTCATATGCATAGCCATGTGTTGTTTTTTTATTTTATTTTTTATTTATTTTAAAGAAAAAGTCGATTGCTTCCGGCTGCTGTAAGGTTTGTTATTGCAGTAGTCTCTGGAGTGCAGAGCCCTGCAACATATGTGCAATTTGACAATAAAATACGTTTTCAAAAACAAAAAAACAACAAAGGTGAAGGGACTAAACAAGCCGAGTGCGAACTGAAGTGAATAGAGACGAGGCACAACAGCCGCTGACCCGGACAAGGTGGGGTTGAAATACCTGGTTTTCCACTATTGCCCTTAAGCTGTGCCTAACTGTGCTGGTCCTCTAGTGGCTGGGGCTGTGCATGCAAGTCTTGGAAATGTAGTGTTTCGGGTACAAGTGCGTATTTTCCACTCTACTTGGTACCATCTCTTCCAAGTTCCTAGTCTCCTGTGTCCAAACATGTCTTGAGAACTGACCAATGGGCCCAAATAGTAAACTTAAATAATTTATGAAAAGTGATTGCTTGTATTTTAGCATGAAAGTATTTGTCTATAGAATTTAAAAATGGGCTATACATCGATTTTATTTTTTTCTTGCTATCTGTAAAATTAGAAGATAAATGAAGGTATTGCTTCAGAAACTGAGTGGAATTAGATGATGATGTAAAACCCAGATCCCCATGTGATTAAAAGAGAAGGCGTAGTACTTAAAAAGTTCTGGTAGAAGGTGTGGGGAAGAGAAAGGTTATGTTTGTGTATTACAAGTGAAATGATCAGTTTAGCAGTTAATTGGAAAGCCCTCTGTCTTACCTTCATCTCTATCAGTCCAGGCATGGGACTAACATAATGTTTTAGAGGATTTTCTCCAATTATTAAATCCCCATTTGAGTGGACGCACCTTGCAGTGCTCACTTTAGCTTTATCTTGCTGGTGGCTTTCTGCCAGGTGAGGGTAAGTGTCGGCTTGTGCAGCACCTATGCTGATGATTAGTGTCAGACTTTCTTGGGCGTCTTGGCGTGCATTGTTCTGGAACTTCTGTAGCATAATTCTTCTAAGCGTGCTTTGTGTATAGCACCCAGTTTTTGTTCCCTTCATACTGGGTGTATTCGAAGGTGATTGGTTGGAAATTGGAAACTGGTTTCCCAGATGATTGAGGGAACTGTAGTGATGCATTGTGTCTATCTTGCCAGGGATTGTAGGAATGGATTATGAATTTAACTGATCAGTTCCATGATCATTGTCCTGAAGAAGATATTCACTAAGTAGATCTTACCTGGAGAGATCGAAATGTGTGGACAGCATGTTATGAGGAGCACAGTGCAACAGACAAGAGTAATCCTTGTATGTGAGGAACATACCAGCTTATACACTGATGCATGGAATCTTTAGGGAGTTATTTTGCCCTGGGCACCCTTATTTCGCTTATGTTTCAATTTGTTTGTCAGTGGGCACTACACATAGAATGGGGAGTGTTCTAGTAACAAAGAACTGTTCAGATTAGTGTTCTGGTCTGGGTTGTGTTATGTTTGAACACTGTGTGTTTGACATATCAATTGATTGATTGATGGGGACTAAGGTATATGTTTATTCATGTGTACTGATTTTGGCATAGTCCTCAGGGGAATCCGCTGCTATAGACGTGTGCACTGGTTTATCCCTCCCTTAGCACCAATGTTATAAAGGCTATTAGCAAAAACAGTAGAAGATTATTGTTTCTTCAAATAATTATATTTTTGAGTGTTCCATGTGTAGATGTTAACATAGTTTCATTTACAAACATATGGTGTAAATATACTTTAAGAATATCTCTAAAGTAGTTTCACCACACTGACTCTTATGTGCAATTGGCAGTATTGTTGTGGCTACATTGTCATTGGGAATATGCATTATAAAAATAAAGCAAAAATTCAAGCCAACAATTACAAAAAAAGAAATAATAGAGATACATCCAGGACACCAGACCTAAAACAAATTAAACAATCTGTTCAATGGAATATTTTTATTTAATATTAAGAGTACAGGGAAAATGTTTTAAATTTCACCCTTTTACGTTATTCTTTTATAGAGTCTGAGCCTGCTCTCCCCCATCGCCGCATCACACTCACTTCTACCAAGACATTCTTCCCTGGGCTCCGGAAGCAAAAAGCAGAAGAACGCAACAGCTACATTTCTGGCACCATCGGCATGGTCCTTTGGCAATGGTCCTCAAATTGTGGGTTGCTCTGGAAGGCATGAAGTAATGTTAAAGGGGGCGTGAGACTTATACTGTATACCCTGTTGGCCTGGATATATATATATACACAACCTCCCACTCGACCAACATGGATTGTACAGTGGCTATATTAAGCTCTAAAGGACTGTCCCTTTGCTATGAATATCAATAGGTACATCAGAGGTGCATTAATTCATATCTTTATTTGTTGTCCTCCATTGTAGGTATATTGCAGAATTTGCAGACCATATTTTTCATTTATATTTTTTTAGGTATTAAAATCCATAATTTTTCTGTGTTCATATGTACAGTGCAGGTCATAAATAATTCAACATTAATACAATTTTCTTAAATGTGCAAATAAAGCATAATTGTGCAATTTATACATACAAAATAACATGTTTGAACATGTCCCCTTACCATTATCACATATAAACCAACCTCACATACAGTCATTGCATACCAGACATACACATACACACATCACATTCATTGTTTTTCAGCTTGAATATGGCTTGCAACAAGAAACTCATGGCGAAAATCCTTCATTATTATCCATGGTTATGCCGCCAGCTGGAAAGTAATCAGGCCGACGCACGTTTCAGTGGATAAATATACTTGAATCCACCTTCCTCAGGACCGCTTGCTTTCTTTAAATTAATGCAGCGGAGGTTGGATGGGGGATCTAAAAGCAAAAAGGGATCAGAGTCATTTATAGCGCCCTACATTAATTTCCTTAAAGGAAGTATTAAAAGCAACTACTGCTCTGTAAGTAAACATCTTAAAGATATAGCAAGAGTCAAGACCATGTTGAGCATGCCACACTGTGAGTTGAGTATAGGTTGAGAGAAAGGAAGAAGGGAGAAAAGAATTCCTTAGAATTTGAGAGGTCAGATGCTGGCCTGAGGCCTGGCTGTCTCATAGCATCCTAAATTCAGAGAGTCACTTCTGGTGTGATAATACCTTATAACCCACCTTTCCATTTACTTAATATGTGCATGTAACTGATGTAATATGACTAACTGATAAATCTGAGTCTGGTTGGTTTAGATTGCACAATGGCAGGCCCAAATACCAGACATAAATGCCTCTGGAGGTATTTTCGATTGGTGAGAATGTTCCCATGTGATGTAGTTGCTCCCACTTGAATCTTCACTATAACAATATAACAACAACATCAGTTACCTATATGTTTGATTTCTTGTGGGTAACAAAAATTCTAATGTCCCAGTCTGATGTTTTACCTTATAGGTCTTTGGTACTCTTTGCTTTTGGTGACTCATTGGCAATATAGATGCTGCCCACTCTGAGATAAATGAGCCAATGTTTTTATTGTGGCGGCTATGCAGAGTCCAGTATTATTGTAAGACTGCACTTCTTTGCGCTATTGAAGGAAGAATAGAGGGACATAAATGATAATACAAAAAAATGTAAAAACCCTCTATTTTGATCTTTCTGAAGGGTACAGGTATACATGCTTACTACTCACAGCTATGTTGGTATTATTTGCTATTTCTCAATTTCAGCAGCCTTGTTAAGAGTGATATAGGTGCACAAATTGACTTATATTATACGGATCGAGAAAAAGTCCATGCTCGTGATATAGAAGACTGATAGTCATAGTCTATTCTTCCCTATTATAACTTACAATAGGGGAAATATCTCTAATATAATTTCAGATGCACTTGTTGGTAGCAGGTTAGAAGCTGTGTCTACTTATTAAGCAGAGACCTGCTTTCAAAATTATGATAAATCTATATATATCTTGCAGGCTTGCTAAGGGTGAGGCGAGCACAATTCTGTACGCGATGAAGTGAATACATTATTCTACTTCATAAGATAGGTATATGTCAAAGATGTCGATGGCTAATGCTCGTAATCTATATCTCTTTATTATTATTAAAAAGGGAAATATCCCCAGAAACTTCAGTTATAAGTGATGCATTTCCTTTGAGCATGCTAAAAAATAGAAAACTCCTATAGATGCAAGACCTTACTCATATGTGTACGCGAATTATGTTTGGTGCATGAAATGTTGCCAAACCTATCAATTACTGTCTTAAACTGCCACGTGTAAACGCAAACAAAAACCTGACGGGGGAAACCTGCAATGTGTGCCCTCCTCCCGCCTTAATCCTAGGTTTGGAGTAAAGGCTAGGTTAATCTGATAGCTAAAGCTTCAGCGTTACTGCGAAACTGTATCACTTACTGCACGCGCAAAAAATGCTGTCAAGCCTGGAACTCAACCCTGGTGCCAGCACATTTGCTTGAAATACAATACCTGAGGAAAGACACACAGCTCACTCTGCAAGTGGTTCCTCATGTGGTTGACTCTATCAAAAAGTGCAAATCACTTGAGCCAAAACACCAAGTTGTAGGTGGCCGCTTCATCAAGAGGTCGACCGGATTGGGAGGACATCAACGAAGGCCCTGGTGCGGTCAAGACACCAACGCTGCGAAAGCTGGAAAAATGGAGGCGGCTCTTTTTAATGGGGGTGGGTCCTGGGCCCGCTCAGGTGAAAAGTTGCCTTATAAGGAAATAAAGGAAGCTGAAAGAAGGAAATTTACTGAATAAGCCAACCTATTCCTGTCAAGGAACTCTATGAGTGGGAAGGACTATATTCCAGAGAGGGGTACATAAATGTGAGAAGGGGAGCACTCCATAGAGAACCACTGGAACAGTGGGGTAATTCCTGATGCATGCACTCTTTCTTTTTATAGGTGAGTCACTAATAACCTGATCAGGGCAGAAAAGGGAATAGAATACATCAAAAATGGATGTGGGAAGAAGTAACCAGAGGAACAGGAGGGTCATTTCTGATAGGTGCTCTTTTCCTTACCCTATAGGAAGAACTACTGTGCTGAAAGTTATAAAAAGAATATGATTTACCTTACAAATCCCCTATTTTGAAGCCTGAATCAAGACTTTATGGAACAACTTGGTTGGTACAAAATCAGACAGCATGGACTATACACATAAAAGTAAGATAACCTTCTTCTTAGTTAATACTTTTTAATTTTCTTGGAGTGCCAACATTTCTCACCATGATGCCAAATCCTTTTACCTCTAATAAGAATAACAAAATACACAAACCTTTTTTATTGCCATTTTATTGACCTGCAAGAGGACAAATCCTTTATCTCTCTGTGGGGACAGGAAAGAAAATTTGCACTGTGAAACACACCCGAAATAAATAGTGGGGCTAATGCCTTCTCTTTATGCCTTCTCTTTAATGGACAACCAGTAACGTCTTTTGTATCCTGGCTGGAAGTAGGTGTGTGTCAGAAAATATCGGACTGGCACCCCGCGTGGTCCTTGGACTACCTGGTGCTGATGGGTGATTGGTGCTTGGCTTAGAGGGCTTTGAGATCCCCGGCTTCATTGTCACTTTCTTTTACTTGAATCTTATTGTTCATCAACCATAGGCTTTATTCTTTTTCATGCGTTTGTCCCTTGCCTGGGTCATGGATGCATCACTTGTGTCATTCTACTCCTTATTTATTTAGGTGCTATTTTCTCTTTGGATTGAAGCACTCTACCAGAGTGCATCTTTTTCAGCTGGTTCCCTCTTGTGCTTCTCCCACTCCGTGTTCCTGCCTTGACCATCTGCTTGCCCCCACCTGCCCTACCTCCATCCATTTTCTGTGTGGACTTGTGCTGCAATACAAAATGGCTAAAAACACAAAGACAATGCCTTGCGTTGTTATCAAAGCATGTGCAATTCTATATTGATCAATCTAAAGTAATTTTTACTCTATTGTACCATACCATACTCAATAGTTCTCTGATTCACCTCATTTATACAGGTCACCACCCTCCTTCAGTATTCCATCAATGATGGACAGGACCAGACCATGTGTATCATTTCCGCACCATGTTCACTGCGCCTAGGGCACACCACAGTTGTATTCTGATAAATCCGAGCTGTGTGATGGTGACAAATTTCATGTAGTTAAAATTAAAACAATTAGAAATTATGAACTTCAAGGAGTGAAGAAATCCCAACCAAAATGTTTTAGATGTGGTAGTGTGAACCATGTGTCCAACTTTTAAGAATGTCCTGGTTGGAGGTCTCTTTGTAAAAAATGTGGAAGAAAGGGTCACTTTACCAACTGTTGAAGATCAGATCGAGAAAAAACCCACAAAAAGTCAGGGAGATAGACTACGTATTTGAAGATGATTGTGAATAAGTTATTCAGCAGAAAGAAATTGTGATAAAAAAGGACCTTTTGAAGAAGCACATGTAGAAGTGGTATTTGATTTAGGAGCTAAAAGTACTTTAATAGTTAAAGATTTCTTTAATAATAAGCTGATCGAGCAAGTGGAAATTGAATGTTAAGGAAGGTATGTGGCAGGGGAAATGTATGTTTCCTAAAAAGTGACTCCATCATTAACTAATCAAAAGGATTCTGATGGTACAGCTGGATTACAACAAAACTCCTTCTGTTACGTTAAAGGGAAGTGTGAAAGTAGCTAATGTGGCAAGTAATACCTCCTGTTATGAGAAGGATTTTCATAATGCCTTCAGAAAAGAATTGGGATGCCTCAAGAATTATCTTCACCTTATAAAACTTAAGCATGGTATCCAACTGAAAGTAATCATGATGAGAAGTGTTCCTTTCAGGGTTAAAGAAGATAAGTTCTGTGAGTTGGAAAAGTTAAGGATCAATTGGATTATTGGGGAAATTGAGGCAAGAGAATGGTTGGCTTCAGTTTTTATGGCACGAAAGGCCAATGGGGAGTCATTATTGTGCATTGATCTAAGAGAATTAAACAAAGGGGTTGTTGTTGATCATTACCTTCTTCCCAATATAACTGAAATGGTGTGCTCTTTGGGTGTCAAAGTAGCCTGAACTGCGATTTCCACAGGAACAGATGCTGGTCCCAAATCCACTGCACCACTGTGCACGGCAAATCTCTTTAGCAATTTAGACATGCACACCAGCAGGGGGGAAAAGGGAAGTGGATGAAAGAGAGACCGCCTCAGGTACACTGGTGCCAACCTTGCTGTTACTTGCTTCAGCTTCATTTAAGTTCTACATGCTGATGAATATGTTATTACACACCTGAGAAAAGAGTATATTAATGTTCTTTTTGGTTATTAATACACCTTATACATCTCTTTAATAATCTCAATTTGTTTTCTTTTATGACTCAAATAATCACCTGTAACACCCTGAGAACCTACTTCTCTCTTCTTGTGTATGTGTATAAAAACTATTTACACTATGGTGTTTACCATTAGTATGAAATACATTCTCATTGGAAGAAATGTTATTCTCAAACAGTTCTGAAATCTTATATGTAGATATCTTGTAGCGAAGAAAAACTGCAACCAATTACGATTTAAAAGTTCAAAGGTAGTCTTTGTACTGATCTGTTTCCTGAAACCTTCCAGCAAACACTAGACTGCTGACCTTCATTTAGACGTTGTGCAACCATCTTGTTTCTTCCTATGTTTTGCTTGTAAAGTCTGCATGAACACTTTAATTTTCAATCTCCAAAAAGGACACAATTTCTGCCAATGAGGATATGGATTAAATTTAACCTTTTTCTGAATTCTCACTATTTTCTTAGACATTAACCCACAACACCCTAGTGCATTCTTGACAGTACCTCCCTCCAAAGAGTGAACCCCGAATATTGTTTGATTAGGGTGTGTCCTATGAAAGTTTTGTATTAAACTTGGAGCATGTACATTGGTACGAGGTTTCCATGATTTTTCTTCTGGACCAAATCCTTTCCAATCTATCAAATAGAACAATTTGCCTCTCACTATTTTAAAATCCAGAATCCTACTCACTTCAAATTCATCTGCAGAATTTACTGGAGGAGAGTTTATTTTAAATTGGAGGGATTCTTTTTTAGGAGTGAGATATGAAAGACTGGATGACTCTTGAAATGTGCAGGGAGAAAAACCTTAACAGCTACTGGATTTATCATTTTAGCAACTTTAAAAAAGCCCATAAATCTAGGTTGAAACTTTATATTTCCTTTTATATACATATGACGTGTTGACACCCATACTTTGTCACCTCTTTTATAAATAGAACCTGGTCTTCTTCTCTTATCTGCCTGAGCCTTATAAGAAGCCTTAGCTTGAACCAAATTTATTTTTGCTACAATGTAATTTTCTTGGAGATTACTTACTAACTCTTCTATTGCTAGAACTGAGCCACAATATTTTTCCAAAAGCATATTTGGATGCATACCATGACTGAGATAAAAAGAAGTGAACCCAGTAGAACAGAGAATTTCATTGTTATAGGCAAATTCTGCTATCCACAACAATTCAGACCACTACTTATTCTGATCAAAGAGGTAGAGACGCAAATACTGTTCCAACTCTTGATTCACTCTCTCCGTCTGTCCATCCGTTTCCAGATGGTAACTAGTGGAGAAACGCGAATCAATTCCCAATCTCTTTGTAAATGCTCTCCAAAAATGTGATATCAACTGAGAGCCACGATCTGAGATTACAATTTTCGGAATGCCCTGTGCTCTAACCACATGCTGGGTGAACAATTGAGCTAATTGAGTAGCTCGAGGAATACATTTCAATGGAAGAAAATGAACCATCTTGGAGAATGTGTCCACAAATACTAAAAAGTGTTATACCCTTGGCTAAGAGGTAAGTCCATTATAAGATCTATTGTGACCGTATGCCAAGGATGTGGTGCTGTGGGCAAAGGCAACAATTGACCTTGGGGTGCTAAACGACTTTGTTTTCCTATTACACATTCTTCACAAGTGGATACATATTGCCCTATCTGAGCTCTCATCTCTGGCCACTAAAAATGTCGATTCAACGATTCTGTTGTCTTTTGCACTCCTTCATCACCTGCCATTGGGTCATCATGACATGCCTGAAGTGCCTTTTCTTGAAGTTCTGAGATGGGTAAATAAAGTGCCCCTTGATAAAAAGGGAGGTCTTCTTTTACTTCTCTTCCTGGAACTTTCTTGCCCCACGCAAACATTTCTAGATAGAGTCTTTTGAACTTCCTCTTTGAAATCTGAATAATGTGCCACCATAACAAACTTTTCACTAGGAATTATGGACATCTTCTCAGGGGTTTCTTTGATATATTCTGTGTCAATTCTGGATAAAGCATCTGCTTTTCCGTTCTCAACTCCAGGCCTGTATTTGATCACAAAATCAAAGTCTGCAAAATATAAAGACCACCTAAGTTGTCTAGCTGTTATTGTTTGAGCAGATCTTAAAAATTGCAAATTTCGATGATCAGAAAATACTGTCGCCTTATGTCGAGCTCCCAACAAATAATGCCTCCATTCCATAAAAGCTTCCTTCACTGCCAACAATTCTTTGCCAGAAATTGAATAATTCACTTCCGAAGGAGTTAGTTTTCGAGCATGGAACGCTACTAGGTGAAGTTGACCTGTGGTTTTGTGTCGTTGAGACAGAATACCACCTATTGCAGCATCAGGGTTTGGATGAAGCAATATTGAAGCAGAAGAAAATGCTTCTTTCAAAAATCTAAAAGCGGAATCTGCTTCTGAGGACCAATTGAACTGAATACCTTTCTTCAAAAATGTAGTTATTTGACTGATCGTCAGAGAAAAATTAGGAATAACCCTTCTATAAAAATTAGCAAATCCAATAAAACTTTGAATTTCTTTGATGTTTTTGGTAGCTGGCCAATTAAGAACTGCTTTTACTTTTGACAGGTACATGCTCACACCTTGTGGAGATAGGACAGATCCAAGAAACAACTCAATTTACATGAAAGGAACATTTCTCAAGCTTAAAATACAAATGATTTTCTAGTAACATCTCTAGGATGACTCTTACATGTTGAACATGTTCTACAAGGTTCTTTGACAAAATTAAAATGTCATCAATGTATACTATTGCTATTCTGTCAAGGTATTCACGCAACATATTATTTACAAAATGTTGAAATGCTGCAGGGGCATTACATAAGCCAAAATGTATTACTTGGTATTCAAATAGACCATAACAAGTTCAAAATGCTGTTTTTCACTCGTCACCATTAGCCACTCGATTAAATGATATGCTCCTCTAAAATCTAACTTTGTGTATATAGTGGCTCCTTTGACTTGATTTAAGAGAACAGAAATTAAAGGCAGTGGATAACTATTCTTGATAGTTACCTGATTCAAGGCACTGTATTCTATGCAAGCACGCAAATCTCCATCTTTCTAAGGAATAAAAAACAAAGGAGAGGAAACAGGAGATTGCGAGGGGCGAATGAATCCATTGGCTAAATATTCATCCAAATATTTCTTTAAATGTTAGTTCTCCTCAGTTAATGCATAAATCATACTGCATGGTAAAACTGCTCCGCGTTCTAACTCTATCTTGCAATCGTAAGGTCTATGTGGCTGTAATTTCTCTGCCTCTTTCGTGTTCAAGACTGTTGCGAGATCTTCATATTCTTTTGGAATTTCTTGTGTCTCCAGAGCACATACCATAATACAAATGGACGCTAGATTTGAAGCTGGAGATATTTTAGTTTCCTCTTCAAAATCATGGAAACCTTTTTCCTGACAATACTGAGAGTCCATTATAACAGTTTGTTGGCCCCAATCTATTCTAAGGTTATGCTCCGTGAGCCATGGAATTCCTAATAATAATTGAAATCGTGGGGCATCAAAGAGATAAACAATTATCTTTTCTTTGTGTCCTTTTAGTCCAATCAATTGGATAGGTTCCGTCTCAACCGTAATGGGCCCTGAAGAGAGATTTGTACCATCAACAGCTTGAACTGATTATATAGTTTTTCTTCTTAACAAACTGAATTCCAATACTGTGAGCATACTTGATGTCACAGAAATTACCCATAGCTCCAGAATCAATCATAACCGTAACATTACTTATCTCAATATTCCTGAACCTTGCCGTAAAAGATACAACAAAATGAGGCTTGGAAGACTGAAGATTGTTTGCAATTTGTTGTAACTTTGAAGTTGACTTGGGTATAGCTTCCATCAGGGCAACTTCGGCTACTGATGAAGCTGGCCTTTTCCCAACTGACTAATTTTTGGTTTCTTAAGACACTCTCTAACAAAGTGCCCAGAATTTCCACAATAAAGGCATAACTTGTTGACTCTATATTTCTCTTTTTCTTCTTTAGATTATGGCCCTCGAATCGAACCAATTTGCATAGGTTCTTCAGTAGAAACATGTTGAACTTTCTGGGTTTTTTCGATCATATCTGGGAGAAAGTGGACGAAATTCTCTTCTCTTTTCTCCTTTTCTCTCATTTAATCTGTGATCAATTTGAAGAACTAAATCTATTAATTCAGATATTTCGGTAGGTCTTTTGTGAACTTGTGCTAAAGCATCTTTCAATTCATCCTTCAGTCCTCTATAAAAAATTGCTGCTCTCTTTAATTCTGGCCAGTTGGTTTCCACAAGGAGTTTGTTAAACTGAGTGTATATGCAATTAAATCTTTATTTCCCTGCTTTAACTCTAGCAACTCATTGTCAGTGGCTTGTGAAACTGATCTCCGATCAAATATTCAAAGGAACTCGTCAAAATTATACAATATGGGATCATTCTTAGTGACCAGAGGCATAGGCCGAGCAGCTGCGTCCCCACTTAGATAAGACAACATAAATGGCACCTTAGATTAATTCTCTGAAAAAATGGCTGGTCTACATAGAAAATGCAAAGAGCATTGTGTCAAGAATATTTGTGCCTTTTGAGGATCTCCAATAAACCTTTCATGGGGGTCTAGATGTATTATTGGAGATATCGCATGAATTATCTGAGTAGATAGTTCTGCTGGTTGAGAAGGGATGGGTAAACTCTGCGACCTCCCACCAGAAGGCAAAGAGGTCATGCCTGCAACCAATTCATCCATTTTCAATTTAATCTGCTGGGACTCTTGTCTGGATTTGTTTATTTCTTCCTCAAAGCCCTATTCTCCTCCACTGTGTCATTTAATTGTTTCTGCATACTTTCTAACTGGGATTAAAATCAAGAACCCACATGGTGAATGGTTTTTGGGTTTCTGACAGTAACAAGTCAAAGAGTACCACAAAACACTATCTCAACGTTCCTTCATACCCAGCATAGAATAGGGTAGCTAGGGGGATACAGTAGAAGAAATCACTATAATAGGACCATTTATTTAGTACACAATGCAAACTGAATAAGCAGCCTGCAGTAAAGTGCTCTCATTTTATGTGTTTTTGGTAACAGCATGTTACAAATGTATTTAGTTGTTCTTTTAAAAGGGATAACTGAACCTCGCTCCAATATTCAAAATGTTAAATATGTTAGTAGATGTCAATTGGCCACGTGTTGTGCGATACCTTCAGCCATTGTATTTTGGAGCTTATATTTTCATTTTTAGGTTAGTGTTGACAGCATAGCTGTCTAAAGAGCTATTGCTTAAAATATACATAGAATGGCCTTTGTGTCGCCCCTTTCAATCTTTGGCTTTATTGGACCTGCCTTTTTCAGCCATTGGCTTCAGGCTTTGTCAATCACATCTAGGCTCAGCCCAGAAGACTACTGCTGGCTATTCCTTTGCCTCCAATTGAGTGTTTACATTGTAATGCACATGGGTAATATTACATTCTGATGCTTCTCCCTCTGTCAACTCGTTGTTGCTCTTTCCTGCCCTCTCCTCTTTTCCCTGGTGTATCTGCTATTCTGTGCTGCTTCTCATCCTTCTCTCTATCTCATGTGTATCAACTCTTTACTTCTGCATTCACTCTCCCCTCTTGTTGTTCCCTGCCACCCCACCATCTTGTTCCTGATATGTCAGCTTCTTGTTGCTCCCTGCCTCCTGCCCTTCTTCTATTCCACTCCACATTGCTGAAAGCTCCTTCACCCTCTATCCCATGTGTGTCATCTCCTCATTACTTCCTCCTGCCACTCCCTTTTTCTGCTTGTGTCCCTACCCAGAAAATCATTGTGAAACAAAATGCTTTTGTGGTTAGAAGTTGTCATCATAGCTTTTTAAAAACTTTGTACTTGGAAAAAAGAACACATTTTTATTTCATGACTGCATTGCAGTTGAACATAGTGTGCTGTCATTGTCAACTCATTCTTCATATGTGTGCTAATTTGTTGAAAAAGAAAACCTAAACTGGATTTTTGGGTCAAGGGTCAGAGACGTACTCACTAGACCACATCTGCTCACTTGAGGCTCAAGGCTATTCATGCACTTTTTTGTCTTGGTGCCGTGCAAGGGAGTTCAAAATGACAGGTGAAAGGTCAGGCACATATTATTGCAATTTTGGGGCAAAAGAGACACACTTCAAATTTCAGACCTAAATAACACCAGAGAAAGAAGAGTCAAACCTTTGGTTGTGCTGATCTCAGTACTGGTAAAGTCAAGCATCACTATACTTCTTTTGTAATATCGCCTTCTACTGAAGAAGTTAAAATGTTTTCATTAAAACCCAAGTCCAGACCTACTGGCTTTGCCAATGCTAGTTAACATTATGTGTGTGCCCAAAAACCTAAAAATGCAAACTGCTGTTGGATAAAAAGGCAGGACTGGCTGAAGGTGTCACATGTGCCCTAAGACCAGGTACTATAATTCGAGAAAATTATAAAGTCTGTTTAAATGTGTCCATTTCGCTCCTTTTCTTAAAATATATTTTTTACTTCTCATATGAGATTCATCGTAAAAAAAGGGCAACACAAAACATGATTTGGGGTTATTCTTTTGCTGTTACCCCAATTCCCCCCTTTCTTCCCAGATACGTCAACTTCCACCAGCCGAGATCGATCCACACTGGGGATCGTCAAGCTAAGGGCTTGTGTTTTTTGTAGGTTAACTTTGAACCCCGGCACCTCGCCAAAGTTTGTGATTTCTTGGACAAGTAGGGGCAGGGAGGTAAACGGATTCGTCAGTATCAGCAGCACGTCATCAGCATACAGCGAGATTTTGTGCTCCCTGTCTTCCATGTGGAGTCCTGTGATACCTTTGTGCTGGCCGATACGCTCTGCAAACGGCTCCATGTACAACGCGAATAACAAAGGGGACAGGGGGCAGCCCTGCCTTGTCCCCCGTGAAATTCTGAAGGTGGGGGATGATACACCGTTTACCTTGACCTTTGCCTCCGGAATGGTATGGTTACAAAGGACCCAGCGTTGAAACCTTTCACCAAGCCCAAATCTAGAGAGTACCGTCTGCAGATATGGCCAATGAACCCTGTCAAAGGCTTTCTCTGCATCCACTGACCGGACCATAGTCGGAGTCTGTGTATGTTGTGCTTTCTCTAAGATATGGCAGAGCCTCTTGGCCCCATCGCTACAGCCTCTTTCCGGGATAAACCCAGACTGATCTGGGTCCTCAAGACCCAGTATATACTGAGCCAACCGCACCGCCAGCATGCCAGTGAATATCTACAAGTCTACGTTCAGCAGGGAGATAGGCCTGTACGACGTGCATTTCTTGGGGTCTTTACCTGGTTTTGGGAGGACAATAATGGAGGCCATTTGCATAGTGGGAGAAAGGCTACCTGTCTCATTAAACGAGTTGTAGAGGTGAGCAAGAAGGGGGGAGAGCTCGGCCGCAAATATTTGATAAAATTCGGGACTAAAGCCATTATCTCCGAGGGCCTTGCTGGAGGGTAGTCCCCGTATGGCCTGAGACATCTCATTCGAGGTGAAATCAACGTCCAATCCGGACGCCTCCCGCGATTAAAGCTGCGTCACTGGGCCTCCGGCCACGTCGCTTACCACCACCTCTCTGTCTAATGGCTCTGCCGTGTAGAGGCTGAAGTAAAAGCGCTCAAATGCCCCTGCGATGCTGTCATCTGTTCACAGCCCCTCCCCCCTGGGCCCTCAATCTCCACAACTCAACGCTGTTCCACCTGTGCGCACAGTTTATGTGCTAAGAGTCTGCCCGCCTTGTTCCCCCCGTCATAGTAAGTCTGTTTTGTAAGCACCAGGGCATATTCAGCTCGGTCTATATCCAGCGCCTTTAGTTGTTTCCTCGCCAGCGTCAGTTGGCGCCTCGTTCAGACAGCTCCCGTCCTTTGGTGTACTGCCTCTAACTCTTTAACCTTGCCCTCTAAGGCCTCTCGTTTAGTCCTCCTGTCCCTATTCAAGCTGCCCGAGATAGGCATGAACTGCCTCCGGAGTACCGCTTTGAGCTTGTCCCATAATAGTGTAGGTAATGTTGAGCTGTCGTCATTTATTTCTAGGAAATCCTGAATGGCTTTCCGGATCTGATTTACGTTATGTTCATGCGTAAGTAGCCATGCATTCAGGCGCCACCGCCTCTGGGGGCCAAGGATCCCAGGCAACTGCACTGAGAGTGAAATGGGGGAGTGGTCAGACAGTGCTGCAGCTCCAATTGCCACCGCAGCCGTCGCTTGGGATATGTGAGGGGAAACCAGGAAGAAATCTAAGCACGCATAGGTCTGGTGTGCTGCCGAAAAGAAAGTGAACTTGCCCCTGCATTACGCTGGCGCCACACATCCACCAAACCCCCATCCGCCAGCCAGCTCCTCGTTGCTTCTGAGAGCGCCCCTGTTCTGCCTGTCCTCGAGACTGATCTATCCATCTGGGGGTCCTGCACTATGTTGAAATCCCCCCCCTATTATTAAGTCTTCGTCTGGGGACGCCAGAACTTCCCCCAGGGCCTGCCTAACAAAGGGTTCCTGCATATTATTAGGGGAATAAATGGAAGCCATGGTGTAGGTGCGGCTCCCGGGTTCTATCCGCAGTACAGCAATCTACATGGTATTTCTGCTTGTACCGCTAGGGCCCTCCCCGGGAAATGTGAGGCAAATAAGATGGCCACACCCGCCCATTTTCCCTGTGTGGATGAGAAGTGTTGCCTGTCGAACCATCTTGATCTAAGGCGTCTCCAGTCTGCACAAGCTAAGTGTGTTTCTTGTAGGAGACAAACATCACATTTCGACTCTTTGAGGAAGTTGAGTAGGGCTATCCGCTTCGTGGGGGCGTTGAGGCCTCTAACATTGAGGCTCAATATCTTAAAAGGGTGACCTTGCATAATTGTGATTAGGAATAATATGCGGAAGCGGGGCAAAGAGCATAACCCGGCCCGAGCCAGCCAAATAGGACGCCCGCAGGGTAGCGTGTATAGGCAAACAAATGGGGGCTATCAGACCAAAAGGAGGGCACTCCCTCCCCAGGGCATGCTGCACACTCCTGCCCCAATGGGTTTACTGGCCGGGGAAGAAGGAAACTCACACCCGACCACCCTAGGGTTACCAACCCTGGAGTACTGACTGATTGTGTTGCCCCAACCTCCCTTCCCCATATCCGACCCCGCGGGAACAACATGCATCAGGGGGGTTGGGGACCCTACCCCCGGGTGATCTACATCCTGGACCGCATTATTCCCTAAAGGGCCATCCTTGCCTCCGTGTGCCTCAAATCCCATGGGCGACTCTACCACTTCCCCCCTAGAGAGAGCAAAGAAGGAGAAAAACATCATAGAGAAAAGAACAAGAGTGAGAGACCTAATCAACAAACTGAGGTCCCATAATCGGGAAAGGATATCACCAATCAAGGTGGGTCCATGAGCCTGGCGACTGGCCATCACCATGTTTCAGGCACTTCATGAAAGGGGCGAGGGGTCTCCGCCGGGCAAGGTCTGAACCTCCGGAAGACTCTAGACTCATGTCCAGATCAGCTACATGGGGGTCATGATCCCAAGGACTAAGACTCCCCGTTCTCATACTCTCCTTCACATTGCTGTGGTTGCCGCAAGAGTGCCTCCCTTTCTTTCGTGCTTTCCGCCTTCGTTGGTTTCATCACAAGTTCTTTCCCTTTTCGTTGCTGGCGGCTTGATCTCCTCTCAGAGCGCTCCTTCTGCGACTTTTGTGAGTTCTCCAGATCCGCAATCCTGGGCCACCTCAGGGCCCAGAATCGACTTCGCCTCCTCTAGTGTTCATATTGCATGTGTTTCTCGTTGCCAAACAAAGGTCAGCCATCTATAACGGATTCCCTTTTCCCTCAGAAAGGCAGTGGCCGGCCACAGCAGTTTGCGTCTTTGGAGGGTGGTCGCTGATAGGTCCTGGAAGATGCCCACCTGCAATCCCTCAAAGGTGATCACTCCGGTATCACGAGTCGCTGCCATGATCTTCTCCTTTTGTGCATAGGAGTGTACATATGTGAGGATACCCTGCAGTTGCCCTGGCCCAGACGCCGGGCGCCCTGCCCTGTGGGTACGGTCCAAGAGGATGTCTTTGTCCCTCAATTCGGGCGTTACATGCTTGAAGAGCCATACCACGAACTCATCCAGGCTCCCGACGACCGCCTGGAGCGGAACCCCCTTGATTCGGATGTTAGAGCGCAGGGACCTGTTTTCCAAATCCTCAAGGCGGATGCACAGCTCCTGGTTCTTGTCCCTCAACTCCAGTAGCTCTCGGGAATGCTCATGCTCTTCTTCTTTTCTGCTGTCGCCATTACGTTTGAGGGCATCCACCCTATCCCCTAATTCCGTTAAGTCGGACTTGAGGGTTCTAATGTCTGCGGCCACCTCTTGCTTTAGGGCCGTAAAGTCGTCTCTTAGCGCCCCGAACAGCTGCTCCATGAAATGGTGTGTGACCGGCTCCGTGGTGTTGTCCAACTCCTCGGAAGAGGCTGTGTCACCCGTGGCCCCGGAGGGGGAGACAGCCTGGGCCTCGGTTCTTTTGGGGCCTGGCTTTCCCAGCATCTCTTTGATGGAGCCGTCCTTTTTAGTCTGACCCGAGGCCATTCTAGAAGGCCGGAGGTTCGCTTGCTGCCCAAATCGTTGGCCCACACCTAGAGGGGCGCCGGCCGGGGCTCTGTGGCCTATCTGTGAGGTCCCCCGCCGCCTTATCCCTTGCTTACAAACAAATGTCCTCTCCCCGGCTGCGGCCGGGTTCGTGCAGGCCGGCGGTAAACCCCTGTTGATTCCTGGCCTCCTCACCTCCAGCTCCGGCCTGGTGCGACTCCTCCCTCTCGTCGCGCTCCGCTAGCTCGGGCTCTGCTGCTCAAGGATCGATCCCCCTTCCTTATGAACTGTTCACTGCCGTGTGGCCGGGCTTCACTCGTTAATGCCCTGGGGGCCCCGTGCGTGCACCGCTCCTCCTTGTTATCACTTGGGGCCGCTTATGGTGCCCAAGGAGACCCGCTCCGAGCTATCCACCCCTAACCTCTCGGGGCCGGGTCCCACGCCACCATCTTGGGCCTACTGGGGCGGACCATCGCAACTGCGGGCTTCACTCCTCACGGCCCTCCCCCCTCACGGCAGCTCCGCTCTGACCTATAGCCGCACGGGGGGACGCTCTCGGCGGTCGCCGCCTTCCGCCGCCTCTATTCCTCGTTGACAACCTGCTCCGTGGAGGGCCCCTTTCGGGCTCCGGTGCGCGCACCTCACGACCGGGGCCGAGCGACTCTCTCCCGGGGTCCCGCCGACTCCACCAGCCCCAGGACACTCGCTCTTGGCCTCCGGTCCTCTCCGGTAGCCATCTGCGCCGACGACTCGTCCTCTGGTGCACCCACACGGAGCAACAGGCTTACTCTGCTGACCCCGGCACCCTACGGCCTCCTCGGTACCCAGCCGGGTCCGTGACCGCGATCGCCACTCCCAGCCGGAATTAGTCTCCTGAAGACCCCCCCCCCCCGACCAACTGGCTGGTCTTCTCGGGTCTGGGTAGGGGAAATTACTGCCTGGGAAGGACGGATTCCCGCTGATTTGGGCCTCGCCCGACGGAGCTTCAGCGCCGAGCTGTTACTCTGCCGCCATCTTGGCCACGCCCCTAAATATTTTTAAACCACAAACCTAACCATGGATTATCAAATACAAGTTGACATGTATAGTACAAGCCGCTAGTCAGGAATTTGGCATTCACATTCAGTAGAAACACCTGACAAACTAGGGGGATATAATTAAAGGATTTTTTAATCTACATCAGGGGAAAGATGTCCTGACCTCAGTGGGCACATCTCAAAAACAAAAAATAGTCTGAGGGACAACAAGGTAGAAACACTCCACTAGTTGCACCCACTCCTGGCCTACCTTTTGGATGTCACTTCACTCTACCCCTCTTTATTCTACTGTGCACCACTCTACTTTATGCCACAACATTCGATGCCACAGCACTCTTTGCTGCTGCACTCCAGTATAGGCTACTCCACTCTACTCTGCACCACTCCACGCCACTCCACGCCACACTACTGTGCAACACAGCACTCTAAGCCAATGCACTCTACTGTGTACCAATCCACTGTACGCCACTCTAGTTTACTCTGCACCACTGCACTCTATGCCACTCTACTCTAATTATTTATCGAGTGTTGTATAGCGCGAACATGACCCGAGGATGTCAGAGCGCTTTACAAAGTTAGCACAGCAGCAATTACAAAAGTTACATTTACATACAGAGTAAATAAAAGTAAAAATACATAGTAACAGTATATAAAAGAATACGATAGACAGTAGGATAAGTGGACGATATAGTTAGGAGGTAGTTATGGTAGGGTGTTGCGGAGGTGGGGGGGGAATAGAAGGAAGCTTTTCCCCGAGGTTGCGAGGCTCAGATATGTTTGGAGAGTGAGAGGTAGGAGCATCAGGCCAGTCAGATGGTTTAGGCGAGAGAGTTTAGGTATTTATTGAGAAGAAGAAGTTTGTTTTTTCCGGAAGTGAGGGTATGATTGATTGTCAAGTAAATCCTGTGGAAGTGAGTTCCAGCTTCTAGGAGCCTTCCCGGAGAGAGATCTACTCTACGCCACTGCACTCTACCCTGCACCACTCCATCTAAACATGCACCACTCCACTCTACACCACTTCACTCTACTCTGCAACGATCCACTCTAAGCCACTCTACTCCACTTTGCGCCACTCCACTCTACACTGGGCTACTCCATTCTACACACTGCACTCTACGCCATTCTACTCTACACCACTCTAGTCTACACCACTTCACTCTACTCTGCAACGATCCACTCTAAGCCACTCAACTCCACTTTGCGCCACTCCACTCTACACTGGGCTACTCCATTCTACACACTGCACTCTACGCCATTCTACTCTACACCACTCTACTCTGCACCACTCTACTCTATGCGCCTGCACTCTACGCCACTCTCCTCTAAACCACTTTACTCTATGCCAATACACCCTACACTACTCTACTCAAAACCAATGCACTCTATGCCAATGCACTCTATGCTAATCTACTCTTCACCTCTGCACTCTATGCCACTATACTCTACTCTATGCCACTGCACTTTTCGCCATTCTACTCTACAACATTGCACTTTATGTCACTGCACTCTATGCCACTCCATTCTACTCTGCAGCACTGTACTCTATGCCACTCTATTCTACTCTGCACCACTCTACACTACACCACTTCCCATTACTCTACACCACTGCTCTCTATGACACTCTACTCTGCAACACTTCACTCTCTGCCACTGAACTCTCCACCACTCTACTCTCTACCACTGCACTCTATGTCACTGTACCACTCTACTCTATGCCACTTTACTGTACTTTATGCCACTTCAATCTACGCCACTGCACTCTTCAGCAATCCACTCTATGCCATGGCACTTTACTCTGCACCACTCTGCACCACTCTCCTCTACGTCACTACACCCTATGCCACTGTACTCTACACCACTGCACTATTCACCATTGCACTCTACACCACTGTACTCTACACCAGTGCACTCTATGCCACTGCATTCTACTTTGCACCACACTACAGTACGCCACTCTACTGAACTCTATTCCACTACACTCGATACCACTCTACTCTGCATCACTCTATGACACTGCACTCTGTGACACTGTATTCTGCAGCACTCCACTCAGGGGAGTGGCAATATTGACACGCAAGACAAACGCCAGCTGTTCCCAGTCTAATACTGGATCACTATCGGACCAGTTTAAAAATAGAAAAGCTATCCTTTTATCTGAAGATTTAAAGACGAAGGAAGCCTTGCAACAAAATAACAGAAACTAAGTTGTGCCTTCCATGAAAGGAGTGTGAGTGGAAACCATAACAGATCACTGTGGGTTACCAGAACGGATTATTCTGAAACCATCCGCCACATTTTAACGGAAAGAAAAAGTTTTGTGGGCCCATCAAGTGAACCACTGAGTAGCCTAGATCAGTGAAATTACACTGGGGGGAAGAATAAGAATATGTGCATGAATTTTTAAAATAACATCCTGAAGAAGGTGGTGTGAACCATTTTAAGTACCACCGAAACGCCAAGCCAACAGACTCTTCTTGAGTTTTTAATGTATATTTGAGTGTAAACAATTTGACAGAGCTTTTTTCAATGTGTCTATTAGACTGAAAGCCCTTTATGTATGATACTGATCTTGAGTGAACTATAGATGCATTAGATAAGAATGAACTGCAAAGATATCGTTTTTAAAATAACTTTACTGATGTATGTTTTTAACCTGTGTAGAATACATGATATATGAAAGATATACTCTATTGTTTTTATCATTACTGCATTTTACGTAAATATATATGAATGCTCTTGTATAATAAGGAGACAATCAGTCAGTTTTTTAAATCAATCTGTTGAATGTATACAATCATTTAGTGCATTTCCATTTAGCCGAAGGTAGTACAATTGGGTCCCACGAAAATAAGTCAGCGCGAAAGGGAAATTTTTCTGGTTTAAGCATAACACCACCCTGTCCCTTTTGGCAGTGAAGGGTGTCTCTACTCTGCACAACTCTACTCTACGCCACTCTACTCTATGATGCTGCACTCTACGACACTGCGCTGTGCAACATTACAGTCTCCAACACTGCCATCTACAACACTCTACTGTGCATCACTCTACGCCACTGCATTCAACTCTGCACCACTGCACTCTATGCCACTGCACTCCATGCCACTCTGTTCTTCTCTGCACCACTGCACTATAAGCCAATGCACTCTAGGCCACTCTAGTCTACTCTGCACCACTCTAATCTATGCCACTGCACTTTACAACACTGCAACACTCTGCTCTACGACACTCTATGCCACCGTATGCAACTCTATGTTACTCCGCCCCAGTCTCCTCTATGCCACAAATCTTTAGCCATGCTGAACAGCAGACACGCTTGGGTACAACATGGTAAAAACACATTGGCAAAGCCAATAGCTCTTGCATAGGTGTGGCCTTTTTGCTGTGCCAATGCTTGTTCCTGCATGTAGATATAACAGGCTGAGTTTGGAGATAGGATTTTCTGTACTGTTGTATAGACTTGTGCAGGAAAACCCTCTATTTATTTACTGTGTCCAAACATAATCTCTTTGAAGAGATTAGGGAATCTCACTCCAAGACCAGCTTGCAATATTTACCTGCACAGGCAGAGCCCGATTCACAAAGGTAAACTTAGACGTTAGGTCTAAATTTAGACCAAACGTCTCAGTTTACGATTTGGGGAATTCATAAAGGGCATTTACGAGTACTAGCTTTATGTCCATAGTCGGGCTGGATTTACGCCCCGATTGCACAGAATAAAAATGGCACACCTGTGTGCACAGGTAGGCTTGTTCGATGCAAATTGCATGTTTTACACAAACTATTTTGATTAGGAAGTTACAAAGGATGGCACTTCCATTCAAAACAATATCAGTATATGTTGATGAATAACATTTTCAAGAGGATCTGAAGAATGTTATGTTACGTTAAAGGTTTCTTGAACAGCAGCAATGTCACTCTGATAGGAGTATCCCAGTGCTGAGGCGACACAACTCATTTTGCCTGAGGCCAAGTGTACCATCGAAACCACTGCTTAAAAAAGCTATGTCTTTGGGGGGCGTGGCCAGCAGCATGGCTGAGTAGCCGCATTTGCCTAGGCTCCGTTCGCCCGATACGAATCCTGCCTGACATCCTGTCTTCTAGCCACCAATAACGCTCTCACCTTCCAGCCGAGTGTGCTCTGATACTCAGCCCTGCAGAGGAAGCCGCCTTTGTGGTCGCTGCGGCGTGATTTGGGACAGAAACGCAATCTACCCGACGACGGGACCCGGCTGCCAAGATGGCCGACCGGACCCGATAAGTACGCAACATTGCCCCGCGGCTCATCGCGGCAACGATAAGAGGAAGACCCGACCCCGCATTGTGCCGTGCCCGCTACAGAATCTGCCCACCGGTGAAGCGCGGAACTTGTTGGCCGACTGAGGGGTGGATATCGCCGAGACCGGGCCCTGTGGACCCCGTGGCACTGGGGCGGGGCGGGGCTCGCCACCATCCGGGTAGCTGAGGAGGTATCTCGCGCTGTGCGGTAGGAGGGGGCTCCTCTTCCCTTCCCCCTCAGCCCGTCGCGATGTGGGGTGCAGCACAATGATCCTGCTGAAGCACAGGCTGGGGGCGGGCTCATCTCGGCGGCTCGGTGTGCGCCCGGGTCCACGACTGGGACGCGATGAGGGCCGTGACTACGCTGCGAGCACACCCAGAGGCAGTGAGTGGCTGCTGACAATAGAGGCCGGTGGGGGCGCGGCGCTGAGGCCGTTTATCTGGGCAGAGACGTCGTGGGGCGGGCGGCCGGCCCTCTGTGCAGCGGGAGTTGAGCTTCCCTTTCCTCCCCCCCCTCGGCCCGCTGTGAAGAAAAGTGCCCGCAGTGATTCTGTGGAGAGGTGCGCTGCAGCTGGACCTGTTCTTGTGCTGCGGTCCTCCCAGTGCCCGGTTCCACGTCCGGGCCCCTTTGACAGACAGATTGCTGGCACGCCTGGGGGCAGGGGGCAGCCGCTGGCCGGACGGGAGCAGCAGAGAGTGCCCCGGGACTGGGGGTGAGTGGTGCAAGATACGAGGGAGGGCCAGGGGATAGCATACATTACCTGAGCCCTCCAGTCCCTGGACACAGTGACACACCGTGGGAGCCCCTGTGGTGACGGATCCCCGGAGAAATGCGGTAGTGCCTTGCTGGATCTGTTGACTGTCTGTGCCCGAACCGCCCGCCTGTGGACTCCCTGGAGTGCATGAGCCGGCCATAAGTGTACAAAATTGATCCCTCTCTCTCCAAATAGAAGACTGTTCTGGGGCAACACCGTGCCAGACGTTGACAAAGGCTGGGACGCTGCAAATACACGCCCGACAGGGGGCTTCTGCTGCTGGTTGGCCCAGCGAAGACACACGGGACCGGAACATCTGAAAGGAAACACAGTGGAGTCCCAGGGGAATTACCACTGGGGAAGGTGTAACTGGTGAACGCAAGGGAGAGGTCCCTGTGGACAGAAGTCTAACACGCACCAGGGGGTGTCATCGTATACTGGCCTAGCCATTGGAGAAGTGTCACTGCGCCGTAGTAAAGGAGGAGAACATACGCTAGCGGCCCTTCAGTTAACATCACGCACGGGAGGGGTGAGACGACCTCACCTCCTAGATACTGCTCAACATAATAGACTCCCCGCAGCGACCCTGCGAGCCTCCCACTGGTGTTGCCGGCCTCTAGAAGTGCGGATGATAGTACTCAACTGCTGTATCTGACAATGGCCAAAGATAAAGAACCCAAGACCCAAAAGCAGGGGAAAATGGACAAATACACCAAGGTGCTCCCTGCGCCCACTGAGTCAGAAGGGGAGAATGCCAGTGCACCAGATAATGCAGCCATCCTTCAGGCAATCCATGCCTCGAGAGAGGCAATTGAAGGCAAATGGCCGAGATACGAACTGAGGTGTCTCTCCTTCGGCAAGATGTACGCAAGATAGCAGACCGCGTCACGCAAAGGGAGGCTCGCATATCAGAGGTGGAGGACACGGCACAGAGAACCAAAGGAGACATCAAGGAACTCCAGGCTAGCATGAGGGAGGTGATGTGGAAGGTTGATGATGCTGAAAACAGAGCTCGGAGGAACAATCTCCGCTTTATTGGGGTACCGGAAGAACAGGAGAACACGGATCCAATCGCCTTCCTGATGACATGGTTGAGAGAAGCCCTGCCAGGCGCCAAGTTTTCCACCTGTTTTCTCATTGAGCGAGCGCACAGGATGAGGCCTCCACCTGGGGCCCCTCTGCGCCCCCTGATCGCGCGATTCCTTAACTATCAAGATCAAGATGTAATTCTAAGAGAATCGCGGAAAATGGGAGAACTCAAATTGGTCAACACCAGAATCATGATCTTCGCCGATTACTCTAGGGAGGTGCAGAAGATGCGGAGGTCCTTCGACTCCGTAAAAGTTAAACTCCGGGCTCTACACATCCCATATATGCTTCTTTTTCCGGCCAAACTCAAGGTCATTTTCCAAGACTCAACCCAGTTTTTTCAAACGCCTGAGGACGCCTGGGCTTGGATCGAGGAACGCCCGAGGCCCAGACCAGAGATAAGTAGCAGTGCGACGTGTCCTGGAGACTCGCAATCACGATGGGAGCCTAGTCCACAGAGACAAAGACCGAGGAGGCGTCTTGTTGTGAGAAATCCGAAGGGCGCGGGAACCACGCAGCCTGGGACCCCATATCGGCGGAGAGGAGAGCCCTCAGAGGAGGGGGCAGGAGGGGCTCGGGCCACCACCAGAGACTCGACTCAAGGGGACAGTACTCACACTGATAGTCAGATCAAGAGTCCCTGAGGAATCTGACGGTGATCAGCCCCTGCTCAAGGCCATTCACAATGTTGAAGGATCTGGGGCGACGGCCCCGGAAATGGCACCCGAACATCAACTACAAATAAACAAAAGTAGCGAAGAAATGTGAACCAAGGGCGTGAGCGAAGAATATGCCGGCAAAATAACAACTGCAAGGAGGCCCCCCCTCCTAGACTTGTTTGCACCAGGGAGAGACTGTGTGACCTACTCTCCTGAACTGGGATAATATCCTTTGTTGCCTTGGTCATTCTTTGGGGATAAGGGGGTGGGAAAGGGAGGGTTCGACAGACTCCTCCGTGGATTCATACGCCTGTTGTCATGTTGACAGTTGAAGAGTTAGACGTAGGGTGCAAGAGGATGTTGGGTGGGGGGTTCAAGGAGGGGAAGGCGAGGGCGTTTGGGGTTTTTCGATTTAAAAGGTTTCTCTTCTTAGTTACAGCAGGATGTCTTCAATGGCAGAGTTGGATACAACAGGATGAGGGTTGGCAGGTTAGGGAACACTCCTTGTACGAACCGCATGAACCACAAACGCAATGCATGATACCCCATACACCGTGTTGACATGGAACGTCAACGGACTGGGTAGTAAGATTAAGAGGGGCCTAGTGAACAGATATATCAAACGGACTAAGCCTGATGTGGTCCTCCTGCAAGAGACCCATCTCCGAGGTACCAGATGTGCATTTATTGGGAGAGGGGCTTATGTTACACTGGCTCATGCTGGATTTTCCCCTGGAGCCCGTGGAGTGGCTGTCCTTATTAAAAAAAACAACCCTTTCAGATAGCCAATACCTGGGTTGACCCTGGGGGCACATATGCAGTGGTTAGGGGTACTTGGGGACGGAGAGAGTTTACCCTGGCCAGTGTTTACGCCCCGCCGCGACTGCAGCCACAGACACTACAGGCAGTGGCCAAGATATTGTTGGACTCTGACTCTTCAACCCACATAATAGGGGGCGATTTCAATGATGTGATGAACCCATGTTTGGATAGATCCCGTGCGGCGATGGGCACTCAGACGCCCACTCCACTGGCGGAATTTGTGAGATCATTGGGACTGACTGACCTTTGGCGCTGATGCCACCCACTTGACCGTAGCTACTCCTTTTTCTCAGGGGCACACAAGACCTTCTCCCAAATTGACTACCTCTTTGCCCCGGCTGGGGAGATTCAAGTTATCGAGGATATAGAATATCTGGCCAGGGGTATCTCAGATCACTCGCCACTTAAGTTAAAGGTAGGGGGCAGTGAACATAGGCCCAAGTCGGACTGGAGACTCAATGCTTGGGAGTTACGTGACAAGACAGTAGTAGATACCGTCGCCATCGAGACCAAATTATTTTTCCAAGATAACGAAGGCTCCGTAACCTCGGAAGCCACCCCCTGGGAGGCGTACAAGGCAGTCCTTAGGGGGAGGCTGCAAGACGTAATTGCACGGAAACGTAGAGAGGAAACAATACAAATACGAGACCTGGAAGGCAAATTGCTAGAACTAGAAAAGAAACTGTCCCCAGATACAGAGGAAGGGATGCTTCGGCAATTAGAGGTCACGCGGAGGGAATTCCGAGCCTTAGTAGAGGGAGAAGCTCGCACCCAAATTCGGACCACTCAACACAGACAATACGAGTCGGGGAAGTTACTAGCCTGGTTAAGTCAGAAAGAAAGAGAAGCGAATTGGGTAAACCAAATAGAGGAGGCGCGGTCACGACATATAACGGCACCAGCGATCGCGACGGCATTCGCTGATTACTACACTAATCTGTACGCGGCCCGGTTGACGACTGACGAGAACAGCATAGATGATTATCTTGCGGCAATAGATATGCCCGTCTTGCAAACTGAGGACACAGCGACCCTAGAAGCTGAGATCACTTTAGAAGAAGTTTCTGCGGCCATTGCCAAACAGAAGTCGGGAAAAACCCCAGGGCCAAAAGGACTACCAGGGGGAATTTTTCAAACTAAACAATAATATGTTAGCTCCACGTCTACTAAAGATGTTCCTAGCGGCAAAAGAGGAGGGAGCACTCCCCCAGACCTCTGCCAGGCCACAGTAGTGGTTATACTGAAATCTGGCAAGCCCCCAGAAAATTGCGGCTCCTATCGCCCAATCTCGCTCCTTAATGTTGAAACCAAGATTTTGGCCTCCATACTTGCCAAACGATTGACGGTTATTACGTCCTTGGTACACAAGGATCAGTCAGGCTTTATGCCCAAATGTGCCATGCACCTCAACCTCCGTAGGCTGGCAAATTGGCTGGACGCGACCAAAGGGAGTGAGATTCCCCATCTGCTACTCTCACTCGACGCCGAAAAGGCATTTGATACGGTACATTGGCCTTTTATGAGACGGGTCCTCGTAAAATTGGGCTTTGGGTATAGCTTCTGGACGTGGGTCGATATTTTATACACGAACCCCAGGGCTAGAGTAAGAGTGAATGGCGTTAAATCAGCTGAGTTTCCCATCCAGCGGGGGACCAGACAGGGCTGTCCGCTGTCCCCCTTACTTTTTGCGCTTGTTCTGGAACTCCTAGCATGCCTGATTAGAGCACACCCTGATTTAACAGGGTTCCGGGATTCCAAGGGGCAACTGTTGGATGAACGAATTTTGCTTTACGCAGACGACATCCTATTGTACATAACGAACCCTGATAAGACACTCCTGATCATTTTTCATGTCGTCGAAAATTACGGTAAGCAGGCGGGGTACAAGATCAACTGGGGGAAGTCAACCATATACCCAATAGGGGGCCACATCGACATGTGCTCCGTACCAGCGCACCTTCCCATCACAAAAGAGGGCTTCAAATATCTAGGACTCTTCATTTCTGACAACGTGACAAACTGCCTCACCCATAACATCCAGCGCATTTTAGCGGACTTCTGAGACAACGTGGCCAGATGGCGACATCTCCCCCTGACATTACTGGGAAGGGCCGCTATGTTTAAAATGATCACGCTACCCAAGCTATTATACGTTTTCCAAAATACGTACTGTAGAAGTCCGGAGGCACTCTTTAGGGTGATAAATAATGAACTACGAACTTTGCTATGGGACGGGGGCCACCCCCGAGTAGCGCTGCAAAAGCTGCAACGCAGCCAATATAATGGGGGAATAGCGCTGACGGATGTCCGGGCATATTATAGAGCGGCACACCTCGTAGTTATTAATGAATGGGGACACGCCCCCCAGGATCACCCCGCATACACCCTGGAAAGACTCCAATTTCAAAAACGCTCTCACCTCCACTACATATATGGGGGCCAAGGGGCGTCAAGTCTGCTGCCAGCGACGCAGAGGGCGATTGAGGCATGGAGGGAAGCCGAACGTGTGATGAAATGGGAAAAGAGACTGACTAGGTCCACACCTATATGGGAAGGCAAACGGCTGCCTGAATTGGCAAAGTTACAGGGGTTTAAAGGATGGGACGCTATTGGGATTACCACCCTTGTGGACATAACACGACAGGGCGCCCTGTTAACGTTTGCGGAGCTACAAACGGAATATAGCCTGTCGGATAAGCAGTATTATAAGTATATTCAACTCCGGAACGTTTGGCAGATGCAAAAACCTGACATTGTGGACCTCCCGGAATATGCCCCATTAGAAGGCCGGTTGCTACAGGAAGTGATACCGGAGAAAGCAGTCTCATGGACATACAAAACTCTAATAAACAATATGCCCGATAATCTATTAATACTCCGAGGCAAATGGGAGGACTTTGTATGTACACTAGAGGACATAGATTGGGAAACGGCCCTAATGCACCCTAGGGAGGTGGCGATTAAGCTTCGGCTATGACTCGTTCAATTCAAAATCTTACATAGGGTATACTATGACAGGGCTAAATTACATACGATGGGTAGGGCGGAGATGCCGGAATGTCTACGCTGTAGAACAGAACACGGATCCTTCGTCCACACTTTATGGGACTGTCGGCAAATACATAATTACTGGACACGGATAGTACAGGAACTCAATAACATACTGCAGGCACAAATTCTGATGGACCCTAAGTACTTTCTATTGGGCATCCACACAGATGTTGACATTCCCAGATATCAACTTCTGTTGAGCAACCTAGGCCTCGTAGTGGCAAAACGTGATATAGCCAAATACTGGGGGAGATCAGAACCTCCCACCTTGAAAAAGTTGCGGACTGGCATGGACATGTGCATGGGTGCCGAAAAGACAGTATATAAAGCGAGGGGTTGCCCGAGAAGGTTTAGGAAAGTCTGGCAGCCGTGGCTGAGCTACTACAATATTGAGATGGAAGATGAGGAGACAGACGTATTGGAAGGCATATAAAATGGCGCATAGGCGTAGGGTTCGTTACTCTAGGCCACATCTAGCTAAGGGACTTGAGGGGTATCTAACACAAGGGGTGGGCGGCATCTTGGGGGTTATGGAAGACAATCATAATGCCGTAAACTCTGTATCCTTACTAACTGTAAGCCTTGTCATTTATAATCAATGGACACTGATGGAGATGTACCTGCTGAGTTGTTTGATGTTTTATACAAAATAAAAAAATATTTATTAAACAAAACAAAAAAAGCTATGTCTTAAGATGTTTTTGAAAATATCGAATTTCTCGCACGAGGAGATAACATTACATAACGTGTATTTTTAAAGTGCGCGTTTACCTAAGGGTATCTTGGCGTTAAATAACAGATATCTATTGTTACCCAATGGTACTCATTTTATCGACCTCAGAAGGATGAAAGGCTGAGTGGACCTGCCGGGATTTGAACCTGTGACCATGAGGTTGAACACAGGCCCCTAACAGTGGACGTATTAGTCCACAAGGCCACCAGACCCAGATGAGAGAAAGCTTGTTACAGTGCCTGGAGGCCAAATGCGAGAATGTGTATAGTTTTCTCTGGTAAGAAACCTCTGAGTTTTGTATAGTGTTGGGATCCCTTTGTATCAATGTGTTTTAAAATGACGAAATAGTTTGATAACACCACCACTCAAAGTGCTGCATCATTTGCTTCTTTTTGCCACACAATTTAGACAATCCTGAGCCTAATGTCCTTCATTGTCACATTATTCTGGTGGCCCTGCTAATAGATGGCAGATTAAGTATAATAATGACCCAATCTCTACTGGCAAACTTCTTGCCTAGTTGGGGATTATACATGGCAACATCCTTCTTAATATTGTGGCAGAAGACACACTTCAAACAAGAGAACATCTTTTCTAAAGATTGTTAGAAAGGTTGAAGGTCTATAAATGTTCTCATTTCTTCAATAAGAGACTAATGTTTTATAGGACAATGTGTCATTCAGAAAGGATGGCGAGTATAGCAGGATTATTTATGTTTACTCATAATATGTTTACTTTGGATATAAAATTAACTAATAGACCCTGTGGTTCTAGCTTCTAGATCTGATCTCTTCTCTAGGACATAACTTCTTCTCATCTCCTTAGTCACTTTGGGTACCATTTAATCCAAAAGCCTGTGGTTTACACTTTCATGGTATCAGGAGCATTGAAATGAAAAATGTGAGTAAGAATTTTTGCCATAATTATTAGCACCTCAATCAACCAAATGAATAAAAGGGTGACTGCTCAATTACCAGTATTTATTATACCTTTTTAATACATGGTGGTCTATAGAGCAAAAAGGGGTTTGCTCATGCTCACTTTCTGTATTTGTTAGAGAATGGTAAATAATGTTTTGTTCTGATTTCAGATTTTACAGAATCTGCTGCTATTGCATCTCTGCAGTTCCTCTGATATGAAATCATTTAAGGTCATTTATAGTTTCAGCGCCAAGAAACCCTGTCTGGGTGAACGCTGTGATTTATAAAACCCCAAAATAATAATAATAATTACACTTGCAGAGAAGATCCTCAGTAAATTCCAAATGCAACAGACAATGGGAAAATACTTTTAATATCTTATTAAAGTAAACAACAGAAAATACATGACAATAGGCACACATAATCTGTAAGTCTGTCTAAAGATGAAAAGCTCACATTAGTATTGAAATGGATTGTCTTCTAACCCCTAAACTGCTTATTGTCTTTCACGGAATCAATGCAAAAATAATAGCCAAGTTAACATACAGAAAGGCCTGTACTGTAACATTACATAAACAAATACAAATCATGTCCTACAGTTCAAAGGTCTGTTGATGGAATACACTGTGCTCATGGTGTGCCTGGTGGCCGGAGAAATTCCAAATTTAATGATGCTAGTGACTTCTCTGAGCTACTTTAAATCCTCTCAGATGCCACCTAGGACAGAAACATCAACAACGCTAAGGCTTTTCACTCTTTTTCATTGCACCCCCTGCATATCTATGGTCTGTTCAGCATACTGCAAAGAGTGCACCCCACTGTATGTCTTCATCCAGCCCAGCTGTGCCTCAAGACTTAAGTTACACCTCACAGAAGGAGCCCAATAAAGCCTGTTCGAGCCCTGGGCTGCTTTTGTTCCCATTCGTCTGGGCTATCGCCTGGCCTTTTGGGCTGTCTGTAGTGCAGAGTGAGCAAAAAACAATAGACTGGAATGCAGCCTAAAGTGATTACCACTACAGCAGCTGAGATTGTTTCAATCAATCCACCCATAATGTTTTTTATCTTAGCGGAGTCCAATGACATGTAAGTTTCCTCCAAAACATATTGTAAACTTCAGACATCTGACTAAGATTTTTAAAGAACATTTCATCATTTTTTAATTACTTGCTAGGGAGGAAGATGCTTTCTTCACTTGGAATAAGAAGGTATGTAGACCATGAAGAAATCGGGTTTCAGGAAAGCCTGTGAAACTGAACCAGCGCTAGCAGATATCAGATAACCATCTCTGTGCGTGTGATGTCGGAAGGACAAATATACGTGAACAAAAAAACAACATTTTGTTAATATGTAAAATTGTTTATTC
Organism: Calotriton arnoldi; assembly: GCA_963921515.1. Taxonomy (NCBI): domain Eukaryota; kingdom Metazoa; phylum Chordata; class Amphibia; order Caudata; family Salamandridae; genus Calotriton; species Calotriton arnoldi. The sequence continues at coordinate 276,589 of CAWUFW010002358.1, forward strand.
ATAGAGAAAGCACAATTGATCCCAGCCCTGGTGATTATCTCCAACTGCGCGAGTTCCTTCTACTTCCGTACACACACTTTATACATTCTATAGATGACACAGATTGCTCTTAAAGATGCACAACATAAAAAGACCAGAATACCAAATAACAGAATACAAAAAATCCCCCCCACATAAAATATAGCTTTGTTTTTTTGCTATGACTAACCCAAGAAAATAATAACTTGTTGGACCTCTCTGCAGCATCACCCCCAAAAAAAATTGGCTTTACCCTCCACTTTTTTTGCTGAATTTGTTGGACTTGGGACTCTGTGCACTTTAACACTGCTAACCTGTGCTAAAGTGCTTGTGCGCTCTCATTTAAACATGGTAAGATTGTGTTACACCTGTTTCGCTTGTTTAATTTACTTATAAGTCTCTTGTAGAGTGGTATACCATGTACCTAGGGCCTGTAATTCTCCCGCCATTGGATAGATATGTAAAGGCTGTGGGAAAGAGAACCATTTTGTGACAGTTTGTAAAGTGGAGGAAAAAGCAAGAGCATCATGACACAAAGACAAAATGGCCGGCAGAACATTCCAGAGGCAAGGTTCGACGCACCCCCACAAGACCAATAGGCGACATAAATTGAGGAAATTGACACTGAATGAAGTCGATTGCCATCTAAATCGTCAAACAGTTCGCTCATTTCAATATCCAGTGAAAGTTAGGAAGATAGTAGCGCCATGTCACTGTTTACCTCAGAGAAATGTGTGCATGTTGGACTGGCTGCATGTGAATAAAACTGTCAGTCAAAGAAAAGTCGACAATTCAAAGCACCAAAGTCATACAAACATTGTCTGAAAATGACATTGAAAATAAATGACTGCTCAATACCTTTCATCATCGACAGTGGCGCATCGATAAACATTATGCCTGAAGAGAAATACAATGAATTGTCTCCATTGCCTCGACTTATCCCATTGAAAACCAAAGTGTATACATGGGCTGCATCAACACCCACAAAAAGTCAAAGTTAATTTGTAGCGACATTGAAACACAAGAAAACGAAGGTGCAAGCACCCATCCATGTGCTTCAAGGTACAGTAAGGTACAGTATGTCTGCTCACTTTTGGTACCGCTGCTGATATGGGACTGATTTGTGTGAATTACAACGTGAATGCTCACCAAGAAATAGTATTTCAATTTCCTTCATTGTTTCATGGTTTGGGAAAGCTAAAGACTAGGAAAGCAAAGTTACACATTAATGGTGATGTCCCATCCTCTTGCTCAGAGACTTAGACAAGTTGCTTTTCATTTACAAGAAGCTGTTGAAAAAGAACTTAAACTATTACTTAAGCATGACATTATTGAGCACTCAACTGGTCCAAAGCCATGGGTTTCTCCCTTAGTGGTAGTGCCCAAAAAGTACACTGAAGGAACTCCACGCATATGCATTGGTATGCGTCAAGCAAACAAGGCAATTGAACAAGAACGACATCCAGGTGCACATATTGCTGACATGACAACGAAATTAAATGGTGCAAAGGTTTTCTCTCGTCTTGATTTAAATAAAGGTTATCATCAGTTGGAACTCGAAAAAGATTTCAGGTACCTTACAACCTTTACTACACATGTTGGTCTGTTTCAATATAAAAGACTCAGTTTTAGTGTGTCATTGGCTGTAGAACTTTTCCAAAACGTAATTCGATGAGTCATACAGCCAGTTGTGAATGCATTCAACTATAGCGATGGCATAATGATTTTCGGAGCTACACAGAAGGAGCATGATAAAGCTCTCACCCAAGTATGTAGCTTACTGACTGATGCAGGCCTGACTTTGATTGTAGACAAGTGTGAGTTCCACAAGACAAAGTCAAAATTCTTTGGCCATATCTTTTCTTATGGGGGTATGACATTTGATCCTGCAAAAGTACAAACGCTATCCAATGCTAATCCCCCACAAGATGTTTCTATGATACATTCATTTCTTGGCATGGCCAGTTCCTGTTTAAGATACATATGAGACTTTGCTACCATAGGTGCTCCTTAATGAGAGTTAACAAAGAAAAATGTTTCATTAAAGTAGTCACAAGAATGTGAGAGAAGCTTAAAAAAACTGCCACTGAAATGGCCTATTTCAATCCAAAGCTTCATACAGAGGTTCTTTTCACGCTAGCCCAGTTGAGTTAGGCCCTATCCTGGCACAGCACAGTGAACACCCGCATGCTCAAAGGCATATTGTGGCATATGCCAGTAGAAATTTGTCCCAAACAGGGCACGCTTACTATCAACCCAAGAAAGAAAGTTTGGCAGTGGTATGGGCTTGTGAACATTTCCCTGTATTTCTGTATAGAAAGCCCTTTAAGCTGGTAACTGATCATCAAACTTTACTGACTATCTTTGGCAATTCAAAAGCCAACATGCCTCCTCGCAATGAACGGTGGGGACTCTGATTACAAGAGTATGATTACACCATTGTACATCGTCCAGGGGAGGATCACAACCCTGCTGAGTAGTTTTGCAGAGTGTCTATACAAGGTCAAGGTACTCCATCCAAGACGGCTGAAGCCAACATTAATTGCATTGTTAAGTCAAATACAGCAGCTGCCATATCGTTAGCCCAGATCATCACCACTACGAGCCACGATAATGACATGCTGAAGCTGAAAGATATAATTATACATAAGTCGTGGAAGAAACACGCTCGATCTCTCACCAGTGATGGTGAATATCAAAAGTACAAAACAATTAAAGATGAACTGCCCGTAACTGCGAGGTTCGAGAATCATAATTCTGGAGAGTTTTAAAAAGAAATTAATTGACGTAGGTCGTATTGTTGCCACCAAGAGAGTTCTCCGAGATCGAGTTCGGTTTCCATATTTAGATGAGAGGGTTGAAAAGGAACTCACAGCTTGTCATCTATGTGACTGCCCCATACAAACATTACTCAACATACTCTTACCATGTCAGAACTCCCTAAGCATGCATGGGAGAGAATAGCCATAGTTTTCTTTGGTCCATTCGACAATGGACATCATCTGATGGTAATTGTGGATCAGTACTCTCAATTTCCATTAATAGAGGATCTCTCATCCACAACTCATGAGCGAGTCATTGAGAGACTTGATGGCATTTTTGCAACCTGGGGCGTTTCAGCCATTTTGAAATCTGATAATGGACCACCATTCAACAGTCGACAATTCAAGGATTTTCTGGAGCATCTGAACGTAAAGCATCAGAAGAGTACACCTTTGTGGCCACAGGCCAACTGACTTGTTGAGCATTTTATGAGTAGGCTAAAGAAAACAGTACAATGGGCAACTCTTAGAGACTCAATTTGCAAACTGTGTTGAATTCCACCCTACGATCCCATCGTTCAACACCTCACTCGACCACAGACGAAAGTCCTGTGATTTTGATGTTCAGGAGAGCAATGACAACCAAGTTACCTCAATGGACCAACAAAAGAGAAGGAGGTGAGAATACAACTCGAATGAAAGACTTGGCTAACAAGAAAAAGATGAAAGCCTATGCCGACAAAAGGCGACATGCAAAGAACATAGAGCTTAAGATAGGAGATCCAGTGATCGCTCGCCAACTGCAAAGGAGGAAATCTGATGCTCATATGATACTGCACCTTTCCACGTTGTGTCCATCAAGGGACATAGGGTGACTGCCCAGAGCCCTGAGAAAACTGTTACCAGAGACTCTTCTCACTTTCAGCATTTAATTAATCGGTCTTCTGATCAAGATGGTGAAAGAAAGAGTGAACCTGAAAACCCAGTGACTGTTGTTACTTCTTCACCATCTTCGAAGATCTCTGACAGTGAAGATGACAGCTTCCAGTAACCAGATCAGGTTCAATAATTAAAGCGACTCCCCGACGACGACACTCCCTTCTCGTACACTGCCTGCTTCCTTGCCAGCTGAACTTTACATTCTCAGACCTTTTTCACCAGAATTTCTTATACGTCCGAAGGTAAGTGCCGACCGGACCCAATCCACTTCTTATATCTGACCCACGTTCCATCGCGATAGCCATATTATTCAACTTTGACCCTGTCTCACGCGACTAGATGTTTGGTTAGGTGCTAGTTTTTACTAAACTCTTTAAAAATTCATAACTCTGGTTCTACTGATTGGATTTTTGTTGTTTTTATAAACTTTTTTATTCAATTTATGAACAACACAAAACAAAACCAAGGTCAGGTCTGACACATAGCATATAGGATAAACAGGAAAATCATCATTATCATCACATAATACCACTCTGAGCAATGTACCTGCAGATAAATGAAAAGGGAGAGTACAGAGGGATCAGATCTCAATGCAGTGTAGCCTCACAGGTGTGCAACTCGATATCTATGGTCCATGGCCTGGGTGCGTAGGGTTTTATGTATATCCTCCAGTGCTCTGCCCAGCCCTACTAAATTTTAAAGTATTTATGGGGGCAACCCCTAGCTAGATAAACTGGGCACATAAGACCAATGCAGAAATCCATATCCTTTGCCCATCCCGCCCAGGTCAGGGCCCCTGCACTTTTCCATTCCCTTACGATGTCCCACTTGGCCACAAGCAGTCCCAACTACAGTGGGCCATCTGGTATCTGCTACCCTCTACATCATCTGCGATATGGAGCAAGATCAATTTTGGATCCAGAGGAAGCCTCCAGCCCAGGACTATCCCTAAAGTCCCCAGCACCTCCTCCCAGAAGTGCTAGAGGACCGGACAGCCCTAGAATCTGTGCAGTAAATCTCTGTCAACTGCACTGCAATACAGAGAACTCCTGGAGCCCACCAACCCCATCTTGAAGAGCATCTCCCTTGTGAGGTATGTGCGGTGTAGTATTTTAAGTTGAATAAGATGAATTGCGCGGCCACTGCTGACTCCCTCTGAGTTTCTACTACCTCTCTCCAGTCCTCATCCTCAAGTTGGCCTAAGTCCTGTGTCCATGCCTCCCTCACTCCCATCATAGGATCTGGTTGCTGGTGTAGTAGTGTTTGGTATACGACTGACAACGTGTGCATTTTGATGTCAGTGAGCAGAATCCTGGCCTCAAGAGGTGAGTAGTCTAGTCTGGTATCTCAGCATCTATTGGTAAATATGGGGTGAGAACATGTCAAAGCTGAAGGTATCGAAAAAACTGAAAGCGGTGCATTTGGTATTCCACCTGCAGATCCCAGAAAGCTTTTATGGATCCGTTAATGAGAAAATCTCTCAACGTTGCAATGCCAATCTTATCTGGTAAATCCTCGCAATGCTGATACCTGGGGAAGTTGAGTACCCCTCCACAGCAGAGTTTCCCTTGTCAATCAGCCAGCCCATCCAGCAGCCTTTGTGGCCTCCTTCCATATAGTCAGTACCACCCTTGTGGAGGTGAGCATAGTGCATAGCAGAGCGCCACCACATTGCAAATGTGGAAGGCTGTCCCGATCCAAGACCCAACACTCCACTGCGTAACCTGGATCCTCAAATCCTTCGAAACACCAGTCATTAAGTATTAGGAGATGCGCCACTCTGTAGTATTGCAATAGGTCTGGGTGGCAATGCTCCTCTCAAAGGTGGATCTGCAGCATTTGGTGAGAGCAATGCAGGTGTTCCTCCGTTCCATAGGAGCTCTCATAAGAGAGTATTGGCATTAACAAAAAATGGGTTTCCTTATCGGAAAGGGGACATTTTGGGGTTGGTACAATAGTCTTAGTAGGGAGACCATCTTAAAGATGGCCGAACGGCCAAGCAGAGATAGCGGGAGGGAGTTCCAGAACTTGATGTCTCCAGATAGTCTCCCCAACTGAGAGTTGAGGTTGTGCTCGTCTGCCTTGGCTTTGTCCGCCGTGATAAATGCTCCAAGATATTTGAAACCCTGCGGTAATACTTGTAGTTCTGGGGCCCAAAGAATGTCTGTCAGGCATCGATCTATTGGATATATGGAGGATTTTTCTTTGTTAATCCACAGGCCTGAGTATTCCCCAAAGACGGTTAGAATTTGCAGGACTCGTGGCCCCCATGCTGGCAGGGGCTCTATTGCTAGGGCAAAGATTTGAGGGGAGAGAGGGCACCCCTGATGAATGCCCCTCCTTATAGGGAATAAGGGGGAGACTGCAGTACCAATCCTTACCCTGGCCTGGAGTTAAGCGTAAAGCAGTCGGATGAAGTCAATATATTTGGGCGCAAACTGTAAATGTGCCAGCAGTGTGAAGAGGCATTCCAGTCTATAGAGTCAAATGCTTTCTGAAAGTCAACCATGAGCAGGGCTTAATGGCCCTCTATGCTAGCACTCATTGTGATAGTGTTGTTGACCCTTCTAATGTTGTGCCTAGTGGCTCTCTAAGGCATAAACCCAGAATGATTTGGATGTACCAGTTTCCCAATCACCCTTGACAATTTAATGGCTAACACCTTAGCCCAGATCGTAACTTCTGAGTTTAACACAGAGATTGGGCGATATTCCCTGCAGCATGTGCCTAGGTGGCTGGGTTTCAGGATCACCACTATGTCGGCTGTCTAGAGATCTTGAGGTAGCTGGCCTCTCTTCAGAGCTTCCTGAAATGTTCGTAACAAGAGTGGGTCCACCCGAGGCCACAAGAGCTTCCAAAACTCTGCTGGGTACCTGTTGGGGCCTGACGCCTTGCCGGACTGAAGCTGCATCAGGGTTTCCCCCAACTCCTCTAATTTACATTAGCCTTCGGTATCTCTCTGTCTTCCAGTCGCAAATTGGGTATCAGGAGGTCTGCAACGAAGCTTTGCATATCTGGCAGCCACTCCTCCTGGTTGAGGCTGTATAGCGGTTGGTAATAAGTGGTAAAAGCGTCTGCTATTTCTCACTGCCTGTGAAGTGCATACCAAGTCGTCTTTGATGTAAAATATGGGAGTCTCGTTGGCATGGGGTGTTCACAGCCAATGGAGTCTTGTTAGCTTTGTCCCGCCACTGGTATATCTGACTTGCGTAGCTAGCCACGCTGCCCAGGTCTCTTCCATGTTTTCCTGTATTAGAAACATGTGTGCATGTAGAGAATCCCAGAGGATTGAGTCCTCTGTATTGGTAAAGTGTTGCTTTTCTAGCTCAGCAATACGGGATGCCAAGTCCAAGATTTTATGATGAGACTTTATTCTCCGACTTTTGTTGTAGCTAATGGTTTCTTCTCTGAGAGTGGCTTTCAAGGCCTCGGAGAGGACACTCGGGTAGTCAACTGACCCATCGATTTCTGTTAGTTTCTTTCTCCATTTGTTGGCAGGCTGTGCGGAAGTCACAGTCCTGCAGGCACAATCGACTCAGGCGCCACCTTGTCACGGAACACAGAAGCCCCCAAGCGAGGTCCATCTTAATAGGGGAGTGATCCGACAGGCCTCGTGCTAGGATGTGTGTACCGACTACACTATGGCTCTCAGTACAAGGGAGTAAGAAGTAATTGAGATAAAGTCTTGTGCGCATTGGAGAAGTACGTGTATCGGCATTCTAATGGGTGGTGTTCCCGCCACAAATCTAAAAGAGAGACACTGTGCATAAAGGTGCCCAGATTGGTTGGTCGCATCCCTACAACCGGCATCTCGGAAGATCGTTCCAGTCCACGGTCATACACCCCGTTGAGGTCTCCCCCTAGAACCCATGGGGCTGTTAGGAGCTCTAGTAGGAGCTGACTCAGTATCACAATGAACTCTGATGTTAAGGAAGGAGGGAGGAGGGGCATAGCACAAACCAGGGTCAAACCAGGGACAGTATGGCCCCATGCGGTGACCCAGTTACCGCCACACAACGTCCCAGCCTATTCTTTTGATATAGGGGGGACGTGCCTCCACAGCAGTATTGCCACACCTCGTGAGCCGTGGTGCAACCCTGCATGAAACACCCTTGGAAACCCTTTGTGCGCCAGAAAGGGGACCTTATTGCCCATGAGATGCGTTTCTTGCTGGTGGAGTATATCTGGGTTATATTTGTGTGCTGTCTTCATAACTGGCCCTCTTTTTATCTTGTCTAGAAGGCCATTTAAATTCCACGACAGAATTCTGAGTTGTCCCGGGGAGGCGGGTGAGTGGGGGTCAGTCATCAGGCAATGGGCGTGGTCAGATCTGTGGGGATGCTCTAGAGTTGTGTGTGTGCGCAATGTGTGACAATATGTAAACCCTAGGTAAGTTTGTCAGGACTATGTCTAAACAGAAAAAGAACAAACAAAATAGGAAAGGGAACCCATTCCTACCCAAACCCAACCCAACACCCCCATACTTCGCCCCCGAGAAGTACCTATCATGTTGCAACTGGGGATAGTAGCCAACTGGGCTACACCGAGATGTGCAACTCCCCCGCCATGCAAACCCCCACCCAGACAAATCCCAAGCTTACCCCTCCTTCCCCACCCTCCATACACCAAAATACCAACACAAACAACAATGAAAGAAAACACAACCTAGGGCATGGGTTACCAGCCAGCCCTGAGCACCACCACTTAGTTCCAAGCCAGATAGCCAGACACCATTCAGCATTCACTGGTATGAGTCAAGCAGGGAGTCTCTGAGAGAACAGCAGGGGATCAGGTGTGGCAATGTTCTGAGTAGGGTCCACCTCTTACTCAGAGGCCAACCACCCCCCTTAAGATCTGCTGAGTCCCAGCAAACACGCCCTCTGTCCTCTCGACACCAGTTCCTCCTCCGCAGGGCAGTTTTCCAGTCTCCAGGAGGTCATCCATCTCTACTGTCCCTGGCACCCTCCCCCCAACCCCCTCCCCCCATCCACCAGCCGAAAGTGTTCCTTGGTTCCGCAAATTGGGGCGTTCCTCTGCCTCATCCCATGCTGCCTCTGGGGTATCAAAAAACAAAGTTTTGTCATGTTATATGACCTTTAGTTGGGCTGGAAAGAGCATGTAGCGAACACTCAGGGCCCTAAGCTTCTGCTTCACCTACAGGAAGGACCTTCGCTGGAGCTGGACCTTCATGGTATAGTCTGGAAAAATCATTACTTGGGACGGCTGACAGGTAAAAATCTCAAGGGTATGCACTACTCAAAGAATAGCATCTCGGTCAGCATAGTTGAGGATGTGAACGATGAAGGGTCGTGGTGGGGAGCCCACTGGGGGCTTGGCGAGAAGGGCCCTGTTCACACTCTCAATGATAAAGCAAGGTGAGACTTTGGAGGCCGTTAGCCAGCTCTTCAGCCAGTTCGAGATGAACGTGGTGTGTGTGGATCTCTCCACACCTTCCGGGATGCCCACTATGTGAAGATTGTTGTGCCGAGATCTGCCCTTAGCGTCTTCCGCCCTTGCCTCCAGCTTTGTCAACCAGTCAATGCAGGGCGACCAATTGGGATTCATGAGATTTGATGGAGACTTACGTTTTGGACACTCTGGTTTCCACTATTGTGACCCTTTCCGTCGTATTCCGTAGCTTTTGCCTAATGAGTGGTAGGTCGACTCTCAGCTCCCCTATCTTGCCCTCCATCGTAACATTGAGATCTTGCATAGCTTGCAAAATAGAGGCCATTTGGAGGACCTCTGAGCGGACATCACTCCCTCCCACCGCACCCTCCTCCTCCGATGGTGCAGGTTGTTTAGTATATTTGTCCATCTTTTGTTGGGTCATAGGACCTGCGGGTTTGTCATGGGCCATAGCGATGTGGCAGCTCTATAACTCCATTCGGAGACAAATACACAACTGTGTTCCTCGCCAGTGGTTGCTTCCCTCACCATAGCATCAGCCAACCACAGTGTAATCAGCGACCTTCATTGCCTCCCTTCTGCCGCTGCATCAGTCAAGGGTTCTACCAGGGCCTCGTCAGGATGCAGTGCGTCCTGTGCCCTTATGGTGCAACCTCACTCGTGGCACCAGCAGCGCGGGGCAATCCCTCCTGGCTGACACTCCGGCAATGTTTAGAGCTCTATGCTCAGGTCCTGCGATTCGATGTAGCCGCTGCTCACCCGAACCAAGCTCCACCATCTCCACGGAGCATCAAAGAGAGGCCAGTGCTGGCAGAGAGATGTGGCCAGGAGATGTGTGATGTTGATGCACCCAACAAGGCCGTCCCCACCTCGGAGTCCCTGTTGCCTAGTCCGTATTAATAGGACATAGTATGTGTGGATGTGAGAGGAGGGAGCGGGGTGGGAGAGGCAGAGAAAACAAGGCAGGGCCCCCCTTTTCAGCAATCCTTCTTTCAGTTTTTGGGACTCCTGTCACCACAGCCACCACAAGGGGACCCTGAAATAGGCTCCTAGTAGCTCATTGCTAGCTGTATGTCCATGTAGATCTAGAAGTTTGGGGCCTAGCCCTCCCTTTCCTCTCATCCGGGCCTGCTCACCTTGGGAGTTGCCGGCCTCTGGCCTGGTCAAGCCAGTGACAGTCCTCTGGGAGGGGGCACGTACTCCTGCCCACTCATTACCTGCGGTACGTGCAGGCCCTCAGATTTCTGTTGTTTTGCAGTCAAATTTTCTAAATACTGTGGGATTTTTCTTATGTTATGTTTTCACTTTATTACTATTTGAGTGCTGCATAAATACTTTACACATTACCTCTAAGGTAACCCTAAATGCTTTTTGGGCCAAGCTACCCAGGGTTAAGCCCAGGTTAACTTAGTGACTTTTTGTGGTTCACCCTGCCAGGAACTGTAGCTGTTGTTTAACAAGGGCTAACACCACAATCAACCAACAACCCAATTTGTAACAAGACACAATAAGAATATGACATTGTGACACATATAAAAATTAATACTACGGTAGAAATTGTAGCTTTTCATCTCCATCACATAATATTCAAATATTTGTGGATGTTTAATTAATCTGTTATGGCCTTGCTGTACACCCACCACCAAATCGTTTGTTTTTCTTCTATTCTCTACGCACATCTCTTACTCCACTTTGTTACAAGGACCCACCCTTCGCATGATCCATTGCTTTCAACGATCCAGAATTATAATGCTCCCGTAACTTACTTCCACTGTCATGGTCCCAACCATGTAGACACTCCCATCTTCAGAATCACATCAAATTTCACAGACACTTTTCTTCAACCTTGAATATTCTTTTTAATCCTGCCAATTTGTTGTTATGTTTCTGCAAATCATTTCTGTTGTTTGACCCTTACCACCTTAGACAATTCATCAATGTCAGGCATTTTACTCTTGTACCTTTCTATCAATGCCAAGGAAACTAGAGTACACAGGACTCTCTTTTAAGCAAACAGTGATTGCTCTGTCACTGAGTGGGGAGTGATCTTGTAACTTCATAATATCTTGTATATTTCATCCCTCCATACCAAGCCATTCTTGGCTGCCAATTACAGACATTCACTTAACACTTTATTAAAGCGTTTAACCAATCAATTTTCTCAAGGGTAATAAAGGGTTGTCCTGTGATTTCTAATGACTTGCTGTTCATTTTCTGTCACAAACTGGGGACCATAAACTGTGGTTATTGTCTGTGACCACCTCTTCTCTTATCCTAACATGAGTTTTGACACTACTCACATAGCTGACACACATAAAAAACATTTAATTTTCCCTGTCCATCCCAGGCCGCCATGAATCTGATTTGGCTGAATCCTTTAGAAGAAATAAATTTGCTATAATTGTCTTGGAGGAAAAAATGTGACGTTATTAGGATTTGAAGATACATCACATCTAACCACTGTGATAATAGAACTGTATAAATTGTTTCTGAAGTGCACCTATAGCCTTTTCTCTATGTATTGTATGTCATCCTTGGGCAGAGGAACACAAAAAGGGTAGCACCGTTGTGCAGGCGCCAGAATACTTCTGTCCGTGATTGACTAATGTCAGTTTCATATAAGGTCTAATATCACCTCCTTAAAAATCATATCTCAAATATTCTACCTCATTTATGATAAATTTGCACTTCTCAGCCCCAACAGTGAGACCAACTCTTTACAGAATACTCAACATCTCCCTAACACATCGTCACGTTGCTCTACACTGTAACCATCACACCAAAATATAAACTTGCAAAAAAAATCGTCTGGGACAAATCTCCCAACAGCTGCTGCTTTCCATTTTGAAATTCCACAAATGCAGATGCCAATCCAAATAGTGTTTGTATCAATCGAAAAGCACCCACTGATATGGTAAATGATCTAACACAGGAGGTAATGTGACCCAATGATAAGCATCTAATAAATCCAAAGTCAAGAAAACCTTGGCATCTCTCACTGACACCAACATTTGATTACTGATAGGCAGCTGATGCTGATTCACCCATGTGCCATCATCAAGGTATCCTTAAGCAACTCACGTCTTTCCATCCTGTCTAAGACCCAATATTACAGGACTCAACCAATCTGATGACTCGATTGGTTCAAGTATCTGATTTTTACACAATCTCTTTAATTCTTCCTTTAGCGAGTCACTCAATGCTAACTGAATATACCTCTCTTTCTGTAGCGTGGATTAGGAATACCTACAGACAGTGAATGCACATGTGGGAAGACGGTGGAAAGTTTGGAGAACAGGTAGTTGGAAAATGCTTGTCTGTAATAACTAGACCGCATACTTAATTTCAGATTGGCTCCCCACTTCCTAGTTACGGTGAACACTTCTGGTGTACGGGCAGTAGTGCTAATATTTAAGACCCTCTCTACTGAGAGCAGATGCCTAGCGATGTGTTACGTTGTTGCTGAAGTTCTCCCGCTTTCGCTTGAGTTTACACCCATATTCGTTCCTTCACCTTTGTTGTTTTACTTTCCTACAGGTACCCTTCAGTTAGGCTACCCTTCAGTTAGGCCCTTAGTCCTCTGTGTCTTTGCTACTTATGTTTCTGCCCTTTATTTTTCATTTAGTTGTGCTTCCTTCTCAGCTATTACCTTTGTTTGCTCTGGCATTCAGAGATCTTTGCCTGGTACATGTTCTGTCAAAAGCTCATCATCACATCATGTGCCAGAGAAACGGATGAGCCTTTCTTCCACTATGCATGGCTTTATTTAACATATTCTTCCTAACTGTTGCTTTCCACTTCCTTTTACTGGTTTCCCCTTTCTACTTGCCACACTAGGAATCCTAAGAAAGAGAGCATACTCACAGTACCGAAACGATGCCATCCCAAGGAAGTCCAGTCCTGGTTTCCTCCTACCCTTATTCCTGCTGCCCTTTCTCTGTTATCCCCCAACCTCTCAGCTTGTGTTGTATGCCCCATCATGCTGTCGAGAGGTTAAAGGATGGCAGATGTTTCTCAGCATGTCTGCCCTACCGAAACCGAATTGCGGGAACCAGTCTTTCCCTCAATACAGTATGGTAGGTGAACCACTTTGAACACCCAAATCCTTAGTAAACCCACTAGGAAATCTCTGCCTATACACATTGAATCTCATGGTCATTATCACCTCCTCAGGTTGATTTGGATCCAGAAAAATTACAAAACTTAATTAGTCCTTCCAACTAGAAAGTATTTCCCCCTTCCTTACTTCATACACTCTGCCTACAGCTTGTCTGTTTGTGTAATCTCTTTCTGCCACACAATAGCCTATGCTTTCTGCTGCAATATCTTGATTTACACTGGTATCCAATAAAGCCACTGCCTCCAATTTTACAAAGTTATCTATAGCTATTAAAGTATAAGGCAAACATATAAGTCTGCAAACGTGTGCATATCCATTCCTAGAATTCTCACTATACACTTTGAAAGGATGTTATGGTTTGTCCCACTGTACAAATATGTATCATGTTTTATTGTCAGACAGCAGGAGTTCACCTTCATCATTACTATCATAGGTTTTTTACACATCCTACACAATGTTTATACTTTCTCATTCACCATCCGCTTGTGATTGCAAACCTGCTGCACCTTTCTTTTTAGGTCTCGCCTAGCGTTGCTGCGCACATGCGCAGCTCGCTCGGCGAGATTTATTGCTGATGAGGAGTTTCAATAGAGGGCTTGAAGCCCCGCCCCTCATTTCCATTGGCCGGCGTCACCGTTTATGCTAAACGGTGGCCTGCCATTGGAAATGAGGGTTTTTGATTGCCGCCCCTTGGCTTGCGATCCGGACTGGGTCACCTGCTTCACGGCTGTCGTGAAGCACTTTCTTGGTGGGGCCATGTGTTTCTAATTAGAAACACATGGCCCCATAAAGACAAGAGATCCCCATGTTCCGGCTGCAGCGCGGTCCTCTTTCACTTTCGGGACCGCACTTGTTAAAGGGAGGCTCCAGGTGAACGTCATCGAAAGGATGTATATTTTCTGAGAACCCTTGTGTGTCTCGGGGGACGGACACTTATTCCGAAGAGGACTGGAGCTGCAGGGACAGCGTCTTTAAAGGGGGGCTCCTTCTTAAGGACATCCTCCATAGGGTCTTCCCTTTTTTTTCTGCCTACCCCCCGTGCTGCAGGGCTGGTCAGCAGCAGAGTTATTTAAGCAGCGCAACATGGACTTTTCAGGACACACATTGTAACCTATGATCAAGCGCAGTTGTCAGTTTCCTGCCTCTCCGTTTTTGCATTTTTGCGCAAAAGGAAGACTTTCTCTGTGTTTCCCGATGCTGAGCGATGGATAGGGCCGGAGAGATGGTGGAGCGGCGGGAGGAGGGCGATGCCAGGGCGGCGCTGCCGGTTCCCGCGGTGGCCGAGGCTGGCTGCAGGAATGGAGGGCAGGGTTCGGCGGCGGGGGCCCCGGGGGCGGCACTGCAGCACTGCGAGGTCCTGCAGAACATGATCAACATCTCCATCTCCAACCTGCGGGGGCTCCGCACCCAGTGCGCCGCCTCCAACAACCTGACCCATCGGGAGATACGCACGGTGGAGGTAAGAGCGGCGCTATATCGGGGGAGGTTTGAGCGGGCTGGGTGGAGGGCAGAACCATTATATCAGAGGGCGTTATATGGAGGGGTGAGGTCTGCACTATGTATGACCCTGCAAGACATACGCAGTATGGATGTAAGGGCAGCGGTATAGCAGGGGGCGTTATATGGAGGAGTGAAGGCTGCACTTTATATGACCCTGCGAGACATACGCAGTATGGATGTAAGGGCAGCGGTATACCCGGGGCGTGATAGGCGGGGAGGGGAACTCCACATACTATGGTCTAACGGGAGATCTGCGATGTGGATGTAAGGACAGCACTATATGGGGAGTCATGGTCTATTGCATAATCCTTCTCTGATCTGCACTGTGGAGGTAAGGGCAGCGTAAGCATTAAAATCAGGGCAGTTATGTGCAGCGGGATGGGTCTCAGGAGATCCGCACTGTGGAGGTAAGGGCAGATTTATATATAGTGCGTTATATGGAGGGGTAAGTTCTGCACACTGGAAAGTATGACCCTGCTAGATATTTGCAGGGTGAATGTAAGGACAGCGTTATATCAACGGGTGTTATGCGAGGGGGCGGCGATGTCTGCATACTGTATGGCCCTGCGGTAGGTCAGCACAGTGCATGGCAACGTTATATCAGAGGGGGTGTCTGTCTGCACATGGCATCGCCCTAAGGGAGATCCGCACAGTGAAAGTGAGGGAGGGCTGCATATTGGTGGGGGAGGCGGGAGTGCCACACACTATGGCCCTGCGGGAGATCTGTGACGTCAAGTGGCTGTAAGAGCAGCGTTATATAGGCGACTGGTGGTTTGGTCACATTGCACGGCCCTGTGGAGATAGCACTGTGGAAGGAAGGGCAGCGTTATATCAGAGGGCGCTAGATGGGAGGGAGGTGAAGTCTGCACACTCTATGGTCCGCCGGAAGAGCAGAGTGAATGCAAAGGCAGCGTTATACAGGGGGGTCGACTGCAAAATGCATGGCCCTGCGGAAGATCAGCACTGTAGTAGTAAGGGTGGCGATATATCGGGGCTATATGTACAGTGATAAGCTGTACATTATGTGGCCCTGCGGAGATCAGTACTGTGGTGGGGGGTATGGGCCGCGTTCTATCGGGGCGAATAATGGCGGGATGGTGAGGTCTGCACACTGTGTGGGCCTGCAGGAGACTAGCACTTTGGGGGTAAGGTCAGCATTATAGCAGAGGGGTGTTATATATATTCTGGGAGCGGGTCCGTAGTTGTATAGTCCAGCGGCAGACCGACCGGCATGCAGAGGTAAACGAGCAGACAGGCTTACATCAAGGGTCGCCCGCGGGACATCCGCTTTTTGTCCTGGGGGGTGGTGGGGTATTTTAATATGAGGGGGTCGGATATTGAGCGGTTCAGCGATACCTATTACTGAGGTAACTTGTGGTCCGATCAGCTTTATATCAGGTGGAGCCGCTCCGTATATTGCTCCGCCAGGTGTACACCCCCACCTCTGTGGGAAAATACAACATTATATCAAGAGCGTTAGGTAGAGGGGATGAACATGGTACTGCCCAGAGGCACGTCAGCTCCACGGAGGTAACTTGAGAGTGGGCCTGCGTTATTGCCTTATGTCAGTGATGATTGGAACAATCTTGTGAAAATATCTTGGCTAATTTGACTTTTGTTGTGGATTCGCCACCGAGGCATGTCAAATAAAAGAGCCATCATGCAGCCCTGGCTTCCCACACAGCTGAAATTATACTGTTTCCTTCCCGGGCGACGGCGTTCCCATTCCTCTGTTTATTATGCAAATAATACGGTGTTTATTCAGAGAAACCAACGTATTTTCAGCGTTTCATTTCATTTAACGGTTACGCACGTACCAATCCCTTTCGGGAAGCAGCTGACATTTTCTGTTCTGAGGCGTTGTTTCTGCATCACTCAAGTATCTAACTGAAGGCAGCGGATCTAGCTGGTGCGATATGTCCCTGCTGCAGCACTGTCGTGCTAAGGCCACACAGAGGAGTTGTGGTGAACCCGGCAGGTAAACTGATGGCTTCCTGGCAGGGCCGGTGCTAGGCATAGGCAGTGTGGGCAGCTGCCCAGGACCCTGCACTCAGCCCACCAAATTGGGGCCCAGCAGCAGTGCAACACAGCCAGGCCACGGCGGCACAGGGACACTGGTCCTCCTCTGCTTTCTGCCATTACAATTGAAAACAAGCATTAAAAATGCAATAGGTCTCGCCTTTCATTAAGTTAAAGCCATTTGCTTTGCTATACAATACCAATAGCAAAGCAAATGGCTTTAACTTAATCAAAGGCGAGACCTATTGCATTTTCAATGCTTGTTTGTCTTTTGTAACAGATTCCCTTCTTCAGTTTTGCCCATAATATTATTTTGGTCATATATGGATGTTCTCTTTATGCATTTTGCAATGTTGATAGTCTTATCAAGAGACAGTTATTTTAAACTTAATACCTTCTCTTGTATTTTTAGGTTGCTAGTTCTATCAATTGGTCTCTTATAATTTCTTTAAGAAGATCCCAAAACTTCCATGTTTTTGCTAGAGTATGGAATGCAGCCACATATTGCTCTACTGATTCATATGCAAACTGCAAAGAAAAACAAGCTTTGGAAAAGCAAACAGGTCTGGTGTTGGCAACCAGCCTTTTTGATTTGCTAATGTATTTTTTGTCATGGCTTTTGTAAAAATATATTGTTAGGTAAGCTCTCCGGCCCTAGCCACTATTAACAAACATTGCCCAAAAACAAAATTATTTTTTTGGTCTCAAAAAGCACATATTACCATTATAGCCCTGGGCTCTGAATGACTAGTCTACATGGGGTGTGCTCATTGTGAAAGAAACGAAGGCTGTCACTCACAATGAAGTTAGCTAAAGGCTTAAGTGGGTAGCCCCACTCTGTAATGGCAAAGAAAAAAAATAATAGATCAACAGCCCAATGAATGAAGAGGACTGTCTGAAATACCCTAGAAGTTAAATATATTATAATTATATACAGGGCCAGCTTTTGGCATGAGTGAGCTTAGTCCAGGGCGCCAATATTTATAGAGGTGCTCAGAGATGTCTGCATTAAAATCATGCAAACAGCAGTGTGCAATAGCTCCAGAGACTCAATTTGAAGTGCCTTTTATCACTTCTCAATGTGTCGCAGTTCTTTTTTTTAACACCCCATCAACACTTTTTCTTGCCCTTCCCTCTCACCCCCTGCCATCACATACCAACATCACCCCCAAGAAAGAACTTGGTACCAGTCTGACACACCTGAGATGTGAATGATTCAGGTGAGTTGGGTGAGGTGCAGAGATGTTTGTGTTCGGAAGCCAGTCAAATCAGTTTAGAGCTAACCTGTGAATACAAAAGGGGCTCCCTGCTGCTTCATTTTATTCTTGAACAGCGAGGACTCCAACTTCATTAGACACAGCACTCTATACGAGCAAATGGGACAAAGGTTGCCAGACTCGGGCGTGGCCAGCAACATGGCCGAGTAGGACGTGCCTCATAAGAGCTCTGGCCGGAGCGTATGAATCTGAATCAAATCATGCAGTTTGAAATCATTTATAGGGTCATGCCTGCCCTGTTTAATATGACCTTTTCTTAGGCAAGGTAAATTGACCTCCGCAAGCTGAATCAGAGGAGCCGAGGCTCGAAAACACTACTGGGCCTGTACTGCGGCCGAGGCTGCGGCTCGCATGCAGCTGAGAAGTTACCAGTGGACTCCCGCAGCCTCCACCTTGCACCT
Source organism: Calotriton arnoldi (assembly GCA_963921515.1). Classification (NCBI taxonomy): domain Eukaryota; kingdom Metazoa; phylum Chordata; class Amphibia; order Caudata; family Salamandridae; genus Calotriton; species Calotriton arnoldi. Next base: position 295,034 of record CAWUFW010002358.1, read on the forward strand.
CCTGAGATCCCAAGGGGATCTGCCAAGACGGGGGCGGAAACGGGCCTGCCGACACAAGGTACAGTGAGGTAAAACACCGAGACCAGCGGGTGAGAGGGGCCGTGCAGTCGCAGTGAATGGGCAGGAGCACGCCGCGGCAAACCAGCCGACCAGCCCGCGGGACGAGCGTGGAGACTGCCTTGCCCAGGGCCAGGAGCCGGGAGTTGAAGACCGGACTGGGGGCACATGTCCCCCACCTACTGCCTGCCCCCAACTGCGGTCGGGCCGGTTGCTGTCGCCCTCCCCCACCCCCTGAATCCCAAGGGAAGGAAGCCGGAACAAGAGCGGTGACAGTCCTGCTGGCACGGGCCATAGAGACACACTCACCGGGACCTGTGAGCGAGAGGGGCTGCGCGGTCGCGGTGCGTAGTCAGGGCCGCGCCGCAACGGACTAGCAGAGCCGGCTGCTTAACAAGTACGACAACTGGAGGAGTTCCCCATCGGGGCACGGAGCCAGGGGTTGGAGGTCGTCCCAAGGGGGCCTGAGGACAAAGGAGGCCGGACAGAGAGAGGTGGTCACGTTCGCTATTGACCCTAAGTCCAGGAAAGGTTGCACCCCCCCCCCGCCAGGGGGCCAGAAGGTTGAGCGTGGGGGGTGAAGATCCCGGCACAGAGGAACGACCACACAGAAACGGCCTGGCAGACGGGACGCACACTGATCCTTGAGAGCGCCTGGCATGCACCACCCCAGACCGGGGAGAAGCATACAGTAGCGAAGCGTAGGGAGTCCCTGGTGTCAGACTGGCCACGGGACCCTTCCCACTGAAACCACACATTGACTTTCCTGGAAATCAAATTTTAAGACATCCCTGGGATAGCGGCTAGACAGACACACGACTGGCCGACAACTAGCCTGCACAAACTGAACCCCAATTAAGATTGATATAGACCTTCATTTAACACATGCCAGTAGAGGCAGCCAAGTGCACACTGGACTCACACCCTAATTCCTGAGCGAGACTAAAAGATCTTCCCACATCCCCCGAAACAAGGTTGATATCGGATTTGGGGGGGAGAAGACCCCTGCTGTCAGACTCGGACTGCCCGCCAGACCCGCTCAGTGCCACATAGTAGAGGTGAGGGGGAATTTATGCCTAACGGACAAAGACACGATAAGATGAACCCAGAGAGCCAGATACTTCCAATTAGATATACCCGGATGGGGAAGACGACGCGTTGGGACAGAAGAAGAGGAGACACTGGGAATACAAGTGTACACCCAGAGCAAGTAAGATGATCCCACGGACACTCCCAAATGGATTCAACAATGGGGAGAGACAAAGAACCCAAACCTCCCAAACAAGGGAAAATGGACAGCTACACAAAACCGGTCACCCCTCCTGAAACCGCACAACCCCCACTGCCAGACACGGCCACACTGCTACAGGCAATACAATCCTCCAGAGAGATACTTTGAGACAAAATAGGGGAAGTTAACTCGGAGGTAATGCTGCTTCGCCAGGACCTGCGTAACGTCTCCGAAAGGGTCGCCATGGCCGAAAAGTGCGACATGGAAGCTGAAGAGGCTCTAAGAGAATTACGCACAGGGGTGGCAGAGCTCCGGGAAACCAGCCAAAATGTTCTCTGGTGCATTGATGATGCCGAAAATAGGGCCTGGCGAAACAACCTCCATTTTGTAAGCTTCCCAGAGGAGTTGAGAAGGCGAGCGCACCAACCTTCCTCTCCACATGGCTGAAAAACATCATCTCACCGGACAAATTCTCTGCTTGTTTAGTGATTGAAAGAGCACATCGGGCAAGAGCCCTATCAGGCGCACCCCCCAGGCCAATAATAGCGAGATTTCTAAACTTTCTAGACAGAGACATGATCCTGTGACAAGCCAGACAACTGGGAGAAATAAGACATGAAAACTCTAAAATAATGATCTTTCAAGACTACAGCTGTGAGGTACAGCGCCAACGGCGGACCTTTAACTCAGTGAAAGCCAAACTCAGGGCCCACCAAATACAGTACATGCTCCTGTTCCCAGCAAAGCTCAAAGTCATCTATATGGGCAAAATGCACTTCTTTAAGTCTCCGGGAGAGGCTTGGACATGGGTGGAAGAGAGACCGGTCCTGCATCTATCCAGAGAGAGGCGAACCGGAACACGCGCATCCGGCACATTAACCTCTGGGACCAACGGGAAACTGCAACAAAGATGCATAATGGAACATCAGAGAAGCCAAAACATGGGGGGCACCCCATATACGTTGCGGGGATCAGGACGGAGTGGGAGAGAACTCAAAACAAGGGGGAAATCTACCGCACAGAGGAAAACAAGAGCAACTGATGATTCCAGTCTGAGAGATTTAATCTCGGAATCTGACAATCATGAGATGTCTTCGGAAAACGAAACTCCACACCCGCTAGTCACTGAAATAATAACAATGCAGCATAACATGAAACAGATTCACCCACCACAACCAAAGGAAATCAGAGGACCAACACACTCAAGAGAATGAACTATAACAAATGCTCCGGCCACGGGGGACAACAGCACTATAAACGATACACCGGCCGCCCCTACCTGGCACTGAACTCCCAAGAACAGAGGGACTGCTAAGGTGACACCTCTTCAGAGAAGACTGAACTGTTTGCATGCTGTGAGAGTTTGAACTTATAGCATAACGTTTTAATAGTTGGGGGAGGGCGACAGGCCTCTTCTTCTCCTCTTACACACAGTAACCCAATGGTCTGGAGGTCGAGTGATGTGAGTAGGATGTGGGGGTGGGTTGTAGGGTTGGTTGGAAGGGATACGGGAATGTTGTCCTGCAAGTTCAAATGCAGATTTACAGAACCGGTATAGATAGGGGGAAACAGCGTTTACATCGCATGTGCTACAGCGCATGCGATTACAACGCGGTCGTTACAACGACCGCGTTGTTACAATGCAAGCCATTACATCGCAAGTCGTTTCTATGACTTGCTGTAGGGGACGCGCTAAACTAGTTATAATTTACTATTCCAACACCTTCCCTACTGTTGCACATGCTGGAGTTGGTATAGTAAATTATACTATTCCTAAGTCCAGCGCACCCCCTCAGCAAGTCGTAGAAACGACTTGCGATGTAACAACGCGGTCATTGTAACAACCGCGTTGTAATCGCATGCAGTGTAGCGCATGCGATGTAACATCGCATATTCATAGATAGGCAATGGCTTTGGTGTTTGAAGGGAAGCTCCAAGTACACGACACACATACAGTTAGCACGAGTAGGAGGTAGGCCGCATCCATGTCGAACCCTGTACATAACTCGGCCCTCACGTGCCTTTACGTGGAACGTGAACTACCTTGGAGACAGGATCAAAAGAGGGCTGGTCTCGCGCCACATTAAACGTTTACACCCGGATGTGGTGATGCTCCAGGAGACTCACCTACAAGGTACCAAATGTGGGTTCCTGGAGAGAGGAACATATAGGGTCCTGGCCAACACAAGATATACCACTGGATCCCGAAGAGTAGCGATTATGATAAGAAAGACACTCCCCTTTAAGGTATCACACACATGGGTGGACTCCTATGACACATATGCTGGGGTAGCGGGTACTTGGGACAGAATGAAATTGACCCGCGTCTGTGTCTACGCCCCACCACAACTACAGGCATGCACATTGACTAAAGTGACGGAAGTCCTCTTAGAGGCTCCGGCCTCCCTCCATATAATAGGAGGTGATTTCAAATTTTTTTTTTTTTAAAACAGACTTTTATTGATTTCCCCAAAAAATAAAAGCCATACAAACATCGTCATGGGCATCATAAAGAACTGGCGGAGGAGGAAATATATATTCCAATTGTGAACATCATCAGCCCGCAACCTTCCCATACTGCTATAGACACAGGCCTCGCCAGGGGCCCCAGAGGCCAATAGCTAAATCTCTGCCTCGCCTCATGAAAAGCCTAATTGGCAATTCTGTTCCCTGCCCTGTGTACGACAGCCCAACATACAAGTTCGATCAGAAACACCCCAACACCCAGCCCACCCCCCTAGCCCTTCAATCCCCCAACGGAGCCCCCTCTCCCCCCCAAGCATGCCGCTGATCACTAAAGTTCTCAAGGAGCCTTCCAGCCCTCCTGCTCTGCCTATTAAAAACCCTGCCTCATGGAGCCTCCCCTAACGCAGGCAGGGAACCCTGGGGAGGGCTCCTGCAAGTCTCACGCCAACCACCATGCCTCCCCGACAACAAGTACCAGCCATCTCAGGCAATCCCTGCTTCCTCCCTCTCGTCAGGGAGGTCCTCCACTTCATCAGGCGGGTGTTTAACCAGCTCCACGAGCGCCGCCCATGCCCGAGCCATTTCCATTGATTTCTCGTTCCCAGTACGCCTAGCCACACCTAGCCTATAATTCCCCTCACTCTCTGCCCACTTCAGCAGCTCCCTTCGCCAGCGCCCCAGTATGGGTCCCTGCCTCGCCCTCCAATGGGTGGTAAGTTCTCTTTTCGCCAATACTAACCCCAGATCGATGAACTTGCTGGTAATTTTGTTTTTGGCAGTATGCGGAAACCCGTGTAGCAAACAAACCCTTGGTGTCAGAGCTAACTCCCTCTCCGTCACAGTCGTCAGGACCGTCGTCACCCCTCGCCAATAGTCCCCCAATTGTGGACAGCCCCAGAACATATGCAAAAACCTCGCCCCCTCCAGAGCACACCGAGGACAAGTAGTAGACGCCCCAAAATATTCATTAATTTTACCCGGCGTTAAGTATGCCCTGTGTAAGACATAGAATTGAATTAGTTGAAAACGCGCGTTTCGAGTGCTCCTCCATGCCCTCTCTACCATTGCTCCCCAAGCTTTTTCTTCAATGGGTTCCCCCAAGTCCGCCTCCCATTTAAGTCGTAGCGCCGTCAAGGGCTGGCGTAAGTCCTGGGTAATCCGCCGATAAAGACAAGTCACCGCTTTTACAGTTCCTGCAGCCATAACTATGTACTGGCAGGCAAGGAACGTGTCCGGCTCCGTTATCCCTGTCCGCCAGTGCCTTCTGACAGCTGCCGTCAGGGCCGCATGTAACAGGAAATCCCCCCGCGGAAGGTCATGACGCTCCATAAGATTATTAAAAGGGAGGAGGTTGCCATCTTCGTAAAGATCACCCAGCGTGAGGACTCCTGCCTCCCCCCAGGCCTGCAGCTTACTCCAGTCTCCCCCATGGGGCAGCACCTCGCACATTTTCAGCGGGATTTCGGGCGCATATGGGATCTTAATGCGCTTTGTCCTGACCATGCGCGCCCAGCACCGCTGCACCACTCGCAAATCGGGCCGCACTAATTCACCCCTCAATGGCACCCGCAACAGGACGCAGGACAAAGGCGCCAACTCGGATCTGGCCCCTCCAACTCTTCCGGGTTCCTGAGGCGACCCGCTATCCACCGCGTGAACCATTGGAGCTGTGCGGCATGATAATAGCTTTCAAAGTCCGGCACCGCGAAGCCCCCCTCCGCTCTCGGTCGCAGCATGGTACCCAAGGCAACCCTCCGCCTCCCAGCGCCCCACAGGAACCCTGTGAGTAGGGTATTAAGTTGCGCAAAAAACTTACCCGGGATCCAGACAGGGAGCGTTCCAAAGTAATAAAGGAACCGCGGCAGGATGACCATCGTCACTAACGCAACCCTGCCCGCTACGGATAACGGGAGAGTCCCCCAAAAGTCGAAACAAGACTTGGCGCTACGCAACGCTCGGCCCACATTTCCCTCCAGCAGGTCGTCACGATCATTGTAAATCCGGGTCCCTAGGTAAGTCAAGCAACGAGGTTCCCAAATTACAGCTCCTGCATTCCGGTGATCCAGCCTACCCGCCCTAACAGGAAACAGACACGACTTGGCCCAATTCACACGGAGCCCCGCTATTCTCCCCAATACCTCTAGCAGTTCCCTCGCTCCTCGAAGCGCAGCCGCAGAGTCCGGGAGGAACATGAGCAGATCGTCCGCATATAATGCTATATGCTGCACCTGTCCTTCCACCAGTAGCCCCGGGTAGAACCTCCCCATTCTGGCATGGGCAGCCAGGGGCTCCACCGCCAGAGCAAACAGCAGGGGAGACAACGGGCACCCCTGCCTCGTCCCCCGGGCAACCTCCCAAGGAGCAGAGATTAAGCCCCCCGTCTGAACCCTGACAGTGGATGCACTGTACAGCAACTTTGTCCATCGCAACAAACCTTCCCCCAGACCAAATTCCCTCAGCACATCAAAAAGATAAGGCCATTCCAGGCTATCAAAGGCCTTTTCAATATCGACCGCAAAAATGCAGGCTTCCTCTGCATCATATGTGTCTGACTCCAAGATGCGCATGAGTCTGCGAACATTCATTGCAGTATTCCGGGATGGTATGAATCCGGCCTGATCCCTGTGAACCAGCGTCATCATGTACGGCATCAATCGACTCGCCAGTACCCGGCTTAAGATTTTATAATCCAGGTTAAGCATCGCCAGGGGTCTGTACGAGGAGCGGTCCCAGGCAGGTTTACCCGGCTTGAGAAGCGGGACTATAATGGCTTCACGCGTAGAGACAGGGAGGACGCCCTCCTGGCGCGCTCTATTATACAGTGCCACCAGATAGGGGACCAGCACATCAGCATAGGCCGCGTAGAATTCCACTGGCAGCCCATCCGTGCCAGGCGTTTTATTCCTGGCCATGTGTTTTATAGCACGACGAACTTCGCCCGCCTCAACGTCCCTACCAAGAGCTTCTGCCTCCTCAGGTTCAATTTTAGGGAGGTCAGCTCCTAGCAGAAATACCTCATCCCCAGGGAGGCTATGGCCCAGCCTGCTCCGATATAACTCGGTATAATACTGCAAAAATTGGTCATTAATACCCTGTTGGGTGTAAAACACCTCATCTCCCAGGCCTCTCAATTCCAGAATTGCCACCCCCCTTCTTGCTGGGTTGGCAAGCCAAGCTAGTAATGCTCCCGACTTGTCGCGTTCCGCATGCGCCCCGTCCGTATAGGCTTTGTAGTCGAAACAGCGCAGCCTTTCAATTTGAACCGCTAGTTCCTCCCGGGCAGCGAGTAGCTCATCATGTCTGTCCGGCCACTCCGGGCGCTCCTGTTCCCGATCGCGCAACTGCTGTTCCGCCTTTGCCACATCCTGCAGCAGCACTCTGCGAACTCCCACTACTTCCCCTATACAGCGTCCCCTGACCACCGATTTAAAAGCATCCCACTCAACCATCAGGGAAGAGGCTGAGTTGGCATTAATCCTAAAATACTCTTCAATGGCCGAGCCCAGTACATCCCGAAACACCGGGTCTTCCAAGGTGTCTGGTCTGAGACGCCACGTAGGAATAGCAGGCCTATCGCGTAGCCAATGCAGTATTACCAACAACGGGTTATGATCAGAGGACGTTCTAGCTAAGTACTTGCTATGCATCATCCCCCCATGCACGTCCGGAGAACAAAGGACTGAATCCAACCGAACATGCAGGTCATGTAATGTCGAAAAATAAGAATAGTCCCTGTCATTGGGATGGTGAGCCCTCCATGTATCAGTCAGTCCCCATTGTTGCTGCCAAGATCGCCTCACCGCAGCCAGCCTATGTACTGAGGCGTCCACAAGGGGAGGGTGGGAACGGTCCAATGAGACGTCCGCGACGCAATTAAAGTCACCCCCCAGGAGCACAGACCCCACCAGCAAGGGCGCTAGCTTCCGTGAGAGATCCCCAAAAAATGAAGCTTGATCAGCGTTAGGGGCGTATATACTCCCTATAACAATATCTCTGCCATCTAGGTGCCCCTTCACTACAACATATCTACCCTCGGGGTCAATCAGCTGCGCAGTACTCTGGAACGGAACTCCAGCTCTTATCCAAATCAGTGCGCCCCACGCATATGCCGAATATGTTGTGCAGAATACCTGCCCTCTCCATCTACGCTGCAAGGCTACTCCCTCTTGCTTGGTTAAGTGCGTCTCCTGGAGAAGCACAATCTGCACCCCTCTCCGTCTAAGATAGGCATGAATTTTTTGGCGGTATTTCATATTATGCATCCCCCTGATATTCCAGGATAGGCACCTAAGACCTACGGTGGTTCCTATGGTGCAATGGTATGCATTCTGTCCTCCATATCTCCCCCAGCGGCATGCTTGGCCCCAAGAACTCCCTCCCCCCTTACCACCCGAACTCCCAACTCCCACTCCCCGGGACAGGTCCCCTTAAACTAGTTCCCATCCAAACTGGTGTCCCCATCAACTGTGCGAAAATAGGTAGTGGGACGAGTGTCGACCCTGTGGGACCCAGAGCCCCCCCCGGTCCCCCCGCCCAATCTATGCCGATATGCGGGCCCCCATCAGTACTCAGTGATTGATGCCCCCCCTCACTCCTCACAGTCCGTAGACCCTTATAGCAAGCAAGGCTGGATCCAAGCGGAAGTCGACCTTATCCAGGCATCGCCTATCAGCTCAACCAAACAAGTCCACCGTGTGCGGAGTGACCACCTTCAACTCAGAATCCGAGTCCCCATTCGTGCTTCCAGGTAGGGAGATCTCGGACCCAGCCGACCGTCGGCCAGTGGAAATAGAGTTCGGGCTGGCCTCGCCCTGACTGATCTCTGCAACCGCCTGCACAGCTCTATCTCCTTCTAGTCGTTGGTCCGGAATCGAAAGTGCCTTTGGCGGGCTCGCATGCTCTGGGGATCTCCTCCCTCCACTACTTGTTGCGGAACTCCGCCTGGATCTGGTTTGGCGCATCTCCAGCCATTGCCATCCATCTTGCAGGGCGGTGAAGAAGAGTGTGTCGGTGCCGTCCACCACTCGCAAGCGCGCTGGGAAGAACATAACATATTGTATGTGGAGTTGGCGCAGTTTTCGTTTATGAGCCAGGAAAGAGGTTCGTTGCCTCTGAACCTCTCTAGTGTAGTCCGGGAATATCATCACTCTTGAATTCTCGATTTGTAACTGCTGCTTCCCCCGAGCCTGCTGCAACAGGTGGTCTCTGTCCCGGTAGTGCAATAGCCTCACCACCAGCGGCCGCGGGGGTGCACCAGGCTTGGGAGGCCTAGCCGGGACCCTATGAGCTCTCTCCAGAGCAAAGAACGGCGACAACCCCTCCGGGGCAACCTCCGTCTGGAGCCACCTTTCCAAATACCGGACAGCATCATCTCCCTCCGCCCGTTCTGGCACCCACACTATGCGGAGGTTATTCCTGCGGGAGCGCCCCTCACTATCCTCCGCCCTCATCTCCAAGACCCGAACTTTGTCCTCCACCTGTTTCAAGGAGCGCTGCAAGGTAGCCACTGCGTCCGGGACCCCTTCCAGCACATTCTCAGTTGTCTTCACTTGCTCCTTCTGCTTCCTGTGGTCTTCTTTGAGCAGAGTAAGGTCCACTCCGATGGCATCAATTTTCGCCTCGAGGGCCACTCTTGTAGAAGAGATTGCTTGCATTATGTCGACCAATGTTGGGCCCCCGGGGCCATCCGCACCGGAGCGCTCCGCCACTTCCTCCTCATCATCTGTCTGTGGTCCTGCTCCCTCCTCCTGGACGACCACATGGCTCTTTTTCCTGGACACTCGCCCCAGCTCAGCAAGCCTCAGGAGACTGTGCCGCGCCCCCCCAACAGCAGGGGGGCACCTGCACTTGAGTTGACTGCCCTCCGGGGCAGAACCTCCCTACAAACAGGGTACCGAAGCAGGAGCAGGTCCCAGACAGGGGCGGATGTTCAGAGACTCAATCCCCAGGCGTGTGGTCAGAGCTTCCCAGGGGCGTCAGTACCCCGACCGGGCCTCACAGACCCTCCACCATCCAGCAGCAGTCGACCGGTGCCCTCTCGCCCACTAGTGGCTTCGTCGTGGGCAGCACAACAGGGAGGAAACGCCCCAACGTACACAGCACACCTTCGCCAGCACCTCCCGGTCCGCCGAGGCTCCTGCACCTCACCCCCTGCGCTGCGACAAGACCTGCGGGCCTGGACTCTCCCAATCAGCCCCTACCGCCACCAGCTGCGCTGTCCAGATAGCTCGTAGCCGCGATCAGGGTCGCGAGGAATACTCTAGGGGCCCAGAGAGTCCACCAGGGGCCTAATGCGACTCCAAGCGTTGTTCTACGCCCCGTCACGGATCCACATGCGCTCTTCAGCCTCTTGCACAAGATCACTCATAGGCCTCTGGACAGCTAGTTGGACCCGAATTCAGCGCGCCTCCACTGGCGCTGGACGCGCCTCGCCCGTCGCGCATCCACTTCTAGCCCAGGGAGGGCCCTCCAAACATCGGCTCCCTGCTTCAGGGACAATGGCCACCAGTCCCGCTCCTCGTCCCTTTCCACTCGCTCATTCACCGGGTCTCACCTCCGATACACGGAGCCGCCATCTTAGAGCCAGGACCCAATGTCAGGCTTGGCACGCTCCCTCACCAGCCGCCGCCTGGATATCAGCGCCTCCGTGTTCCTCCATCACCTGGGCAGCTCCGGAGCCTCCCCGCCTTCCCCCAGCCGCAAGGCACAGAGCTCTGGTCATGGCCGCCGGCGAAAGCCTCTCCGTCAAGCCGTGGCCGCCATCTTAGGTCGCCGCCGCCGGAGCCGAGCAGGGCAATAAATTGCGTTTAACTCTGCACCACCGTCTCCTGGGTCGCCGCCAAATCTTCCCCAGGGGCAGCAGGCATTCCGACAGACGCTGAGCCTACAGGGGCCCCCGCAATACTTCAGGATGGGTTACTACAGAGGGAGGCCACGGAGGAGCTCCGAGGTCCGCTGCTGATTACATTGGCGCCGAGACACGCCCCCCCGTGATTTCAATGATGTAATGGACAAGTCCATGGATCGCACCGGAGGTCAGGGCCGTCCGACCGCCTCTATCCCACTGGCGTGAGCGCAGACAAAATGGGACTGGTGGACTTGGGAGGGCACAGAACCCACAGATTAAACAATATTCATATTTTTCCGGGGCACATAGGGTCTACATAGGGGACTACATTTTTATCTCGGCAGGGGAACTGGGAGAGGTCCGAGAGACAGACTATCTAGCAAGGGGACTATCCGATCACTCACCATTATGGATACAGGTGGGAGGTAGGGATCGGAAAACACAACCCCAATGGAGACTCACAGCTGAGGATCTATAAAAGGGAAATATTATTAGAGGAATAAGGGCAGACACTGAGATCTTCTTTAGAGAAAATGAAGGAACGTCCAGGTCTGGGGTTACACTCTGGGAGGCACACAAAATTGAGAGTCAGGGCACAAAGCAGCATGGATTGGGAAAAGAAAAAGGAAACTGAACAGATGGAGAAATTGGACCACCAGATCCTGACAATAGAGGAACAGGTCATCGTTAGGCCAGACCCGCTACTCACTTGACAGCTGGACGCATTAAGGCAGGAGTATAGAGACCTGGCACGTGATGCAGCCAGAGACTAACATGTAGCTACCCTTCACCGATTATACGATGTTGGTGATAAGGCTGGGAACCTATTAGCCTGGCAAAGTAAAAGAGAAACAGAGAGCAGATGGGTCCGGTCCATAGTAGATGTCCAGGGACTGACATGTACCACTGATGAGCAGATAGCGACGGCGTTCGCCACATATTATAAAGACTTCTATGAGGCCAAACCCATCTGTGATGCCCCTGAGATAGAGGACTACCTGACAGGAATACAGAATCTAACCCTAGTTGAGACTGATAAGCAGGAGTTAGACGATGATCTGACATTAAAAGAAGTAAAGGCGGCAACATCAAAATTGCACCCAAGCAAAACCCCTGGTCCAAATGGCTTACCAGCCGAGTTTTATAAAAGGTGCACAGACCTCCTGAGCCCACACCTGCTCAACCGCTTCTAGGGCATGTACAACAAAGGGGCCCTCCCACCAGACTTGCGTATGGTCACAATAGTAACTATACACAAGGAGGGCAAGCCAAGGGATAGATGCGAGTCATACCGCCCGATATCACTCCTGAATGTGGAGGTGAAGGTACTCGCGACCATTCTGGCCGCAAGAATGCAGCATGTGATAACGACAGTGCTACATTGTGATCAGTCGGGCTTCATGCCTGGTAGGGCGACCAGGTGCAATCTTCACAGAACCCACAACTGGCTAATGGAGACCAGAGACCGAGACACTCCCCATATATTCTTGTCCCTTGACGCTGAGAAAGCGTTGCACGCGGTATACTGGCCCTTCTTGGAATCTACCTTGATTAAGTCTGGATTCGGACCAAAGTTCAGAAAGTGGGTGGCGCTGCTGTACAATTCTCCCAGGGCGACTGTACGAGTGAATGGCAGAACATCTCAGGACTTCCCAATAGGCCGGGGGACTAGACAGGGCTATCCCCGTCTCCACTGCTGTTTGCGCTGACTGTAGAGATGCTAGCATGTCGAGTTAGACAGAACCCGGGGATTCAGGGTTTTAGGGTCACACAGAGAGACACAAATGAAGAGAAAATATCCCTCTACGCAGACGATATTTTACTATACATAACGGAACCCGCCAATACAATCCCCATCCTCTTCTAGACTATTGAGTACTATGGACGACACTCAGGTTATAAGGTAAATTGGCATAAGTCAATGGCATTCAGCCCCAGACCACTAAGAGTCTGGCCTCCCCTGCCAAAAGACCTGAGGGTAGTTGAGGAGGGTTTTAAATATCTGGGTATATTCCTCATGACAGATAAGAGACTGTGCCATAAACACAATGTCCTACGAATACTGAGCAAATTCAAAGACGATAAGGAGAGATGGAAGACTCTACCACTCATGATTATGGGCCTGTGAGGCCGCAGACCCAGGGACGCCGTTCTTACCGGCTATCGGAGAATGACATCGTCCAAACACTTCCTCGATCAGGGACCGGACTCCGAGGGTCGGGTTTCGGGAAGCCACGTTCAGGAGGATAGCCACACCCATTTGTCATATTTCCCCACAGCGAGGCGAGGAGACGGAAGTAGGAGGAGCTGAACCCGGAAGCAGTGGTTCACAACCACTGAAAAAGGACCGAGACCAGGAAAGAGGGTCGTTGTCCAGCGAAGGAGCAGAGGCGGATACGGAGCAGAATCAGGAGAGTTTGGAGAGCGGAGACGGAGACTGGAGTGGAGCGCTAGAGGAGGAGACGGACGAACATTGGAGCGAGGAGTGGTGGAGTCCCCCGGAGGAGGCTGGAGAGCGGCCGCAACTCAGGAGAGTTGCGGCGGAGCCGGTGAGTGACGGTAGCTCCGGGGAAGGCGGGGGTGTGTATGAGGGGGGCAGGAGGAAGGTATAGATAGCGGGCACGGGCAAGAAGAGCGAGGATTCCGTTTAATACTTGTGGCACGATATTTGATTTCATATAGAAAACCCCACAACCCTGAACACCCCTTTCTCCTCACCAAACCCCCCTTTGATTTACACCATCACAGCGTATATAAGAAGAGGTGTTGTTTGGAGTGATCACACATCGTTTATTCCGGTTTTTCCTCCCGCCTATGGTATTTACTTTGTGCGTCTTGGAACGACCAGACAACACCCTTTGTGGTGTAGGTGACGGGTAGAATTTAAATCCCCCTACCATAGTTATACGTTTACTGACGGCTTCCTTTTCTCCCTTCTGTATGAGCCTCCGGAGTGAAGCCCACCAGACGGAAGAGCCGAATCAAGCACCGTCAAGCCCCACCGATAAGACGGAAGAACCGAATCAAACGACCTCAGGCCCCCACCCAAGACCAAAGAGGACGAACCAGGGAGAAGAGGAAGTCCAAACGCCTGTAGTGAAACCAAAGACCTTACCTCCTGACAATAAAACACGTCCTTTTGGAAAGTATATTCAGCCTCCGCGTCTGTTTATCCGACCCGCCCTCCCACAGGTGGTGTCAGAAGTGGGATTCGCCGGAGACATGGAGGCTGCACTCGCCAAAATGGCTGAAAACCAGGAACATCTGGGAAAGGTAATGGAGCGGTTCCTCACAGTGGTGGAAGAGGACCGGGACAAACTGCAGCAAGTGCTATCGGGACAAAGCCAATCACATGGGGCAGCCATGGACAAAATCACTGAGGCCCTTGGACATCAGAGGGGACCCACTACTCTTCCTTCCATGGTCCTACAACGATATGTGAGTGGAGAAGATCCGGATTATTTCTTTAATAACTTTGAGCAAATGGCTACCGCGGCTGCCTGGCCCGCGGATAAATGGGGACAATACCTGGGACCCCTCCTGTCCGGTGACTTGCAAGCGGCATATCAGGCTGCAACCGCACAAGGAGTGGTCCCATATGCCAACATCAAGCGATGCATTATGGAGCGATTGGGGGTGGACGATGAGTCATACTGGCTAAAACTGCGGCAAGTAAAGGAAGGACCCCAAGAAACCCCCAGAGCCCTGTACTTCCGAGTGAAGGATATGACAGACCGCTGGCTGAAGCCTGCTACTACCGACAAGGAAGGGATCATGGCCAAGATCTACTTGGAACAATATCTGTCCTCCCTTCATCCACCTATACAGCGATGGGTCCGACAACAGACACACCTCACTCTGGAAACAGCGGTAGAAATAGCTAGTGCCTACAGTCGGGCCCAAGAAATCCAAAAGGGGCGAGATGACCCATCGTGGAGACCTGGTGGCACCGGGGTTCATCGTCCTCCCCGTCCGCCTGTTATCAAGAAACCCGAACCTGTCACCATCATCCCCGGGACGCCGGTGTTCCGTCCCCCGCCTGTTGGCCCTCAATGTTTTAACTGTGGAAGGTTGGGGCATATCGCCAGGTTCTGCCCCCAAAACGAGGAGCCAATGGAGATAGGGATGGCCCAAAACTATTATTGTTCCCCATCGGGAAAGAAACCTCCTCCGTATCACTGCAGAGTGACAGTGAACGGACAGCCAGTCATGGCATTGGCAGACACGGGTTGCCACCAGAGCGTTGTAAGGCCCCAGGACCTGGAACCCGGGATCGGACCCATTGACGGGACCGTGGCTATACGATGTGTTCACGGAGACACGAAGCAGTACCCCACTACCCGAGTACAAATACAACATCAGAACGACTCGGGCACCACTCTGAAGGTGGGACTCATTCCCAGCTTACCCGAACAAGTCATTCTTGGGAATGATTACCCATACTTAGCTCGAATGATAAAAGACGCCCCAACGAAAGCTGAAGAGTGGTGGACCACGGCACCCTTCTCCAGAGAGGAAGACCAAGAGTGGCCACCCTCCAAAGCCCGGAAAAGCAGAAAACAAAGAAGGGCGGAAAAAGGGAAAAACCCCACGGTGTTGCCTGTCTTGCGGGAGGACAACCCCTGGGAAGCAGACAGAAATTTTCATGCCGCTCAACGGGAGGACTCCGTACTAAGGGAAGCCTGGGATACAGCCCTAGCGAACGAAGATCCACTACATGTAGGTCCCTACTTCTTTGTTAAAAATGGGTTGTTATATAGAAAAGGGAGCCCCGCTCAAAATCCCCAACTATTGATCCCGGGACCATTCCGAGAAAAAGTTTTATTTTTGGCCCATAGCCACCTGTTAGAGGGACATTTCGGGAACGAGAAAACTGAAAAACAGATCACGGAACGCTTCTACTGGCCTGGTATATATCAACAAGTAAAAAGGTACTGTCGAGAATGCCCCATATGCCAGAAAAACAGTAGGTACCGGCCTCCCCGTGCACCCCTTCATCTTCTCCCCATCATTGGTGAACCCTTCTGTAGAGTAGGGATGGACATCATAGGGCCTTTGTTACCTTCCCGAAGCGGGTCTCGTTACGTTCTTTCATAGTGGACTATGCCACCCGTTTCCCGGAAGCTATGGCGTTACGCCGTCCAGATGCCACCAATATAGCCAAAGCCATGGTGTCGGTCTTTTCAAGAGTAGGATTTCCTAAAGAAATCTTAACTGATCAAGGGACTCCGTTTATATCCAAAGTAATGAGACAGGTATGTGCCCAGTTAGGGATCAAACAGATACGGACCGCAGCATATCATCCCCAGACGGATGGACTAGTCGAGCGGTACAATGCCACCATCAAAACCACTCTCAAGAAACTCCTGGCCTTAGAATCCAGAAAGTGGGAGGATATGTTGCCCCTGGGCTTATTCGCTTTTCGATGTAAAGTACAGAAAAGTACTGGTTATTCCCCGTTCGAGCTACTATATGGCCATCAGCCACGTACACTGTTGGAAATGGCGCAAGAAAAATGGGAATCCGAACCGGATAACTCCAAACCACTGGTGGACTATGTGTCCAACTTGAAAACACACTTAGGACAAATCAGAGCCATAGTTCGTGCTAACTTGGAAGAAGCACAGACAGCCCAAAAAGTACAGTGCGATAAAAAAACGAAAGAAAGGTCCTTTAAAGCAGGAGATCCCGTGTTGTTAATGATGGCCTCCTCTGACCACAAATTATTGGGGCAATGGCAGGGACCCTACACAGTGATCGAAAAGGTGACACCAGTGACCTACCGCATTGAAACGGACATGGCCAGGGGCATTTCGCAGATCTTTCACATTAATTTGTTGAAGAAATGGGAGGGGCCCTTACCAGCACTCGTAAGCAGCACGGAGGCACAAACCCCCTTGTTCGATCAGTGTATAGACCCTGTACTCCCCCCTAATTTGAGAGAGGAATTGACAGATGTCCTTCTTCCTCTTCAGGACATCTTTTCCCTATCCCCCGGGAGAACTACCCTGTTGGAACACGCCATCAAAACCCCCTCTGGGAAACGCGTGCGTCTCAGACCGTACCGTGTACCCGAGGCCCGTCGGCTCACCATTAGAGAGGAAGTACAAAAGATGCTACAGATGGATATCATCGAGCTATCCATAAGCGAATGGAATTCGCCTATCGTTCTCGTACCGAAGCCTGATGGCTCGGTACGGTTCTGTATCGATTTTAGAGAGGTGAATAAAATATCAGAATTTGATACGTATCCCCTCCCAAGGGTAGACGAAATGGTTGAAAGAATCGTCAGAGCCAAATACATCAGTACCCTCGACCTCTGTAAAGGGTACTGGCAAATCCCCTTACGCAAACAAGATAAAGAAAAAACAGCATTTTCTACCCCAGATGGTTTATATCAATTCAAGGTGTTACCATTTGGGCTACACGGGGCCCCGGCTACTTTTCAGAGAGCCATGAATCAGATCCTATGGCCTCATGAAAACTATGCTGGGGCATACATTGATGATATCATTATCTATAGCGACACTTGGGAGCAGCATATGTTACATCTGTCCCAGGTCGTACAGGCTTTAGGACAACATGGCCTCAAGATAAACCCAGCTAAAAGTCATCTGGCAGCTCAAACAGTATGATACCTGGGTTACCTTTTGGGTGAAGGGGTTATTAAACCTCAAAGCGCCAAGCTAACCGCCATCTCCCAGATCCCATTACCGAAAACAAAAAGAGACCTCCGTGCTTTTTTGGGATTACTCGGTTACTACCGACGTTTCATCCCCAATTTCTCCCACCTGGCGGCCCCCCTTACAAATCTACTGCAGAAAACCATAAACACCGAGGCTCGGTTAAAAAGCCCTTCTCCTGACATTCTCCAGGCCTTTGAGACCCTAAAAACATCCCTCACTTCCGATACTGTTTTGGCCAGTCCTGATTACTCCCGTCCATTCATTCTCCAGACCGATGCGTCAGAGCAGGGACTAGGAGCCATACTATCTCAGATGACGAAGCAGGGAGAGGAGAAGCCCCTATTATATATTAGCCAGAAGTTGTTCCCTAGGGAGCGGAACTATGCGGTTATAGAAAAAGAAGCACTTGCCATAAAATGGGCCATATACACCCTACGGTACTATCTGGAAGGGAGGGAGTTTACCTTATACACAGACCATGCCCCGTTAGAGTGGCTAGCACGAAACAAAGGCAACAATGAAAGAGTGTTACGATGGTTCCTGTCCCTACAGCCATATAGGTTTCAGACCAAACACAGAAAAGGAACGGAACAAGGGAATGTGGACTTTCTGTCGAGATACCCCCAAGAACAGAACCCTAGTAGAAGGACAGCAAGGGGAAGGGGATGTGAGGCCGCAGACCCAGGGACGGCGTTCTTACCGGCTATCGGAGAACGACATCGTCCAAACACTTCCTCGATCAGGGACCGGACTCCGAGGGTCGGGTTTCGGGAAGCCACGTTCAGGAGGATAGCCACACCCACTTGTCGTATTTCCCCACAGCGAGGCGAGGAGACGGAAGTAGGAGGAGCTGACCCCGGAAGCAGTGGTTCTCAACCACTGAAAAAGGACCGAGACCAGGAAAGAGGGTCGTTGACCAGCGAAGGAGCAAAGGCGGATACGGAGCAGAATCAGGAGAGTTTGGAGACGGAGACCGGAGTGGAGCGCTAGAGGAGGAGACGGACGAACATTGGAGCGAGGAGTGGCGGAGTCACTCGGAGGAGGTTGGAGAGCGGCCGCAACTCAGGAGAGTTGCGGCGGAGCCGGTGAGTGACGGTAGCTCCGGGGAAGGCGGGGGTGTGTATGAGGGAGGCGGGAGGAGGGTATAGATTGCGGGCACGGGCAAGAAGAGCGAGGATTCCGTTTAGTACTTGTGGCACGATATTTGATTTCATATAGAAAACCCCACAACCCTGAACACCCCTTTCTCCTCACCAAACCCCCCTTTGATTTACACCATCACAGAGTATATAAGAAGAGGTGTTGTTTGGAGTGATCACACATCGTTTAGTCCGGTTTTTCCTCCCGCCTATGGTATTTACTTTGTGCGACTTGGAACGACCAGACAACACCCTTTGTGGTGTAGGTGACGGGTAGAATTTAAATCCCCCTACCATAGTTACACGTTTACTGACGGCTTCCTTTTCTCCCTTCTGTATGAGCCTCCGGAATGAAGCCCACCAGACGGAAGAGCCGAATCAAGCACCGTCAAGCCCCACCGATAAGACGGAAGAACCGGATCAAACGACCTCAGGCCCCCACCCAAGACCAAAGAAGACGAACCAGGGAGAAGAGGAAGTCCAAATGCCTGTAGTGAAACCAAAGACCTTACCTCCTGACAATAAAACACGTCCTTTTGGAAAGTATATTCAGCCTCCGTGTCTGTTTATCCAACCTGCCCTCCCACAGGGCCGCGCCACAAAGTTTAGAATGATCACTTTACCCCAGTTCTTATATGCATTACAGAACACTTACCACCTCCTCTCACGTACAATATTTTGAGAAATTGACGCCGAGTTGTGTTCGTTGTTGTGGTTGGGAAACATTCATGGATTGCGCTACGTACATTGCAACGAAATCCATACAATGGGGGTTTGGAAGTACCAGACGTTGAAGTATATTACTGGGCAGAACACCTAATGCAAATCAATGACAGGAAACACATGGCGGGCGACTGTCTCACATACAGACTGGAACGGGAAACACTGACGCCACGCACATTTATTCATTACTTGTACGGAGGGAAAGGAAAACACAGATTGCTTCCGGCCACGCGAACCACCCTCAAGGTATGGGAAAGGGCATCCAGGGTATTAGGATGGGAACGCAAGATTACCAGGGCGGTGCGGCTATGGGAAGGGAATTGGTGGAAGGAATTAAGTAAACTAAAAGGATTCGGCCCCTGGGACACTTTAGGAATCTCGACAGTGGGGGACATCAAGGACAAGGGTGCTATAAAAACCTTCTCTGACCTCCGCACTGACTACCAGCTCCACAAATCCCAATTCCTTAAATACGCACAATTACGACACGCATGGTTAGTGGAGGCCTTGACTGAAGATGGCCTCCTGGAATTAACGCCGCTGGAAGGCCGTCTATTACAGGAACCCCTTACACTCAAAGCAGTATGACTTACATACAAAATGGTGAACAACAATATGCCCGAGAACCTAAATAACCTAAAGGACAAGTGGGAGGGTGAGGTAGGAATACTGAAAAATATTGACTAGGAGGCCGCCCTGATGCACCCTAGGGAGGTGGCGATTATCCAATACAAGATCCTTCACCTGACCTATTACGATAGGGACAGGCTCCACAGAATAGGACGAGCCGATAACCCAAACTGCCTGAGATGCCACAATGAAAAGGGGGACTCCTATCACACGATATGGGGTTGTCCCACAATACGTACCTACTGGAAAGGTATTACACAGGAACTCAATGAGGTGCTGCAGGTCTCCCTCCCCTAGAACCAAAATATATCCTTTTAGGGATAAACAGCGAGGTGGATGTTCCAAGACCACAACTACTATTCAGCACACTAGGTCTAGTGGTTGCAAAAAGAGATATAGCAAGACATTGGGGTGGACAGGCTGCGCCGACATTACATGAGTGAAAGGCAGGAATGGACCAATATATGGCAGCAGAACGGGTAACATACAAGAGTAGAGAATGCCCCGGAAAGTTCCGTAAGGTATGGGGCAGCTGGATACGACACTATGGGCTGGACTCACTAGATACGCCTACACAAACTACAACTGGGGAAGAATAAAAGACATACTTGATGAATGAGAAGGGGATGGGGCTCACTGTAATAAAAAGTAGATAGGAAGAGAAATGGTTTACTGTGATAATTGATGAGTATACATCTACAACAAACGGATTGAGATGTTTGCAAAGTGAATGTCCATCATATGTGCGATGTTGTTATGTTATAAACAAAACAAAACCAATAAAAATATATATATATATATTTTTTTTTAAAAGGTTGCCAGACTCGTGCTCTAAGCCAGGATTTGCGGTTTACTATTGCATCAAGAAGCCCATGCACTCAACAAAAAAGATAAATAAATAAAATAGGAAACGTTTTAAACTGATGTCCTAGGACTCCCCCCTCTGTTTTTGTGTGTATTCTACAATTTTGCAGCAAGTGCTCAATACTGGGATGCGAAGAGGATGACACGAGAGAGACTTCCGGACAGTCAGTGCGCCTGATCCCTTCTGGCATGGCAGCTCCGCGTTTGAGCTCTGTGCGCTGAGTGAAGCGGAGAGTGAGCCAGCAACAAAGATTGTGTTTCATACTGTTTAAAATCATGTTATATTATTGCATAGCACTTTCAGTGATTGTCATGTCACCATAGCACTATCTTCATCAGGCCTGGCAGAGTGCCCCAAGTGAATGGGTGGGGAGTGGGACGTTGAGTAGGTAAGGTGGACCGTTCTTGAGGGTGCGTTTTAATAATATCAAAATTTTAATATAGTTTATAATAATTGTGCAGAGTTAATGTGTAAACTTCAATGAAAGTAAAATGTGTTTAAAATGAAAAAATGTAGTAGGCAATCAAATTACTTGTACTAGGCCTCAAATGACTGAAGCAACATTGCTTGAAAAGCTGACCTGACTAGAAATGTTTAAACATGCTTAAATGTTTATTTCTTGATCTTTCCATGAACATATTTTTTTAATAAATAATAGGTTGCCTACATGTTTTCATCTAAACTCTGCAAAATGTTTCTACTTACACAACAAACACTGTTAACTCTTGATTAGCTTATGTCATTTAGTGAAGTAACAAAGAAAATCATACATACAGATGCAGAAAGATGCAGCACAAAACGTGAACATGACCTTTTTAACTTGTTTTTTCCAATGAATGATTGCTATGCAAAATGTTTACTTTTTGTTAATACAGATGTTTCAATTTCTACAAAGACCATTGTTAACAAATGTAAAACTTGATATATTAGAAGGTTAAAGAGGTAGTTTATCCGTGGGAAAGCAGACCTGAATGAGAAAATGACCCACATGAATTAAGAATTGATACAACGTAGTTGCAAACCTAACATTGCTGTCTGTGGACCATTGTATTCCTGTGAGAAGAAGAGGAGTGATCCTGGTCCCATGAGGGCACTGAAAGTTGATTGGCTGACTGGAGAAGAAGAAGCAACATGTTGCAAAAGCTTCTGAATGTGTTGTCTATGATAGTGTGTGTTCCTTGAGTAGGTTACCATTATTCCATGTCACTTACCCTGTCCAAGACTCACGCTGTTATGAGACTCTACTGAGTTTCATGAACCTCTCTTTATGGAAAGTTCTGCTTTGATTGATTGTTGATTTATTGAATTACTTTATATTTCAAAGCTTTATGCTTAAACTCTCACTCTCTCGAACTGGACCTCTTTATAGGTTCTGACACCATTCTCTCCTGATTCTTAGAATAGGGATTCTTTCCTTTATGGACTGCGCTTAATGCATTTTGTTGTGATTAATTGATTGCTAAATGATTGATTATTGTTTCCTAATAAGATTTTATTGACTAAAATTGATGGATTTACTTGTGATCTAATAAAGATGACTTACTAAAAGATTTATAATAAAACCCTTTAACTCATACCTAACTCTCACTATACACTGAAAATTAAACTTAGAAATTTTGATTATAATTTATGTGATGTTCTGCGCCTGTATCTTCTCTAAAACAACTGCAAAGATCCATTGCAACAATTCAGAAAGGGAATTAGCCCGCTCGACGGTAACCGAGAAACTCTCACTCTCTCGAACTGGACCTCTTTATGGGTTCAGACACGATTCTCTCCTGATTCTTAGAATAGGGATTCTTTCCTTTATGGCCTGCGCTTAGTGCATTTTGTTGTGATTAATTGATTGCTAAATGATTGATTATTGTTTCCTAATAAGATTTTATTGACTAAAATTGATGGATTTACTTGTGATCTAATAAAGATGACTTACTAAAAGATTTATAATAAAACCCTTTAACTCATACCTAACTCTCAGTATACACTGAAAATTTAATTTAGAAATTTTGATTATAATTTATGTGATGTTCTGCTCCTGTATCTTCTCTAAAACAACTGCAAAGATCCATTGCAACTATTCAGAAAGGGAATTAGCCCGCTCAATGGTAACCAAGAAACTTTAAAATTGTGAACTGATTCCTACTCCAGCACCCTGACAGTGTGTTCAAAGTCCTGTAGCCCTGGCCTACCTTAACAGCCCCCAGCACCACAATCCACATGTGTGGAGGGCGGATTGCAGGCAGGATGTTAGACCTCATCTGCCCTCCTGCTCCAGCCATGTGTGGGGTCTTTGTATTCCAATCACATGCCAGTGGCTGAGCGCACACTTTTAAAAGTGTTAGCTAGTATGCCTTCAGCTGTCAAAAACCATCCTCCAAACAATGGCCACAGCAGTATGACTGTGATTTCATCCAAGCCTGGCAACAGCATTAGAAAACAGCCTGCAGTGTAGCATGACCCTAAAGGGCAGCAAACAGACAATATGCATCCCAATGCCCCCTCAGCACGCGCTATCCCAGTTCCAAGACATTCTCTACTGACTCAGCCTCAGCCTTCCCTACCAGTCACTTCTGGTTGGCACTGTTGAGTCCAGCAGCAAAAGGGGCAGTAGCAGAGCGTGGGGGGCACGAGGCAAAGATGTGGTTAAAAAGAACAAAATTATTCTGTCTCTATTTTCATTGGTATTTCACCTTTAGGTACCTAGAGCAGTAGCAGGAACCTTAAATGAAAGATAAATGCTAGGTCAAGTAATCGGTGGGAAATACACACTTTTACATTGTGAAACCTCAAACGGTTAATGCAGTATTTCTGCAGATGCCTGTCTTTGTTTAATCAGAAAGAAACACAATTTAATCCTGGTTGGCGCAGTAGAGAATAGTGACTTGTTTATTATGCTACAATGTCCCATTCTGCGACTGAGAAAGCACTTTAACTACACAAGTCATTGATTGTAATGCACACAGTAAAAGATAAGTATAGCTGCTAAGTTTCCCAGTTTCATGTACTGCTCCAGTTCAGGTTTTTTTTCCTTTGTATTGTGGGACTTGTAGTCCTGTTTTATAATGCAATAAACAAGACTGCAAGTTCCAGAATTTAAAAAAAAAACTCACACTGGTGCAGCACATCGTGCATGGACCTAGGAAATTTGTTAGAGCTGGATAAGGGTCACTCAAAGTGTCACACATTTGGCTGTAGAATGTCACTCCCAAGTACACTGAAAGCATGGAAATGTCACACCTAAGCAAACTGAAAACTTGGCAGCGACGAGCAAGGGCATCAAATTTCTTTCTGCCAAGGCCAGGACGTTATCCTAGCAAAGGCTGGCTCTGTTTTTTTTTTTAAATAAAAATATATATATATATATATATATATATATATATATATATATATATATATATATATATATATATATACATATATATATATATATACACACACACATACATACATATATATATATATATATATACACATACATATATACATACATATATATATAGTAAAATGAGTAACCTCGAAAGGTATTAGCTAACACTACTTAAAAAATGACGTCAAGATTTTCAAAATATACGAGTTATTTTTGAGATGTGTATTGATGTGACAAATCTAACAAATAGAATACAGCAGTTAAACTACATGTCCCTATTCAAGATGGCCTCCTAAAAAAGGCTTATTAGCGGTAGTCTTTCCTTCTTTTCCTCACCTGTGGGTGCGCTACCCTTTTTCCTTCTCTTTTTCCAAACGGCTTGCGCGAGCTCTCTCCCTCTCTTCCCCCCCGCCCGGGTTTCTCGCCCGTGGCCACGCCCCATTTTCATAGAAGGCGGGGGCATTCTATTTTTGGCAAGCTGGGTCAGTCACGTGACGGCGAGTGACGTCACCGAATGTTGTTGTCGGTACGGGGTGCGGGGGGGTGTACAGTGGGAGTTGCGGGGATGGAGGAGGAGCGGAGGCGGCCCGGGAGGGAGCGGCGCTGAGAGCAGGGAGGCACGGCCAGGAGAACGGCCCCGGAGCGCGCTACAGCAGGTAAAGAAGGGACGACAACCCGCCTTGGGAGGATGTTGGAAGGTTAGGGCAGTTACGGAAGGAATCCAGAGCTTGGAAGGTGCAAAGGTACAGGGTTATGTATGGGGAAGGCCAATGGTTCTCTTCTGGGGTAGAGGAGGAAGGTAGTGGGAACGGCTGTAAGAGGAGACGGTCTGGTTGGAGTGACTGGGAGGGGGCAGGTAGTGGGGAGGAAAACTGAGGTAGAAGTGAGGGCTGTTCAGGACATAGGCATGGACCAGGTGGGACGATGGAGAGCTGATGGGCAGTGACAGGGTGTGTGTACATCTACAAGGGGGGGGGGGGAGCGAGCGAGGAAGCTTATGACGAGAGTTGTAATGGACTAGAGATACACCGAGTCGGGCAGAGAGTGGCGGGATTACTTATGACACTGAATATGAAGAGAACAGTGTTTGGGAGGGTCATGAGGAGGAGGAGTACGAGAGTGTCACTTGGAAAGGGCAGAGAGCAATATGGGTGCAAGAGGAGTGTCTGACAAACGGGAAGGCAGATATCTGTGAAAGAGGCAGTGACACGAGAGAACTGGTAAGGACCGTGACTTGGACCAGAGAGAGCAACAAGGTAACAGTGATGGTAGAAGGAGACTGGAGCGCCGATTTGTGGAGGAGAGTGACTAGGGCAAGACCTAGAAGGGTGGCGTCTGAAGAGAGTGACGGGACAAATGACGAGAGAGGGGCAAATGTGTTGCGGGGGCTGTGAATGTGAGGAAAGTATTGAAGGCCACAGGGTGAACGAGGAACACTTACCATGTTACGTGAGATGGGCTAATGATGGGACATAACACTTACGAAGGAGCATAGCTCTTACGAAGGGGCATGCGAGACACTGATCGGGAGGTCAGGTCGGTCAGAGACTAAGGAAAGAATGGGAAAGTGACGGACATTAGAAATGACAGGTAAGGACCATGGAGGAGAACCTAGATGAGAAGAGTGGCTTAGTAATTGACAGGCCATGGAAGGAGTTAGGAGGATGGAGAGTAACCATTATAATAACATTGCAAATAAATAGCGTACACCACAAATAGAATTGTCTCTTGGTGCCTAAATGATACATGTAAATGGACAGTGGAGTGCAAGGAAGGAAATGCTAGCGTGGCATGCAATGAAAAGAGAGGTAAAGGTGCCACTCGGAGACTGATCAGGGCAATAGCAAGGGCATGAAGTAGAACAAGGGTTTGGAGCTTGTCTTATCGGGAATTTCAGAGATCATGATGAGGACAGATATATGCAGGAATACTGCTGAGTTTATGTTCGACAGACGCATCTCTCCCCAATACTTCCATCAATAGCTTATCACTGTATCATTTTACTTAATCAGCAAAACACACCTGCTTTGTAAAGGGTTATTGTCTTCTACTTTATAGACATATCAATACGCCTTTAGTTTTAACGCATAGGCAGTTTAAAAAATAAATATATTTTATTTCGTTTTACACAGTTTTATCAGAAGAGCATGTACTACAAATGAACATGTTGCCTCTTTTTTCCATATTTGTCGATCGTAACACAGTTCTTAAAGATTCTCCCATATTCTTTGGGCTAGTATAACCCATTTCACTCGGTTTCTTGACTTACTGGCACTATATGATCATTATAGTTTCTCAGGTGGCTTCTCCTGTTTATTTCTGTTTGTAGGTGCTCTGAGATGTTTACATTCACCTTTTATATGGTGCAACACTGCAAACTTAGTTTGAGTTCAGGTTAAGAAAAGGCTGCCCCCAGAACTTTTCAATGACAAGGCATTTGGTGGAAAATAGATGGCAACTGAGGAGAAACGGCCAATGAGATAAAAATGCCTGGTTGATGACGAGAAGAATAACATATAAGGGAAGGAAGAAACTATTGACCAAGGAGAAATAGGACAGAGCCTGGAAAGTTACGTTGGAAATGGAGATGGATGGAAGGTTACATAAAATAGAAAAATGAGCTTATGTCTGGTGTTTTTGTCTTGGGGATCATTGTCTGTGTCTTGTTAAATTCAGCTCGGGATGAAATGGTATTTCTGTCACTTTTCAGATTCTGATTTGGTCCCAAATTGCCCGTGGTCCTGGGGATTTTCCCTGCCTGAAGTCCTTCACGCATTAATTGGAGGACTTTTCTTGTGAAATCTATGTCGGAAAAGAGGATAACGTTTTGCTTACTTTAAAATTCAAAACTACACGGTATTTCCTAAAATCTCTCGCTATGCGATAATTTTATTTTCTCCCATTGCTTTTACCTTAGAATATTTTTTATCAGTTTACAGCGGGAGCGCTCAGGGCTCCATTCCGACTACCGAGGTAACTGTGGACTCTGGTACTGACGGTGTTTGCATCTGAATCCGCATTAAACTTTGTATGGTAATGCGAACACAAATTCCTCCAGGTACTACCTTAAAGAGTGTGTGTGTTTGTGTCTATGTAAGAGGGAGCTTGCAAAGGGGGGCAATTCAGAACGAGGGAAATTGTGGGAATTAGATTGTGGTACCTCCATTTCTGCATTCGGAATGGTGAAGTGAATTTGTCCTGGATAGTAAGTGCAACATACAGTAATGGAATTACCCTAGGGCAGATTCACCGCTCATTTAGTTGAAATGAGGGCATTTGTAATTAAGGTGAGAAAGACCTAAGGTTATCATGCTTTGGAAGGCTGAGCGTTTGGGAGAAGCATGGCGGTGGAGTGGCTGGGTAAACTCAGTGGTTGAAAATCATGAATGCATATAGGAGGGCATCCATTCACATTTCATGCTGCGTTTTCTTTTATTCTACAAGACCCCCCCAAAATAAAGAGTAAAACATACCACATGCAAAAATGCTGTTTCAAAAGATCGTTGGCTGCCGATATTTTGGTTTAGTTTAGCAATTAGAAACTACTTGAAGGTTATGAAATAAACAGTGTATTGGACTAAGAGCAGACTCTGTTGGAGACCGGATGAATCGTACAGTGTTGGACCTGTTGAGTGCAAGATCAGACCTAGGTGGCCCACAAGTGTGTAGTGCTGAGAATGGCCATGGGCAAGAAATGAAAGTGTAACTGGAGGATACTGTGTGGACATACTGTAGAGCAAACAGTGAATGGAGGGGTAGATAAGTCTTCAACTAAAGCCAAGGGACTTTATGACTAGCAACGGGAAAGGTATAAGTGAAAAGACTGAATAAAAACGTATTGGTAAATCCCATAGGTCTGGCCATGACAAGCTGGTGAGAAGGTTAATTTAAAAAAAAACATTTTTTACTACGATTAAAAATGAAAAGATCCTAATAAATGGCGATGGAGAAACAAGAATGGGTGCTATGATATTGGGCAGAAGAGCGGCAGTAGACTAGATCGCAAGTCAAAGACCGTGGGATCGGGATAGAAAAGATGGACAGTGAAATTTGAGTGGTGGGGCCGTAAGCAAAGACAGCCGCTGGAGGCAGTTTTTTTGGGTTTAACAAGCATTGGCAAAGCCAACCAGCCTCGCCTATGTGAGAACTATTGGCTCTGCCAATGCCTTTTAGCCATGTACAGCAGCATGGCTTAAAATTGGTGGTATGGCGTAGCGGAGAGTGGTTTAGAATAGTATGGATTTGAGTGGCGTAGAGTGGATTGGTGTACATTGAAATGGAGTGGTGTAGAGTAGTACAGTTGTGGGTGTAAGTAACTAAAAGGAGTGAACGCAATATAAATAGGTGGTATGCCAGTGTTTAAAAGTAAGAAAGCACATTGCATGTCAGGAAATAATATTGAAAGGCTTCTAAATTAATAGTGCGTCCCAAAAAGATGAGGGAAACATGTACTTGATCCATGCCTCAGTGAGAAGCTAACACAAGAAAGGAAGGGAAGCCTACTAGAGTTAAGCAATTGAAAGATTTCAAATGAGAGTGGCGATGGAAACAACCAATAGTACGCTGTGGGCGGGTTGTAAGCCCACTGAATAGTAAACAAGTCTCGCAGCACATGCGCGCTGTGTATGCGAGACCTAAAATGAAAGTGAAAAGAGGATGAAGCACGAACATTCATGGAGTGAAAGAAAAACATGGGACGAATAAAGTGGGGGAAATGACGTTTGTGACTGGAAGTTTTACCCAGGGGTACTAAACTATGTGTCTTACAAAAAATGACAGAGGAATATAGAACAGGGTACGTGGTAAACAGGTACAGCTATGGGTGTGCATCTGTGAGGGAGTGGCCGGAATAGGAAATGCATTTTACCTGTACAAAAAGGGTGGCTCGTTTGTGGGACCCAGGAAAGAGCATGCACTGTAAGGACCCAGAAAATGGTGGGCTGGGTGTGTATCAAATGATTGGCTATATAAAACTGATGTGGGCTTATAGGAAATAGCCACGGCCACTGGAATTGTGCGATCGGGGATGGCCCAAATTAGTGCAGCAGGGTTTACTAAATTATGTGGCAAGAAAA
This sequence comes from Calotriton arnoldi, assembly GCA_963921515.1. Lineage (NCBI taxonomy): Eukaryota > Metazoa > Chordata > Amphibia > Caudata > Salamandridae > Calotriton > Calotriton arnoldi. Next base: position 324,120 of record CAWUFW010002358.1, read on the forward strand.
GGCAAATTATGCGGCTGTTAGAAATAGGATTTCTGGTTGGCTAGGGCTTGCGCCTAAGCCATGCAGAAACCACTCTAGTCAGGGCAAGGGAGTTACACTCTGAAGATAACCCCTGCTCACCCCCTTGGTAGCTTGGCACGAGCAGTCAGGCTTACCCCAGAGGCAATGTGTAAAGCGTTTGCGCAACACACACACAGCAGCAACACACTAGGCACACCACAAAAGGAACTCCACACAAGGTTATATATAAAAATAGCCTTTGTATTATCATAAACACATTATAATAGTAATCACACAATATACACTGTGCCAACTGGCACTAGGCAATATTTACAGGGATTATATACACATGACCGGGCCAATTGGGCCACTGTCAGAACCATCACAAGCACAAATAATAAATGTAGAACACAACCAGTAATGACTGGCAATATACCGTACTCAGCATTATATCCTGTAACATAAATCATAGTATGCAATCAACATCATACCAGGCGTAAAATACATTGTGCGCCAACCTCATAAGTCTAAACATATTAGACCATAACCCCCTAATCATAAATCACATTAGAGGCATAAATCACAGTAGAAAATAACCTCACAAGCATAAACCACAGTATGCAAATAACCTCATAATCATAAACCACATTAGAGGCATAAATCAGGGTGCATAAATCACATTTCCGGCGCACCACATAAATCACATTAGGGCCTGGTGCCCTATCAACCTAACACAGTCCCCCTGGCCAACTGGCCTTCTCAGAGGGCTCAAATGCCCTATGTCCATAATGTCAGGGCGTGCTGCCAATGCAGCAGAATCCAAAAGTGCGCAATTGCGCAGGCCTAAACATTGCAGCTGCCACTAATTGCTGTGCAGCTGTGATGAAAATTAGGCATGGCCACTCACTGTGCCCTCTGGGTGGGTCCCCACTGGGACTCTCTCAACAAATGTAGCCCAATGTTGCAGTTGCCCGCTACGGTGGCGCAACTGAGAAATAACCAAAGAGGCCCTGCTCTGGGGCTCTCGCGCAAAAATGCGCCACGTTGCAGCTGCCCACTGTCAGGCGGGGCAGCTGTGATAATATCCCAAAAAGAGGCCCGGCACCACTGTGCCTCTCGTGTCCCACTCAGGGACTTCTATCAAAAAGAGATGCTGCCAAACGTTGCAGCTGCCCGCGCTGGTGCGGCGCAGCTGTGACCAAAGTAAAGGGGCCCTGGCACGTCTGTGCCCTCGGGCCTCCACTGGGCTCTCTGAAAACAAATATGCCCCCCAACGGAAATCTGGCCGGGTCCAGGCAGGCACAACACAAAGGGGTGCCACCGGGGGCACCAACATTACTTAAGTATAGCCCCACTCACCGGGGCTCTCTGGGTAGGACTCAGCTCCTCTTCATTGCGGACAGGCGCCGGGGAGCCTCTGCGGTGTGCGCGGGGCTTCCCTCAGCTCACGGGAGCCCCGCTTACTTCCGGCGGCGCGCGGCAGGCCCCGCCCCCAACCAGGCAGCTTGCCTGGCTTCCGGGCCGCGCTTGGCAGCGGCCCGGCGATTTCCTCTTGGAGGCTTCCTTCTCCTTCGGCCCCAATGTGGGGTGGGCTCCTGCTTCCATTCAGGCACCAAGCGGGGTGGGCACCCGCATATTTCAAATAGCACAGATGCGGTGTGGGCACCCGCAAAAATAAAAGCATAAGCGGGGTGGGCAGATGCAATTTAAATATACAATAAGTGGGTGGGCTCCCGCTCGGGACGCAAAGAATGCGGGGTGGGCACCCGCTCCACGGCATCACTGGGAGGGGGGATCCCCACGTCGGGATTCCCTCCAAACAAGTTGTAGCTCCGGCGCTGCAAGGCCCACACACTCTTCTTCTTGGAATAATTAAAATATAGCGCTCACGAGGCGCTAGATGCAGCAAAAGTCCTGAGAGGGGAAGGGGGCAAAGCTGGGCCCAGGGAGGCCAGCACACAGGGCCCAGGGAGGCCAGCACACAGGGCCTTCCAGCAGGGAGGCAAGCCCCCATGGCGGTTCCTCCCGGGCAGCAGCAAGCCCCCCAAAGGTCCAGGAACAGCACCCCATCATGGGGTCACAGCCCCTATACTTATACTACTTCTCTCCTTTGTCTGCAGTGCAGGGTTTGGGGGAACCAGCAAAAACTGGTTCAGGGGGGAATTGGAGCACTCTGTTTACCAGGCTCCTCTTCCCCTTTGTCAGGTGGGGGCTCAGTGATCAGACACACCACAGGGGGCGGAGCCAGCATTGTCCAGGCTAGGCACAGACCTATTCAGGGGATTACTCCTCCCCCTACTCCCAATGCAGATGTCCCATTCAGCCTAGAGGTGACTCACCCTGCCCCTCCTGGAGCCACACACACCTCCCAGCCCCTGTCACTCAAAAGCCAGACATGCAATTCACATCAGGCAGGCAGACACATAGCACACACAAATGCCAACTTCTTAAAGTGGCTTTTCTAAAATAGTTATAATAAATCTGTGCACACCATTGCGCAACATTTATTATGACAATTCCAAATATACTAAACTTGACCACGTTGCTCCTCTCATATCAGGAATTACCACTGAAACACTTATCAGGGAATCCCCAATGCATTCCTATGGGAGGGCAGCCCCACAGTAGTGCGAAACCAAAATGGCTGTTTGTCACTACCAGGACATGTCACATACTTAAGGTACATGTCCTATCTTTTACCTACAATGCACCCTGCCCATAGGGCTAGCTAGGGACTACCTTAGGGGTGACTGACATGCTGGAAAAGGGGGGTCACAGACATGGCACACACTTTAGGTGCCACGTCATAGCGGCAGTGAGACTGCGCGCACAGGCCCTGCAATGGCAGAGGTCTGAGATAGGTTTGCAAGGCTACTTTGGTGGGTGGCGCAATCAGCGCTGCAAGCCCACCAGTAGCATTTAATTTACCAGTCCTGGGTATGTGAGATACCACTTTACAAGAGACTGACAGGTAAATTAAATAGGCCAAACAGGTGTAGACCAATCTTACCAAATGTAACACAGAGAGCGCATGCACTTTACACTGGACAGCAGTGCTAAAGTGCCCAGAGGCCTAAAACCACCAACACCATGTCCGAGAAAAGGCTAGGAGAAAGGCAAAAAGTTTAGGGATGACCCTGCAAAAAGGGCCAAGTCCAACAGCGGCACATTGAGATGTCATTTTTACACGTTCGCGCTATCTGGACGAAGGCTTTTCACCTCATTAAAATCAGTGTGACACCCAAATACAGCAATAAGTAACAGAAAGAGGACCAGTCAAACTTTGTTGATGGGTCTTCCACTCAGTGGTGTAACGAAACTTGAGGGGGCCGCCCTGCAAAGTACATGGAGGGGGGCCCCCCATTCTCCGCGTCAGTCAAAGCTCTCAGGCCAGCAACCCGCCATACTGCAGGGGCTCACCCCAGCCATAAAAAAAGGATTCTGGTTCCTCCATTTTTCACATCCGCCCTTTCATTGGGCGATTTACATACATCAGTAAATACTGCTGCTGCGCCCTCCAGCAAAGTTACATTACACTGCCTCCAGCCGGCCCACCAAACACATCCTCCTACTTGATGACCCACCTTCAAACGAAGCCCGCTCAGTTGACCACCTCCAAACACAGACCACTGCCTTCGTGCCTGCTACTAACGCATCCATTAACTCTACTCTCACGCCTACTAAACCCGCAGTTATGCTTTTCAGCCCGCCTTTAAAACCACCTCTCGGATGTCACTGTGAACCTGTGACTGCCGCCCACTGCTCCCCTGTCCACCACCGACAGAAAGACTGATGGCCGGTCCCAATCTAACCACTACCTACCAGTAAAGACCGAGCCTTTCAGCTGCTGCCCTCCCCAATGCCACTGTAGTAGTTTAAAACATGTTAAACAATCTCTTCAACTGACCACCCCCAAAACAGTTCTTCCTGCTAGCCTCTACGGCACCAAATCCGTTCCTGCTACTTTTCATCCTCTGCATGATGCACAGAATAATATTAAACGTACAAAGGGTCAGATTTTTGTTTCCTCACGCCAACATTAATTTACACTATGTACCCCACTAAACCATACCTCCTGTCAAAGGCAAACCTGATCCCATGTGTAGCACCAGTCAGCAAGTACCCCAAGGACAAACACCAGAGAGAATGCGCGATTCATGTAATTAAACCTACCGTGACAACGTAGCATTTCCCCACCCGCTGTCAGCCCAGCGAAGTCTGCAACCGCACAGTAGCCATCCATGCCGGCAACATCTAAAGCGTATTTCGACTTCCTTTCATTGGCAGCTCCTGATGCATATACCTATGACTTCTGGGCGGCATCTACCACAGACCACAGCATTCATTGTCTCCCTAAGACTAACCGAATGCTGTCGGTGAACGCTTCTCTTCCCCCTTCCTTACTAATAACTAATGGAGGATAACAAAAAAAATATATAGTATTTTCTTATGCAAATAGTGTATCAAGCACTTGCTGCCCGCAGTCCTCACCAGATCCACACGTATCAATATTCTGCTATCGCACCATCCTGTCAACCCTATTATTATCTGGAGATGTTTTTTATCCCTTCCGTTAACTGGGAAAAGCAATACCTTGCACGAAAACAAGTCCCTTTAAAACCTTTGCTACTTATACAGGCTCGCAAAGCACTTACTTGTTTTACTAACTGTCGTATTAAAGCAAACCGGTAACTCATTCTAGGATTGGAATTACGGCTTAGAAGTGTGGAAGTTAATACTGAGACGTAGGATGATTTTTGCATGTCTGCCAGACACTCGTTCTTCCCTGCATGCGCACACAATGCAACAATACAATTTAGCTTAACAAATTGTTCAGAAATGTACCGGAAGGTAAAGAAACAGCCCATATTATTTTTACAAAGAAAAATAGACAAACGTCCACTTTATACCCCATGCAATAAAAAGCCTTTGCGTGCACAGCTTGTCCAAATCCACGCCACCTAATTCAGCCCTGCCAAGTACCACGCATCTGGCGTTAGACTAACGCATTTCAGTGTGGTGATCCGCATCACCGCACTGAATTGCAAAATCACGCATAACAGGCATTACGCCTCCTCGGGTACCAGTGCTGCTAATCAATGCTGGTGTAGTATTATTTCCATGTGACTGCCGTCTGTTTTCTGGTGCTTCCCCTGTCTCCTAAACGCGATGCAGTAAATTTCGTTATGCAGTACAGCTGCCTGTGTGGTAGTCCTGTAATCATTGTCCATTTTCTATGCCCACAACATTTTGCCGTGTTTCCGTAGTGTGTCCATAAATTTAGGTCTCGCGAGGATTTGTTGCAGGCGCACGCTCGCTATGCACCGGCAGCCCTACGATGTCAGCCGCTTCAAGTGCGACATTTGCAAGGACTGGTTCCTGACGGGAGCTAGGGGCTTGAGAAGGGCACCAGAGCTCTGGAGTGGGTGATGTTGTGACCCGGGATAACCTCCGCCTCCCTGCGGGGAGCGATGTGCAAAAACTGCCGCTCTGCATGGAGGAGCCGGGATCTAAGATTCCAACACGATGACACCACAGTGCCCAATTTCATTGCTGTTTTGATGTTGGGGGGGAAAGGAAATAACGATGAGTAAGTATTAAAGGAATAACATGCAGGAGTCTGTTTCCAGGCTGATTCCTACTTGTTTTCTTCGAAACTTTCACTTGGCGGTAAAAGCTACTTTCAGCAGCAGACATACTGGAATGAAAAACAAAAACGTTATTTGTGAAGGTCCCGTAACTCCTGTGACCTAGGTGTATTGGTAACTCTTACCTGTGTCATAGCGTTGATTTCTTCAGATGCAAGATAGATATATAGCTGCACTGATTAGGGGTGTTACATTGAGTAATTGCTAAATGCGTGACAATGGTTTCCGAAAGCGTTACTGTACCCAGGTGACATTGTATTGATACCGCACAATACACTCTCAAGAGTGCATAGACATAACCTCCCCTCCCCTTACTGCCATGAATTATTGCTCCTCAGAGGGTCAGCGCCTCCAGTCATCTCTCGTAGTTCCACCTGTTACTGTGGTCAGTCATCCAACGCCTGTTGGCCCTCCCGCGGTCCTCAATGCTCCTCTTTTGACTAAAGTCCATCGAGAGGCATGCTCTAACAGTCAACTATATTGCCTCATCCAGCCTCTCAAGTTCGGGCCTCTGCCTGCTGGTCGCAGGCCCGTGAGGCCCAATTTACACACACACAGAAGAGGCCTCAGGCCCCCCTCCGTCCTGCATGAGTTGTATTAATGCATCTACAGACCTTGCTCCGCAGACGAGCTGATTGCGGCGAGGGTCTAGGTGCCTACCGTGGCGCAGGGAGCTGTGGCCTAACTCTAGTCTGGGAGCATCAGAGGCACCACCGCACATACTGCTTCAGGCCCCGGATCTCCCCTCTCACACTCTTGGCTAAATGGACGAAACACTTCAGCCCAGGGCAGTCTAGACCACATAGTCCTAAAACATGTTAGATCCCAGTTCCCCCCCCCTGCCTCAGACAGAAGATCACTGAGGAGGCACTAGAGGGTAGGTCACTGGGTCTTACTGTGATTTTAGCATCCCAGAAACAAACTGATTACTCATAGATGAAAGCAGCTCTTTTTGGAAGGTTTAATCTGACCACAGATTAGCATTAAAAAAAAAACTTTGCAGCATTTCTACGCAGAGTAACCAGACATTATGGGAGGCCTGATTGGACCTTGAATGAACTGCCACTTTTAAAGTGCTGGAGTAAGTGTAACCTGGCGCAGGCAAACCTCTGATTTCTGCAGAGAACATCCTATGTATTTATTTTGTAGAGTTACATTAACATGTAGGTGATGGAAAACTGCTTGGCGCTTGCAAATTTGCAAAGACACCTGGCAGGCTGGTCACCATGACGGTGCAGAGGAATACACCTCAATTAGAGCACATTTTCACACTGATTCACTCATAGATGCCAAGGTTTCAGATTGGTAAGTGCGACGTTTTCATAATTTAACTGTAATAATGGGTGACATTCACGCAGTCTGACTCTGCTCAGTTTTCAGTAGCCTGCTGTTCGCGCACTTTTGTTCAGTAACTTTCTTAGAGTTTCTAGTTGCTCAAATGGGTGTAATTTCTGATATTTATGTTTCCCTCCTCTTCATTGCTTGATTTTGCTCACGAGAAAGTGTCACTCATAGTCGTTGAAATGTCACTCATAATTACACTAAAATTATGAAAATGTCACACATAGCAATCTGAAACCTTGGCAGCTATGCGAATTCTACCACACACAGCACATTTGAACATCTCATAATTCCATGCCACACAATTCAACAAAAAATAATTTAACCCTACAACATAATTACAATCCTAAAAATTAAAAAACACATATTTCCACTTCACTCCTTACCACATAATTCCACATCACATAATAACATTCCACACAACGTAATACCACTCCAAAACACATAATTACTCTCCACAAAATACAACTCTGCAACATGCTGCATAATTCCACTCCGCACAATTATACACCACACCATGCCACATAATTCCACACGTCACACAATTCATCCCCACACACTTCATCACACAACATAATTACACTCCACAAAATACCACTCAGCACCACATAATTTACCTCCACATAATTATGCTCTACTCCATATTGCATAAATACCCTCCACATAAATCCAGTCTATGCCACGTAGCAACATTCCACATAACTACACTTCACACCATGCCTCATAATACCACTCAACACAATTTTCACTCAATAGCGCACACTTCCACGTCACACAAATTCAACTCTACACATTTCCATTCCACACCACATAATTCAACAGACTACATAATTCAAACCAACAACACAATTACACAACACATACATCCAATCTACACCACAAAATTCCACATCATGCTACAATATTTAACAGCACACCATATAAGTAAACTCCACTACATACCACTTCACAACACAAATAACCATTCCAGATAATCTCACTCCAAGACACACAATCCCACTCCATGACACACAGTCCCACTCCACATAATTCCAGTACACTCAATACCACACAATTACTATCCACATAATTACACTGCACACCATGCCACATTATTTCACTACACAGATCCAATCCACACAACACAATTCCACAACTAACAATTCCAATCCAAACCATATTTGACTTGCATATATGCAAATGCATATATTGCAAAACCATATATTGCAAATGCTTGTTTACCTTCCAATGCTTCCCAGCAGATCCTGTTCCTGGAGCTGCAATCTTTCTCCTGCGTCAGCTCTGTGCTGCCTCGTCCCTTCTCAGAGGCTGTGCCCTGTGGTGAATGCTCTCTCTGGGGCCCCCACCCCATCCTTTTCCCCCGGGCCTGGCTCTGACTGAAGAGAAACAATGTAACTTGTTACTTTGTTTCTCTTCAGTCCTGGGTCAGCGCGAGGAGCTCCGAGCAGGCTGCACACTGCAGCTGCCTAAGAGCAAACCTCTCAACCGAAGAGCTGAGGGGGCCCCCTTCACCTACTGAAGACTGCCCCTCCCCCCCCCCCTCTGCGGGGGTGTTTGTTACGCCCTGCTTCCACTGTGCATCAACTCGTATTGCTGTGTTTTAGTAACCTTTGAACCGTTTGAGCTAGAAACATTTTTTTGTGGTTAAAATCTGTAGATTATGCAACTGATGATGGATTTTGAAGTGTGTAGGGCAAATCAATAATTTATGCGGAAAACACAGTAGCCACAAAATAGCATAATTCCAGTGGCCCTGGAAATAGCATCCTCCTACTGTCTCATGGAGGACAATTAATTGCTTGTGAGGATAGATTTAGAACATTTAATTGTGTATAAAGTGTACGTTTAGTTGTCTTATTGATAGTCCTCTACCTAAAACGCAGTGAATCGGCTTGCCAGTTAATTTTGTGTTTTCTGTATGTGCTGTGTGCTTTAAGCAACTCTGGAAAATATTGCTTTCTTGGGGAAAAGGGTGCGTTTGAGCTTGAGAAGGGCATGGAGTTTGCTCATCCTTAGATGATACAGAATTCCTATAAGCGCTGTTTCAGGAGGGAAAGCAAGGGCTCATGGTTGCCCGATGACCTTGAAGGGAAGTTGGCTCTAAGAAGCTGCAGTCTGCAGCTAATTGTGATGCATGTCCAGATACTGGAGTTGGCATAGTGAGTGTGTCTGACTCAGTGCTTAATTTGTAAAATATGAAGTGCAGGTGCTCAAATGTTTGTCGGAGGCCACACCTACTTTTTCCCAGCTCCACCCAATTTCTCCACTGGCTCCACCCGCTTACTCTATTGACTCCACCCACATCCTCAACTGGCACTGCTAAAAGTCAGATGTAATACCAAATCTGGATTTCAGCAAGTGAGCCTTCCTCATAGTAAGGTTTTGATAGGAGGTTCCAAACATACACATTTGAAAAAGAAACTTCAATGTAATGAATTTAGTGATTAAGAATCGGAGGCCTAAAGTATTATAGATATTTTGGACTCAGGTTTTGTTGCAAGTCACACTAGAGAAATATTTTTGCTCCGGAGCAAAATAGAGTACATTTTAAGCATAACCTTGTCCTAAAAATTACAAACATCGCTCAAAGGTGTTGAACAATCATGGACGTGCAACGCCCTGTTTGGGATCATAATGTAGCGGAGGCTTTAATAAAGGGTGATGATTCAGCTCAAAACGTACGAGTCAGACAATCTCAATGCACAAATGGGTGCAATGTCTAATATTTCTGTGTTTCTCTCATCTTCATTGCTTGATTTTGCTCTCCAGAAAGTGTTCATCATAGTCGTTGAAATGTCATTCATAATTACACTGAAATAACTGAAATAATGAAAATGGCACTCATAGGAATCTGAAACCTTGGCAGCTATGCAGTAGGTGTCAGTGTCACTGGGCGAAGGGTGCACTGCAAGGAGAGCAGAAGGACATCACTACCTGGCAAATGAAACTCTCCACTGTGAACCCTGCTGCCAAGAGAAGAGCACTTCCTTCCAGGCCTGGCTGTTCCATAAGAAAAGACATTAGGAGAGGGGCTTCTGTATTCAGAACCTACAGAGATCAATGTTGAAAAAAAGGGGCACTGTGGGGTTTTGGCACAGACTGCCAATGGAAGGGGGTACAGTGAAGGGAATGCTGAGGGCTGCCAATGAAAAAGAGGGCAGTCTGTGGCTTTCATACAGACTGCCAATTGAATGGAGGCACCTGATGTTAAATAGTCTGAGAATGAGATACGGCACAGAGGGCTGGGCAGAAAGTGGTTAATCAGAACAGAAGGTGTTCTCTGCAACCATCAGGCCCTCGCTGTCCACAGAGAAGGCATCGCTCCCAGAAACCCCCGCATTTCACATACACTGACCAGCGTGCCTTCATCTGGCCACTTTATATTCACCTGGGGGCACAAAATGCTCGCACCTCCCTCGCCTTGCCACCCCTTCGATCTGCCACCAGTATTTTAAAGTACCCTGCTGCCCTCGCCCCTCACTGGCTGGCAGGCAGTCAGTCCTCGTGTCTGCATTTATTCCCCACTACACCCAAGCCCCTGTAATCTAGCGCCAGTACCACCCAGTGCATTGCAGCCCTTTCTCTCGGAAGTGCCCACGTCTGTTTCCCTTTCTCTTTACCAGTACTGCCCACTGCCCTTCAGCCCTCTACTACCAGTGCAGTGCCAGACATTCATTTGCGCCTGCATTCCCCATTGCTAGGGCCCCTTCTTACCTGTTAGCATTTCCAAATATCAACCATTGACTTCCCGGGCTTTACCTCGGAACTGCCCACACCCCTGTTTCCCGTTCTCTTAACCAGTCCCTCCCCCCATGTCCTCGAGCCCCTTCTTTCCGCATGGAGCCCCCTTTGTCACGCAGCCTGACTTCAGGGCTCCTCACTGCATGGCAGCCCCTGCTCCCTCTGAGTACTACTGCCCACTGGCCTGCTAGCGTTCTCTCCCTGCCAGCGCCCTTGCTTGCCACTCTGTTCTCCCCACTCCTTCCGATGTCATGCCATGCTCACAGACAGGGGTTAAAATAAATTAAGCAAAAGCAGGGCAAGGCTATGACCTTCCGGCAACCTCGGAGCATTGCACTGCACACGCTGCCCCGACCGACGCTGGTGGCATGATTGCTGGGGCCTCTTAGGCTCTGACTGAGTTCTGGTGACCGTCAACACGCGCCAGTAAAAGCAGCATTTTCTTTTATTACTCACTGCGTGGTGGCTCTGCCAGGACTGCAGGACTGCCTTAATAAGAGGCCTACTGCTGCGTCACGTCATGCTAACTGGTGCTGCCGTGCTGGTAACTCGTGCGCAAGTGCGTGTGTGCTGAGGACGGGTGTGGTCCACCGTCCCTGGAATAAAAAAGGTTACGCACGGCACGCTGCCACAGCCCCACACCCTCCAGAGTAGAACCAATTACAGCCCAATCTTCGGCCCGCCCACCAGCAACACTGCGAGTCTGCGAGCAAATTGATTCACAATCTCATCATTGAGATAGATTTATTATCGGGCTGACGGGCTCTCTCTCTCAACAGTGCACAGAACACTCTTCTTCACCGACGGACTCACTCCGGAGACTGACTGTCAGAGTGTGAAGTGAACACTGCAGTAAGGCAAATATATTTAATTTATTCTTTGACACATGAGTATAGATTGCAGTGCAGTCATGCAGTTGTAGACCCGGCCCTGATAAAAAGGTGCCGGTGCTAAGCACCGGAAAGCACCGGCACAAATTAAGCACTGGTCTGACTGTACTCTTCCAAACGCACAGATTATAGTCCTTTGCTGTATTGCACCCAGTACTCGGATAGCGGGCTTTGCACTGTTGAGCCTTTAACGAAACTCTTATTCGCAGGCCTTGGTGTAATCTAGGCCAACAACACTCAGTTTGGATGTCAGTGAGCCCCCTGCTAAGCGGCCTCACTCAGTCTCTGGGCTGACTGGCTGTAGTCAATAACTGGCTGCTGTCCAGTCCTTCAAAGTCATCTCGCAGAGGTAATGTCTCTTGCAGACTAAAACCTAATTAGTATCGAAGAACACAAATCTCTGTGCTATTTCTGTTAAGCGTCGTTAACGGCCTGTTCCTTCCAAAGACAGCATCTAGGATTGTGCAGTTAGTCACTAGCAGGTGCCTTTCTGGTCCATATTTCATAGGTATAAAATCAGGCTTTCAAAATCATTTCTGTCACGTTCCTTGTACACCAGGTGAAAGCTGTAACCTCTGTGTGCTACATGCTTTAGATTCTTTTCAGTATATTCAGGTGCCAAACTCTGAAATAGTTACTTTAATAATTGGAGCCTCTTTGATCTATGTTAACTCACGTCTACCTGAATTTGGCCACATATGTGTTAACGAAACTACAAATTTGTTGAAAATTCGGCTGCTAACTTGATTTGCTTTGCTTTATTTAATGCATTTACCTTGTGGACATGACTTCAGCCTAGTCTAAGTAAGGTTTTAAACCTGGCCCATTGTGCAGTCTGTGGTACCAGTTTGTTATTTTTGAAATGTAAACTGAGCCTCTAATAACATACAAAACCTCTGCGCCGAAGGAGCCAGGTTTTTAATGATAATAAGTTCCTTTTAATTTAGCACTCCATGTCGACGCTTCTCTCTCTAAGTGCTGTAAATAGCAAGTATCATTATTATTAATACCCAAGTGCTTGGTGCTCAGTTTACCGAAACCGGAAGGATTAGTTTGTTTTTGCCATGATTTGAACTAGTAAACTACAGATTACCGTGTTTCTTGAATGAGTAGTTAGCTCGCTGTGCCACCCTCCTAGAGAGTTTTGGAAGTAGTTTAGGATGAAGAAGGTTCTGTTCTTGTCATCAGTTTATTGGCTATCGTTCCTCTCTCTCCTTGGTTTATGTCTAATATGCCTCAGTTTCACAAATATTGATAGTCTTGGCTAATTTTGTGTGTGCCTCTGTGGCTGTTGTAATTTTAGCTGTTCTTTTACCCACTTATTGTGGATCGCTGCTGGTGCAAGGACGGGTTTTGGTGTTTCTGCATGTTGCAAATGTTGCACTTTAAAATGAATAGATCCACAACACAAGTCTCCAGGAATGTTGGACCCCATCTCTCCGGTGGAGCCCTTTTCAAGAAAATGTGTTAATTCTACTGCACATTGCTCATCAAAACGTGCATGTGCACCTAGTATTGTTACACATGGGTTTAAGAAACTGTGTCTACATTTCTCCCCCTAAATTCACATTGTACAGTTTCTGGAGGAGTTAAGAATTCTGCAGCCCAGCTGCCTTCCAGCCCTGCAGGTATAAGATAAATGCCAACTCACTCTTTAAGGACAGGTACACAATATAACTTAACATACAATGTTACATGAGGAAAAAAAAGACCCTTAACAAATCTAATAGGTCTTGCTTTTGATAAAAATTGGGTATGGGATAGAAGGAAGCATTTCAAGTATGTACGTCTTATTGGACAGCCCAATATATTTAAAATATACATGCACAAGTATAAATTGTAAATGGTGAAAATACATTTAGGGAACATTAGACTTTTTTCCGTCCTATTCTCAAGCACAGCATGTGGAGTGATGGCTACTGAAGTTTTCTGATGGACTGCACAATATTATTTCTGAGGTTAATTTTTTTTGTCTGTATATCTTCAGTTTTTTACTTTGCCCAAATGTCTGGGCCTGTTGTAAATTCGGAGTCACCTGAGAAAAAGCTCCTGTATATGTTCTAATATTAGTGAATGTATGCATTCATAAGCAAATGCGTGACCTTTTAAATATTATCATTTTTAGGAGTGTCTTGAACAGAAGGATAGTTCTAGAGAGAAGCCTTCGCTTTTCTAATTTCATTCCTTGATTATTGGCATTTTCTGAAGACCCCCAAATATGAGTGTTTTCTTAGTAGGTTCTTTCTCCATTCTGTGTTTTTGGTTAATCTACAATGTGTTGCTATTTGGAACAGGGACGCATTTCAGTTAGGATACTCTAAATCCCGCTCATATTTCTCCAGCATATCCCCATTGTCTCTATCTATCCCTCTCTTTTTCCAGATGTATTTTGGATAGTGTCTCTTACGGTGAAGTGTGGTGAGTTAATAATGTAGACTGCAGTGTGTGGTGTTAGTACTTTAGTAAGTAGTGCTGTGTTTCTATGATGTTGTATAGCGTTATGGGTTAGTGACCGTATGATAAATGTGTGGTTCTAGCAAATCGGCAGAATGCAGTTGGTCAATGTCCCTAATTTGTAGTAAGTTCAGTGTGATGGACTAGAGTCGCTTCTATTGCATTACAGTCCCTAATTTGCATACAAGTTTGTAGGACACTGTCCCTAACATACAGTTCAGAGTGATGGATTAGAGTCATTAGGATGAATGTGGATGGGCTAGTGAAATATATCAGGTTACTGCAGCCACAACACAGTGTTATTAATGTTTGTATGATGTAGTGCGATTGTCCTTAGGGTTCAGCATTTTGGAGAGAGTTCCTCCGATGCCAGCTGTATGCCAAGTGAGTGTCCCTGGAATGCAGTGCATTGTGGTGGATGAGTATCCTCCTTAAACATTTCTTTATTGATTTTTATTTTATTTGTTTTCGGCTGTAAACATTGAACTTCTTCTTTTTCCTTCATCTCATTATCTGCCCAAGTAGACTCAAACTATATGCCGTTGTATTACATGACTTGATTATACATTATTGTAGGAAATCAGTCTTTTCACCCCAGATTTTTCACCTCTTCCTGGACTCTATATTTTGGCTAGCGTTAGTACTTTGTGCTGTTTAACCCTGCTAACCAGCGGTAAAGTGCATCCTTTTAAACATGGTTAAATTAGCATATTCCTAAAGTCCCCAGTAAATGGTACACAATGTACCAGGGCTTATAAGTTAAATGTCACTAGTGGACTGCAGCACCTATTGTGCCATTCTCTAAAGTGACAGTGCAAAATATCGCTTTAGGTGTGCCATTGTTGCCTGACTATGGCAGTTTAATAACTGCAATTCGACCTGTCAAAATAAGCCCTTTGACGGGTCAAAACATCCCTTTTAAATATTAATAAGTCACTGCTATTTTCGGCCTTGTAGTCTACAAGGTAGGGTCCATGGTATTTAAAAGTAGGCATGTAGCAATTTAATGTTAACATGTCCTTATATTGTTTAGCCCCCAAAAGCTATTTTTTCCTGTGGCAGACCTAGTTGTCCTATGTAGAAAACCGGAGTACAGATTGAAATCATAATACTGTATCTCAGGAATGCACTACCTAGAAACGTAGTCAAACAGCTATTTTTAATAGTTATTAAAAATCCAATTCAATAGTGGATTTTGGTGTTCGATGTGAGAAGACACTAGGATTACCATAGAACATTCACCACACATACTCCCAGCCACCAGAGCCCAGGTAAAGTGGGGCTGAAGACTTTCACCATCTTGAAAACGCCCAAAGTGGATAAGGTTGACCCCAGAAACATTTACCCCATTGGTTAGTGCATGCCCAGGTAGGTTGTATAACAGAACCACGTATACGATAATATTGCACGCCTGAACAACCTGGTCTTAACCACGACTGCGTCTTTACCACGCATGCTTTTACAACGAATTTTGTTGTAAAGGCATGATTGATAAAGGCATATGCATGGCAAAAGTAACACCGCAGCCCTCCCGCCCTAAGCACTAAAACCCGGCCCCCAGTCCTGCAATTCACCCCAGCACTAAAAACTGCCCCTCCCCCACCGTGAGTCTTAAAACCCAGCCCAAAAAACTACCCCGACCCCAGCCCCCCGCCGTGAGCTCTTAACCGCTCTGCATCTAGAGTGCTGACTGCCTTAACTACGCATATGCATGGTTAAGGCATATGTGTGGTTAAGGCAAGTGTTCCACTTGCGCTGTAACGGCCCCCGTGGTTTAGCCTGATTTTGTTAATGCCGTTTCTCGCCCAGGTGTCATTCGCACCCAGTAGGTTGTGCCCAGCATATATGTGGCCTCTCCAGCCACCCACTTCCGAATACTGCTGGGCTTGAGGAAGAACAGAAGAAGACTGGACCTGCTATCTGTGACCTCAAGTGAAGCCCAGAAGGACTGGGCCTGCTCCCTCTTGTACCCAGGACAAAGAAGTGATCTTGAAGGATCAGTTGGCTGCGTGGCTACAGGGAGACAACTGATCAGTGGCAACTGGAACTAATCTGGACCTTGCTGTTGGCCTCTGTCTGACACCTTGTGAGTCTCTAAGTGCTTTCCCTGAGGTGGTGAGGGCTTTACAGGTGTACTCCTGTGGTAGATTGAGACAAGAGACAAAAAGGTCTGTTGTCATATTTCAGTTCCTCTAACATAGTGTTCCAACTGTTGGTTTATTTTGTTGTTTACTTGTTTTTTTTAATGGGTCACTTTCTACTCTAACGTTGGTTATATTTTCAGTTATTTGTATGACTTGCTCCAAAACTGATCTTGGTGCAGAACCAGCACATGTGGATTAGGCCAGCGTGCCTCACTGAACACATGAGACACTCCTCGAATATCTGATAGACGTTAAAGTTAAATATGTGTGATTTAAGATATTGTGTTAAATTAATTTGAATCTGAAATTCCTTGATAATATTTTTGTATGTTCAAGGTGTTTTTTAGGTCGAGCCTAACGCAGTGCGCAAGTGCTGCTTAGGAGATGACCTCTTGGAATCACTCAGGACTTTTTCGGAAACTCGTGCATGTACTGCACTGTTTCCAATGAGCACTCGTGCATGTACGCCGTTTACCTTGCAGGAGCGAGCAGTGGTGCCATCTGTTTCCAATTATCGCGCCCGCGCATGTTTACATTTGCCTGTCTCGCGGTCGTGTTAATTGGAAACAGATGGCAGTCGCGTTCACTTTTGCGGCAGCGCGTTTCTTTTAACTTTGATGCTTCCTGGTTACCTCCTGCTCAGATTTTGTTTTGCTGCACAAGCTTTTGGCATTATCGTGGCTGGCCGCTCATTGTTTGTTCTAACCTGCTGACTGCAAAGCGCTCCTCCCAGCACAGCGCCCCTCCTCGCAGTCTGCAGAGGACTCCTGGACACTTGTGGGGGGCACAGAGACGCCGTCATTCGTGGCGCTTAGTGCATGCAGGGATGTTCCTAGGCTCTCTGTACAGTGCCCCTCACTCACCTGCCTGCTTTTGGCATTATCGTGGCTGGCCGCTCATTGTTTGCTCTAACCTGCTGACTGCAAAGCGCTCCTCCCAGCACAGCGCCCCTCCTCGCAGTCTGCAGAGGACTCCTGGACACTTGTGGGGGCACAGTGACGCCGTCATTCGTGGCGCTTAGTGCATGCAGGGATGTTCCTTGGCTCTCTGTACAGTGCCCCTCACTCACCTGCCTGCTTTTGGCATTATCGTGGCTGGCCGCTCATTGTTTGCTCTAACCTGCTGACTGCAAAGCGCTCCTCCCAGCACAGCGCCCCTCCTCGCAGTCTGCAGAGGACTCCTGGACACTTGTGGGGGGCACAGTGACGCCGTCATTCGTGGCGCTTAGTGCATGCAGGGATGTTCCTTGGCTCTCTGTACAGTGTCCCTCACTCACCTGCCTGCCTCATTGCGTGCATTGCATTGTGCTGTGTTCCCACTCACTGCCTGAGAAGCGCTTCTCTCTCACTCAACGGAATCACTGTCTGCGCTTTGTCCCCACCCCCTCGCTGCACAGCGCCTCTACCTTCCTCGCTGTCTGCGCAGCGCTTCTCTCTCACTCACTCGCATTATGTCGCACGATGAAGACCCACTCAGTTGTACCACAGAGAGAGGCAGCCGCGTTTGATCCAGTAAATGGGAGTCTACATGCTTATACCGCGGGGTCAGAGGTGGGAGGCAGCCAGCCCAGCATTGCCACCACATGGATTTTCCACTAACAGACAGCAGTGCGGATGGTTTATAATATATCACCATGTCTCATTCCACAGGATGTCCCAAATCCGTTAAAAAAATATGACCATGAAGAGTGGCACTGGTCCCATTTCATCACTGAGGGAGTGGACTGGCCTGGAGTCACAGGAACAGGCTGGTCCCTAGGTCATTAGTGGACTACGTCATACGCCTCTGAAATGTCCACAGAGCGGAAGTAAAATTAATGACAAGTTAGGCCCGTGTCTCGATTAACTCAACTGTGTCTGCGACATAGTTTGTCTCTAGTCATGCCTGTGCAGTTGAAAAGCCGAAGTGGCCATGGTAAAGCAGGGCCGGCTCTAGGGCGGTGCGATCGGTGCTACCGCACCAGGCGCTGACTTTGGGTGGGGGCGCCATGTTTATTGTTTTAAAAGCACCAAATGTCACGTTCCTTGTCCCAGCATTTTTTAAGCTTCAATAAAATTGGATAAGTCCGGTGATTAATGTTCTTCCTGTAGAGAGACCAGAGCTTTGTCTGTTAGTGGAAGTTTTGACTCATCCTAGCGAGAGGGTTAATATTCCTGCCCCAAAGAACGTGTCCCATTCAAATCACAAAGTGCATACACTATAAATAGGTTAATGGGTTATTGCTTTTGTCAGAGAGATCCTTTTGTTACTTGTAGTTTAAAAGAGGTTTAAAAGTTAAAATCCTAATATAGAGCAGTGAGCTAAATGAACTTTGGCGCCGGTAAGGGCTTTAAAATTGTATGTCTAGCTCGTGAAAGGACAGTTTTACTCTTGGAGACCTTTAACCTTGACAGCAGGAAGCTTATCTCTGAAACAATAAAAAGGCTGACTCAGACCACTCATTCCGCTCTGTTAGGAGTTGCATCTTTCAGGCACTGATCAATCAGAAGGTGCTGTACATAATGCCTTCCTGGTTATATATAAGGTAACAAAAATGCTTATAACACTTTTCTATTATAACTTTCCAACATGCTGCACAGCAGGCACACTGCTCTACACCATGCCTTAAAGACATTGGCAAAGCCAATAGCTCCGGCTAAACACTTACAAGGTCCCCAAGGTGAGACCTATTGACTATGCCAATGCTTGTTTCTTCTATTCTTGGTCAGGTATATTGTTTGCCATATGTGTCACTGATCCTGGTTTTAGGGGCTGTAGACTTGGTGCAGTCAAATAAAGCCTGGCCATAATATTTCTTGCAGTGCCTAGTTCCAATATTGTTTCTAGAACTGTATATGTGGAGTGGGTTCCTTTCAGGTCGGTCCAGCTGCTCCCAGTTGCTTTCATTAATTGATTAAATGTTATGATTTGGCCTTTTGGAATGGGGTATTCTTGTTCTATGCTTTGAAATGTGTGTAGTTCTTCATCAAATATAGTGGATTAGTATGATGGTGGATTGATATCCTTAGAATGCAGTTTGTTAGGTCCGTGTCCCTAGCATGCAGTGGATTAATGGGGAATTCGTGTTCCTAGAATGCTTGTTGTACGTGCATTATGCTAGGTGCTAGAGCAACAGTTCTATTAAGCCACATCCAAAGAGCTGCTTTATAGATGAGCATAAAATAGCAAAAGAGACTGAAATGAATGTGAAAAAGAACGAGAAATTTACAAAACTAAATACTTCTTCAAACTATGGATGGAGGCAACGTCTGAAAGCATGTTGTAAACATTGTGCCTAGAATCTGAGACACATGGTTGCCTCTGGTGATGTCTGTAGAGGTGTGTGGTTAGGGGGCACTGTATAAATGTGTAGCTAGTGCCTAAGTACTACTTCATATTTGAAGCTCCAGATTGTCAAGACTGCTTGCATGCAAAGCATTCAGAATGCCATGCAACCCTCATCGCTACAGCAGTCACTTGTTCATTGCAGCGCCCAGTCTTGCCCCATGCCATCTCTTCAGAGGTGTTCTACATTCGTATGGGGTAGGTAAGTGGCTCTGCAGTGCAGAACATGTTTAGGGTAGCTTGTTTTTATTTTGAGTTTGTGTTCGTGTAATCTTTGAAATAGTTTCTCACTGCCTTGTGGAGGCCAATCCAGAACGGCATTGAGCAGTATTTGAAAATATGAGGTCAGGTGTTGGATTGCACAGACACTTGTACTGTCTGAGATATTATTTTCTTTAGAAATGTTTTTGACTAATATATCTGTGCAATTAGTCAGCTCAATTTTTCAAAATGCTTATTCCAAAGCAAAGGACATGTTGAGCTACCAAAAAAGCAAACCGCAGTATATGTATTGTAATGCATGACATCAGTGTACCCTCCTGAAATTGCGGTCCCACTTTCAACACCCCTTCCCATTCCTACTGAGCCAGATGCCTCACTGTGAGCGTTCCAGAGGATGTAGGGAGACCACGGACGGTAATATCTGGCGTATACAGCGAGACGACTGCAGTGTATCTCAACGCAAGTTTCCAGTGGGCAAGGGCCATCTGAAATAGAAGAGGACACGTCTGCAGGGTTCACACCGGGGCATATTAATTTGTGAATTTGACCACGGTCGATTTGGGCCGGTGTGTAACCTATCTCAGACAGATTGTGACCTGTTAGCCAATATGACAACCATTGTAATTGCTCCACTATGCAATACGCTTTGAAGTCAGGTGTCCCAAGGCCACCTTTAGTCATGGGAAGCTGCAATTTTGTTAGTCCGACCCTGCAGCGTCTAGTACCCCAGACGAGTTCCACTAACAAAGTATTCAACAACCAGAACACCCAAGCGGGCACTACCACTGGGAGGTTCAGGAAATAGTACAGAAGGCGTGGTAACATACCATCTTCGCCATGGCCAGTCGGCCCGCGACCAACAGGGGCAGAGTGACCCAAAAGGTAATTTGCGATTTTATGTTTAAATGTTTTTATTGAATTTCACCCAAAAAGAAAGCACAGCCATACGGCAGCATCTAAGGCACAGAAATCTATAACTTGGGGGGGCCAGCATAATCAGGCCATGTTGTGGATAACCCCCACATTGCAGGATATGGTACACATTATTCTGAGTGCATAGCAAAGTAGACCACTTTTACATTTGTCCCCATGATGAGGTGCAAAATAACAAAAGGACCCAAAAAGAAAAAAAAAAAAAAAAGGGAAAAAAGGACCAAGATAACAAAACTGACCCCCCCCGGTGCTGGCACTCCTCCCGATCCTGTTACTCCCTTCCTTGTCGCTGACTTCCGTCTCGAGATCTACATACCGGGCGTGACGCTGGTACGGACCACAAGCTATTGAGACGTAATACCCGCAAGTACTTTGGTTGCGTAAGCTCATTAAACTCTGAGGAAAGAAGCGTCACGAACGGATGCCATGTTTCCATAAAGGAATCTGTTGTGTAGTGTGGAAGAGATCCGTTCCATTCCCAGAATGAACCACAATCTATGAAGCCATCCAGTGTATGTAGGGTGTGTAGCAGTGCCCCAATGAGCCAAAATGTTTTGCAGTGCCGCCCCCAAGGCCATCCCCATCTGACGCCCTCGCAAGCTTTTAAGTGGGTACGTAATGGGGTTAGGCAACCCTAAGACGACATAAACTGGGAGCCTCGGTATCCGGGTGTCAAAGAGTGCATCTACGGTGTCTAAGATTTTAGACCAGTATGCAGTCAGTATCGGGCATTCCCATAAGATGTGTAGTAGTGTACCTGTATGGTCGCATCCCCTCCAACAGGTGGGACTCCTCTGCGAATTACCCCTATTAAGTCTCACTGGTGTGAGGTACCAGTAGGTCGCAATCTTCATGGCGGACTCTATACTAGTAACGTTGCGCGCTGTGTGTTTCGCTCTAAAATAAATCCCCTCCCAGTCTTTCCGGGTGAGCTCCCCCCCTAGTTCCTTTTCCCATCGCCTCTGGCTCGGGGTAGCCTGCGCCACTGGGCCTTGTCTAATCATATTGTACGTGTCTGTGATTAATCCTTTGTCGGATGTTTTGGAAATTAACCATTTCTCGTACGCCGTTAGCCGTCGGGCCCCTTGCACCCTTACGTCCTCCTGGAGCACCCAGTGTCTCAGCTGCAAGTATCTCATGCGTTCAGCCTCAGGGATCCCATAATCTGACTGCAAGTGGGGGAACGAGATGATACCATTGAGGTCAAATAAATGACCCACTGAACGGCAGGGGGTAGTCTTCCATGCCGAAAATGCAGCCTCGGGCATCCCCGGAGTGAACTCGCTATTGCCAAATAGGGGAGTTAGCGGGCATGGGAACGTGGAAAGCTTCCCCTTCGTCGCCACCGCGTCCCATGCGGACAACACCGACTTGGTGACCGGCGATCTCATCAATCCCTTCGGGCGTTGGGCCTTTTTCAGAAATGGGACCTTCCACAGCGGTATCTGTGCGAGCGCCCTGTCTTGAAAGAGCCATCTCTTCTCTGATTCAGGCCTCGCCCACTCCACCAAGTACCGTAGTTGTGCCGCTTGATGGTAATTGAGTAAGTCGGGAATCCCCAGCCCTCCCTCGTCCGGTCTCATATAGCCCAAGGTCTTGCTCATCCGGGGACGCGCCCCCGCCCATACAAAATGATTGATGTCCCTCTGTAGCGCTACCAATGCTCCGGCCGGCGGCGGCGCCGGCAGGGTCTGAAATAAATATAAGGCTTTCGGTAGTAGGGACATCTTAACAGCCGCTACCCGTCCCAGCAGCGAGAGATTATGTTTACGCCACGACCCTAAGTCTTTTTTTGCCTGTCTTGCAAGCCTAGTATAGTTCAACTGCGTCGTTTGTTGCACAGAAGCGGCTATCTCCAGTCCCAAATATGGGATGGAGTCCATCAGTGGAATCCCCAGTAAGTTTACTTCCCCTCGGCCCCGGGGATCGAGGCTGGAATTTAAGTGTAGTAGCATTGATTTATCCACATTCACGCGGTAGCCTGACACTTGTCCAAAAGTTGCGAGTTCACCCAAAAAAGCAGGTAGCGAGTTAGACGGGTCCATCAACGCCGCCAGGACGTCATCCGCATAGAGGCTAATGGGGTGCGACTCCCCTCCAAACGGGATCCCCACTATCCGTGGATTTTCCCGCACTTTCTGCGCCAGGGGCTCGATGTACAAAGCAAAGAGCAGGGGGGACAACGGACACCCCTGCCGTGTGCCCCTCTGAATAGGGAATGCCCTAGAGGAGACCCCATTCACCCGAACGGTCGCCGTGGGGTCCCTGTAGCAGCAGCCCACCCAGCTCCTAAACCTTTCCCCCATGCCCACCTTAGACAGAGTGTGACCTAAGAAGCCCCAGTCAACGCGGTCGAACGCTTTTTCGGCGTCCACCGTCACCAGCAGGGCGTCCATACCCGTGCAGTGGGCCTTGTCAATCAAATGGAGCACTCTCTTCGTATTGTCGGCGCACTGACGTGACTGAATAAAACCTGCTTGATCTGGCTCGATCAACGTCCGCATGCATGGGCTAAGGCGGGCGGCCAAGATTCCTGTAAACAATTTGAAGTCAACGTTTAGCAGCGATATGGGGCGGTACGATCCACAGTTCTGCCCATCCTTACCTGGCTTGGGCAACACCACTATGGCGGCAGCCAGCATCGAAGCTGGTATGGGGGTCGCATCCCCAAAGGCGTTGAAGAGTTTCGTCAAGACCGGGGCGATGACATGACAACATTTCTTATAAAAAAGGGCCGGGAACCCATCCGGGCCCGGGGACTTGAGCACCTTGAGGCGCGAGATTGCTGTGATAACCTCTTCTATCCTAATGGGAGCGTCGAGCGTGGCCACTTGGTTAGGAGTGAGAGCGGACATGGAGACCGAGTGTAGATAGTCCAAGATGGCAGGCTCAGAAGCAGGCTCTGCGGTATACAGCTCCCCGTAAAACTCTACAAACGTGTTGGCTATGTCCTGATCCTCCGTGGCCTCTCGGTGTCCCTCGCAACGCAGGGAGGAGACCCTCGACTTTTGCCTTCGGGCCCGCAACCTATTAGCCAGAAGGCGTCCTGTCCGATCCCCCCGATGTAGTAAGCATGTTTGAGGCGCACCGCCGCGTATTCTGCCCCGTCTAAATCGAGTCCGGCGAGTTGCGCCCTAGCTGCTTTAAGCTGTCGCCAGACCCTAGGCGCTCCCGTTCTACTATGGACCCTTTCCAGTTCCTGCACCTGAGCGGCTAATGCTGCACGCGCCTCCTTACGCTCTTTATTGTCTGCCGCCGCAATTGCGATGATCTCCCCTCGGAGCACCGCCTTCATTGCCTCCCAGAGTGTGGTGATTGGTATGTCGGGCGTATCGTTGTGTGTGAGATAGTCCTGGGCGCATCTAGTGAGCTGCTGAATCACCTGTTCCTTATAGAGCAGTGCCTCCCGGAGCCTCCAGCACCCCTGCTGCCGTGGATCAGTAGGTAAAGTAAGCTGAGCAAGCACTGCAACATGGTCCGAGAGGGCCATGGGCTCAATCTCGATCCTGACCACCCTCCTATGAATGTCCCTGGTTCCCAAGAGATAATCTAGGCGAGCATATGACCTGTGGGCGTGGGAGAAGAATGTAAACTGTGACGCATGAGGATGGGCCTCTCTCCACAAGTCTAGGAAGCCCACGTCTGCAAGCCACTTCCTGCCCTCCCCAGAGATCTCCCCTTTGTGCCAGTATGATGTGTGTGATCTATCCCTGCTGGCATCCATGACCAGGTTGAGGTCCCCTCCAATAAGTGTCATGCAATTTTGCGGCGCCATAGCATCCGACAGTGCTGCTTTGAGGAAGCTCTCCTGCCCCGAATTAGGCGCGTACATAGAGCCCACCACCAGCAGCTGAGCACCAAATTGGATCGTATATGCAAGTAATCTCCCCTTTAGTTCGGCTACCTTATCTCGCACCACCCCTCTGCATCTATGTGAAATCAATAGGGCCACCCCAGCCTTCTTGTCCCCAGCGCAGGAGAAGTATTGGTGCGGAAAAGCCTTGGAGCGCATGCAGCGGCAATCCTTCGTGAGTAAGTGTGTCTCCTGTAGGAGGCATATGTCTGCCTCCACGCGCTCCAAAAAGGAGAGCACCGCTCTCCGCTTAATGGGATTATTGAGGCCTTTAACGTTTAAAGTGAGAATGGTCACCTCCCCCTTAACCATAATGTCCTGAAATGCCCGAATCTATGCCGACCCTCAGGAAGGAGCTCCATGCCCATTCCTCTCGATGGGTGCCCTGTCCTGCCCCGCCTGTGGGAGTGTAAGAATGCCCCTTTGTCTTGTGGCTCATGGCCTCCTGGCCGGTCTGGCTACGTTACCGCAGGCCTGGCTGCCATGATGACTCTTGCGCACGTTATTATTGGATGTTGTCCTGTCGCCCTCTGTTATTGCCAAGTTATTCTACAACAGTCTGCATATTCTGTTTCTCACCTTTTCTCCTGTTCCCTTTTGGGCTCAGTCTGAACAACAGTTACAAGGTCGAATAACAACTCCCTGGTTCCTACTGATTTGGCCAGTCCCTCGCACCTAGACATAACACATGTACAGCTGCCATTGAGAAATTAGTGTGCTTTTAATAATGCGATCGCTTGCTCTAAGATAGCACTTGGAGACGACCTTTCCAGTGAGAAGAGCTGTGATTGTTTGCTGATGTAGTTTTGCATCAAGAGACTGAGGTATGGGGGTTCGCTAGTCAAAGCCCAAAGGTCTTCTATTATTATAATAAACTGGTTTCCAGCACGGGAGGGTGGTAATGTTATTTAGACATATATCCACTGCTTTATGAGATGCTTTCCCCGTTCGTATTCTATGGAGTAGTAACTATGCTGATTATATTGTTCTTATGTATTATGCTACTAGTACTGACACGTGTACTGTACCTTAGAGCACGTAAGTTGAAATAAACATTTTAACCTATACAGTGTCTCTTCATACGCATGTTGTGGACAGGTACGAATGTGACGAAAGAGTGTTCTTGCCTCTGCGAGTCCTGAGAGAGAGATACCGTGTTCTGGGTTGTCTAAGCATTGGTACATTGGTGCTAATGGGACGCTAAGGCTAGTCGGGTTGGGGTTTTGGGTGCTAAGGTTTATGGTTGGCTCACCACTATATTCCGAGGTCCTATTATCCTGTGCATAGCTCTGTATGTGCAGAAACCCTATGACATGGCGCAACCAACAAGTGGGGCAGCTTACTTGCGAGACGCTTGAGTAGTACTTGTGCTTGTCCACACAACCCTCACGTACGCTTCCGGAAGCGTGTGTGATGGTGATACCTCCTATATTACAGTTATTGTAGGTTCTTTCAAGCTTGAAGTTATTAGAAAAGGTTTTTCTTGATTAAAACCCTACTTGTGCTGCCTCCTGTTAGTTTGTCGAAGTATTTTAGCCGTAAATGGCTGTTCAAATTGCGGCGCATAGCCGCGGAGCACTCCGGACACACTTACGGGTGTATGGAGTGCCAGATGCTGGAGTCGAACTGATCTTTGTGGTACAAGCCGATCCGGCTTACCACTTTGAGGTGTTCTACTCATGGGTAACTTTTCCTGCAGTGGATGGGACTGACTATTTGTTCCATGAATATACAGCCACCGCAGTTCCTAATAACTATATACCTTATTCATGTCTTGAGGTACCGCTCACGGCTTGGCAACACCGTGTTTGGTTTAATGGCGCCCTCCCACAACCGACTACCACGGTTCGTTTAGGCCCCTTATCTATTGATGGGGCCACTTGGCCTGTTTTGGCCGGGTACACCCCACATCCGCGATATATGACGATACCAGTCGCGGAACTGTGCAACATGTATTCGGCTTTGGTACGAGTGCATCGAGCCTTAGTGCAATATGTTACAGGCAACATCCAGGGAGCCCCTCCTGGGGTTGCAGGCCATCCAGCTGGTGCAGCCGCAGTTGCCATAAGTCCTGTAATGGTGAACTCAGTGATGGGCAAACGTCCACAACATAAGGACGACTTTCCTTATTGGCTTGCAGAAAAATTTGATCAGTTGGAGGCAGTTTTTCCACATACAACTCCAGTGGATAAACATCGTATTTTGACGATTAGTTTGCCAAAAGACTTAATTCCCGAGTTGACAGCATGTGACAACTGGGGTAGAGTATTCGCAGCAGTATATTCTAAATGTTTTGGTACGCCTTCCATGACAGTTCTCCCTCTGTAATTAAAAAAGTACAGGATGAACACGGCCCTGAAGCGGCAGTGGAATTAGGGATGAGACTAGTGGGAGTGTTTGAAGTAGTAGCTGAACTGATCCTTGCGAATGTCAAGGGCGATGCAGTGAACTTTCAAGTAGCGAACGCTTTGGCTTTGGTCCCAGAATTGGACAAGCCTCGCGAATTACCGAAAATTATTACCCAGGCTTACAAAACTATTGGTAGAAACAGCCTGGGTAACAAGCCTTTGCTAAACTGCAAACACAATCGCAACCACAACAGCAACAAACCAAATCTCAATCTGAAAAGGATGAGAAACCAGTCTTCACTAAAAAGAGCTGGAGGCTGAAAAAACAGGGTAAGCAACAGACAAAACAGGGATCGCGAGGCGAATCCCCGGTTTCAGTTTCTTCTGAACGTACTTATGATTTACGCGATAGAGCGAGAATTAAGTCACCGGATAGGTTTCAGATCCCTGATACGCGTTCTCCTCGTTCTTTACAGGCACAGACTTCGTCACAAGCAGGTGGAGGAGACCGCCAGGATAGAGGAAGGGCCCGTGAGGCCCCACAGGGACGAGACCAGCCTCGACAACAAGTCAGAGGAAAAGAAGAAGACGTTCAACGTTTTCGACCCCAATTTCAGAAGAAAAAGTTGCCGCTGTAACAGCGAAATATGCCACAGACGGTGAGAACGAGACTCCTGAATTGGACGTGGGCAGTAACCCTCCTAGACAGCGCCGCGGAAGTAACCATAGTGCGGGAGGCGCTACGTCCTCATATGGAGGCGACAGCAACTGAAACATTCATTACTGTTGAAACATCAGACACCAGAGTGGCACCCCTTGACAGACTATTTAATATTGTCCTCCAAATTGAAGGTGATATACAGCGAGTAATTAAAGGTATTTTTTGGGAAAATCTGACCTCTTCATATGATATTTTATTGGCAGAAGCGGATTGGCCACCCCCATTCGTAATTACTGCGCGTAAAGGGAGGAGGTAATCCTTCCGAGCTTTTCTCGACATGTCCCAAAGGACAAAGCAGAGGCTCTTGCAGCAGAGTGGGCTGTGTCCCTGGCTCCAGCGTTATTCCGCAATCACGTGGGTTGGGACGAAGAATCTCCCCCCATGAAATACCTTTGCGATCGTTGCCGCAGCCACAACCCCAATATCCCATAAAACGTGAAGCCAAAGGCCCCGTTTCCGAAATTCTGACACAGTTGGAATATCAGGGAGTGATTGAACCCTGTGTATCACCTATGAACAATCCCTTTTCGCGGTTTCTAAACCCGATGGATCGTACCGTTTAGTATTGGATTACCGGCATTTGAACTCTCATTGTCGGACCTTTGCGGTGCAAAATACCCATAGTTCTGCGCTTGTAGACAGTCTTGTTCGTAAAAAATACAAAACGACCCTTGACCTTTCAAATGGATTCTACACGCACAACTTAGCCCCCGGAGAGTGGCCAATGGTGTGCCTTTACTTCCGGTGGTAAAATGTTCAAATTCAGGCGTCTTCCTATGGGCTACAAGAATAGTCCAGGTGTATTCGCCGCTCGTGTTGTCTCTTTGTTAGACGGCATCGATCCAGACGCCTGTTCGTATGTGGATGACATTTATCTGACAGACGATGAATTGTTTCCGCATCTGACGCGAGTGGACCGCATTATTCTTGAATTTGCGGTTCAGGGATACAAAATTAACTTTGCCAAATCCCATATTGCTGAATTTACCGTTTTGTTCTTGGGCTATGAGCTCAACAATGAAGGTAAGGGTTTAGCCCCCCATTTTCTGGAGAAATGTGCACTTCTGTGCCCTCCTACTAATCTGAAGAAGCTTCAGTCTTTACTGGGTTTTCTGAACTTCGGACGTACATATATTCCCGAATACGCCCAGCGTATCAAGCCATTGTATGCTTTGATACAACCTACTTTTTCGAAGTCTTGCTGGCTTCCGGAGCATACCTCCATTCTGCAATCACTGCAGACAGACCTTGAGTCTAAATACCTTTTGACGCGTGATAACCACACAAACTTGGTGATTAGAATCATTCCAGTGCAGTGGGTTTCACGTACTTAACCTTTAATGAAGGTGATACAGTACCCATCGCATACAAGTCACATCTATACACCTCTGCAGAAATGCGGTTCTCATCTGTGGAGAAAGTGCTAACAGCAGTACAAATGGCGATCCTGAAGGAGCGCGCACTGGCACAGGGAAAACGCATTCTGGTGGTAACACCCTATCCTGCCCTAGAGGCAGTGACGAAAGCAAGTGTTCCGAACTCTAAAGCTTTGCACCCCCGTTGGATTCAATGGGCAACATCGTTGACATCTCCGGATGTCACTTTCATTTTCGACTCTTCTCTTCAGACTCAGGAGTTTTTACAGTATGAATTCATTCATCCTCCTCCTTTGTCCTTATTGCCGCTTGAGGATTACGACTGTGTGATCTACACCGATGGTTCGGCACAACCGGCCACGGGGTCCAAGCATGCTTATTCAGCCGCATGTGCTATTGTTGCAGGTACGTTTGTGAACGGAAAGTTCAAATCCACTGTGGTGCATACACAGGCACTCGGGGACAGTACCGCACAACTGGCCGAATTGCGTGCTTTGGTGCTTGCGCTTGAGTTCGTAAATCCTGATGTGACCACTTTAATCGTGTGCGATTCTTATTACTGTGTTCAATCATACAATGACAATCTGTTCTTTTGGTCGCAAAATGGCTATAGAGACGCTAAAGGCAACACAATCAAGCATAAAATGCTTTGGGTTAGGGTGGCAGAATTACAAAGACGTCTGCCACTCACACAGGTGGTTCACACCCTAGGCCATCAGCGAGTGGGCGCACACGCTGTTGGTAACAGTCTGGCAGATGAAGCTGCCAGATCAGCAGTACTCACGTGTTCAGTAGCAGCAGTTACTAGATCCATGTCTAAAATAGACACTGATATCTTGGCAGCTATTGCTGCAACAAAAGAAGGAATTAATTACCCTAGAGGTTTCCTTCTAAATATTCTTACCAGATAGGTCCCGATCAGGCTCCTTATGTAACAATACCTAACGTTGGGGTTCGGCTGATCCCCAACGCGGACCGCAGACTTTCCTTGATGGCAGCGGCACACGAAGGCATGGCTTCGGCGCATGCTGGTGTGTCTGCGACAATTTCCATTTTGCAGCAGCGTTACTGGTGGCGTGGTTTATACAAAGATACACGTACTTATGTGCTTTCCTGTGACGTTTGTCAACAGATCAAGCCTTCAACAGTCACAAGACCACCGCAGACCTCGCTTACAATTTCGAACAGACCCTTTGGGTGTGTTTACTTGGATCACTGCGGTCCATTTTCTTCAGACACTGCCTATAAATATATCTTAGTGGCAGTGGACTCGTGCACACGGTTCATCTGGGTCTGGCCACAACGGAGTGCTGACGCACGAAATGTCATTAGGGATTTGCGAGTCTTTGTGGGAATTTTTGCATGCGGCACCTTCCATTCTGACCTAGGTCCGGCGTTTGCCTCTAAGGCTTACAAGGACGCAATGGGCTCCTTAGGGGTGCGGGTGAAATTTTCGTCTCCGTATAGGCCTGAGGGCAACTCTATCGTTGAACGAATGAACCGTGACTTAAAGCAATCCTTGACAGCTAGAGTTATAGGTACTGGCAGGAACTGGCTGGCCCACTTGTATACTGTTCAACGTGCACTTAATAATCTCCCTAGAAGGCCTCTGGGTGGGCGGACCCCTTACGAAATGCTCTTTGGCATACAAATGTTTGTGCCTGACCTTGATGGTCTAGACATGGCGGCGCAATCCGCCAAGTTCGATGTAGATAATCATTCTACTATGTTACAGGACTTACAAGAAGCCCGAGACAAACTAGCGATTGCACATTTACCTTCAGCCACAGACCCTGCTGAGCAGATTCCGGTTGCCGGCTGGCTTCCGAAGATTGGCGACCTGGTACGAGAGAAGGTGGAGAACAAAAAAGAATTCGGCCCCTCTTTTCGTGCACCGGTTCCAGTACTGGGCTTGAAGGGAACACGTACAGTCATCCTACCACCGCTTCCCGGTCGCAAGGAAAACAGATACATCTCAGTGGAAAATGTCAAGCTACAACATCTGGCCGATCCTAAATAGTGTCACACCAGCGGTCTCTTGTCCTGCCATTTATCGGACAAGCGTTCGAGGCTTGCCTGCACGAACAATCACTGATGTTACCATGGAGATGGTTGATTTGCCTGAAAATATATTTGAACCCCTGCATCACCCTGCATAGCCGAGGACGAGTATACTTATCCCGCCACAGAGTCGGTGGCACACCAACCAACAACGCCACTGAGCCCGACACGTTATTCTTTTGACTCAGTATCCAATTCATCACAAGTCCCGTCCAAGTTTAGTCTTTATGTATCTTGGTTTAGAGACAATTTTTGATTCCACCTTGGACATATATTTGGATGGTACTTTTCTTGGTTTTTTTGTTCATGTCCATTGGCTTTGTCACAGTGTTCTTTCTACTCATCAATGGTCACTATTTACCTGAACGCTCTGCTGTGAACAGTGTTGCTGGAACTTTCGCTCCACATTCCTCTTCACACATCATGAAGCGTGACCACACATTTGTGAACATTTCAGCGTTTCCAGTTGCTGATGGCATAGTATGGGATGCGGTAAACTTTCAAATACATGGCCCGACAGAAATTATTAATGTACCAAATGTCCTTCGAGTCTCGATGGGTGATGTAGTAAAAAGTAATATTCATTCTGATGATTGGGATGTGCATGCAGTTGAAGCATTATTTGCTGATTTAAAATATTATGCCTCTTTTAATGCTGAAGACTTGTATATGAATTCTGCGAATTATGCCGATTTGTATTGTTACCAACATTGGGGAAATCATTTTCTCCACAAACCAAGTGCACTACGCAGCCCTGTTACTTACACCCAATGGGAACACTGCCCAAACCCCGTACCAGGTAGTTCCCAAACTCTTCGAAATAAATTCACCTATTTTACTGATTTTAATCGATCGAACCCTGGGTCATATTATTTTAAATTAAAAACTCCATTGACTCAGAAAATAATGTTGACCCATACTAAATTATTATATTCGGGTCCCTTTTTGAGCGCCTTGGCGGTGGGTGGTTATGAATATTGGAAAGACACAGTGGATTTGAAATCAATTTGGGGTTCGAAGCCATGGCAGGTGCAGGGCACTGAGGCCCTGCACCGTGCTTGCCTTATTCCAGCCCAAATTCTATTTTTAAATGCTTCCATTTATCAGACCACGTGTTGGGGGTTGGCTACTGTTAAACAACTAAATGCGCCAAACATCCCATCCTTGTCGAGTCTTCCAAATGATAGTTTGCGTTTTAATATGTCCCTTATGGCGTTACAGGCTCAGTTTCAGAACAATTCCTTTAACGTTTCTGCACTAATACATTCACCCTGGTTGGCATGGCCCATATCATCTAATGCATGCCAACTTCGTTTTCATGGCACAGTTCCTGGTTACATACAGGACAAGCCTGATCCAAGATTTACTGAAACTCGTACTGTGACCACGTATTCAGTTGGTAAATTATGTAAACAATGGTTACAACATTCGTCCTTAGACTCTGTTAAGAACCATTTATCCCTCCTATCAGGCACTATTGACCTATCTGACTTTATCTTGGGACCTCGTGGTCCCCGACCGAAGAGATTCATTTATGAAGCGTATAATGAGCTCTGGAAGCTGTCACAAATGGAAGCTGCTTCCCGTCTTAGAGAAATAGACCAAGCAAATTTGGAAAAGGTGCTTGCTGTTGTTGACAATAGTATAAATACCCTGTCTTCCCGCATTTACACATTGGACAATATTGTATCCTCTGTTGTTGATATTGTACAAGATGATGTCTCTATGTTGTATCATGGTCAGAATCAGTTGCGCTCAGTGATGCAGTTTGCATGGACTTTGCAAACTCTTAAGTTGGGTAAAGTTCCTTGGAATTTGTTAAACAACACTGCCCTCTTTTTGCCTTTTAATTTGACTGACAAACAGCAGTTCATGTCCATGAAGGATGCATCCTACACCTTGTTACATATTGAAAAAGTGGATCCTTTACCGTTCTCTGTAGCAGAACTCGATTCTGCGGTGTGGCTAGTTCATGGGGTTATAGCTTTACCTTTTTCCCTATTTGAGTTCAGTTCGTGCATGAAGCACTATCCTGTGGGCCGTTTCCAGCCTTTGGGTGGTGCTTTCCTGCATGAACTTTGGTCCTTGCCTTTCATGTATAAATGCCTCAGAGATGGCAAGGAAGTATTTCTCACGGGGAGTCTTGTGATTCAACTGTGGGTCATTCGCTTATTTGTAAACATATTAAATTGCACGGGGCTTGTAGCGTTTCAGTTCCGAATCTTGCATGTGTCCTGAAGGGTATTCCTGCTCCTGCTATTTCTCCTACTTTTACTTTGCTTACCAACGGTAGCTATTTGCTTTTAAATAACGAAAATTGTTGTGGCCTGCAGGCCGGCATTCCGTATATTGTTACAGTCTCGCACAGAGTTGTCTGCTGCAAGAATGTGCTTTTTCCTCCCCCTCACGACATCGTTGATAGCTCTATTTGGCCTTCCATTCCTACCATGGAGGCAGATTTCAATAAGTTGAGCAGAATAAAGGCCCTATTATTGAATGAGGAGGTTATGCTCACATCCGCCCGGGAGACATTCATTCTCCAGGTGGCGAGCACCCACAGTGAAATACAGGCCCTTTTGAACACTGACCTCCCCAGCATTTTGGGGAGTTAATTCATCGTATTTTTAACGCATCAAACACCGAGGGTCTGGTGCACTTTTTAAGGTTGTGGGGTCTGGCCTCGTGTCCACCTTTCAAACTATTTTCGGTGTGATACCGGCATTCATTCATTCTATTTTTTCTAGCGTCTTTGGTGGATTCCCATTAATCCTCGCTTTGGCGGCCGGTGTCTTGCTGTTGGTCTGTTTTTTGCGCAATGGCTGCACTCCACTGGGCCCTTCTCGATCCCGAACGCCTCCAGCTGCTCCGTGAGCGACTCCTGGTTGGCTTCGATGTTCTGCCCTTGGCAACTATCAGTGTGTCCTACACCCTTTCCTTTCGCTTTGCGTATTTCACTTGCGTGCAACCTGTGATGTCTTGCATCCGCTGTCCGTTTACATGGACCATGGATTATTGCCTCTCCAATTCGTCATTGTCGGTCCCGGATTTTGTTCGGTTGGTGGGTCCCTTAGAGGCCCATGAACGGGACTGTTCCGCTGCTGGCTTTATGATGCGTGCGGCTGCACTGGGGATTTTGGCACAATGGGATATCTGGGCGGCTGCTCAGAATCTCCTACAACAAAGTTATATTGAATATCACGCAAGCTGTCCCGCATTGCTTTTGGATGCTCCATACTCTGAAGAACATTCCTGCAGCTTTGACCTATTGGACTGGATGGCGTCTACGTTTTTTGACGATTCCAATGATGTCCTTCTGGACGGTATAGCATTTTTCTGCTCTTTCACATTTTTGGATTGATTGACTTGCCGTTAGTTGTTAGTAGACCGACTCTATTCTGCTCAGGTGTTTGGAATTCTGTCTTCATTTTCGTTGTGGCCGATGGACTGTCCAGGGGAGGGTGTCTTGTGGCTCATGGCCTCCTGGCCGGTCTGGCTACGTTACCGCAGGCCTGGCTGCCATGATGACTCTTGCGCACGTTATTATTGGATGTTGTCCTGTCGCCCTCTGTTATTGCCAAGTTATTCTACAACAGTCTGCATATTCTGTTTCTCACCTTTTCTCCTGTTCCCTTTTGGGCTCAGTCTGAACAACAGTTACAAGGTCGAATAACAACTCCCTGGTTCCTACTGATTTGGCCAGTCCCTCGCACCTAGACATAACACATGTACAGCTGCCATTGAGAAATTAGTGTGCTTTTAATAATGCGATCGCTTGCTCTAAGATAGCACTTGAAGACGACCTTTCCAGTGAGAAGAGCTGTGATTGTTTGCTGATGTAGTTTTGCATCAAGAGACTGAGGTATGGGGGTTCGCTAGTCAAAGCCCAAAGGTCTTCTATTATTATAATAAACTGGTTTCCAGCACGGGGAGGGTGGTAATGTTATTTAGACATATATCCACTGCTTTATGAGATGCTTTCCCCGTTCGTATTCTATGGAGTAGTAACTATGCTGATTATATTGTTCTTATGTATTATGCTACTAGTACTGACACGTGTACTGTACCTTAGAGCACGTAAGTTGAAATAAACATTTTAACCTATACAGTGTCTCTTCATACGCATGTTGTGGACAGGTACGAATGTGACGAAAGAGTGTTCTTGCCTCTGCGAGTCCTGAGCGAGAGATACCGTGTTCTGGGTTGTCTAAGCATTGGTACATTGGTGCTAATGGGACGCTAAGGCTAGTCGGGTTGGGGTTTTGGGTGCTAAGGTTTATGGTTGGCTCACCACTATATTCCGAGGTCCTATTCTGTGCATAGCTCTGTATGTGCAGAAACCCTATGACACCTTGTCCAGGAGCGCTCGCGTCCCAGTGAACCCCTCTACGATCAGACAGTGAAGTGCCGACACCCCTCCCCCCCCGAAACAACAACAACAAACTGAACAAAGAAAACCTTGGTAGATTGTCCGGGAGGTGCAGTCGTCCACCGCAGCTCCCTGGTGAGAAAGTTATTGGGGAGCATTCAGTGGCCGATGACTTCCCCCCCCCGGCCAGCTCTGAACCACTTATCTGCCCCTGCAGAGCAATCGTCGCTTCTGTCAATGCGGCGGGCCCGCAGCCAACGAGTCCAGCACTCCCTGTCGTTCCTGCGCCATTGTCTCTGGGTCCGGTTTTGCTGGGGTCCCTCGTCTCCTCCGTTGCCGGCTCACTCTCTGCCAGCCGTCCCGCGGCTCTCTCCCCATCGCGCCCTCACGCTCTGACTCTTGGGGCTCGTCGATGCCTACTATCTGACAAGCCTCCTTGATCGATCGGACTTGGCGCAATTTGTCATTCCACTTGAAGATGAGGCGAAAGGGGTGGCCCCAGGAGTAGCTAATCCCTTGGCTGCGGAGATGTGTGGTAACGGGCCGGAAGTCTCTCCTTTTTTGCAGCGTAATTGCTGCCAAGTCCTGAAACAGAGCAATATTGTGACCCCCATGTTGCAGCGGCTGCTTCTTCCTAGCTTTCTGCATAATGCGCTCTTTCAGTTGAAAGTCCGGCAAATAGGCCAGGATGTCGGGGGGCGGGGCAGGAGCCCTCCTTGGCAGGCCCACTCTATGTGCTCTATCTATTTTGATGGGGAAGTCCTGGGGTTCCTGCAAGACGTGGCGGAAAAGCCCCTGCAGGTAGAGCGTGACATCAGAACCTTCCTCTTGCCATGGAACGCCCTTTACCCTTATGTTGTTCCTCCGGGAACGGTTCTCCAGGTCCTCTGTGTGGGCTTGGAGGTCTATCTGCTGGTCTTGGAGCCGCAGCACCTCCTGCTTCAAGTGTTCGATTTCCTCCTCCTGGGAGTCCTCCTTGTCTTCGATTGAGGCCACCCGTTCCCCAATGGCGTCCATGTCCCTGCGCACCTCCTTGATCTCTGTGGAGACTTCTTGACGGAGAGTCTGGATGTCGTCCCTCAGGGTAGAGAACAGCTGGGTGAGGAAGGCCCGGGTCACCGGCTCCTCCGCGGCCTCGGTTTCTGCCCCTCCCGACGAGGGAGATGTAGCCCTGCTATCACCTCCAGTCGGCCCCCCAGCCTTGGAGAACATGTCTTTTACCGTCCGGTCCTTCTTGCCCCTGGTGGACGACATGCTGAGGGTGCTCGGCCTGCTCGTACCTCCTCAAGCAGTAGCTTCCCAGGAAACTGCTTTTCCGTTACGCACTCCCCTCGTTCGTGTCTCCTGGTGTGGAGGGTCCAGGCACCCCCACTCTCCGGGCTTCGTCGTCCCATGCCCTCTGGGCCTCAAGCTTCAGGGTGACCCGACTCCGGCCCCAGCACGCTCTCCACAGCCCCCCGGGGGCCGCCTCGCTCGTGCGCCTACTAGGTCTTGCCAGAGCCTGATGTCCACTCCCTAGGGCGCGACCATGAACCCAGCCCATACTGTTCGCTATCGACCCTCTTCCACTGGGCCCCCTCCCTCGCTGCAGGCGGCGTTCGCTCCTCCGTCCAACCACCCGGGCCCAGGTTCTCACCAGTAGCACTCCTCCACCCAGTCGTGGCGCACTGCCCACGGGCCCGCTCACACTTCCGGGGCCCGCCTCTCAGCGGCTGGGCTCGGCCAGCTGCGTCTCCCCGGGGCCACTATATCGCCGTCCGGCCCGTATCTGATCTGGTGCCGGTCCACTGGAGACTCCCTGACTCCGCTCTCCTCCAGCAGCGCGCTGCAGCGCAGGGCCGCTCCCACTGCAGTCTGGGCCCTCGGTGGGCCGCTCTCCTCTCAGGCCCAGTCCACCACAGCCAGCGCCCGCCGGGGTCACCAGGCGGGGGAGCCCCCCGCTCCTTTCAAGGCCGCCACCGACGGCGCAGTCAGCCTCCCTCCACAGCGCGCCTCGAGGCCACTCCTCACCTCCGGCCTGCGAAGGCTTCTCCGGGTTCCACTGGCCTGCTGCGTGCTCCTCCGGCAGTGCGCCGCACCGCAGGGCCACCCCCGCTGCAATTTAGGCCCACAACGGGCCGCCTCTTCTCAGGCCAAGGCCGCCTCAGCCAGCGCGGAGTCAGCTGTATGCCGCCCCCGGGGGGGCACCCCCTACCGTGCGCACCCCCGAGGCTGTCCCTCTTGGGCCGCTAGTCTCCCTGGTCCCGAGCCGCCAGTCGCGCGGTCTCCGAGCTCCCGGGCCCTCCGTCACTCCTCTCCGAGCGTCGCGGACGCCATTTTGGCTTTGCGAGCGGCCGCCGCCTCGCTCCATTTCTCCGCTGCCTCACGCTGCCAGGGAGCCTTGAACCGGCCCCAGAGCACTCCGCCGCTGTCCCGCCACCATCAGGCTGCGGCGCAGGGGTCCGTTGTTGCGGTACAGTGCCGGGAAGACCACGGGCGGCCGACGGGAGCGGGGAGACGAATGGGACACGTCTTACCCGCTCGCCATCCTGGCCACGCCCCGTAATTTGCGATTTTAAGTGAATTGATCGCCCTCACAAGGTTGACTTCAAGCAAGTCCTTAGTTTCGCGATAAATATGAATACCCAGGTAGCGTAAAGTGTGAGCAGCAACAGGTAGATCCCCATCACCGAAGCACAGAGCTGGGCCTATGGAATTGTCAAGAAACTGAAAAGCGCGGGACTTATCAATATTGATATGAATACCAGAAAGTGATCCAAAGGATGTCAATAAGCGAGATATGCCATTTA
Organism: Calotriton arnoldi; assembly: GCA_963921515.1. Lineage (NCBI taxonomy): Eukaryota > Metazoa > Chordata > Amphibia > Caudata > Salamandridae > Calotriton > Calotriton arnoldi. The sequence goes on from CAWUFW010002358.1 coordinate 362,331, forward strand.
ACTCGGTACGGTTGTCTCAAAGGTACAGTACCATGTCATCTGCATACAAGTACACTGAGTGCATCGCCTGCCACACCGGTATGCCTCATCCAACAGACTCCCAACGAATATGCTGTGCTGGAGGCTCTAGCACCAGGACAAACCAGGGCGGCGATAGGGGGCAACCCTGTCTAGTTCCACCCGCAATCTGATACACAGATGAAATATGAAAACCTGTCTTGGCTCTGCACATTGGGTCCGTATACAAGAGAGTGACCCATTCAATGTATGCCTGTGGGCTAGTGCTGCCAGCATAGCATTCCACCCCAGGGTATCAAAGGCTTGGCAAACATCCAAGGAGACGCAACCTGCAAATGGGTAATGATCACAGGATGCAGCCATGACGTGGAACAACCGACGAATATTCAGGGAGGTATTGCGACGGGGTACAAAACCACATTGGTTCCCATATAATAACCGCTGGAGCAGTAGAAGAAGTCTGCGGGCAGGGATCTTACTCATAATTTTATATTCCATGTTTAGGAGGAAAAGGCGTCGGTCTGTATGAAGTAAGTTCCATAGGCGGTTTACCGGGCTTCAGCAGCGACGGCATAACTGCCTCTCTAGTAGATGGAGGAAGCAAACACTCCTCTAAGAAGGAATTATATAGCTTTTCTAAATGCAGCCCTAACTTAGGGCATACATGGAGTAAAATTCTATCAGGAGCCCATCCGATCCCGGCGGTTTGTTCCTGGCGAGTTACTTAATGGCCCACACATTTATCCCAATTATATGGGCGCTCTTAGGGTTTCCCTCCTGTCTGACAACACCCTAGGCAGTGCTGCCCGCCATATGAATGCAGTAACAGCCATAGGGTCCAAAGAAGCAGGGCAGAATATAGAGAAGCATAGAAATCACGGAACGCCCTATTAATAGTCTGCTGGGTATCAAGCAAGCCATGAATCTGGTCGTGTATGGATAAAACGGGTGTGGCGTTGGATTGAGTCAGGCGAGCCAACAATGGCCTGACTTGTCCACTTCCGTATGTATCTTCCGGGTGTAGGCTTTATAATCTATGAGGTGGAGGTGCTTCACCTCATAACCTTTCATAACTGTCTACCTAGCTCCCACCACTGCACTAATAGAAAACCCATGAACTTTAACCTTAAAGGCATTCCACTCCACCAATGGAGAAGAAGCCGTACCATAGTTCTCGGTAAAATAGGTATCCATGGTGATGGCTAGCATCTCCCTAAAAACTACATCCTCCAGGAGGGTCGGCTGCGGATGCCAGGTGGGTATCGATGTCCGCACATGCCCCCAAGATATCGTTATTTCTATGGGGTTATGATCAGAGATGGTTTTCCCTAAGTGTGTAGCATGTGTCATATCTGGGAAGAGTGTAGTGGGACAGAGAAACCTGTCGAGGCGGGCGCAATGGCCTGACTTGTCCACCTCCGTATGTATCTTCCGGGTGTAGGCTTTATAATCTATGAGGTGGAGGTGCTTCACCTGATAACCTCTCATAACCTTCTGCCTAGCTCCTACCACCGCACTAATAGAAGACCCATGAACTATAACCTTAAAGGCATTCCACTCCACCAATGGAGAAGAAGCTGTATCAATGGTGATGGCTAGCATCTCCCTAAAAACTACATCCACCTGGAGGGTCGGCTGCGGATGCCAGGTGGGTATCGATGTCAGCACAAGCCCCCAAGATAGCGTTATTTCTATGAGGTTGTGATCAGAGATAGTCTTCCCTAAGTGTGTAGCATGTGTCATATCGGGGAAGAGTGTAGTGGGACAGAGAAATCTGTTGAGGCGGGAGTGCAATGTATATTCCTACATTGTGACATTCCGGCTGCACCAGATGTCTGAAAGGCTCCAGCCCTCCATCCACTGCTTCAGGGCCTTCGACTGACTAATCGACGCAGTGCTGGGCATTGGAGGATGTGATCTATCTAAAGTAGTATCCAGCACCGCATTAAAGTCTCCACCCAGCACCCAGGGATATACTGCCCACTCTACCAATACGGAGGAGAGATGTGATAGGAATACGTCTTGTTCCGTGTTGGGTGCATATATGCACCCCAACACGATTTGAGCTCCATCCAGCGTACCCCTAAGCAAAACATAGCACCCCAGTGTATCTATCCTAGTGTCAAGGATTGCAAATGGGACCCCGGCTCTGAGCCAAAGCAGAGTAGGAGGTGTGAAACAATTGCACAACTACTGGGCCTTGTGGGTGGAAAGATGGGTCTTCTGTAGAAATGTGATGTGGGCACGACGTCTATCAAGTTATGCTAAAACCCTGTGTCTCTTATAGATGGACCCCAGGCCCGCACATTCCAGGTGACCATGTTTTAGGTATTCGAGATCATAGCCATAGGCGACATCAATGCAGTACTTAACATTCCATCCTAACCCCACTGCCGTCCCCAAGTGACATATCTCCTCTCCCTCGAATGATGCAGTCAGTGATCATGGTATACTACAAATACCCAAACCTAAATACTCAGTCCAGCTTCTAGTAACCACTAGACCCAACAGTAACATATCAACTGTGGAAAAACATTGGCCTTCGCAAAGGGGGTGCAATTGGCTATACCGTTTAGATGAGACCAGGAAAGGGGGGAAGCCATGCCCACTAAAAGAAGCCACCTGAACCCCAGCCCTGTTTAGAAAGCAAAAGAACACATCAAAGAAGCAGCGCCCATAACCGTGTATACAGATGTCATACATTATCAGAATCTAGACCATATGCAGGCCTTGGAATGCTCAGTGCAGGCACATTGTATATGCAAGAAATTTGTGATCGTTCTCAGGCCGCCAATCAGTAGTCCAGGGCCCACCAGAGTAGTCCGTACATGGAAAAAAAGGAAGGTGAGAGTAAAAGGCACACTGTACACCCTAATCACCCCCATTATCCCTACAAGTCATGAGTCATCTGCGGGGTGATCGATGGAAAAAGCGCCACGCTGCTCGCTGAGTCTTGAATTGGAGATACTGCCTTGAGACGAACTAGAGCTGATGTGGTTATTGAGTCTCAGAGCAAATGCCAAGGTAATTGCTGCCCACTGCCCCACCCAGGCTTGTTGTGACGAAACAGCTGTCTGCGGACCTGTCAGGGCTCGGGTTGCAAGAACTCATGTGCTTTCCTGCACCAGCGAGACTCCAGTAAAACAAAACCCGAGCTCCGTGTCAATCTACCGGAGACCACGGGTGATTGTGACCAAATGCCGAGCAATTGGACGGGCACGCCTAAGATGGAGGCATGCCAGAGCAATCGCTGGTCTAGTTTGTCGCGTCTGGTTGCGAGCGCGAGGACAGGACCAGCTGTGAAGTGCGGCGGCAGCGTTCTAAGCCGCTCACTTCACCAACGCTTTTCGGATAGGCAACACCTCATGCGCATTCAGTAGTTAGTCGGGATTAGTTCTTCGAGTCTTTGCCAGTCTTAGGCGTAGGTTAGAGTTCCGAAACGTTTTCTCGTCGGACAGTTAGTTAGGCAGCCACCGGAAAATACGAAAATTTACTTATTAACTCGCAAACTCACCAGAGTCCAGAGTGGTTCTGAGGAGGCTGTTTCTCTTAGCGGGTTCGGCTGAATTCCGGGAGACAGTTTTTCCGACTGAGTCTTCGAACCGCAAGTATCCTCCTGTTGGAGTAAAGAGCAATTATGAGTGTTTAGGAGAATTGTTTATGATAAAGCAATATTTAGAGAGGGAGTCAAAATAATAAGTGATATACTTACCGCAATCCAAGGTTACCTGCCCAGTGGAGTTAAGGATTCTGTAAACTAAAAAGAAAAAAAAGAAGCATTAAAAGAAAAAGATCAATTCAGATAATTGTTTATCTATTAAACTCACGAAGAGGAGCTAACGCCTAAGGCTTAGAGGGTAAGGAAGTCAGAGTTAGCAGACAGCACCGAGAGAGTCTAGGAGGGAGCTTCTAGGAGGTTTTAATGTTATTATTTGTCTTCCAGTTCACCCACCAAGAGAGAGAGAGTAGAGAGAGAAGCGAATAGCAGAAAAGAGAAGCTAAGAAGGAGAAGAGAGAGAGTGTGGAGAACCGAAGAAAAGCCAGGCAGTCTCTTCTTGTCCCCTACCCCTTTCCCCCGGCAGGGTTCACGCGACCTCCAGTGTAATTGGGGTTCGTGGGAAGGCCTGTAGGGTGAATTGGGCATTCTCGACATTCTGCTCCCGAGAGTACCGGAAATTGAAGTGAGTACGCATTGAGCCTTGACAGGACCGCTCCGAGTGGGAGGACGACGGTTCCTCCTTTGAGTACGTGGAGGCTTGGGTGGCTCAGATTGGGATTCGTGCTGGCCACGTGAGTCCGGTAAATGAAGCTCCAGCCAATCCCAAGCCCCCTCCGGTGTATAAATAAAGAGTGCGGGCCTCATGGATCACCTTCAGCCTGGCAGGGAACAGAATGTCTGTATTGAGGACCTACATACAGAACCCAACTGCTTTTTAACCTCCTGAAACGAAGAGCATCTCCGCTGAATGGCTTGTGTGTAGTCCGGTAATAAGGAGACACTGACATTTTCCATAAGGGTGGGTGCCTTTTCGCATGTGGCGCGTAACAGCACGCCAGGATCACTGAAGTTAAGTATCTTTGCCACTATTGGCCGGGGCAGTGCTCCAGGGATGGGCAGCTTGCTGGGGACCTGGTGCGCTCTCTCCACTGTAAACAGCTCGGACAGTGCAAGTGTACGGAACCAGTCCTTGACAAACTGGGTGGCATTGGGGCCTTCAACACCCTGCTGTGCCCCCACTATTTGAACATTATTCCAGTGGGCCCTCCCTTCCACGTCATCTACGCGGTCCTGGAGATGTTCCATTTTCTGTCACAGGCAAGTAAGCTGTGTGGAATGGTCTGCCTGACCTGGAGTTAGGGTCGAGAGGGTCATCTCGTTCATTTTGATTTTTTTCGGGCAATTTACACTGGTTGTCTATGAGAATGCTAATGTCCGTCGTAATTGCCCCTAAGCGCTGCTCAGTTGCCACCCGCGATTATCGTATCTCCTGAAGGATAATATCCAGCTTGACTTCTTGTGTGGGCTTGATGGTGGGAGGGATAATGTCTTCGGGAGTCTGCGTGGCTGAGCTCTACGAGGGCGTGGATCTGGAGTGTGAGTGCGGGCTGGTGTAGCAGGCTTGTGTCTAGTGCGACCCATGGCTGCCAACCGCAGTGTCCAGGGCAGCAGCAAATCAATGACCAGACCGGGGAGCAGCTCCACTCACCGCACCCCTCAATGAACCGGACACGTCCGAACAAGGCAGGTGGCGGAGCTCCACACTTTGTGCCACCAGTGGTGTCAACACTGCACTGCAGCTGCCGGCATTAGCTTACCAGTCTGTCCACCGCAGGCAGGGTCTTCCCCCTTCAAAAGTAGTGTGCTGCGACCCGGGGACCTCTGGCCACAGCTGCCAATCCCGGTATACCGCAAGGGTTCAGTCTAAGGTCCTCAACTGAGCCCTACTGCGCCCCTAAAGTCAGTGCAGGGGATCCTCATATCAAAAGCGGGGCCCCTTCGGACATCACTCAGGGCTCAACATGCACAGTAATAGCAGAGGGGGAAGGGAGGGGGCACAGTCTCACCCATATGGTGCAGTAGTCGCAGAGTGTACAGTATGCAGGGGTCACTGACCTGGACGGTTCTGATCTTTCAGCCAGAGGAGGGCAGGGAGGCTGTATCGCCCGTGTTCAGCTGAAAGCTGGAATGATGAGGGTTGGTGCAGGGCCTTTGGGGTGAAGAAAAATCCAGCAATGACTGTTGCAATGCCACTTAGGCTGACCAGGCACTTCGACCGCCAGGGCCCTCGTGCTAGTTCATCAGAGCCATTCCGTGTGACCCCATGCGGCGATGTGCCCTCGGAGAGGAACATCGGCTGCACCTCGCAGCGCAGGCAGCACACAGCGGCCCACACCTGCCGGTCATACGCCTGCCAGTCTTTCCTGTGCCCAGGAACACACTAGGGCTAGCCGCTGCCTACAATGTGGCGATTGTAGGGGCAGTGCGTAGGAGGGAGCCCGCAACAGCAAGCTGACCAGCCCCTGGAGTCAAGCGCGCCCCCGCCCCAGCAATCGGTAGTTGGCAGGAATTGCTGGACGGATCTCACAGCGTGATCGGGGGCGGCAGAGCCAGCAACCGTCACGCTCCTCCATGTGGCAGGCCCAAGTCTGCGGGGGCCCGCCCGCGTGTCTTCCTTACCTCCAGCAGTCGTAGTCTGCTTTGCAGGCCCAAATCTACACCACAGCCATCTGTTCCGGCAGCACCGCAGCCACAGTCCGCACTCAGACAGTGCACTCCGGGGGTCAGGGCTTCGAGTTAAACCAGGCCGTATCCACTGCACAGGGCGTTGATGCAATTCAGAGCGTGCTGCAGGCCACCAAGGAGTCTCAAAGCAGCTCTCTGGGTGCGGGGCAACCCCAGGAGCAGAAAATCTGTAATCTCTGGCTCCGGGGCTGCCCTTTGCGGGTGTCGGCAGCAGAATTCACGGACCGGGTCCAGGAGCCTCGAGATTATGCATCCGCCCTCTTTGGCGTTTAGCCACGCCCCCGTTTCACTTTGGTCTTTCAGGAAATGTCTTGCCTTGTAAGTGTAAACAAAACCCGTCACTGTCTTGTCCGTTTGCATTTCTGTTTAATAAATACTAGCATCTTATGCTTCTGAGCTCTTTTTGTCTAAGCTTCGTAAGTCAGTGCAAAATGCAGGACCCTAAAAAAAAAAAGCCCGTCTCCCGTCTTCAGTGAAAAGAGCACTGCTCAGTAATCGATCAATCGGGGGTTTCTAAAGCGCGCTACTCACCCGTGAGGGTGTCAAGGCGCGGGGGGGGGTGCAGCTCCGAATCAGTCGAAGAGCCAGGTCTTGAGGCATTTCCTGAAGGTGTACAGAGTGGGGGAGCGTCTGATGTTGACAGGGAGCTCGTTCCAGGTCTTTGCTGCGACGTAGGAGAAGGCTCTTCCGCCTGCTCTGGTTCTGCGGATGCGAGGGGTCTTTGTCAGGGCGAGGTCGGCGGAGCGGAGGTTCCTTTTGGGTACATGGAAGGAGACTCTTTCGTTGAGGTATTTGGGTCCGATGTTGTGGAGGGATTTGTAGGCGTGAGTGAGTAGCTTGAAGGTCACTCTCTTCTCGATGGGAAGCCAGTGGAGGTCTCGTAGGTGCTGGGTCATGTGCTCGTGTCGTGGGGTTCCGAGGACGAGTCTGGCTGCGGTGTTCTGTATGGTTTGTAGCTTGTGTAGCAGGGCTTTGTTGATTCCGGCGTAGAGGGCGTTGCCATAGTCCAATCTGCTGGTAATGAGTGTGTGGGTGACGGTCTTTCTGCATTCGGGGGGGATCCACTTGAAAGTCTCGCGGAGGATGCAGAGGGAGTTGAAACGGGTGGAGGTGACGGCGTTGATCTGGCGGGTCAGGGTGAGGGTGGAGTCTAGGATGGTTCCGGGCGTGGTCCGTCGGGATGGATGGATGGGTGTGTGTCCGAGGGCAGGGGGCCACCAGGAGCTGTCCCACGCTGTGGGGGAGGGTCCGAGGACGAGGACCTCAGTCTTCTACGAGTTCAGTTTTAGGTAGCTGTTGCTCATCCAGGCTGCGACATCTTTCATTCCTTCTTGGAAGCTGAGTCTGGTGTCTTCGGGGTTCTTCGTGAGAGAGAGGATGAGCTGGGTGTCGTCGGCGTAGGATACTATGCTGAGCCCATGCTGTCTGACGATGGCGGCGAGGGGGGCCATGTAGATGTTTAAGAGCGTGGGGCTGAGCGAGGATCCTTGGGGTACTCCGCAGTTTATCTCAGTCGGTTCGGAGAGGAAGGGAGGGAGTCTGATACTTTGGGTTCTGCCTGAGAGAAAGGAGCGGATCCAGTCGAGGGCGTTTCTCTGTATGCCGGACTCGTGGAGTCTGGCTGCGAGAATCTGGTGGGAGACTGTGTCGAAGGCTGCGGAGAGGTCTAGTAGGATGAGGGCCGCAGTGTGGCCCTGGTCGAGTAGCATGCGGATGTCATCGGTGGCAGCAAGGAGGGCGGTCTCGGTGCTGTGGTTGCTGCGAAATCCGGACTGGGAGGGGTCGAGGATGGCGTTCTCTTTGATGAAGGTGGTCAGTTGGCTGTTGATGAATCTCTCGGTGACTTTGGCTGCGAAGGGAAGGAGAGAGATGGGCCGGTAGTTTTTCAGGTTCGTCGGGTCGGCCGAGGGTTTCTTGAGGAGGAGTTTGACATCTGCCCGCTTCCAGTCGTCAGGGAAGATGCCGGAATCGAGGGAGGCGTTGATGGTCCGGCCTAGTTCGGGTGCTATGGCGGCGGCTCTGTGGTAGATGTGCGGTGCGCAGGGGTCCGTGGGGGCTCCCGAGTGGGTGTTCTTCATGGTCGTGGTAGTGTCTTCAGTGGTGGCAAGTATCCAGGTGGTGATGGTCGGCTGGTTGCCGGTGGCGGGGAGGGGCGCGGTGTCCGGAGTCTGTTCGCTGAAGTTGTCGTAGAGGGCCTTGATTTTCAGGTGGAAGTAGGAGCTGAGCTTGTTGCAGAGGTCCTGAGAAGGTGTGATGTCTGTGGCTTCGCTGGGGGGTTTGGTGAACTGCTGAATGACGTAAAGTAAAGTCCTTCCAATGATTTTGGTGCACCAAGAAAATGGAGAGGTCTGTTCCTGCAGAGAAAAAAAGCTATTTTATCCCTACTTCCGAACGCAGTTGTAGGGGGGAGTGGGGGGAGGGAATTCTTCTTTGGTTATTGGACCCACACACTAATCATGTGGAATGCTTCATCATCAGGTCTGCATCCGGCATAGTTGTTAACACTGGTTGGGCTCACCTCACTTTTGGAGGTAACACTTAGATATTCTAAAAGCATGTACTTTAGGCTATAGTGACAACAGGGTAGACAAAGCTTGAATCTTAAGAAAAAAAGCTAAAATTTCTTATGGGTAATAGCTCACCAAAATTTTATTCGAGGGACCCCTGACAGCCCTAACGGAATCCTATAGAGCCTAAGAAATTCAGAAATGTTATACCAGATAAAGAGTGTTGACAATCTAGATGCAAGAGCACAGTTAATTCTTCTAGTGCATCGAGTTTGTTTTTAATCTTGCCTTCATTTATGATGCATGGCTCAGCCATGCAATAGAAAATCTCTTCAAGGATTGAAGCTTTGGAAGTTTTGTGAATGAAGTCCAAAATTAAAGCACATGGTAGGACATGTACATGTGCATCCACACAGTTAAATATTTAATCTTTTTCGTAATCATGGACTTGCTGTACAACACTTAGCTTTCATTATCTAATTTGTCTGCCATGGTGATGAGAAAATTAAATATGTTTGTCCTTTTGGCCTTCATTTCTGTAGCATTCCTTATTTATGCAATTTGGAGATCACCCCACACCTGGACTCGGGTTATGTAAGATGTATGAAATATTAGCAGCAAATAGGAAACGTATAGGGTGGTTACTCTTGTCTAATGTTACTAATGAAGATGTTCACCCTTTTGGTGCAATCTAGAAACGCAGATCTTAGGAATAGTGCATGTGCCAAGAGAGAGTATCTCTGCTAGTCCCCGGCTATGAAATACATTTCTAGGTGAGGTCCTTTTAAACATAATCTTATCTTTTGGATCATTAAAGAGCACCATTATCTTACCATCCACCTGGTAGTCCCAAACATAGCCTTCTATATGTCTGTGAACTAATGACAGCAATAGACTGTGTACCTGGTATGCCAAGACTCCTATTTGGTAAAGAGATAGATTTTCATCCCTAAGTATTATTGAATATTTTGAGCTGTCCCAGTGCTTTCACTCCTGGCATGCCTTTCTTTGATTTTATTTATTTATTTTAACTTCCCAGGGTATAAGTGGATTAGCTTATGTTGGCCCGTCTGGCTCAACTAGCGGAGATACTGCTCTCCTGTACTATACCGCTCTGGAGACCTAATTTTATAAAGTTTCTTCTAAAATAACTAGCATTTCTCCATTATGTGCTTCTTCTCATCTTCACAGCATGTTTCTTTTCAAGTGACTAGCTGCTGTCTTCGCTTTCCCATTTTGCAAGATATATTTACTTTGAGAACCTTAATTTATCTTTAACATTATATATGAGGGTAGGCTTCATTCATATCTCAGCTGCACCACTGCACTAGTTTAGGTCTTTGAAATCCCTGTTTTATCTACTGCTTTTCAAAGTAGCTTTTTCCCCAGTGTATGGAAGCCTGCAGTTAACACCTCTGCCTGTCGTACTCTCACGCTTTCACTAGCTTCATCCTTCGCCTTCAGTTTCCCTCTAATCATAGCCTTGATACCTTTTCGAATTATAGCCTTTAAGACTGCCCACTTTTAACTCTGCGCTAAGATACCTTTAGGGTTGATAGTTATCAATTAATCAGCATTTATATAGTGCAGCACTATCTTCCAAGTATTTCCTGTTCTCTTGCAGCCAACTTGACGTCTAGATCGTATCCTTTAGAATCAATTCATTAGCTCCTTTTGTAAACCCATTATGGACATTGTGGCCCCATGATGAAGAACAGGCCTGCAAGAAGACTTGAGCATGAAGTGAAGACATGCTTAATAGTCATGAACTGCAGAATAGGCTGTGAATCTGCACTGTTAGGTGGGTAATTCATTGTGCATCTGTCATGTCATCCTCCCTCAGATGATGCAAAACCTTGAGCTTCATATACAGTGTTTTTGCCTTATATCTTTACCTAAGAATAAAATAATGATCTTTGTGATGCCAGAAAATGCAGTTTAGTACACATCTCCCAGAATTCTATGAGATTGTGTTTTGGGAGGTGATTGACGCTAATGTTTTCATATCAAGCCCCAGTTCTCCTATCTGGTACGGAATATATAGCTTCCACCCTTGTTCTGCTTTACAGGAAATTGAAAGGTAACCCCAGTAGAGTACATACATCTGTTCATCAATTTGCCATTTTAAGGGAGGTGCTGATGATCCAGTGAGATTATTTGGTATGTTACAAGTTCTTGCTCAGATATAACCTGGTAGTTACGGAAATGTGCAGGGACAAGGTGGGAAGTTGAAGGGACCAGTCCGGCCTAATTAAATGAGACAAGAAGGCAGGGGGAAATGGATGTGGGAGATCTCTGGGGTAAGGTCCTCTGTGTGAGCAGAAATAGTCGATCTATGTTTGTAAGGGCCTCCCCGGGGAAACACATACAATTGAAATCCAAGTGACCGTTAGCTGCTGACAGGGAGGTTAACGAAAGGCTCTAAACTCTGCCTTTTAAAAACTATGCTGTCACCACACAGCTTAATCTTAAGGCATCTGTGTTCCACCAGCCTGACCGTCGATTTATTTGGAATTACTTGTGGGTTCTTTCTTCAATAAGAACTGGAAGACTGGGGCCTAGTTGGAAGAAGGCAGCTAGTGGATGAAGCATTGTGTTACATTAAACCTATGTTTTCCCTCGTCACTGTCTATTTCTTGACACAGGATTGGAGGATTATACACATAGCGACCAACATTATGACCACCACCTCACTTAATAGGTATTGTGAGGCTTCAGCTCCTCTGTACAGTACATCTTACCATTCATGGATATTGGGTGTAACATTGTTACTCTCCAACTTAATCCATGAGCCCATAAATCCTCTTGTAGGTACTATTTTTTTGTTGTTGTTGTAAAGAAATAAGCGCATCCCACAAGTGTGCACACCTCTATGTGCAAGCTGCTGCAGAGCTCCTGCTCTCTTCATATGACCAGTATCTCAGCTGTGTTCATGATCTGAACATTACTTTCTAAATGTGAGTCTTCTCTTGTGCAGCCCTACTTTTTTCGTGCATCCCTACTTAAGATCTTCTGTTCGGTCAGCTTCCTGGAATACTTCAAGATCACATCAGCACGTTGTTTGACAAACCTAGATCTACATAGTAATGCCTGGAGTCTCACTCTGTTACTGCTGGTGGGATGTTGCCAGTTCCTTTGAAGCATTAAAGCGCATATTCTGTGAACATTGTAGGACCATTAACCCTAAAGGTGTTGGAACTTTTCAAGCTAATATGGCTAGAGTGATCATAGCATTTTAGCTTTCTGTGAAACTGATTTATCTTAAGTGGATTTCGTTTGATTATCTGCAAATTATTTTGTGGATGCTACAAATCCTTGTGAGGAAAAAGGAGTTGGCAACGATACTACCTTGGGCAGAGGTCTTGAAACTTTAGGGTGGGCCCCTATTTGGAGCCTTAATTGATCTTGTGGGAAAGGGCGAAAAGGCTCTTGGCTCTGTCCAAGAGGAGCATTTAGTATGCTCCTGGGGAACAAAAACAGACACCATGAAAGCAGAGTGGCACTGAGAAACTCTGGAAAGGGCCATCATTAGCGTCCTCTGTCACTCCTGTTGTGGCTGGGAGTAGGTGTCAGTGTGTGGAAGTCCCAAAAAACCCTCGGAGATATTTCCTCTATTTCTGTTAAAGGAATCACACTGTGGATACTTTTACAGTTCTAGGGAGACCTAGCTGCTGATTGAGTTTTTAAAAGAAATAATTTAACATAGCTAAAATGTTTGGCTTGTTAAATATATTCAGAGCGGCCAGTTCTATAGAATAATTATGAGAAAATGTGTTTATTCTTTTTGTTGGGTGTGAGGGGTGTAGCGGCGGAGATGACTTTTTTAACATTTTTTGCACAAGGGGATGGTGCTGCATGGAAACATTTGAAGACCATTGTCCTAAAGAGACTACCTCGCAGTTTCACATATTTCAGTATTTATAGCCTCACTCTTTAATTGACTTAGCAGTTTCGTGCTGCTCGGACTGGAGTGTTCCTCGCATTAGCTGACTTGGTCTATTTACAAACATTTTACTATATTAAACATTCAGCTGTTTTAGCAGAGAATTCTTTTGGTATGCGAGGACAAAGGAAGGTCAAGAGCTGAAGGATGTTATAAGTGCTCTGGGATAACATGCTTCTACATGAAATTATGGGGCCAGTTTGGAGGAGAGGTTGAGAGATGGGTTCATCTTGAAATGCAGCAACAATAAATTGCGGAAAAAGCTTTAGCTCAAGAATGTGTGAAATCATTGTGACTGTAAAAATATTGGAATATTCCTTAGCCTGCATCGAGGTGGTTTGAAAAGAATACAACCACTTGGCATAAGTGCTAGTAGTTGATGTGAGAAGCAAAAAGTGTGAGGATAAAAGAAGGGGGGCATTTAAAGGTTCATGTTATTGTGTGGGGCACTAAGGACACATAGCGAACTGTAAAGTGTGATCTACATTCAGAGCTATTTGCAGTTCTTGAGGTAAGACAGACCACTATTCAAAATGTTGTATAGGTGGAAAAATAATAGACAAATCATGAAATTAATTCAGGATGCCAAGAAGTATGTCTACAAGGTACAACACTTTGAAAACAGATTTGTAGCGTGCAATCCCGAAGGCGTCTTGGTCCTAATAATACTATCTTTGGAAGAAGAGAGGATAAAAGAACACTTAAACACTTTTCAACTGCTTTCAAATGACTGAATGATATGATATGCATCTGATCTTTTAAGGAAGCATACTCCACAACTTGGTGGCCAAATAAGAAAAGAGAGGCCGCCATGCCTAGCATGGTGTATTCTCTGTACTACCAATAGAAGGCCAGATGATGATCTGCGAGTTCAGCTGGGTAGATAATGAATAAACCTTCTGTTAATGTACAAGGGTCCACTGCTGTAGTAGGCTTTGTGTGTATGACACCGTACTTTGAATTTGAAGACATAGGAGAAGGATGTAAATGGTGTTTAATCGACTGGTTTCTAGTGATACCCAGTACAGTTGTAGCTTTTTGCACCATCTGGAGTTGTTGAATGGCATATTGTTAATGCCCCCAAGATAACGAGTTCCAGTTGTCAAGCGATGGTGCTATCAAGCCCTGAACTACTGTGTACTGGATTCCAAAGATAGTAAGGGAAAGATTTTGTGTAGGGTGTGGAAAAGAAAACGCATAGCTGCCATTCTATTGGCCTGGGCAGCAAAAGATAGATTGTGGTTGAACAATGCTTCCAGATTCTGACTTCTGTGACTGGACTGGCAGGTTGGCCAAAGTATCCGATCACCATAGTAAAGACCAGAGTGAGGCATGCTTGCCAAGAAAAAGAATCTCTGTCTTCTCCCCATTCAACTTTAGATACTTGGAGTGCATTCATTTAGCAATCGAGATCAAAATTGTTTGCTGTTTTCATGTAGTTCTCAGAGATGGGCATCAAAAGTTGTGTGTGATCTGTGTATGCCACTAGAGAAAATGCAAAATATTATACAATAGTTACAAGAGGGTACATATAGTTAGTAAAAAGCGTGGGACTCGCGTGTGACCCCATAGTCAAGGAGAAGTCTTTAGAGTGGAATGAGGGCATACTTAGTCAGAGCCTTGTCACATATACCAAGTTTGCCCATTCCGGACTACAGCATGGTATGTAATACCATGTCAAATGCTATGGAAGGGTTTAGCGTGGCCAACTTTCCCTTATACAAGGTGATTTTCCTATCTTCCACCTTTGCCAACAGTGCAGATTCCTTGCTGTGACTGGCTCTGAAACTCAGATATTTCTGATGAAGGAACTCTTTGGGATTGAGATAGGCATCTGTTCATTGTATTTACCACAAGTTTTGCTTGCAAATGCAACAATGAAGTAGGCGGGTAGTTTGAGAATACGGTCAGGTCTGCCAAAAACATATTTGAGAGGTGTAACATATGCCTATTCAGCTGTATTGGAATTGTAGCCGAAGTAATGGATAATTTATAGATAGCTGAAGGAGATGGAACAATTTGAGCTTTAACTTTTTGAAGAATCGAGTGATGGCAGGGGCCAAACGGAGAGAGTGATTTTTATACATCAAAGAATTTCTGTCATCTAAAATGCGATGAGATCAACATTTCTAAGAAAAGTATCTATTGATCCTACACAACCTTTATATACTTCCTATATCACACCAGTTGAAGGTCTGTTGTCAAAACTCCAGTAGATGCTCTCAATTTTCACTTTAAAGAAAGTAGACAAATTATTGCAGAGTTCCTGTGATGGAACTGTGGCACTGCTACCGCCATGGGGTGTAAACAGTTGACTAGCCGAAAAAGGTCTAGGCTTGGATTTCTAGAATTGCTTATGATGGCGGTGTAGAAGGTAGCTTTTGCTGTTTTAACAGCTATTTTGTATGCCATAGGAGTAGATCTGTATTGGGATTTGACAACCTGTTCATACCCGAGTCTCCACAGAAGTTCTAGTTTTTTACAAGCAAGTTTTTCTTTTCTAAGTTTATCAGAATACGATCGGACCATGAGCACACCTCAATTGAGGTTTTTACTGCGGGCCGGAGACTTGCTATCAAAGATTTTAATAAGATTGCTGTTGAATTCAGGCTGGTTAAAGGGTATGAGCAAATGAGATTACCTACTTTATTGGGATCTAATCTGTGCTAAGGACACCATATTGTTGAGATTAAGTTACTTAAAAAATGCTGGTGGTCAACTATAGATGTCAATTATAAAGGGGATAGCAAAATAATCCGACCAGGTGAGGGGAAACTAATATGGGTTTTAGCATGATTACAATATTCTTATGTAGAGATTGGCCTGCTACTTGGGTAGGTCCTTTCACTAACTGAGAGAAGCTCAGCGCAGAGAAGGTTTCAGTTACTTTGACAAACTCAGGGTTATCTGCATCTTCAAGACAGAAGTTGAAATCACTGTGAACCCAGTAGGGTTTAAAATCATGGGCTCCCAAAGAAATTTCCTAATTGATTGGAAAAAGTCTGTTTTTTGAACCCGGAAGATTATACAAGGCTCTAGTTATGGTGGATTCTGCACCTTTGTATGAGGTATAGCACTCTGTCTGAACATACAGGATATGGTTGATTTATAAATACTAGTGAGCTCTCCCCTTATTCTATCTTGCTGATCCTGATTCATGATAGAGTAGTTTGGAAGAAGCGCAGCTGCTATGTCTGGACCCGTTACTGGGCCAAGCCTGTTTCTATTACAAATTCCGCATCCAGGGTGTGCATATCTAAAATTTTTACATCTCTATGCTGTGCTTTAGCATAAACCTGACATTATTAGGAAAGCATAAGAGCCTATTTGTTGTTTAAGTGGGGATGTGGTCCGGCATTCAAAGGTAGACGCCAATCAGATGACTGAAGAGCTGACAGCTGAAAACAGCTTCTGAGTATATGGAAAAAGTGCTACTGCTAATAAGATTAACAGTAGTTCAGTCCACACTGAGACGTGAAAAAGAAACATGAGATTGCGAGTTATTCTTTAAGGGATCAAGTGATTTCAGTCTTTCTGAGGATTACCTTAGCCATACCTCTGTAGGCCGGGGCTTACAAGGGCCAGGGTTTCTGATATAGTGTGTGACTGGGTACAGACAGGTTGCCTTTGGCACACCAGAGGAGTGCCCGCTGTGCAGATGCACTACTGCGCTGTACTTGTAGCCCATCATGAAATAGGCGCAGCTAGCAACTGGATTCGTTCGTTTCATAATCACAAAACCAGGGTGGCTAAAAGAAAACACGGAAATGGAGGCTAGCTACTCCCAACTTTCATCGAGGTTTTACTTCCTAAAAGAAATACTGAAAAGGTTACAATAATTGAAATAAAAGCAAAAAAGCTATATAAAGCACAAATCAATAAAACCTGTTGTAAGATGGTGACTGCTTTGTTAGGAGATGCACAAGGTAAAGAAAGTATCCCCCATAGGGTGGGGCCGAAGGTGCAAGTAACTGAGAATATCCAAAGAGAGACAGTTCTATCTTAGCTACTGTCTAGCATAGTCATGCCCCTGCGCTGTACTTGTAGCTGATCATGAAATGGGCATGGCTTGGAGGAGGACACGTTTGCATCCTAATCACCAAGACCGGGTCGATAAAAGGAAATACGAAACTGGATTTAAGCTGCTCCAAACTTTCAGGGAGGCTCTCCTTCCTGAAAGAAGTACTGGAAACATAGCAATAATAAAAAATAAGACCGTTATATAAAGCTTAAACTAATTGTAACTTATTTTAAGATGGGTATGAGACAAAATATCAGCGCAACAAGTTCAGTTGCAAACGATAGAAAGAATTGCAGCTTATGTTCAAGGCATTGTTTTGAAGGAAGGTAGTATTCTGGTAGTAAGCCAGGTTAAGGAAATGCCTTTCAGTGTTAGATTCACTTCGGAGAGAGCTAGTCCTTTTATGTGAGTTAGGGATTATTGAAACATAGAAGCAATTGAATGGGTGGCTTTGTGTTGGTAGCGTGCAAATGCAATCGGGATATCAGGCTCTGTGTTGATTTCCATGAGTTGTACAGTTGTATCTTCGATTAGTTTCCTCTACCAAACATCTTAGAAATGGAATGATTATTATCGAATATACCTTTGGTTCCTCATTATAACTGTCTGCTTACCATTAGAATAGATTGTAAGCATTGTATTGCATGTCATTTTACTGGAATGCCGTTTGGCCTGTGTTTAGAAGAATCTGTATTCTCACCAGAGACTAGAGAGAAAGTATTGATGTTCCTTGGGATGGAGGAGTACCATTCCAACTTTCTAAAAAAAATTGCCAGTAATATAGTGTCAATTTGGAATCTTGTAAGCGAGGAGGTAGAATTTGAATGGATGGAGTCTTGTGATGCTGAGTTTTCAAGACAAAGCATGTCTTAAAGAAGCATCCGGGTTCCAAAGTTTTGTTTCTCAAGCACAAAATAGAGGCCAGTGATTAAGGGTAAGAAGTTGTGTTAAGATGAAAAAAAGTGGTGCAGGTGAAAATAGAATTTCTTTTGCTTCTTGTACATTGAGAAGAACAGAGAAGAACAGCTTTGCTATTTAAAAAGAGAAGTAATTTATAATGTAGGCAATTAAAAACATTACTTTGTGGGATCAGTTTTTGATGTGTTTGTGGATCACAAGCCTTTAAGGGAAATATTTACTAATCAAGGTTTGGATTCTGTCATTTATCTCTAGACGTTTTTGTAGCATTGCAGAATTGTATTTCTTTATTTAGATCAAATATACAGTTGGTACGTACAATAAGGCTGCGCACAGACTTTGTAGGTTGATGGATGACAGTGGTAGAAAAGTAGAACAACTGGACTCTCTGTGCTTCAATGGTGTTATGTAATGCATATTTTTAGAGTTGTGTGTGTGTGTGTGTGTGTGTACGTGTACGTACACACAGATGGCTGTTTGTCTGGAAATGAATGATTGGAAGAGATGAACAAAGACTCGGAGCTCCCAAAGGCTTGTGATTTTGTTTTAAAGGTAATCATAAGAAGTGGAGCATTTTGAAGAATAAGAATCATTTGGTTTGTTGGGGAAGAATTGTTTGTACAAGATGCTTTGCTGTTTTGTGCTTCACGGTTAGACCCACAAAATGTTATTAGGAAGCACCTTATTGATTTGGTGTATTTTGGTCATCTCTGCGTCTGCAAGATGATGGAAAGGTTGCGCTGTGACTAGTGGTGCCCAGGTATAAACATACAAATTGAGATGGTAAGAGTGTACTGGATGTCTCCAGAGTGATAAAGTGAGGAAGGTATGAACTTTCCCTTTGGAGTGTAGCAATATTCCATTAGGCTCAAGAAGCGAGATAACCTTAGACATTGTGCATCCTACACATGGTGATTAGCGTTTCAGTATAGTCTTGTATTAATGGAAATGTTCGCATGCTGGACAGAGACTGCAGCAGTGAGTAAAATTAACACACAGAAAGTCATTAAATTCTTGTAAGAGGGGATAGAAAGCAAAGGTAGGCCTGGTACTATATTGGCAGATAAAGGCTTCCAGTTGACTTCTAAACCAGTGGAGGAGGAAAGGGGTTTTGCAAAGAAGTTGCGTATTATATCACTCCTAAACTAATTGTATGGTTAACTGGTCCTTCTGGACTTTAAAATAGAGCATGCTACTTTCCAAAAGCATAAGGAGGACTTGGAGGGGGGTGAAGTAAAGGGTGAAGGCATACAGGATTTTGACTCATGTCACTACTAACAAATGTTCTTTTGAAATGTTTAGGGGGAGAAGAGCATGTCCGGAAGTGTGTCCAACATGGCTTAGAGAATAAGAGTGAGAAATGTGAGTGACATGTTGGTGGACTTTAGAGGAAAGGAGTGAAGAGTGCAACAAGTGAGGAGAAAGGTAAACTATCATGCTTGTGAGGCTGTATATGAAACTAATGTAAAATTGGGAGATAGGATGATGGTCAAGGCACCCGTTGAACACAAACCTGACTCTAAATTCTGTAAACCATAGAAGGTGATAAAATTGTTAAAAGGAGTTGTAAAGTTGTAAGACAGTCAGATTTGGAACCTTTATCGTCTAGCTATTGTCAATAGAAATGACTCCAGCAAATTGCACTACTGATTTCACCCAGAAGACGCTCAATGGAAGCATTCCTTGAGGAAGCAACATGAATCTAAAATAGCTTAAGGACTTTCTGTTGAGACTGTGAACTTGGTGATCTTTGTCTTTTGGGTTAATTTACATCACAGGAATTGCAAAATTAAATTGTGTTCATTTTATCTAGGTAATGTTGTTCTTATCCCTTACTGGTTCCACTTCTTATTTCTCTTTTTATTTTTATTTCTTATTTGCTACTCTGGTTAGGTCTCGCCTAGCGACGCAGCGCAAAGCGCTGCTCGCTATGCGAGATCTATTGTTGCCGACTTTTGCTCCGATGCGGGACAGGAGATGTGCACGCGCATGGTGCGAGCAGGAGTTGTAATAGCGCCGCAAGCCGTACGCGTGCACATCAACTGTCTGTGCCGAAAACTTAACAGACAGGAGATGTGCACGCGTTCGGCTCGCGGCGTTATCCTAACGCCTGCTCGCACCACTGCGCGTGCACATCTCCTGTCCAGGCAGCCGATGCGCACGCTCACGGCGTGTCTTCTGCGTCGTGGTACGGGCTGGAGGCGCCCTTCCGAGAGGAGCACGAGCGGCGCATTCTGCCAACATGGAAAGTTCTGGAGAGGCGCTGCCAGAATCCACGTCAGCGAAATGCTGTGGGTTGAGGTAAACCGGCCCGTCCTTGGCGCTGACACAGGGTCCTGGTGACACAGAGCAGTCCCGGTGAGGGGTAGGTGGCAAACTCAGAGGCCTGCCACACCGCGGACAGCGCGCAGTGTGGGATGTGAGTGGCACCGGCTGCCAAAGCAAAGCATGCCTGTGGGAGCGCGAGGGCCTGGCCGGAAGTGAGCGGAGGGTCCATTCGAGCCTTTAATTCCCTGTGGGAAGGATGGAGCAGATTGCTGCTTCCGATGGCGAGCCCTGAGGTTGTGCGTGTTGTTTTGGTAGTACACAACTGAAGACGTCTGGGCCTAGGGAATGTTTGTCCCTCGGTTAATTTAGCTTCAAAGAAGTATCTGCACTCTTGTTTTAATAGCTGTGACATTGTTGTGCTTCGAAATACTGCTGGGGAGTGTTAAATTGTGTTTGCACATTATTATCAAATATATCACGCTCATGCTGTTCTGCATGCGTCTTCAGCCATCTCCAATCGGTGCACATTCAAACAGATGCTCAACTTTAACAGCCCCTGGAAGCTTGCCTTGTTTTTAAATGCTTCTATCGATATAGATGCAGCTACACGCTGCACTCCGTGCGGGGCCCTCCCCCCAGGCATTACCTCATGTTCTTAAAAATAATGCTTTTCTCAACATACATGCAGCTACGCGCTGCACTTCGTGCTGTAGGGCACAGCACGAAGTGCAGCGCGTAGCTGCATGTATGTCGAGAAAAACATTTTTTGGGACCCGCCGCCATTCACAGCACTCCGTGCTGTGCTCTTCTCCACCATTACGTCATATCGTATTTTTTAAATGCTTTTCTCCACATAGATGCAGCCACGCGCTGCACTGCGTGCAGTGCCCTACTCCGTGCAGTGCCCTCCCCCACCATTACCTCATGTTGCGGTTTAAAAAAAAAAAAAATGCTTCCGTTGACATAGCTGCAACTAAGCGCTGCACTCAGTGCTCAATTATATAGCTGCGGTTAGCCAATTTCTTAAAAACGATGTGCCATGCCGTGATCAAGCACATCGTTTATCTGACTATTCTGTGCAAAAGAGCAGCACTGTAATATTGGCTAACTCCTCATATTGTACTCTCTATATGTAGGGGGTGGCTTAACGGCTAGGGCGGCTGACTGTGAAGCGGGTTAGATTCTGGTGGGAGGCTCAATCATCCTGGGATTCTGGGCGAATACTTAATCCCATATCAATTAATTATCTAATTCCAGTTGCTAATGCAAAGACATGTGTGAGTTAGGGGGATGAGGCGCCCACGAAGCACCCCTTGCCGCTGCCAGGATTAACTCTTTTGTCACTATAACCCCGTTGCATTCTGGGTCTTGTAGTTTCTGTCCGTAAGACACGCGGACCGGACGCGCCCGCCCTGACAGAGAGTTAACTAAAGTCAGGGCCAGCTGAGGGGGGCGAGTTTGTGACCACTTGGGCATATGCCCCTCTTCTGTCCCATTACCCTTGGACTTTAACCCCTGGTGCCCCTACATATGTCACCTATGGCCCTAGCCTTACTTCAAACCATGGCTGGAAACGAAACATAGTTAAGTAAGTTGCCAAAGAGCTCCACCATTTTCCCCTTGGAGAAGAGAGCCTGGGTGACTCCGCCTTTCATCCGTGTGGAGGAGAGTCAGGGTGACTCCACCTGTTATCCGTGTGGAGGAGAGTCAGGGTGACTCCACCTTTTCCCTATGAAGGAGAGGGCCACGGTGACTTCACGTTTTATCCGTGTGGATGACAGCGCCAAGGTGACTACACCTTTAATCCTTATAAAGGGTAGAGTCTGGGTGACTGGCTGCACCTTTTATTTGTTTGCAGGAGAGTCTGGGTGATTGTACTTTTTATCCATGTGGAGGAGAAAGTTCGAGTGTGCTCCTGCACACAACACACGCCCCCCGCACCCCTGGCAGTGTCATCACGGGAGTTTAAACCCTACAATGGCCCTGTCCTCGGGAACTGAACATAGCTTGAAAATAGAGCAGGTGAAAAAAAAAAACACAACTCCTCTCCCGGATCCGGTGCGTAAAAGCGGCGCACAGGCACCATCTCCCCTGGTTGTGACATCTATAAACCACAACATAACACTCCCACTGCTGGCTGCTTCACGAAGGGGAAAAAAAAAACAATAACATTTTCAATGCCAATAGCTCAAAACAATGTCATTGCGAGACCTATTGCATTGTAAATGCTTGTTTTTCTCACTGGTTGTTTTAAAATAAGGGAGACATTTGGTATCTGTTTCACGATGCTGGTCTTTGGTTTACTTGGAATTATTTGTGGGTTCTGTTGTGGAATACAAATATAAGACTGTAAACCTGGTGCTAGTGAGCTGTTGGGAGTATACAGTTGGAGCAGCTGGTGGATGAAACCTTGTGTTAAATTGCACTTAAATTTTCCTTCTTACCTGTCTTCTCATGGTGAATTCTTGGCTCAGGATTGAAGGGTTTCAGAGTATCATTTGCATACCTCACTTTCTGTCTCAAAACTGGGGCAAGCATGCTTCATTTGGTAATTTGGTAACTGACACGGCACACAAAAAGAGATTAATTTACACTGATATGTTGTGGCTGGGGATGAGCAATCGCCCTGAGTTTTAGCACATGATCAGATGTGCAGACCCTTGGTTGTTGATTACGATATTTCTGTTATGTACTCTGCAGTGGGGCACAGTTTGATGTCAATCTTGGTGTGCCTGGCTTTTAGTGAAAGAGGATCATTTATGCCCTTAAGGATGTTCTTGGTTATTCTCTGGGTTTCAGGTAGCAATTTCCAAAGCTGGCTTTTAAGGAAGGAGCCATGTTGGCTTAGTGGACTGTTGGGGCTGTTAAATGGTGAAAGTTGGCAAAATAAAGGTTGTGGTTTAGGATGATCTATAGACCGCTTCCACAGAATGTACAGTGAACTATAGAGAGGATTTTAAATTTGACTGTCTGACTGGGAGCCAGAAGACTGTAATGTCCCTCCTGCGGACAGCCACAGTTTGACACCTGGCCACAATATTAGTGTTAAATGATGGGTCTTTTGCAGTTCGCTCGGGTTAAGTGTTTGGATTATATACTCGCAACAGGAACATCTATGCTTTCAGTCTTGTGTTCTTAAAATATTCAGCTGTGAGGAAATGGGTTGTATTGTATGCTGTGGTTGTGCGACCTTACCGTGTAATGCACTTACCAACCGCTTTAGGTCCTGTTAGCCTTATAGAGTGAGTGTTGAAAAACCCATGTCCCTAACTAACTAAACTCTGTGCATTAGATGTCCTTACACCACGTGATAAATCATGTGGGGTACTTGTCTCATATTAAACTCAATCATTCCGTCCTATGACCCAACTATACACAACTAGGATTTAAACACCATTCCTAAGCTATGATTACTGTTATACTTGAGAAATATTGATCATCGCCAAAGAACTTTCAAGGTCCTTTGACATAGTAGACTATCGGAGTCCCTTGTGCCTTCCTCATTCATTATGGCGATTTTGTCTTCATACCCCCAGATCGCCATGCCCTTTTTTTTCAGTCTGGAGATCCAGCTGCATTTGGTAGTAGATGGGGGTTCAGTTCATGCTAACTTTCTCTTCGCAATGAGGCAGATGCAAGAGCCAAAGCCATCCCATCTTCATCGCTATTGGTCTCTTTTATCGTAGATGTCTAGGGTAACCCAGCTGGATGCCATGCGTCATTCATTCCCAGATGTCCTAAGGATTGAAAAAGTACCAGTATTTCCAATCTGCAATAACGTGGATTACTGCCAGGGAGAGCATCCATATTTGAGTCTGCATATTTGAGTTTTTTTTTATTCCTTCACTGTCTCAAATGTACATAAAATCAGGGAAGAGGAAAATGTTGGTGTTTTCGTGCATTAGTGGGTTATAGGTTCTAACTGCTTTTAGGATCTCCTTCCTGTCTTTAAATTTAAAGATCTGGGCAGTGATCGCCCTAGTGGACTTTTTTTTACAGAGAAGTAGATAGTCCTTTAAGGCATAGCTGTATAAGAATGAGATATTCGACAAATAGTTCAGCACTCTGCATTCTGATCGAGAGAGAGGTCCCAGGATCACTCGTGGAGCCCAAGATCCTCGTCGCATTCCCAGTCGTCAGGCCACTAGGGTAAGTCCCACAAAAAGAAGAAAAGTAAGAAGTCGACACTGTCTTCGACTTTGCCTCATGATGAGGGAGAATCGTCATTTGAGGCCTCACTTCGTGGTTGAGCCCGTGTTTGGGTCAGCTCCTCGCTTCCCTGAGTTTCTGGAAGCCGGAGTGACCCCCGCTGAACTCCCAAGAGTTTACGAGGCCCGTTCCCACCAGTGCGCTTTTGAGCCCACAGGTTCGGGAGGGGACCCTACTGCTTCTACGCCGGCCGCTCCGGTGCCAATCAGGACCCTAGGATCCATGGACGGATCTGTACCGATGCCGGTCGTACCGACTCGACCTTCCTTGGCACCGGTCCCAATTCTGAGACTCCTCGCGCCACCGACATTCCCTGGCTGCGCTGTCCCCATGCTGATCCCCCAACTCTGACACAGAGCCGGAAAGACCTTGTCCAACGCTGACTGGAGTCATGCCTTCCAGGCCAGATCCTGAGCCCTATTCCTATGGGCTAGGACTCAGGGAGGATTGGGAGGGGTCACAGGACCCTAAAGAATACTAGCCTTTAGACCCCCAGATGGACTGGTGTGAGGACTTGGCGGAGGCCAGTGGACTGGACACTTCTCCAGATACTGGCATGCTTTCTTCCCCTACCATGGCTATGCAGGAGAGAGTGTCCTTTGCAATGGCGGTGAGAAGGGCAGCCGAGGTCCTAGACCTTAGCCTATCCTTGTTGCAGGGATTCTGTTTTGGAACAGAACTATGACTGGTAGAACAGAACGTCTGTATGTAGGGACTAAGTCTCCATACCACATCAGTACCTATGGGCCCAAATCCTGACTAGCTGATAGTGCCTCAAATGCCCTCCTAACCTTCCCAGAGTGACATGTAAGTTGGCACCCCAGAACACAACACTCTAGACCCCTCAGAGAACCACAGTAACAACACTCATGCATGTCCAC
Source organism: Calotriton arnoldi (assembly GCA_963921515.1). Taxonomy (NCBI): domain Eukaryota; kingdom Metazoa; phylum Chordata; class Amphibia; order Caudata; family Salamandridae; genus Calotriton; species Calotriton arnoldi. The sequence goes on from CAWUFW010002358.1 coordinate 387,340, forward strand.
AATAAACAGAAGGAGACACAAGAACAGTTTACAATATTTATTGAAACTATCGTGCTCTATTATGAAGAAACTGTGCTGCAACTTGGAAACATGCAAAACTTAGTAGTGAAATTAGGGTCACCAATAAAGCATACACAATGAAAATCCCTGTCATGATTATTGGTGTATCTGCTTAAGCCTAGCCTCACAATAATATATCAAAGATCTCTGGGATGTTACCAGGCTCCATAACTGGTATTTGCCGTTAGCTTGACCTGCATCTCAGATGGCACAAAGCTGTCACTCTTGTCCCGGGACTTTTTCTTCTGCTGGAAAGCTCTCCTCTGTGTTTTCAAAATGACAAGTCTCTGCATATATGAAAAGAAATGCCCTACTTGAAAACAGTAGCTTGGTCTCTTCTATTGTGTCTAGGTGTTAGTGTCCGACCACAGAGAAAAACAAGGCACAATGTTGTTTGACCTTGTACTCAATGTTCACACTGAATCCCAGTAGAATAAATAAATAATAAAATGTGCAACTTATTTCTGCAACAGTAGTGTGGCACAAAACAAGGGTGTTACTTCGTAACATGTGCAAAGCAAAAGCAGCCTACAACGTGTGCCGTTAGGCTATAATATGGGAAAACTACAGTGGGCCTTATAGGGGACTCACAACACCCTCTGTGGCAGTCAAGACAAATGTCTTGACTGAGGTGCTTCAACCTGGAGTAACCCCCTCAGAACCGCTTCTCCCATTCAATAAAGCCCTAACTGACGTTCTGCTTGGGACCTGATTTAAGCTGCCCCAGGGGACCCCAATTTCCTCACACAACACCCCAACCCAGAGAGCTTGATGGTCCAAGCCTCTATCTCCCATGTAAATCCTGTCACCTTCCCTGCCACCCCTCCAGATAGGGAATCCAAGAGGCTGGGCAACTTAGGGAAGAAGATGTTTTCTTCCACTAACCTGGCACTGTAGTCCGTGAACACTGCATGCCTTTTGGGCTGTTACTTCCATGCTGTATGGGATTTGGTTGCACAGGTGCTGCCTATGGTCCCGGAGGAGTCCCAGGCCGTACTCTTCTAGGTTGTTGCTGCTGACGGGAGAGACGCACCAAAGTTCACGATCAAATGTGGTCTGGATACCACCGACTCGTTGGGCAGAGCTGTTTCATCAACAGTGGCCTTACAGCGCCACGCCTGGCTGAGGACCACTGGCTTTTCATGGGATGTCCAAGCATTGCTTAGGGACATGCCCTTTAGCTCCTGTCACAGCAAATCTAGCGCTGTGGCGCTTTAAGGAGAGCAGGGCTCTGGCCAGGGCTTCTGGCCTTTCCATGGCCCCTCGCAACCCCGGATCCACCTATCGCTCCTTTCTTGGCCACGGAAGGGATTTCCAGCCATGTCTATACCCACTCAGCCACCGCAAAGAAGGAGAAGTTCAAAATGCTTATGCTTGCTCAAGTCCTGTCTGCCCTGGACCCGGTATACTGGATGGTAGAATTGGACTTGTAGGACGCATACTTCCACATTCCCGTCCTGCCTGCCCACCGGCATTATCTGCAGATCATTGTGGGCCACGAGCACTTTTAGTTTGCTGTGCTCCCCTTTGGTTTTACCAGCGCCCCTTGGGTGTTCACCAAGGTGATGGCGGTGGTTGCAGCTCATCTGCGGAGATCAGGGGTGCCAGTCTTCCCCTATCTTGACGGCCGACTGTTAAAGTCTGGCTCGCTTCAGGCTGTTGTCTCCCACCTCCAGACTTCAGCGGACCTATTGCATTCGCTGGGGTGCACTATCAACATGCCGAAGTCACACCTGACTCCCTCTCAGACGCTCCATTTCATTGGAGCTGTTCTGGACACTGTGCAGTTTCAGGCCCATCCTTCTGAACTGTGAGTCCAGGATATTCAGGCTACGATACTGATGTTTCATCCTGTATCCTGAATTTCAGTGAGACCAACTCTAAGGCTGCTAGGCCTCTTGGCCTCCTGCATCCTGCTTGTGACACATGCTCACTGGTATATGCGGGCTCTGTAGTGGGACCAGAAGTTCCAGTGGGCACAGCATCCGGGGAATCGCTCCCACATGGTCTAGATCTCGGAGGGAACTGCAGAAGATCTGCAGTGGTGGTTAACAAACCATGATTGGGTTAGCGGCAGGCCCCTCTCCCTTCCCCAACCAGATCTCACAGTGGTGACAGATGCGTCACTCCTGGGATGGGTCGGCTATCTGGGAGAGGTGAAGATCAGAGGGCTCTGGTTTCTGGCAGAATCCAGACTCCACATCAGCCTTCTAGAGCTTCGGGCCATCCGACTGTTATTGAAAGCCTTTCTACCAGACAACACCACCGCCATGTGGTGCTGCAACAAACAGGGCAGGGTAGGGTTGTGGACTCTGTCAAGAGGCCCTGCATCTCTGGATGTGGCTTGAACAGCAGAGCATATCCCTGATGGTTCAACACCTGGTGGGCTCGCTGAACTCCAGGGCGGAATAACTCAGCCGAAGATGCCTAGTGAATCACAAATGGTGTCTCCATTCCGAGGTGTTGCAAGGTCTCATTCAGCAGTGGGGAGAGCCTTGGTTAGATTTGTTCACCACCACCGAGAACACGCAATGTCAGCAGTTCTGCATGCTGGAGCTTCCAAGGCGACTTTTGCTCTCGCTCCGAGACTCTTTTCGTCTCAAGTGGAGTTCAGGGCTCCTGTACGCCTTTCCATCCATACCACTCCTGTCGAGAGTTCTCAAGAAGATTAGGAATGACCGAACCCAAGTCATCCTTGTGACTCTGGACAGGGCTCGAAGAGTTTGGTATCCTGAACTGTTGAGCATGGCCATTGGTCCTCCGATCAGGCTGCCTCTTAGAGGATATTCTGTCGCATTTGCTGGGGAGGTTTCTCCACCCGAATCTGGCAACGATCCGCCTTTTTGCCTGGAGATTGTGCGGTGACAGTTGACAGCTTTCAACTTTCTGCCCAAAGTCTGCAATGCTATTCTGACTTCCAGGCGTCCCTGCACCAAAACGGTATATGCCTGCCGTTGGGGAAAGTTTGCGGCATGGTGTGCAGAAAAACAGGCCGAATTCCCCCCCCTTCCCCCACCTTTCTGCTCCCCTTTCTCAGGTACTTCTCTTTCCCTTGCTCAGCAGGGCTCTGCTCTGAGCACCTTAAAGGGCTATCTTTCTGCTTTAACAGTCTTTCTGCAGTTGCCTGACCAACTATCCCTCTTCAAATCCCCTATTGTACATAGGTTCTTAAATGGTTTTTAACATCTGTTTCATCCTTCTCCCTTCATCATGCCTTAGTAGGACCTTAATCTCGTCCTCACGTTCCTGATGTGCACTCCCTTTGAGCCCTGACACAACTGTCCTCTTAGGCTCTTTACCAACAAGACGGCCTTCCTCTTGCAGATAATATCTGCCTGGAGGGTCAGTGAGCTTCAGGCTTTGTCATCCAACCCTCCATACTTAAACATCTACCCAGACAAGCTGGTTCTTCGAACTAGAGCTGCCTTTCTGCCAAAAGTCGTCATTCCATTTCATGTAGGCCAGTCCAGCACCCTGCCTATTTTTACTCTCTGCCACATCCCTCTAAAAACGAGGAGCAACTTCACCTACTGGACACAAAAAGAGCATTGTCGTTCTACCTTGACTGCACAAGAGAGTTCTAGGTGGACGACCAACTCATCGTGGGTATGTCAGAGCAAAAAAGGGAAAGGCAGTGCAGAAGCGGTCCATCTCCCTATGGATTTTGCTCTGCATTAAAATATGCTTTGCACTGGCCAAGAAGCAGCTCCCTGAGGGCTTGTGTGCTCATTCCTCCAGAGCTAAGGCTGCGACCACTGCATTAGAACGCGGAGTCCCGGTCCTGGACATCTGCCAGGCAGCAACGTGGGTTTCTCTGCACATGTTCACAAAACACTACTGTCTAGACAGTCCGGTTTGTCGGGACAGGCACTTTTCCCGTTCGGTCCTGCAGGGCTTTTTGGTATGACATTTTTTCGCAGGCCCTCCTTTGGTGAGGTATTGCTTGCGTATCTGCGGCTAGAAGTATCTATCAGATGAACAAGTTGCTTACCTTCAGTAACGCCTTGTCTAGTAGAGAGACTGTCTAGTCGCAGATTCCTTACCAACTCTCCCTTCCTCCCTGCTCTGCAAACGGATTTCTAGGACAGGGCTTTCCCCATTCAGGGCCCTAGTTTGCCACACTACCGGTCAGTGTTCTTTGTAGCTCCACGTTCCTGGCATGGAAAGTTGCGAAAAAACTGACATCTGAGCACTGGGGTGGAGCCACTATAGCCACCGCGCACGTGCCTTCCGGTGCTGACGCCGCATGGACATCATACGGCACCGATCGACGCCACCTACTGGTGCGCAGGGGTACTCCTCACAAAAAAAGTCTGTATTCCGTCTAACGCCTGGGGATAATTCTACAGTAAGGAATCTGCGGCTAGATAGACTCCCTACCAGGTAAGAGGTTACCAAAGATAAATAACTTGTTCTTCTCTTTCCAGCAGGGCATCCTTTCCACCCTTGTCGCCTCCTGGATCCAAGGTCTTCTCAACTCTCTTTCCCTTGTGCCTGGATTTTTAAGTGGGGTGACAAGTTCTAGGTGCCAGGCACCCCTGGCCAATCCTTGCATGCCACATCAATCACTAATCATTGCTCCTTTTTTGTGGGGAGCCCTTTGTTCCCTCTGCTGGAAAGCAGAGTAATTAACTTGGCACTTTAGCGTGGACAAAGGCCTGGAATCAGATTTTAGCGGAGTCAGAGAAATGTGATAATTCCTGAAGTCCCCTAAGATGTCCCATAAGATGTGGATGTAGAGTGTTGGGACCTGCACATTTAAACTCAACGTTCATGTTTTACTCCAGTTTGATACCTTGCTGGATCCAGTAGATCTAAGTGGAGCGAAACTGTAATTTAGGGCACATTTCCCCTATTTGTATAGTAATGGGAAAGCATTACAGATTTCCCAGTAAGCAGTACAGATGTACTATGAATGCCCACTAATATTATAAGGTCTAGCTGAGTAAAGTACCAATTCTTGTAAAGTCTCTTGTGTTCCAGGCTACTTGTCCGCAATTACCGGGCTGGCATGTCAGTAGCTCACACACGTGTTCACATGTAACTAGTTCACATGGAGGTCTAGTGCCTCTTACCAAAGCTGCTCCACAGCAGCCCTATTTTAAAAGGCAGGCACTGTCAGTAAACACACTCTGTCTAATAACCGTGAATTTATTACTATGAGTGAGACACAGGAAGTGAGACTCGCCCACCCCACAGCAAAGGTCTGGGTAGTCAAAAGCTAAAAACCCTGGTGGACTAAATGGACTTAACCCATTTGCTACACAATAACTGTTGTGGGCTTCGTTTAGTCTGTTTGAAGTATCCTGCAAGGTGCCAGCACCACAAGTCATGGAGGTGGGTATTGATAATAGTCTTCTGTAGAACCACTTGGGACAGTTGAAGGTTCACTGTGTCATGCACCAGGCAACTTATCTGTAGTCATGCCACTGTAGGATGTGTTGCCATTTGACTGCGTTGAATGTGTTGACCTCTCGCTCAAGAAGTTATTTTACGCCTATGCAGAAAGGGCCAGTGGATTCAAAAAGTTTCAACGGTCTGCCATGATCTACAGAAATATTTTGATGTTGTCTTCTATCTCGTGGCCCATTATGTGCAAGCTTGAGTTGGAGGCATCTACCACCCTGCCCCTCCTGTGGAGTGCAACTCACACTCTTTTGGTGTCCGCACTTCATTACAGATGGAGACTTCTACAACATACCTACTTAGGTCCCACAGAGCACTCTCCTGAGTTTAGTGGGACCAGTGGGAGTGAGGCGGGGTAATAGATATCAGTCTTCTGTCTTCAGCTTTTTCTACCAGGCCCTATTCTTACCGTATTCCACAGCTGTCTATTACCATATCCCATGAAGTTCAGTCCTCATCACTATGAGGACTCCACTGTCTACCACGGGTCTCTGAAAGATCCAGCCTCAACTCTCCAAGCTTGGTGCTGATGTACTCCCGCACACCAGTGTTGCTTTCTGTCTCCTAGAGTCAGGCCTCCTGCGCCTCTGTCTACATCTTTGGTGCTTCCTCCAGCTACAACCCGAATCTAGCAGCTCTTCTTGACATCTTGACAATTGGTTTTCACCCCAGTGATCAGAAATTTCAGCCTATAAAGCCCCAGGCAGTACGCAGGCAAAAGTCCCCAAGCCTGCTCATTCAATCCGCAAATGAACTAAGGCATCTGTGGTAGCCTCACACTCCAGGATTCTTCCTCACAGCTTTCTTAGGTCTCGGCTCTTACCCCTGTAGATCAGGCATCATGCAGGGCAGTGATGGTGTAAGAATGATGCTCTATTAAACGTGGCAAGGTGGGTCAGGACGGGAGCTCCCTCAGTAGCCACCATCTTCAACACCATCTTTTAAATTTAGTGAGCTTTCTGGATCCACTGAAAGACTGTTCTGTTATTTTTCTGCCTCCAGGGTTCAAATTGTTTCAAATTTAGTATTAGCTTTGATTTTAGAAAATGGCAACCTGCTTTGATGTAGGAGCATATATGTGCTCATTGTGAAACACCATGAAATTCGTGATTAAATTTCATGATTGAAGTTCATGATTTTGAATGCTGAAAGGTTGTCTCAATGCTAGACTGCCAGCATTTAACCAAGGTTTGTAATTCTTATAAAGTGGTGATTATTTTTCTGTAGGGAACATGGATATGTAATTTTTGTTCTACTGCAATCTCGAACACAGCCAAGCAATCTGTGCCAGTACTCCCCAGTGGTGATCTAGCAGTTAATTTGTCCGCTAAGGAATTGAGTCAATGACTCGGCACTAAAAAATGTTTGTTTTGTAAAGATTAAATTCAGAATTCTTTCTTTGATAAGAGAATTTCATTGTTACTATTTAATTTTATACATTTCCCACTGGAGCTGCCCATGACAAAGTAGTAGGCAGTAACGCCTTAGTTTAGATCAACACACAGTTTCAGGCATGTGTTCACCCAGTGAACTTCGCTGTTCCCAAGTGCTCTTTATTTAATTGCAGTGCAAACCACCACACTACCACGTTCTGTTGACATGTGCTTGTGGTAGTGTTACTCACCAGTGCGTAATTCCTTGATTCCGCTAGAAGCCTTCCAGTTGCCTCTCTGACGACCTTCACCCCCTTTGGGGGAGACTATTTTGTCTTTGGGGCTAATCCCCTATATACTAAAGTGGTCAGTGCGAATCCCCTGGACAGTAATTCTTCTGGTTTAGCATTTATGTGACCGGCTTGCACACTTTATCTCCCCGTGATGATGACCCCATACCTCTATTGAGGGTCAAAACTTCAACTCCGAGGGAGTTATTGGCTGATAAATTGATTAATTATTGTCCAGGAACAACTATTGATCAATGTCCTGTTGAATTCTGTCTGAGCCAGTTATCTCCCTTTTTGGTGAATATACACGTTCTTGCATTGCACATAATGCCACTGTGTGATCCCTTTTAAACACTGAGCACAATTGCTTTTAGTGTCTTTGAGCATTGCATTTGTACATATATTGATTAAAGCACTGGAATAACTTTTATGGCAGAGATTTATTGATTATTTTGGTTGTATGATAATCAGTTAATATCACTAAACAGATTGATGGAATTTCTCAAATTATACCACTTTAAGCCCTTGTTGTGTTTATATATTTATGCTGCAATCCAGCAAAGAATAATTCATTGGTCCTGATAAGAGACGATATATATTCAAAGGTCTCATTCCGTGCAATAAATGTTTTGAGACTGAAGACCTAGAGACATCATAGGATGTTCTTGAGTTTGTGTTTCCTAAAAGGTTTCATGTGAAACAAGCATTGGCATAGCCAATAGGTCTCGCTTTTGGGACATTATAAGTGTTTAGCCATGCAACGGTTGATGTTGTTGCACCAAGGATATTGTGCTGCATAACTAAATACTTATAAGGTCCCAAAAGCGAGACCTATTGGCTGTGCCAATGCTTGTTTTTGTATTGTTCGTTGCAGGTGGTGGGCACTGGCAGTCATTTTTGGAGACGTGGACATATTTTTTTATCATCAGACTTTGTCCAAGAACAAGAATGAGAAAAACAAAAAAGACACCCAGATAAAGGAAGGGAAATATTGGAAAGTTTGACACTGGGAGAAAGCAGGAATGGAAAGTAACCTTAAAGAATGAGATAAAAGAGACCTGGAAGTGCAAGGTGGTAAAGAAAGAAGCATGAGGTGGAATCAAGACAAGCAGCCTTGCAATCAGCAAACACGTAATTAAAAGGTGTTGGAAGAGGGCCCTAAAAAATTGCCCTCTACACATTTTTTAATTTTTACAATTAAAAAAAAAAAAATCATTTTTACAGAGTTTTATATAGTGCGAACTTGACCCAAAGGTATTGGATATCAGAGCGCTTTACATGAGCACCAGTTGCGTTACACGAAGAAACATTCATTTTTGTTAGGCACGGGGAGATTAAGTGATTTGCCCAGAATCACAGGATGTTACGTGTCCTTGCCAAGACAAATTAAGCAGTATCAGCAAGTCACCAGTGCATAGCCTTTCTGCAGCATTATCTTCTCACAACACAAACATCTGCCCTTCAAGTTCAGCAGTTGATTTTGGAAGGAACAGTAAAATACTAACAGCAACTGAATTAGACTTTGCCAAAGGTGACGTAAATTGTTTACGTCCTAGAAACACAGTTTAATGTGTCACCAGATAGAAACGAAAATGAAAGCATAAGTATTTTCAGTATGGAACGTAAGTATTGAAGTGTGGAATGTCATGAAGTGCATTGCATTTTGTTAGATCGCCTTGCGTGCCATGTCATTTGTATATATATAGTGCTGCCTTCACAAACTAAGGGTTAACAAGCGCGAGTGTTCCTGCCCCGAAACAAATGAACAACAAGTGGGAGGGGGTGGGGGAGTGCACAGAATAAAAGACGCCCTGGGAATGCTTCCGAACGCGCGGAAGCATCAGCTGTTTGCTCTTTTTGGAAGCACATACTCGTGCTTGTGGTGCGCCGCTGCGCACTCCCGCAAGGCGTATGCCGCCACAAGCACGAGTATGTGCTTTGAAAAAGAGCTGCACGACGGCTAAAGGTCTCCTAAGTAGCGCATGCGCGCTGCGTAGGCGAGACCTAAAAAGGGGTGTTATTGGGAAAACTGGCAGAAAAGATGTGTAATGTTGGAAAGCTAATGCCTGCTTTGATGGTGACAAACCTGCTAGTCCCACGAGAAAGAGCCTGATGAGTAATATGATTATTGAATTAATTATTATTCTGTGTGGCAGTGACGTGCTTCATATTAAGATATGTGAGCGCTGTTGAAAGATTTTACTAATCATGTATTATATTATCAGTTGGATTAGGTGCGAGGCATCTAGTTATAAAAGAGTTGGATGTAGAACCCTCACAAAACCGTTTCCATTGGTCTCCCCAGAATATTGATGTGTTACATGACTTGGTTCGTCCTTTAGTAAATACATATGTTTTAAATATGAATACTTTTTCACAAAGTTTGACACTATGATTAAAATGGACGTAGCGCCCAGTGATGGGCAATTTGTTATGCAAAAGAATAAAGTGGAACAAATGTTCGTAGTAGAGATAAGCAGATTTGTTAGGAGTACAAGAGCTTTTTGCCTTCATTCTGATTCAATTTTAGTTATTGAATAGAAACTCTATAGTTCTACAACACATTGTAAACGATTCAGATCATGCCTGGCTCAGCATAAACTTCAAACAGCCAAGGAAAAAAACATGCTATGGATTATTGGTGTATCATCGCCACGAATGTAGGAACAAAGACTATTAACTCGGTGATATTCATCACAAAGAAAGTTTGGGTAAAATATGTCTCTGATTTATTTGCCGGTAATAAGACTGAGAAGAGTTCCACCATTATTGATGATTACGTTGCACTGGAGTTGAACCTTCATCTTTTCACTTATTGTACTCCAATTATGAAGGAAGGCCAGGTAGTCCGGGTCAGCTATATTGGGAAAAAACTCTCTCTACATGAACAGAAGCTGAGAAGGTTTATTTTCTGATGATAACCGGTTGTATCTACTTGAGCTGTCTGATGGTATTCAGGACCTTAAGCAATTTTTGTTCATCTGGCCATTCTTATCTATTCTTCGGAGGAAACTTGCATCCATTTTTTTTATTTAACTATGGCTTTAGGACAACAAGTGAAGCAGTTTGTTCGCTGATGTTAATGTTGTTTACCTCAATTTGTTATTGTCGTTTTTTTTAGTAGTTATAAATTATATTAACATTGTTTGTTTAATAATGTTTTATATGTTATTATGGAAACTGCTGTTCCGTGCTCCATTTGTCAAATTCTTGCGGACATCGTGAACAAATGAATAAAATCAATCAATCAGGGGTTTATATAGCGCACTACTCACCCGTGAGGGTCTCAAGGCGCTGAAGAAAAGCTTATTTTATCGCTTCTCTGCTCTATACATCATGGCAAAAGAAATTTGCCAAAGCTGTTGGGTCTCATATACGACCTTGCGTCATAATTAGATGGGGCTATAGGCTGCTAATGCATGCATTCTTTCATTCCCCTGCCTCCCACCAAGGGGGTTCCTTAAAGGAACGGGCTAGCCTTGAAGCCTTTAACTGAACACTGAAGGTGGAAATAAGTTCACATTGTACGCCAGCCTTCATTTTGCTTTGAGCGGATACGTTTCTCTATCGAAGACTTGCAGGGCTGGAAACCGGTTTCATGAATAAAATTAAAGAAAAGGTCCTTAAAAAATAGCTTTTAGTCAGATCTGAAGTTACAGATTCGACAAAGCTCACTGGCATATTTTTTCAGTGGCTGGTGTGGACCTGATCACTATGTGCTCACCTTTCTGGGCTTTATCTGTTGTTCTCAAAACACAATTCGAGAAGGACTCTTTATTAAACTCGAAATCAGCTAATAAGGGGGAGACCCTGAAGGCTACGCCCTTCCAAATATTAATTTGTTGGAAAACTAACATAGTTTTATTAATGCCCACACCCACTAGTTAGTGCCATGCTTCATCATAGGGCCCGCTAACACACCCTGAAGTAGTTCAACATTCAGAGTGTGGCGCAGTTTTTTGACCATAAGAGTTTTTCATGTCTTTGAAATGTACTGTTTTCAAACCAGGGATACCAAAGTGCAGAAAAAGAACAAAGTTAAAACTACCTAAGAGGGTACCCGCATAGGACTTTATTATGGGTCCCTCTTGGCAGGATTAAAAAAGTCTGATATACGGGTATATGACAGAACTTACGACTCTATTACCCCGTATGCTAGTACTGATATGCTTCAGCCTTTTTATTCGCCCATCTGGGTCGAAGGGCTTCCTCAGGATACAGATCCCTATCTAACATGTAGACACTTACTCATAATAAATCACTAATAATTATTTTGGAGTGGGTCTATGACCATACTTTCCTTTTTCAGATGGTTTTGTAGAGACACATCTTGTTGCGTACCCAAGTTTCATTGATTTCAGTCCGAACCCAGGGAAAGAGTGGGGGCCCTGTAGTCACACATTCATCAAGGTGCAATGTTGCCCATTCTGCCACTCTTCTCCCTCCTTCAGCCTGTTGTTGCCATTGTTTGTGCCGCGGGCTACTGTCCTTTTGTTGCAAGATTGAGTCACTCCTTGCCAGTCAGAGGTTGTATGCTGACGAGGATACTGTTGGTCTGCTATGTTGCTGTAGTTTTCATTTCCTCCCTGATTAGAACTGAGAGAACTTATTGGGTTGCGTATGGGTTTATGGCTTGCTCCTGTTGGTGCAGATGCCCTCAGTGTGTGGATGATGAAAACTTCCTGTCTGCGTGTTCTCCATGAAATGGCATTATGAACGGGGCTAAGGAGGACTAGCGTTATGGCTTGCAGTTCATGGGTTGGTTTGCTTGCTTTTCTCCGATTCTGTACTCTGTTGAGTGTGTTTCCCAGGAACTATCAGGATTACATGACTGTGGATGATTGTACCTCTTTTTCTGCTGCCTGGCCCACAAGATCCTTCAAGATAGTATGTCAGCCGATGATTTGCTTGTTGGTCTTTGGGCGTGTCCCTCGCGAATCCTCAGGGTTTAATGTCTCTACATGTGTATGTATGTATCTCCGTGTGTGGTATGTGTAAAGCATGAGACTATTTGGAGGGATAGCCAGTTTCCTAGAACCCAAGTGGACTGTTACTGTGCGGTGCTGTAATGCTCTTTACAGAGGTGTCCGCAGATTGTGTTGGCAGGAGAAGGGAGATCGCATTGTGGTTGCTCATTGGTCTGAGGATCTCTACTGTGGTGAGGCGTAGTTGCTAATGAATGTGGAGCTCGGATTAAGAATGAGCCTCTTTCGTATCCGGCTGATGAGCACTTTGTGGCTTCCTGGTTTGGGATGTGAGTAGGAACTATCCGATTTTTGTCACAATATGGCCGTCTTGGCTTACAAATTATTAGCCCACACCGCGTCACCCCTGAGCATCTTTTAGCTAGCTGTTTCCTGCCTTTTTACACATTTCTTTCGTTTATGCGTGTACCTCTTGCAGTACCAGGAATGGAGATAAATTAGTGATGCAGTGTCGTATCACCTGCTTCAGGTGCCAAGACACGCTTAAAACTTGTAAATTAAAACAGAGTGATGATAAATGCGGCGTATCCGGCTGTTCACGGAGCAGACAAGATATTATCTTGTTGATGTATGGAATACAGGACATCTTTCCAAAGTATTCAACCAGATATAATTATTATTCATGTGGTAATCGTAATTCAGCAGTGGTGCCAATAAACATGAGAGAGTAGCGCAGGCCCCTACATTATCTTCACAGTAGCCTCCCCCGCACCCCAACCCTCCAGGGGTGCCCTAACCCTTCAAGGGGGTCCCATTCTGCCCAAGGTCAGTGAAAATCTGTGAGATATGGGAGACTCATCATATTGTGCAGTGTGAGGGGAGGGGTGGCATCATTTTCCGTTACGCCACTAGTTAAACACCACCATTACTAGACTATTTTTGCATTGTGGAAGGTGTTAACACGTTGGTTTCTTCTGGTGCAGCAGATACTAGACCAGCCGAAGGAGACTGCTTCAAATTGCATTGGGGCTGACTGACTTCAATCCTTTCGAGGAAGATAAATTAACTATGGCCCGAAGTCACACGACTCTGGCTTGCGTCATGTTGTATATCTTGTTGCCAAACTCTTACACGTGCTTGCCCAGTTTTGGATGTTAGACTCCTCTGCGGTTTGTGCTCTGATAATTTGTTGTACCAAGTGGTACTACGCAAGAAGACCCTGCACCATGGCCTCCTCCTGACCCTTTACTCTTTGGCTATAGTTCGATCTCCTCCACACAACGTGTGTTACATGGTGCTTAGACCAACCAAACGTAGGACTAACTCCGTAACACCCGCACTTCGTTTGGAACGTGCTCTGATTGCAGGTACTGCGCCCGTTTCATATGTTGCTTAACCTTGGCAACCGTGACTCCCCCGCAGTCCCTGGCAGCCCCTGGGTGATGGCGTGATCGCCGCCATCCGGCTCCCGGCCTTGTCGCGGGGCGCAATAAGACGTCCCCTTTTCTAATGTGACAATACAGTAGGCGCTCTGGCCCTTTTAAACTGTAGCTTTGGGGGGTTGGAAATTAGGCAGACATTTACGTGCTCTGAATTTTGCGAATTGTATTTTTTTCTCTCTGCCCGAATGATGCAGAGGCAGATGAAACTAGCTGCAGATTGAGGCAGGGGAGAGCGGTAGCCCTCGCCGTCCTGACTCCTGAGGAGCAGACGCGTCGCTTCTTCACCTCGGAGTGCCCGTCCTCCGAGGGCAGTGTCTGGACTGTGGAGCTCTGCGGGGCAGCGCGCCTGGGGCACCTGGTTCAGCGGTGCGGATGCGGCAGCTGGAGAGGTCTGTGTGTATGTGTGGGCAGAGAAGCCCGTCATCGTGCCGTCACCTCGCTCCATTCATCCTTATTCCTCAGTCGCGCCCATTCACAAAGCCCGGCGCGCGGCACGCGGCTCTTCGACGCTGCAGACGCAGTGCTCTCTTCTCTTCCTTCCATCCTTGGCTCCTGTCAGCTGCCACGGTGCTCCATCTTGCCAGCTGTCTTCCGTTACTCATAGAGGCTTGGTGTTTATCACTTCATGTGTTTTCGTTAAGTATTCGCTGTCGTTCTTATTCTATTTAGTAGCAATATTTTCCTGTTGCGTGGAGGGGCATGCCCCTCTTCTGCCTCTTGTGGGTTTGATTGGGCAGACTGATCCAGTTTTTACTCTGATCTAACTTGTGTATCTAAGGCTGCTTCGCTATTGTATTTTTCAGTTTTCTAAGTCATGCATTCGGTTCAGTGTGACGTTGTCGCCGATGAACTTCCTCAAGCTCCCACTCCGTGCTTGCACTTGTTCGTCGTCATTTTTCTGGGGAAAATGCATGTTGGGCTGTGCTGTCCTTTAGAAGGACAGTACGGCAATGAGGCCCCACACGCTTGTTCTCCTGCAGTCTCTTGTAGAGCGCATGTTGTATGTAGTGCGGAATGTAGTTTTGAATGATCTGGCAGGGCATCAGTAAGGACCGTGGCTCTTAGTATGGAGTTTAATCCTGCTTGATCCTACGCTAATTTAAACCTCCAAGTAATACCTTAAGGGGTTGTGTGGTGGTAATGAGGTTGCATCTGGTTGTTTGAAATCTTTGCTTCTCCCCTCATGCAGCTGATCTTCGGCGGGGCTATAGTGGTTTGGCAGTTCCTCTGTGTTATGTGCCTTCAGTCAACACCCCGACAGCACTGTTCGATGCTGCTTTAAGCTAACACCTCTCGAATACACCGCAGTCTCATGTACAGCTCCTTGAAGCACGGACCACCTGGTCACCTTAACAAATGCCCAGATTTCTTATTTCCCGCATCTCTTTAGAGGCACTATGGAGACTCCAGTTGATTCTCAGAATATTCTAGCATAAATTTGCAAATTGGTTTTTTCTTTGTTTCAGCGTTTTGGTGGCACTGTCTTAAAGCTCATTTATTAATTTTCGTTTTATTTACAGTTCTAAAATATTCAAACTTAGTAGTATGCTCCTAAACTTAATATGTACCTAAGATACATATGTTTTAAATAGGGTGCTTTCAAGTAAACAGTCGCTGATTCTGTTATGCATCCTATTTTGTTGACGTTTTAAAACACCCAGGTTCTTCTGAATTCAAAAGAGCCAGTTCTTTTCCTCACCTACAACAGCACACCTAAACAACCTGCATGCACCCTTTTCCATACTCTTCACGGAAGGCAGTGCCTAGTGTCTTGCCACCTACACCCCGCCACAGCAAAACCTCTGTGTCAGGTTGCACACCCCTAAAGACCAAAGTCTTTTTACTCATGCATGCCTGCCTAAACTGTTCCGTACCCACTTATCCATCCAAACATCCACCCAAAACACTGTCCTGTATCTAGCTGTATGTCCTATTACCCCAACCACAAAATATCCCTCAGTTTGTGATGGTAGTTCACACCAACAAACCATCCCTTATCTGCGTCATCAGTTGGGAAATCTCAATTAGATTTAATTCTGCCCGAATCCAAAACCCCATAGCCCCAAACCTGTAGTCATGCCATAGTCCATAACCACCAGAGTCCCATACCTAGCATGGGAAGCGCAATGTTTCTTACTTGACATCCTTTCACCCCCTCCATACCCAAAATGGAACAGATCCACACCTGACATCAATACCCCCTGGACACAGGAACCCCCACTTTATAAGTAGGGGTACCGCTGAGAGAATCAGAATTTACTTTTTCATTTTTGACTGTACATTTCTTTTGTATAGCACTTCATATCATCCTTTTGCTACCTGCACCCATTGAAATACTATGCGTTTTTACCTATTTCAGATTAATTGAAGGGTGGGTTGGCATAATTAGGGATCTAACATATGAATTACAGCTGACACATCGGTCAAGGGTACATTTGGGGTTTATTCACAGTAGCAGCCTCGCAGGATTAACCTCTTGTTTTTTGGTTGTGATCACCTGCATCACATTGCGATCTGCTTGGCAGGGAGATGAAAAGGATGCCATCCATAAGGTTACCGTATTTTTAGAAGGAAAACCTGGCTCATACAAAGTCTCAAGGATCGTTTGGTATTTCATCACTTTCACATGTGTGATATCCATTTCTGGGACCAAGTCTGAGATTTTAATGATACAAAATGGAACATTGATCCCTTTAATTAACTTTTTTTTTTAACATAACACTGTGGTTGGAGAGAGAGTGTCTTCAGAATTGCCTGCTGAATGGATTGTTTAATGCAACTTACATTCTATCATACAAGCCCCTGATAAATTGTTTCTTCTTTTCACATAACCATGTAAAAGAATGTGACCATAGTGGGGCAGCAGAGAGATGTGATCTAATGACTAAGTTGAAAACTTAAGTCATGCGAGTCTTGCAGCTGAATTCCATATTCCCCACTTGAACAACTGTGTGATAGTTGGCAAATCTCTTTGTCTTCCTGTGTAGAGCTCATCTCGAAAACATCTTTTGTGGACAACACCAAAACCTAGTCTGGGCTTTGGGCCAGCCCATTATTTACCATTGATTGGCTTGCATGATAATCCTATTTGCTTGCTTATATTCAATGGCTTTCTTCCTACTTTGTCTTTTATCCTCCCTTGGAGCTTAGCTTCTTTAACATCCTTTTGAGTTGATGACTTGTATCCTTTTAGTACTCTCCTTCTGGGAACTGCAAAAAGAACAGAAAATGGACGAAATGCTGAACAAATGAAACATTAACCCCCAGTCACAGATCTGGGTTAAATCCAGCGTTTTCTTGCTTGCCATGCCATGCGAGTTTGGACCCATTCCAGTTTGGACCCATTCCAGTTTGGACCCAGGCAGTTTGGACCCAGCCATTCCAGTTTGGACCTAACCATATGCAAATCAGTCTCCACCCTGCTCCCCATGGGAATAGTCCAGCCCAAACTGCCTTGCCAGGTCCTCCCTGGACCAAAAATAAGCATCCTGGGACCAGTTTCGGGGTATCACTTCTCATCAGCCAGGCTAACTTAAATTAGTTGGCAAACGAGCATGGGACCAACGTCTGGGCATACCCTTTCCACTTAGTGCGACAAAAACAAAAAGAACAGATGATGGATGGAATGCTGAATAAATCTAACATTCACTCAGTCACAGATCTTGGTTTAATCCATCGTTTTTTTTGCTCACCATGCCACCCAGTTTGGACCCAGCCATATGCAAATCAGTCTTGACCTTGCTCCCTATGGGAACAGTCCAGCCCAAACTCAATCTAACCATCTTCAGTTTTTCGGGTACAATAAACTTTCCTCTTTAATTACCTCACTTGATTAGGTCTCGCCTAGCGATGCAGCGCAAAGCGCTGCTCGCTATGCGAGATCTATTGTTGCCGACTTTTGCTCCGATGCGGGACAGGACAGGTGCACGCGTACGGCAAGTCCTGGACAGGAGATGTGCACGCGTATGGTGCGAGCAGAAGTTGTAACCATGCCGCAAGCCGTACGCGTGCACATAGACTGTCTGTGCTCAAACTTAACAGACAGGAGATGTGCACGCGTACGGCTCGCGTCTTTTACAACTCCTGCTCGCACCATACGCGTGCACATGTCCTGTCCAGGCGCGGCGTCCAGCATGCCTCCCGCTCAACCCCACTCACCGGCTCTTGTGGGGACTCAGCGCTGAATCTTGCTCCGGCCGCACCATGCGGCATTCACGAAGGCGGGGTGGGCTCCCGCCTCACTTTTTCCAACACACGGGGCTCCCTCAGCTCACGGGAGCCCCGGACATCTCCGGCCGCGCGCTCCATGCGCCGCCCATGCGCCACGCAACTGACGTCGCTCAAAACGATTTCAGCTGCCCGGACAGCCGATGTGCACGCGCACGGCGTCTCTCTGCTCACGGCGCACTCGACAGGGCTTGTTAATTTGGCTCGGTGTCTGTTATGGATGCTGGGCTAAGTGCGATTAACTTGCCTCGGTAAAAGCATTCATACGCTCGGGCTCGAGCGTGCACTCAGTAGTCCCCCGGGCACAAGCAGGCATCCACTTCTGTGCTTCCTCTTTGCTTTATCGGGCTCGAGCGTGCACTCAGTAGTCCCCCGGGGCACAAGCAGGCATCCACTTCTGTGCTTCCTCGTTGCTTTATCTTGCAGCTGACGGGGAGCACCCCTGCTGCCATTCTCTTTGGCCAAATTCAGCAGTACAGCATTGGAGGTGCCGCAGGGAGCTCTGGAAGGTGAATATTATGCTCAGGCTACTTGTTCGCTGTGGGCGAGGGTTTTACATGTTCCACTGTCTCCCTGAGACAGGAAGCACGTGTGCGTGGAGAGAAAGGATGGGGGCCACTTAGTGCCTGTAAAGCCTCATGTGCCCCCGCGCCCCTGCGGAATAGCCCCCAGAGCTGCTTCGTGTCACCCGCCCCCGAGGCAGCCCCGGTTTCCGGTGATTCACGGCTCCGTCTGCCAGAGACTCGTCCTCGCGGCCAGGTCTGTCACCGGAGTTCACATCAGCATAAGGACTGCTGCTGCACGCTCAAAAGCCCTCGCCCGCCTTTTTAAATAACAAGCCAAGTTTATAATTACCCATGCTTTTATCCAGGGAAGTCTGTGCCGTGTGTGAAGGCAGACATGCCGTGTGTGTGGGAATGTAAAAGGGACTCAGTATTTTCATCATTGTAGATAAAGAGTATATATATCCCTCAAAACATATATTGGTGTTTTCCTGCATTCTGAAGAACAATAGATTTGAGTGAAACGGTTTAGACGCTTTAAGACGCGCTGATGGTATTTGAACATGTCCTGCAACACGTTTCCCTCTTCGGCTGCGATGTCGTGCACGCCGTGTACTCTGTGACAGTAGTGAGTGCACACGTGGCTGGTGGATGTCTGATGCCTGATGTATGATGATTGATGTCGGATGTCTGATGCTTGTGGATGTCTGATGCCTGTTGCTTGTGGATGCCTGATGTCTGATGCCTGATGCTTGTGGATGCCTGATGCTTGTGGATGCCTGATGCTTGTGGATGTCTGATGTCTGATGCTTGTGGATGTCTGATGGCTGATGCTTGTGGATGGCTGATGCTTGTGGATGTCTGATGCTTGTGGATGTCTGATGGCTGATGCTTGTGGATGTCTGATGCTTGTGGATGTCTGATGCCTGATGCTTGTGGATGTCTGATGCCTGTCTGATGCCTGATGATTGTGGATGTCTGATGCCTGATGCTTGTGGATGTCTGATGCCTGATGTCTGATGCTTGTGGATGCCTGATGCTTGTGGATGCCTGATGCTTGTGGATGCCTGATGCTTGTGGATGCCTGATGCTTGTGGATGTCTGATGCCTGATGCTTGTGGATGTCTGATGCCTGATGCTTGTGGATGTCTGATGCCTGATGCTTGTGGATGTCTGATGCCTGATGCTTGTGGATGTCTGATGCCTGATGCTTGTGGATGTCTGATGCCTGATGCTTGTGGATGTCTGATGCCTGATGCTTGTGGATGTCTGATGCCTGATGCTTGTGGATGTCTGATGGATGTCTGATGCTTGTGGATGTCTGATGTCTGTTGCTTGTGGATGTCTGATGCCTGATGCTTGTGGATGTCTGATGCCTGATGCTTGTGGATGTCTGATGCCTGATGATTGTGGATGTCTGATGCCTCATGTCTGATGCCTCAAGTCTGATGCCTGATGGATGTCTGATGCCTGTGGATGTCTGATGCCTGTGGATGTCTGATGCCTGTGGATGTCTGATGCCTGTGGATGTCTGATGCCTGTGGATGTCTGATGCCTGTGGATGTCTGATGCCTGTGGATGTCTGATGTCTGATGCTTGTGGATGTCTGATGCTTGCGGATGTCTGATGCTTGCGGATGTCTGATGCCTGATGCTGGTGGATGCCTGATGCTGGTGGATGTATGATGCTGGTGGATGTATGATGTCTGATGCCTGTGGATGCCTGATGCCTGTGGATGCCTGATGCCTGTGGATGCCTGATGCCTGTGGATGCCTGATAATTGTGGATGCCTGATGCCTGTGGATGCCTGATGCCTGTGGATGCCTGATAATTGTGGATGCCTGATGCCTGTGGATGCCTGATGCCTGTGGATGTCTGATGCCTGTGGATGTCTGATGCCTGTGGATGTCTGATGCCTGTGGATGTCTGATGCCTGTGGATGTCTGATGCCTGTGGATGTCTGATGCCTGTGGATGTCTGATGCCTGTGGATGTCTGATGCCTGTGGATGTCTGATAATTGTGGATGCCTGTGGATGTCTGATGCCTGTGGATGTCTGATGCCTGTGGATGTCTGATGCCTGTGGATGTCTGATGCCTGTGGATGTCTGATGCTTGTAGATGTCTGATGTCTGATGCTTGTGGATGTCTGATGCTTGTGGATGTCTGATGCTTGTGGATGTCTGATGCTGGTGGATGTATGATGCCTGATGCTGGTGGATGTATGATGTCTGATGGCTGATGCTTGTGGATGTATGATGCCTGATGTCTGATGCTTGTGGATGTATGATGCCTGATGCTTGTGGATGTCTTATGCTTGTGGATGTCTGATGTTTGATGCTTGTGGATGCCTGATGTCTGATGCCTGTATGTCTGATGCTTGTGGATGTCTGATGCTTGTGGATGTCTGATGATGTCTGATGCCTGTGGATGTCTGATGCCTGTGGATGTCTGATGCCTGTGGATGTCTGATGCCTGTGGATGTCTGATGCCTGTGGATGTCTGATGCCTGTGGATGTCTGATGCCTGTGGATGCCTGATGCCTGTGGATGCCTGATGCCTGTGGATGCCTGATGCCTGTGGATGCCTGATGCCTGTGGATGCCTGATGCCTGTGGATGCCTGATGCCTGTGGATGCCTGATGCCTGTGGATGCCTGATGCCTGTGGATGCCTGATGCCTGTGGATGCCTGATGCCTGTGGATGCCTGATGCCTGTGGATGCCTGATGCCTGTGGATGTCTGATAATTGTGGATGCCTGATGCCTGTGGATGCCTGTGGATGTCTGATGCTTGTGGATGTCTGATGCCTGTGGATGTCTGATGCCTGTGGATGTCTGATGCCTGTGGATGTCTGATGCTTGTGGATGTATGATGCTTGTGGATGTATGATGCCTGATGCTTGTGGATGTCTGATGCCTGATGCTTGTGGATGTCTGATGCCTGATGCTTGTGGATGTCTGATGCCTGATGCTTGTGGATGTCTGATGCCTGATGCTTGTGGATGTCTGATGCTTGTGGATGTCTGATGCTTGTGGATGTCTGATGCTTGATGTCTGATGCTTGTGGATGTCTGATGCTTGTGGATGTCTGATTCCTGATGTCTGATGCCTGTGGATGCCTGATGCTTGTGGATGTCTGATGCCTGATGCTTGTGGATGTCTGATGCCTGATGCTTGTGGATGTCTGATGCCTGATGCTTGTGGATGTCTGATGCTTGTAGATAACTGTGTGAGTGTGTGATGTGTGTGCCTGTGGCAGTTTTGATCCTTATACACATATAATGACTCCTGAAGCACAGATGATTTATAAGGGTGATATATCACATTAATAAAATGTGCTTAAGGTGTTACATGTGCACTGTTGGAACACCGTACAAGTGTCAAGTTGGTGCATTATATTTGCTTATTGCTTTACAATACAAGGGACTTTTTTTATTATTAAGTGTCACCACTTTGCCAACTGCTCCTCACTGAAACTCTCCAATGCAGGGTGTCTCATACTTCAGGGTTAAATGTGAGTTTAAATGTCTAGGAATAAGTCCGTAACACAAACTACCAGTGGGATGTACTACACCCAGACTTCTCAAGTCACTATGTGTTCTGACACACCATCACCAAGTGGGGGAGCGAGCTTAGAGTGCTCTTCCTAGGCTCCCTGCCCTACCTCCCTGGCTAGAAGAATCTGGAAGGGGGTGGCTTCCATTGCAGGAGGTACAGCTCCCGCCTCCTGGCACATCCTCTCCTGGTACATCAGCTGGTCTCTCCATTCAGGAACACTCAGTAGCTGCCCCCACAAGGTGCACTCTGGGGCAGTAATACTCCCTGCATTTTATCGGGGCTCTGCTGGCCCCCCAGATTACTTCAGAATGTCAAACTCCTCAGCGAGGATGTCTAACATAGACCCAGGAGGGCCCCACCCAGTGCTTAATTTGAGGCAGTAGTTTACGGTGCTCGACACCAGCAATTAATTGTCAACATCGGCACTTATCACAGTCTGCCACATGGTGGCGCTGTTTGTGTGATTTAGAGATAAGCAGAACAATAGTTTTATTATTTCATTATACATTAAAAACAACAGATACCTGCAGCCCAAACCATTCTTATAGCTGTGGAGGCCTCTAACAGTCTGAATTGTCACACTGGTAGCAGTCTGATGATTAATAGTTGTGCAGGTAATGTAATGGCAATTTTGACAGGGGCAATGGGTGGTGCAAGCTGCAGTGGCCTCCTGGCGAGAGCCCTGGCAATTATTTCTTTACAAATTGAGCACTGGCCCACCCCTGTCACATTTTGGGGATAGCTACATAAGATAAATGTATACACAGTAAGTTAAAGTGCATTTATGGGATCAGCACTTACAGAGAAAATCTTGCAAAGATGCTACCCCTCCTGGACATACCTAGTACCCCTCTCAAACCCACCAGTCACTGTGACAATGTTGCACCTTTGCAAGCACTTTTTGGACAGGAAGCGAACAATGCTTCACAGTTGGGAGGGTGCGAATAAAACGTCAGGAGTGCATGTGGGAGCGGGACAACAAACTGGCACAGTGAAGAAACGAAACAGTATTTGGGGGCCTGCGAGGAGGAATCCTCCTGAAACAAGCATTTGCAAAGCAATAGGTCTCGCATTTACGCAAGTTTAAACTATTGGCATTGTAAATGACAATGCCTTTTATTTATGTTTTGGTTTGTACAACATAAATTAAAGGCATTGTCATTTACAATACCATTTACAATACCAATAGCTCCAAAACTCGCAGTTGCGAGACCTATTGCATTGCAAATGCTTGTTTTTCTTTAGCTTTTGACCCAGTGGACAGTCCTATTTTTCATTCCATTTCTACTCCCTGGGTCTTTCTGCTACTGTACTTCGTTCTGTTTACATCGCACTGTCCACTGCTCTTTCTCTCCTCCTTATCTGTGGTGTCCCTCAGGGATTTGTCCTAGGCTCACCTTTATTTCCAAACTACCCCCTTTTCTCTTGGCTATTACTTTTCCGTTCAACTTCTATGCTGATGATTCACAACGTATTTCCTTTTTTTTGCACTGTATCTCTTAACAAAACTGTTGGAGTTGTCTAGCCACCATCAACTCCTAAATATCTTTCCACTCTTGACTGCTTGACATTTTTTGTTCCAGCCTCCATCTTTTTTGCCACGACACACCTTACCTTGTGTCCTTATGCTTTATCTTTGACTGCAATGTTTACTTTTCCCACCACACCGGCCTGGACTTTTGTACCTGTTCCTTTCCGATTTATTCAGCTTTTCTGTTGCTCAAGTCTTAATTATAATTTTTGTCTTTTCTCATGTGGAAGATTGTTTTTATTTCCTTACTGCTGTTCCCATATATTGTGCATTGCCTAAGTTGGTCTTTAAATTTGAAATGTTATTAATCATTGTATAATATTCCCCTCCAGCTCCATGTGTCCTGCTCAGTTACTGTGCAATCTTCCTATCCCCTACTTTCCAGTTCTCACCCCCTGAAGGTGCTTCCACTATGTCCATGCTTTCACTTTGTCTGATATATATCCATGGTCTTCCCCCTACTGGTTATCATCTATCCTTATGCTCCAGCTCATACCCTGCAGTCTGTAAAGTATGCTTTGTGCAACATCCACCCCCCCCTCACATTATCAGACCTGCCAACTAAACAAATATTCCAACGTGGAAGTGTGTGGGGAGGGCGGGAGGGGAGGCCTTGGAGGTGGCAGTGCCTCATGCCGAGAAGTACCTAAGAGGCACTTTCGCCATCTGGCCCGCCCCCAAGCCCCTCCTTCCAAAAAATAAAATAGCTTTCTGAGGATGGTGCCGATGTCCTGGAGTGTTTTCACACCCTTAATGGACGTCAGCAGTTCAAAGCCTCCGAAAACGAGCTGGAAACCTACTCTTTACAGTGGTTTGCAGCTTGTTTTCCCTGCCAGCGTGTCACTGGCTCCTCACCAGGTAACTTGTGAAGGGAGGCGATATTGTGTGTCACACGGTGGCACCGTGTGAGTTGATAGGTCTGCATTATGTATTGTCAGTTAATTTACCCTGTTGGATTCTAAATTGTGGAAGTGTTTGCCTTCTGATTGTTCCTCCGTGTTCTTTCTATTTTTACATTTGTTTTAATCTCCTTCAGGAAGCTTGGCTTTACTTGGCCGTTTCCATCACTCTAAACATTGAGTCATGTGCCACCGTTTATTTTATTGTCATTTGTGATGTTTCACCTTTTGACTAAGAATACCTGCTATGTGTGCGCAACCAATGTGTAAATCTTAAAACGTTTATCAACTAAATCTGTTCACCCAGTATCTGCAAGTCAAACTCCATCTTATCAGTTTATCTTAGTCCAAAACACCAGCATTTGTATGTGGGGTTCTGACCACAAATTCCTTCCACCCCACACACCTGTCTCTCTTTCAGTAAGTTATCAGGATTTGTAAGATGAAGGCATTTTTCACATGAGGGCACTAGGTTGCTCTTCTCGGACCATCAATGTATGGTATTCTGAACAATAGCCCAGTATGCGGCTGACCCCAGACCCTTAAATTACCTATAGACTATTCACAGGAATTATCAACTTCAGCTAAAGCATGAAATATCGCACAAAGACAGAAGTTTGTTGTTGTTAGAGAAATTACTGTTGCTGCATTTAGTTGTGCTTCCCTTTTACTCGCATTCAAGAGCTGTGGCATGTAAAGCTCAGCAGCATGAGACGTCCCTTCTTTGAATTTAGGCATGTGATTTTCCATTATCTTCATACTATGGTTTGGACCATAACATTTTATTGGTGAAGATATGGAACAGATCTGTTTTTCCATTTTTGCACTGCTTGTTCACGGAGGTTTTAACAGTGTTGATAGTAGTTTGTTGTATTGCATCCCTTTTCTTCTTTTTTTCTTTTTGCTACTTTTGTACAGTTTTGGCAGACAGCATTGTGCCAGTAGGTCTTGAAGGTTAGACTTATTGGCTTTGCCAATGTTTGTTGAATTGAGCATTGAAAACCCCCAAGCTAGTAGGTCAGCATTGTCAAAAGGGGGCAAATGGGTACTCACAGCTGGTTTATCATTTCAAGATATGTGACATTTGCGCCCTCACAAGATTTTTTCTTGTGGTCGTTTTACTCCTTTCACTTGGAATTCTGCCGAAGTTGTTGACCGATAATTGTGTCCAACTCTTAACTAGGTGTTATATCAGATCTGTGAGTGTGTATTCCTGCACGGTTGTAGAAGAGATTGCATGGCTTGGGTCCTGTGTGCATATGGAAATGATGCGCAGAGCATGTCTTTGAACATAATTCACTTGGTCATGCAGAACATGCTATTTTCCACAGAGTGAGTTGCATGAGAGGGGCCTGTCTTGGACATGAAGATGTGTAATGGTGACAGTGGCCTGTTGTCAATGGATATAGCTTTAGAATTGTGGTGATTGTATGCATGCTGGAACGTTTTGTTGGATGAGGCAATACACATGCGTGGCTCAGGCAGGAGTGTGGTGAGTTTTGTGTTGAGAGCAATATGCAGAGGTTTGGCTTTTGGCACAGTGCTGGTTGCGAATAAAATGTAAGGTAGTGGGAACATATCAGGAGATGCTGAGGAGGTACATGCAACGTGTTTAGTAGCTCATGCAGCCTTCTGGTGTGTGGAGTCCTTTGGCAAGTGAAGCTCATCTGGCTGTATCATGTTTTAGAGTGACCTTTTGCCGTCTGTTTGGCTTCTGGCACTCAGTTTACATGAGTGGGTTCTGTTGTATTAGCCATGTTTGGTTTTAAAATGTAGGATTACAGTATTCAAGTCATAGCGCAGTTGAGCTTTAAAATGCGGTATCACTGGTGCATTGCATGTCTTTGACTTGTCTTGCAATGCGAGTGTAATGTTCATGCATCTACTCTGTTACGTTGAGCTCTAGATTCGGTGAGTTTCAGTTCTGACTGTGTTTATTGCTGGCTTTGTCAGGTGCATAGTAATTTGGTAAGTTTTTGAGAAATTTTGTATGTGTTCATTACTGTTAGCGAGTGGTAGGTAGCCACCTGTATGGCCACTAGCGCACAGTTGGTTGTTTGCAAATGTGGTGTTGGCATATCCTGTTAAATTTAAAATTTGGTGTTGAAGAGCGACTAATTGCCATGTGAGAATAGTGTTGGTGCTTCTAGTGGGCTCTTTTTGTTGAAATTTGTAGACTTGGTGTGTTAATATTCAGGTTGTGCAAGCGCGGCAAGATTAGAGGCTTAATTAACTATGGTTATGTTGGCATGTAACTTGTTTAATTTGTTTTGCGAGTGTTTAGCCATTCTCATTGTGTTTAAGAACCACAATAAAAATAATTATTTAGTTATATTATTTTTGTTTTAGAACAACATAACCACATTGGAATTATGAATTCTCTTTCAATTCTAGGTCCATCCACTTGTCCTGCCGATGGCCACATCTGAAGTGTATCAATCCCATCGATGGTAACCTTCGCTATATAAGTATGGCTACCTAAGAACACATAGTTTAAAAAAAAAAAAAAAAGGATTCCATCTAAAAGGATTATTTACTTTACACGTCACACTGATTTTTCCTATGACATCATATGGGGGCACTTATTGAATCTCAAACTCCACTCTACTTTTGGTCGCTATACTTCTATGGGGCTATTATTTCAGAATATGCTTCTAATATGGTGTTCTGTTATCCTGCTCATTATATTCCTTTGGGCCAATGTGGTGGTGGTGTTTTTTAACTCCGTGTAGCAAAATACTTGTTACTTATGAAGAATTCGAAATGAATCTGAAAATTACTTGTTTTGTCTGGAAAGCAAACTTAACAGGGTACAGATTAGTTTTTGAGCAAATTGATTGATTTTGTTTCTACTCATGTCTCGGGCCTGTTAAAGGTAATCCCCCTGAACCTTTCTCTTTCTAGTACATGTCATTTGTTCCAGTGTTTTCACCATTTTTGTTTTGTGAACAACACGCTTTCGACATCAGTATAGGTCTTGGTGTTGTGCTAGAATATGAAAGAGTGGTATTTGGGGCATTTAATGTGCTTTGTAAGATGTAGAAAGCTGCTATGGCACAACATTTCGAACAAAAACAGTTTCATGGTTCTGGGACGGCAAAGGTCCATCATCACACGTGCATAATAAGCCTTAACAGTTATACAGCCACCATATTATGTGACTTTGGCGATGTGCATTTTCTTCCCATCTACAATTCTACACATTTAATCGTATCTTTGCTCTTGTAAGACATGTGATCTTGTTAGTAAGCTCTTTTAATTTTGCACTCTCCAACCCTCGAAATTCGCCATTGTAAGAAAGTGCCCTCTTTTTGCATGGTTGCCCCCACTTTTTGCCAAACTGCTGATGCACTTTGACTGAGTGTGCCCTGGGTTCCTGCCAAACGGGTACCCAGGGCCTATGTTCTTTCCCTAAAACTGCATTGAGACAAAACCCAATTGACACTCTTTGGCCACATGTCAGTCCCTTGTAAATGGTACCACAGGTACCAAGGGCACTGTGACCAGGGAAGGCCTCTAAGGGCTGCAGCACTTATTGCGCCACCCTTAGAGACCCTGTACCTTTACACACACACTGCCATTGCAGGCTGCGTGTTTTGGTGCAGAACGAAGTAAAGAGTTGACATGGCACACATCCCTGTGTGTCATGCCTACAACCCACTGCCTTGGCATAGGTCAGCCTCCCCTCTAGCTGGGTGCACTATACCAGTGGTGAGAGTACAGGTGCATGAGCCAATTCTTAGACATTGTAAGTGCAGTAATGCCATTAAGAGTATATGGTGCTGGGAGCTTGTCATTACGAACTCCACAGCACCATAATGGCCTTACTGAAAACTGGGAAGTTTGGTATCAAACTTCTCAGCACATTAAACCCACACTGATGCCAGTGTGGGATTTAATGAAAAATGCACTCAGAGGGCATCTTAGAGATGCCCCCTGAAAAATGACCTTACTCTAGTGTCCTGGTTGAGTGGCTGCTCGCCAGCTGCCACCACCAGACATGTTTCTGGACCCCTGGGTCGAGAGCCTGCTGCTGTTGGGGGTCTGAAACAATGCACATCCTGGGACGAGGTGCCAAGACTCTTTCCCCCAGGATGGGCAGGGTACACGAAAGGGAAGCTTCAAAGGCTTTCCGCCTTTGTGAGCTACCCCAGCCCTTTGCTGCTTCCAGCAACTGACTCCCACCGGTTCTGACCCCCACTTTGGGCGGGAGAATCGTCAGGAAAACCAAATGAGGAAGGGAGGTGTGCCCACCTCTGCCAACCCCACCCCACAGGTGGGGGAGGCGAGGTGAAGCACAACTCTTAGTCCCCGCCATCTTGCAGATGGGGGGGCCCAGCCAACCAGAGAGAGGCATATGCCCCCCTCCCACTGGAGGGTGGCATAATAGGGGGTGTACCCACCCCAAGGAAGGGACCCATTGGTCCCAACCTTTACTTACCTGTAACGATCCTAAATCTAGTATTTAGGGGCAACCACAAACCTTGCCTTCTCAGACAAGAACCGACCAGAAGAAGAGAAGAAGATGGACCGAAGAATCAGTGCTGAAACTAAGAAGAGGAGGACGCCCACTGACTTGGCCCCAGCCCTACCAGCCTATCCCCACCTCGAACCTGCTCCAGCGAAATCCCGGTGTGTTCTGCAGCCAGCAGCCTCAAGAGCATGAAGGACCTGCCCTGCCTTCCAAACCCAAGATTTTGTCTCCCACAAGCACCAGATTTTCTCACCCACAGACTCTGGCCCCAGTCAAAACCGCGAGTCTGCACCACTCTGCACTGGACGGTCACGGCCCGAGTTTGAGTGGTCCAAAACCCACGAGGGGGTCTCCCGCGATCCTGACCTGAGAGCAGGTGATCTCTGACCTGCCTCGAATCTCCAATCGACGCCTGCAGCACCTTTCTGGAGGATCCCCTGACCGCTTCCGGAGCTGGTAAGAAAACCCAACGCCTAAAGACACTCCTGCACCCGACGCCCCACGGCCTTGGGTGGCCCAACCGACGGTGTCCCAGCATCCCCAGGCATCCCAACTTACCTCTCCAACCGGTGGTCACCTCCAAAAGATCTTCATCCCCGAGCCTGCAGTCTCCGTTGCAACCGGGCCTCAGCACTCTACACCCGGCCACCCTGGTGCCGCTGAGGGTG
The DNA here is from genome assembly GCA_963921515.1 of Calotriton arnoldi. Lineage (NCBI taxonomy): Eukaryota > Metazoa > Chordata > Amphibia > Caudata > Salamandridae > Calotriton > Calotriton arnoldi. Next base: position 416,694 of record CAWUFW010002358.1, read on the forward strand.
CTTTGAAAGTGCATCATTGACCCTGGGGGAACTCTGGTTCTAACCCCAGAAAACCAACTCCCAAACCCAAGTACTTACCTTGAAACCGATAACCACATTTCTTCCCATAGGACTACATTGACTGCTTTCTTGTGAAAATTGTTTTAAGTGTGGAGTTGGTTTTGTGTGAGAACTTGAAAAACTGCAAATATCTAAAAGCTGCTTTACTTACCCTTTCTCTAGGAAATGTCCCAGTGTGATATCTAGGCATATCACACTGAGTAGAAAAAGTAATCCATAAAGTAATCTGAAAAGTAATCAAAAGTAACCTAACAGTAATTTCCACTGTATTGAAAGTATTTACAAACATGTAACAAAGTCATTTTCATTCAGCTTGCTTGTATTGTTCAACCTGCCTTGAAAAGTACCATTTACACTTACCTGAACCAGGCTTGCTTGGTTCTAGAAAATATATATAACTAAATAATTTTTTTTATTCAAACAAATTGGTCTGAGTTCAGTCTTTGAGTGTGTGACATAATTTGCTACCTGAGTGTGTTCAACAAATGCTTAACACTACCCTCTAATAAAGCCTTACTGCTCGCCCACACTACCACAAATAGAGAGTAAGGTGCAATCTACTTTTACCTCTGCCTACCTTTGGGGTTCCACTGGACTCTGTACACACAATACCTCATTTTGGAATAATATATCGAGAGCCAGCTTCCTACAGCCATCTAATATGCTTTTCTCATTAATGTTTTCCGTGATTAATTTTTCTTCTTGCAAATCTATGCTATCAACGTTACTTTTTAAGGTAAAGCATTTATCTGGCTACTAGTGCCATGAAACATTTGCATGGCAGAATGTGGCACTATACGAAGATTCTGCAGTAGAACTGTTAATCTGAAAGAGACACGTTGGTGACAGATTCCTTACCTTAGAATATCCCCAGGCGTCAGGCTGGATCCGGAAAGTTTTTGCGTAGCAGTACCCTTGCGCGTCGGTAGGCGGCGTCGTGCGGCTCCGCGTCCGTCGTCGTGATCGCCGGGATGACGTCGCGGGCAGTACTTAGGCGCCGCCCCTGCGCGCTGACGTCAGTTCTTCTTTTTCCGCGCCAGCAAGCGCAGATCCGGGAAGAGCAGTGCCCTAGTCATTTTTTGACTAACTTTTTTGGTGAATTTTTTCACTGTTTTTCTTCGAATCGACTTCAAGGTGTCGTAGGGATGCCCGGGTTTAAACGTTGCGGTGCCTGTGCTCGGATGATGTCCATCACAGACCCGCATCGGGAGTGTCTCTTCTGCCTCGGCCGAGGCCACGACACGGAGTCTTGTTCCGACTGCCGGGCCCTCAACCCGAAAGCTTTGCGAGAGCGGTCTCGAAAGCTCCTCGAGGCCCGGCATTCGGCTCCGCGCAAGCCCCAGTCTCGTGAGAGGTCCAGGGGTCGATCGCGGAGTCCTCACCGGTCGTCGGCATCGAAGTCTTCTTCGTCCGGTAAGTCCAAACACAAAGTCCAAAAAGCATTGTCGCTCTAGGACTTCGCCTCGCCGGTCTCGCGACTCGGCTGAGGCCCCTCCCGGCACCGTCCCCGCCCCGCGGCCCCGGACATGCCTGTGGAGTCGCCCCCGCAATACCCGTCCTTCCCGGGTTCGGGGGCGGATCCGGCCCAAATACAGGAATTCCTGTCGGCCATGGCCCGCCTCTTCGGGCCTCAAGGTCCCTCCGGTGCGCCTTCGGGCCCCGCGGGCCCTGATGGGGTTGCTCCGGCGTCGCCGACGGCTCCGGCGTCGCCCGTGCCTCCAGCCTCGATCCCGGCTCCGGCCTCGATCCCGGCTCCACAACCCCCATCGACGCCGGTCGACCTAACGACACCTCCGCCGGCGCCGATGTCTCCGGTGCAGTTCTCGATGCCGCCTGGGGCTCCGGGCGGCGTCGTCCCCCAGTTCCTTCCGGCTCCGGACATGGACCCGGACCGACGCCGCTCGACGCCGGTTCCGGCGCCGATGGGACCTTGGGTCCCAAATGTCCCTCCTCCTCCTTATTTTGAACCAGAGGAGGACCAGGAGGACTGGGAGGGGTCTGATGACCCTCTGACACAACAGTGTCAGTACGATGAGGACTGGACAGAGGGTCTAGGGGATGCCAGTGGTCTAGATACTTCCCCTGACACTGGCATGCTGTCTCCTCCCGTGGCTATGGAGGAGGGAGCCAATTTTGCAACGGTGTTGCGTAGGGCGGCTGGGGCCTTACGTCTCCAACTCCCTACTGTGGCGGTCAAGACTAATATCTTGACAGAGGTGCTTCAGCCGGCAGCCTCCTCTACGGAGACTGTGCTGCCGTTTAACGACGCCCTCACTGACGTTCTTTTGGGCGCCTGGTCCAAGCCCAACACAGGGGCTCCTGTGGATAGGAACGTGTCCCGACGCCATCGCCCAGCTCCGGGCGACCCCTGTTTCTCTCTGTCCACCCCACTCCTGAGAGCTTGGTTGTCCAAGCCTCCGCTTCCCAAACCGCCTTCCCTACCGCCCCTCCGGATAGGGAATCCAAACGCCTGGATCAATTTGGGAAGAAGGGTTTTTCTTCCTCCAGTCCTGGCTTGCGGTCCATCAACACCGATTTTCTTTTGGGCCGATATACCAACTCCTTGTGGGATTCGGTGGCGACAGTTTTGCCCCAGTGTTCTGAGGAGGTCCAGACACTGCTTTCCCGCGCCATTGCGGAAGGAAGGGATGCGGCCAAATACACGATACGATGTGGCCTTGATACCGCCGACTCGCTGGGCAGGTCTATTGCAACGACGGTGGCGCTGGGGCGCCACGCCTGGCTGAGAACCACTGGTTTTTCAGGGGATGTCCAGAATACTCTCATGGACATGCCCTTTGATGGAGTCGGTCTTTTTGGGTCCAAAGCAGACCATGCGTTGGAGCGCTTTAAGGACTCACGGGCTACTGCCAAGTCCCTGGGCCTTTCTGCTACACGCCCTCCGCTGACTTCTGCTTTTCGCCCCTATCGTGGCCACGGAAGGGGCGCCCGTCACGTCAGCAGCCCAGCCACCGGCCCGCGCAGCAGGCGTCTTCGCGTGGCCGAGGACGTGGATTCCGCCGTGGCGGATCGGGCAACCAGCGTGCGGGTCAGGCCACCACCTCCAACCCGTCCGCGGCCTCCAAGCCCTCCTAGTCCCTCCTTTCAGGTGCACAGCACGCCAGTAGGGGGCAGGGTCCGCCATCACCTTCCCCACTGGCGTACCATCACCTCGGACAGGTGGGTCTTGGACATTGTCCGAAGGGGCTACTTCCTCCCCTTCGAGACCACCCCCCAACCATGCCACCTCAATTCCACCGCATGTCAGGGGATCACTTGGTACTTCTGCAGAAGGAAGTCACGGCCCTCTTGACCAAGAGGGCCATCGAGCGTGTTCCGACCCCAGAAGTAGGGCGTGGTTGCTACTCCCACTACTTTCTGGTGCCCAAAAGGACAAGGAGGACATGCGTCCTATCTTGGACCTCCGGAACGTCAATCGCTTCCTCCGGAAGGAGAAGTTCAAGATGCTCACCCTAGCTCAGGTCTTGACTGCCCTCGACCCTGGAGACTGGTTGGTAGCGTTGGACTTGCAGGACGCATATTTCCACATCCCCGTCCTGCAGGCCCACCGACGTTACCTTCGGTTCACGGTAGGCCCCGAGCATTTTCAGTTCACCGTGCTCCCCTTTGGCCTTACAAGTGCCCCTCGGGTGTTCACGAAAGTGATGGCGGTGGTCGCAGCTCATCTGCGCCGGGCAGGGGTTTCAGTCTTCCCCTACCTCGACGACTGGCTGCTGAAGGCGGGCTCGTCCCAGGCAGTCGTCTCCCACCTCCAGACTACGGCCGAACTCCTGCACTCGCTGGGGTTCTCCATCAATGTGCCGAAGTCGCATCTGATTCCTTCTCCACAGCTCCTTTTCATCGGAGCAGTTCTGGACACGACGCAGTTTCGGGCCTATCCTCCCGAACGGCGAGTCCGGGATATTCAGGCTATGATTCCGATCTTTCAGCCTTTATCCTGGGTTTCGGTACGGATGACCCTGAGGCTGCTGGGCCTCATGGCCTCCTGCATCCTGCTGGTCAATCATGCCAGATGGCATATGCGGGCTCTGCAGTGGGACCTGAAGTTCCAGTGGGCGCAGCACCAGGGCAACCTGTCCGATCACGTCCAGATCTCGGAGGGGACTGCAAAACAGTTGCAGTGGTGGCTCTCGAACCGGCAATGGGTCATGGGCAGATCCCTCTCCCTTCCCCAGCCAGAGCATACAGTTGTGACGGACGCGTCCCTTCTGGGATGGGGCGGTCACATAGGAGAGGCGGAGATCAGAGGCCTCTGGTCTCCGGCGGAGTCCCGACTCCATATCAACCTTCTGGAGCTCCGGGCGATCCGACTTGCACTCAAGGCATTCCTTCCCTCTGTCAAAGGGAAGGTAGTGCAGGTGTTCACAGACAACACCACCGCCATGTGGTACTGCAACAAACAGGGCGGGGTGGGGTCTTGGACCCTTTGTCAGGAGGCTCTGCGCCTCTGGACATGGCTGGAACATCAGGGCATGTTCCTGATGGTTCAACACCTGGCAGGTTCCCTGAACGCCAGGGCGGACGAACTCAGCCGCAGGTGCATGATGGATCACGAATGGCGTCTTCACTCGGAAGTGGCGCAAGGACTCTTTCTACAGTGGGGAGAGCCTTGGTTAGATCTATTCGCCACCGAAGAGAACGCGCAATGTCATCAGTTCTGCGCGTTGGAATTTCCAAGGCGGCACTCGCTCGGCGACGCTTTTCGTCGCGAGTGGAGTTGCGGTCTGTTGTACGCCTTTCCGCCTATACCACTTCTACCCAGAGTGTTGAAGAAGATTCGGCACGACCGGGCCCAAGTCATTCTTGTGGCTCCGGACTGGGCTCGAAGAGTTTGGTATCCCGAGCTACTCAATATAAACGTAGATCCCCGATCCGTCTGCCTCTTCGGGAGGATCTTCTGTCGCAGCAGCAGGGGACGGTCCTCCACCCGAACCTGTCCAGTCTACACCTGCTTGCGTGGAGATTGAGCGGCGGCAGTTGATTCCTTTCGACTTGCCTCCCGAAGTTTGTGATGTGATTCTGGCAGCCAGGCGTCCCTCCACTAAAGTGGTATACGCCTGCAGGTGGAACAAATTTGTGGCATGGTGCACAGCAAAGGCTGTGAATCCCCTTTCTGCCCCTCTTTCTGAGGTCCTTCTGTTCCTTCTCTCTCTGGCCCAACAGGGTTCTGCCCTGGGTACCATCAAGGGTTATCTTTGTGCTATCTCGGCCTTCCTCAGGCTCCCTGATCAGCCCTCCTTTTCAAGTCCCCTGTTGTTAACAGGTTCTTAAAAGGCATTACTCACCTCTTCCCTCCTGTTCCGTTTGTGCTGCCTCAGTGGGACTTGAACTTGGTTCTTACCTTTTAATGTGCGCTCCCTTTGAGCCTCTACATAACTGTCCTCTTCGTCTTCTGACTCTGAAGACAGCCTTTCTGGTGGCCATCACCTCCGCTCGGCGGGTGAGTGAGCTCAGGCTCTATCTTGCAAACCTCCCTTTCTGTCTGTTCATCCAGACAAGGTTGTTCTTCGGACGCGTTCGTCCTTCTTGCCAAAGGTGGTTACTGCTTTCCACATTGGGCAGACCATCACTTTGCCCACCTTCTTTCCGCCTCCGCATCCTTCCAGAGAGGAAGAGAGGCTCCACCGTCTGGACCCAAAACGTGCGCTCTCCTTCTATATCGACCGCACAAAACACTTCCGGGTGGATGACCAGCTCTTTGTTGGCTACGTGGGCGCCAAAAAGGTCGGGCGGTGCACAAGAGGACCATCTCCCGCTGGGTTACCTTGTGCATCAAGACCTGCTATTCTTTGGCTAAGAAGGAGCCTCCTGTTGGGCTGCGTGCCCATTCCACCAGGGCAACGGCTGCTACCACGGCCTTGGGCCGCGGTGTTCCGCTGCCGGTTATCTGTCAGGCAGCTACGTGGGCCTCGCTGCACACGTTTACAAAGCATTACTGCCTTGACAGTCAGGTCCGGAGGGACGGCTTCTTTGGCCGTTCTGTCCTCCAGGACTTCCTTGTCTGATCTTTGTTCGCAGACCCACCACCGGTGTTGGTATTGCTGGGGTATCTATTCTAAGGTAAGGAATCTGTCACTAACGTGTCTCTTTCAGATGCACAAGTTACTAACTTGTGTAACGATATATCTGTAAGAGACAGTAGTTAGTGACAGATTCCTTACCGCCCACCCATCCTCCCCGTTCTGCGAACTGATTTCTAGGGTTAAGGACATCCCTTTCAGGGCCCTAGTATTTTTCAGACACCTATGTCAGCTTCTTGCATGGCTCTGCGTTCCTGGCGCGGAAAGTCGTGTACAGAACTGACGTCAGCGCGCAGGGGCGGCGCCTAAGTACTGCCCGCGACATCATCCCGGCGATCACGACGCCGACGACGGACGCGGAGCCGCACGACGCCGCCTACCGACGCGCAAGGGTACTGCTACGCAAAAAACTTTCCGGATCCAGCCTGACGCCTGGGGATATTCTAAGGTAAGGAATCTGTCACTAACTACTGTCTCTTACAGATATATCGTTACACAAGTTAGTAACTTGTGCCTCTGAATTATAAGTGTTTTAATTCCAAGGGGGGGGGGTGACATGTATGAAAAACAGCTATAAAATATTCAAAGTAACAACTCCACGTCTGCCTCTCCAGTTATCTTGTTAATGTCATAGGAAAACGGTTATAAAAATGTTGTGGGTCGAAACTGAACCATCAGTAATAGCAAAGTCTATTAGAATTACAAAACCAAGACCAAGTCCTCTGTTGGGTAGCCACATTTTTGACTTTTTGCAGATGATTATTTGGCTTCTAAGAATGACTCCCATAGCATTGCTAACTTATTCTAGCTTAGAGTTGATGAGAATACAAATTGTAAATTCTGCTACCATAGCAAGGTAGGATGGCTAGTATCCTAAAGATGAAGTAAAACAAAAAAATCTTTTGTGACAGAGCCTTACTTGAAAATCCTGGGTGTTTACAGATCTACGCCTTGCTGATCATAATCTTGACCATCCAACATAGACTGAATTAGCATGTTATGCAAATTGCAGTTCAGTAGAAGTATTACCTTGTTTGAAATGCTTCTGAGAGTCTTCAGCGATGACAGGATCTTGAAAAATTGCGCCCAGAGGGATCACCATTAGGAGCAGCTCCCTGTGGGTGGGAGCCGGCTCCCGCTGTGTGCAGGGAGCCGGCTAGGGCTGCTGGGGCCTTGGGGCTCACACCCCGCAGCCCCCAACGAGAGTATGTTGGGTGCTCTGGATGGGCAACAGAGACCTTTAAGTTTGAGGGCCCTCCCTGGGCAATGAGGCCCCTGGGGCTGAAATCGACCTGAGGAGGTGGGCCATGTGCCCACCTCTCCCTAATAATCATGCTGGGCCCTGGGGATGGGATCCCAGGGGCCCGAAATCGGCCCGGGAGGGCACTTACTTTCATATCTCTAATGGTATACCCGTTTAATGAGCAATGTATACAAATGAAGCTTGAATTATGTCATCAGTGATGACATCAATGATGTCATCAGTGATGTAATTTGTGATGTCATCAGTGATGTCATAAATTACGTCATAGAACATGTTATGAGTGGTGTCATATGTGAGGTCATAAGCAGTGCATGGCGTGGGTGCAAGTTATAGTTCGCTCTGCTAACTATAACTGATGAATTTCTGTGGTTGGTTTTTAGTTCAAAACGTTAATGTTGTTACTGACAAATTAACCTAAATATAACGTTACTTTAAGCTTTGTTTTTCCAGTGAATATGCTTGTATGTTTTAAAAACAATGACATCAGATTCGGAAAATAAGCTAAACTGGGAAAATGTCAAATACAGCCTTTTCTCTTTCCATTTTAGGTTTAAGTGTGTTTTATTGACATTTGCATCAGAAGAAAAGGAAATATACAGACATTATGCAATAGAATTATACTCCTGCCACTAGTACATCTAGTTCTAAGTCGGTCCATACTGATCAGCTCTACCCTTCTGGGGACCCTGCGGCCCCCGTGCCCCATTGAGGCCATGAGTGTGGTCACCTCCATTCCAGACCGTCTGATGAGAAGTAGAAATGTAATGCCGTTTATAAAAATGAACCAAAGGAACCCCCCTTCCCCCACCATCCCAACTCCCCCAAACCCCCCCCACCCTCCTCCCTCCCTTGAACTGGTGTGCTATGGGAGTGTGTTATAAAGAAAGGGGAATATCATGCAAAGGAAGCAATCAGGAGGTGTGGCGCGGAGGCCCCTCCTGTAAGGCGGAGAAGACGGAGGTATTTAGGACATGTTATCTCATTCATCTCCGTGGACAGCAAAAAAAGCAGAGGCTGCCAGGCGTCTGGGAAGCTAGCCATAGCCCCGGAGAGGGAGGCCTGTATCCGTTCCATACCTATAATGTACCATAGCTTGTGCAGCCACCCGACCCGCGATGGCCTCGTGGGCGAACCCCAGTATGATAAGATGTGCCGAGTAGCTGCCCCAAGAGCTAACCCCATTTGTCTACCTCTCCTGGATCTAAGTGGGTAAGTTATGGGGTTGGGTAGCCCCAAAACCACATAAACAGGAAAGCGTGGTATTTCAGTGTCAAATTGGCGGTCTATATCGTCAAGGACGTCCCCCCAGAAAGCCTGCACCTCCCTGTATTCCCATAAGATGTGTACGAGGGTGCCCTCCTCCCCGCATCCTCGCCAGCACAGCGGACTACGCGTCGGATTTCCCTTGTGCAAGCGGGCCGGAGTGAGATGCCAATACATTGCCACTTTGACCGCCGACTCTCTACGTGTTACGCGCTGTGTGATTCGCTCTGTAATAGATGTCTGCCCATTCTTTACTTGTCAGGTCCCTCCCTAATTCTCTCTCCCACCTCCGTTGGTTAGCCGTGGATATTGCGGGGGTCTCGCTCCTGAGCATATCGTACATGTCCGAGATCAATGCTTTATCAGTGTTTCTGGTGTGTATCCACTTCTCAAATTTAGTGAGTTTCCTAGCTACGCCAGATTGGACGTCGGCGTGGAGGAGCCAGTGCCGAAGCTGAAAGTAATGGAAGCGCTCAGATTCCGGAACCCCGTAGCCTGCCTTGAGATCCTGGCAAGGGATAATACCCTCTGTAGAGAAGAGGTGGCCTGCCGATCGCCAGTCGGCTGCCTTCCAGAACGAGAATGCCCTCGCATCCATACCCGGGGGGAACTCTGCATTATCAAAGAGGGGAGTCAAAGGAGATGGAAATGTCGTCAGGCCCCTGTTTACCGCCACCCCATCCAATGCCCTAAGAAGAGTCCTAGTAATAGGGGAACCCCGCAGGCCTATGCCCCCGTTTAAGGAAGGGAACCTTCCATAAGTCCAGTTGAGCCAACGCCCTATCCTGGAAGAGCCAGCCCTTCTCTGATTCGGGACGTTGCCACTCGACAAGGGACCGCAGCTGTGCTGCGCGGAAGTATTCAAGAACATTGGGAATACCCAGACCTCCCGCATCCAGTTTCATATAACTCAGATCTTTGCGCATCCGGGGTCGCTTCCCTCCCCATATAAATTGGCTGATGGCCTGTTGGAGGGCCTGTAAGGTACCGGGGGGTGGCCATACCGGGATTGTTTGGAAGAGGTACAGCGCTCGAGGCAGGAGGGACATCTTCACTGCCGCTACCCTACCTAATAGGGAGAGCGAATGGCGTTTCCACTCATTTAAATCTTTCGTGGTGCGCGTGAGTAGTTTGGAATAATTGAGGTGTACCGTTTGAGAGACTGACGCCGCTAGCTCTATGCCCAGATAGGGGATAGAAGGGTGCATTGGAATGCCCGCATAGGTCTCACCCTCGGGGGGGTAGGGAGGGGGTGTGCTCAGCCTCAAGGAGCCTAAGGATCGAGGATTTCCCCTTGTTAACCCGCAGTCCCGAGACCCGGCCAAACTCTTCCAATTCCTTCAGGAAAGCCGGAACCGACCGGGCTGGAGATTCTAAAGAGGCAATTAAATCGTCCGCGTAAAGACTTACTGTGTGTCGGTTGCCCCCAAAAGGGATGCCCATAATCTCCGGATTATCCCTGATTTTCTGAGCCAGCGGCTCAATATACAGGGCGAAAAGAAGAGGTGACAGCGGGCAACCTTGTCTGGTCCCCCGCCGTATCTCGAAGGGCATGGAAGTCACCCCATTCACTCTGATCGTGGCCACGGGTTTGGTGTAGCAGCTTGAGAGCCACGCTCGAAACTTGTCCCCGATACCGAAGTGCGCCAGGGTCTTGTCCAGAAAACACCAATCCACCCGATCGAACGCTTTCTCCGCGTCCACGGACAGTAGGAGGGCGTCCATTTTGGTGCGGTGGGCTTTATCGATAAGGTGGAAGATGCGTTTAGTGTTATCGCTACTCTGCCGAGACTGTATAGAACCGGATTGGTCTGGGTCGATGATGCCGGGCATAAGGGGGCCCAGCCGTGCCGCCAGTATACCAGTGAATAGTTTGAGGTCGACATTGAGCAACGATATTGGCCGGTAGGAACTGCATTTAGAGGCGTCCTTACCCGGTTTGGGTAGCACTACAATGGAAGCCGCTAGCATCTCCTGGGGTATAGTGCCGGGACCAGTGAAGGAATTAAAGAGCCTGGTAAGTATTGGGGCTAGAGCGGAGCAGTACATCTTGTAAAACCCGGCGGAAAATCCGTCCGGGCCCGGGGATTTCAGGAGCTTGAGGCGGGAGATAGCCCCCACCACTTCCTCAATGCGAATGGGCCTGTCAAGTAGTTCTCCGTCGTGGTGGTTCAAAGCCGTCGTGTGCGTGCCTGTTAGGTACGCGTCTATTTGTGGGAGGGACGGGGAGTCCCCCGCGTATAACTCGGCATAGAAATCCCGAAAAGTCTGTGCTATGGCAATATCGTGAGTGCGCGGGACGCCCTCGGGGCTTGCAACTTCCTTTATTTTACCCTGCTGTGTCCGTGCCCTCAATCTACTGGCCAGCATCCGCCCCGTCTTATCCCCCCCTATATAACATGAGTGTTTAAGGCGGAGGGCCGCATATTCGGCCCTGTCTAAGTCGAGCCCCGCCAGCAGGGCCCGCGCGTTCATCAGTTGCCGCCAAATTCGGGGGGCGCCGGTGCGGCTATGTATCCTTTCCAGCTCCATCACTTGGGCCGTGAGCTCCTCCCGTTTTGGATTTGCGCTCCTTTTTTTCTGCTGCCGAGAGAGCTATGAGCTCCCCCCGCACCACTGCCTTAAGTGCTCCCCATAGCGAGGTGATAGACGTATCGGGAATGTCATTGATCTCAAGGTAATCAGTAATGCGTTTGAGGAGTTGGTTCTGTACCGCCGGTTTATGGAGCATGGCCTCCCTCAACTTCCAGCTACCCACCCGCCGCGCCATGTGGGGGACCTCTAGGGTGACGACCTACCGCCTCGTGATCCGACAGGGCAGCCGCTGTGATAGAGATATATGTGACCGCCGCCTGAGTCTCCGCAGAGCCAAGAAAGTGATCTAGTCTAGCATAGCTGTGGTGAGCATGAGAGTAGTAGGAGAACTGGGAGGTCCGGGGGTGGGCCGCTCTCCACAGATCTTCCAAACCTCTGTCCACCAGCCACCGCTTGCCCTCGGCGGAGACCTTTCCTGCCTGAGAATACCTACTGCTAGACCTGTCTGTAGCCGTATCCATGACTAAGTTCAAATCACCTCCCACTAGTAGAAAGCGATCACGGGATTCCAGGATCTCGGAGAGAGCCGATTGGAGGAAGGCCTCTTGACTCGAGTTCGGTACATAAATAGACCCGATCGTGAAAGCCAAGCCCGCCACCCAGAAGCGATATGCTAACAGTCTCCCTTTTATGTCCACTATTTTATCCCCCACTGACCCTCGAAAGTGTCTCGATACTAAAATGGCAACCCCCGCCTTCTTGTCATGCATAGAGGAGAAGTATTGGTAAGGGAATGCCCGGGACTTCAATCTGTGCCAGTCACGAGCTAGCAGATGCGTCTCCTGAAGGAGGCAGATGTCCGCGCCCGAGTTCTCAAGGTATGATAGTATGGCGCGTCTCTTATTGGGGCTATTAAGACCCTTAACGTTAAGCGTGATGATGGTAAGTTCTGAACCAGGCATGATTAGGGGGGACGGGCCACACGCTCCCAGACTAGCGCCACCGGCCTAAAGAGTGGATCCCCACCCCAGCCCACCCGGCCACCCCTCCCCAAAGCACCCCCCTGTGAAGTTAGAGTCCCTGCTTGAGCACACCAGTTCCCCTCCCCTCCCTCCCTCCCTAACCCCAACTCCCAAACCCATCCCCCCGTTAGTCCCATGCACACTGAACCTAGCAGTGCACACGTGGTGTCGAAAGACTGTCCAGGGCATCTTGTGGCAGAGACAAAGCGGTCAAACCCTCCGTCTCCCCCCCCCGCACCTCCCCCGGCCCCGAAGTCTCATTCTGCACCGAAGCCCCCTTTATCTCGTTCAGGACCCATCTTGGGAGGCCGTGTCGTTGGTGACTGCTTCAATCGCTGCTCTCCGTTCCTTCACCTGCATCTCCGGGTCGTGCCCTCCTGTAGCGCTCCTGTAGCGCTTGCTCCCCACCAGCTGCCATCGCATTGGGGATTGGCGTTGGCTGGGCGGGCTCTCCGTTTCCGAGTGCCGACGTGTCAGGCCCAAGAGTTTGGTTGCTTCCGGTAGGGAGCGTATTTGGTGCAGTCTGCCATGCCACTTAAATATAATACGAAAAGGGTGTCCCCAGGAGTATGTTATGCCGGCTTCTCGCAAGTGCGCTGTGACCTCCTTGAAGTCTCTGCGTTTCTGAAGAGTGCTAGCCGCCAGATCCTGGTAGAGGGTAATGTTGTGGCCTTGATACTGAACGGGGTGTTTCACTCTGGCCTCCCGTATGATGCGCTCCTTTAGCAGATAGTCCGGAAGGAAAGCCAGTATGTCGGATGGCGGAGCATTGGCCCTACGCCGCAGGCCCACCCGGTGAGCCCGATCTATGCGTATCTCCATCTCCGGAGGGCCAGCTAGAATGTCCCGAAAAAGGCCCTGCAGGAAGGAGGTGATATCAGTCCCTTCTGCATCTGATGGCACCCCTCGGACCCGAATGTTGTTCCGCCGAGAGCGGTTTTCCAGGTCCTCGGCATGGGCCTGCAGGTCTAGCTGTTAGTCAGGCGGATCACCTCCTGTTGGAGCTGTGTAACTTCCTCCTCTTTGGGCCGCTCTTGGTCCTCGATGGCCGCCACCCTATCGCCTAGGGGGTCCACTTCCCTCCGGAGCTCGCGTACCTCCCCCGCCACCTCTCCTTTTAGCGTGTGGAAGTCCTCCCTTAGGGTATTAAAGAGGGACTCCAAAAAAGCTTTAGTGATGTGAGTGTCCTCATCGAAATGGCTATCTTTGGCCTGGGGAGGTTTCGTCAACATCTCCTTGAGCGTTCGCTCCTTCCGGCCCCTTTGGGTGGACATGTCTCCGCGCACGTCTCAGCCAGTGGGCCCAGTGCCCCGAGGGACGCGTAGGGGGTCCCCACAGCCGGCACGCGGGCCGCAGGCGCAGTACAGGGCGGCCGGGGTACAGCGGGCGCCCCTCAATGGAGATTTGCCAACAGAGTTGGTGCCGTTCTCTATGTCCCTTGCTGGGGACCCCGGAGCTGTGGGCCGTCACCACTGCAGGACTGACCTCTTACTGAGCAGAGCCAAGCCCCTCTCAACCCCTCCGCGCCTCATCCGTGGTTAACAGCGCAGAAGGGTCCGCCACCAGTAATCTGCCTTGCACTCCTGGAGCGCCAGCCGACCCGCCCTGGCCGATGCTCCGCGTGGCGCTGCTGTTCCTCTCCCTGCCTTCGTTTGCGCTAGGCCGCCGCTTCGCGCTCTCCCTCAGGCCCTCCACGCTCCGGAGCACCTAGGCCCAACTTGCCTGCAGTGTCCACCCAGTCAACTGGACCGAAAAGCTGCGCAACGGGCCTTCCGCTGAGCGCCGGCCTCTTCGTACCGCTATCGCACCAGGCCGATAGCGCTCCGTTACTCCGCGGCGCCCCCTCTGCCTTCTGAGTCTCCTTTGCTCCGCGTGGGGATATGCGGGGGGGCCCCCGGGCAGGATAAAGACGCAGCACCCACCGCCAGCTATGGTCGCCGGGAACAGCCGCTCTCGCCCCTCTGGATATCTCCGCGGCAGCGGCGCCGCGTCACGGGCTCTGTCCTCAGCCCGGTGCCACAGGATCGACTCTCCGGGGGCCCGACCGTGGCCCACCACCAATGCGCCGGTCGTCCGAATCAGCAGAGGTGCACTCGATGCCTCCCCTCCTGCGGCTGGTCGCTCTCCGTCTCAACTGACCCACACTCCAGGCTCCGATTTCGCTCAAGGCCCGGCCGCCATCTTAGGCTCCCTTGGGCTCCGCCGTCCGTCGCCGAAGGAAACAAGGTAAATGACGGCCCCCAGCCGCGAAATCCCTGCTGCTATGCGTCGCCTCGGCCGGGGGGGCAGATCCGCCACCGTCTGGCCACTGCTGGTGGAGTCAAACGCTATGCTGGGGCCGAGTAGGGCATCGGCGGGCGGGGAGACGCAGCAACACACGTCCTACCCGCTCGCCATCTTGGCCTCGCCCCCCCTCTCTTTCCATTTAAAAAAAACAAGGGTCATTTATGCAAAGCAGAGTAGCAGATAAGCAGCAGGTTCAGAGTTGAAAATGAACACTTCTCTTTAAAGGATGCAACTTAACTGCTCCGCTCTGGCAATTGAACCTCTACTTCAGGCAATAGGATCTATTCGCTCTGGGCTCTGCCCTTTCAGATCCCTTTTTCTAGGAATAAAGTTTCATAGTTTTACAAACCTTTTTATAATTACTCAGCATGTTTGAGTGTTTACTCAAATTTTCACTCTTTAAAAAAAAAAAAATCACTAACTCCAGAGCCCATGCTTTTTTTGCTTTTTTTATGACGTTTCTCTCTTGTTGGGAGAAATCCAAGAAGATCCTTAGGTTTTGGTGTAGCGTGGTTTTATGAATTGTGCAGTGTGAAGGAGGGACTTTCTACCTAATAACCGCGTCTTCACCGCAACTGCAGAGAAACTTAACTATTGCTCTTTGTGCGTCTTTGATTGTTGTTCTGTTGTACCATAGGCCATTGCAAACACTTGTGTTGAGTTGCCAATAATGTAGCCAGTAATTAATGAATCTGCAGTACACTTTCCCAAAGAATGTATTTCACTTTTGGTCAAGCCTTGAAAGTTTTCCAGATACTGAAAATTTACTCAACCCTGCCGCGTGCTTTGCCCCTCTCCTGCCACATAATTCCAGTGGCCCTGACTGTAGTGTAGTTGAGTTCAAAACACGATATCTCCATCTTAAGTACGAAGGGGTGTTATTGTGTGACCCGCAATAAATGCCACCAAACCTGGCATGCACAAAGAAACCAATTTCTTCAGTGTGCTTTTTCAAAT
The DNA here is from genome assembly GCA_963921515.1 of Calotriton arnoldi. Taxonomy (NCBI): domain Eukaryota; kingdom Metazoa; phylum Chordata; class Amphibia; order Caudata; family Salamandridae; genus Calotriton; species Calotriton arnoldi. The sequence goes on from CAWUFW010002358.1 coordinate 432,122, forward strand.
TTGGTCTAGTTCTATTGACCTGTTCTATTGAAGATTAATAAAAGAATGGGGGCAGTTTTATACACATGTGACATTTAGACATGTAAACTGTTAACGGATGAAAACACCCAAATTAATGTGGCACAGATTGCTGTTGGAAGCTGAGCATACTGCTGCACCGCCAGTTCTTGGTCTCTTGTGGTGTCCATGAGCTACTGTGAATCCCGCAAACATAGTTATAAACCAAACATTTCTTGGGGCGGCTGGGAAGTAGGACAACATAGCATACACCACCCTTGAGAAGGCTGGGTGTTCTACAGTGGACGAGGAATACCTTCTTCTGTCCCTTCACCAGTGTTTACCCGACAAATGTGTAAATAGTCCATGGACAATGTGTACAGTTTTCCCTTCAAAACAAACTTTAGATCAGATGTCAATAGTGTAACTCTGTAGTTCTAGCAATAATCCTGTATTGGTACAATTATGAAAAGTACAGCGGGTTCCTGCTCATTAGAATGAATAATGGTATTAAATGCAGCCATAGAAAACTTTTTGTTTGTGGAGTGCATGAAACTTTGGCATTCTACATCAAATATGCCCAAAACAATACACATGTGCACTTAAGGTTGATATTTGAAAGTAGTGCGTAGATAGGCCAAGATGGAGAGAAACTTATCTGGTGGACGGGAGGGGTGGGGCGAGGTGGGGATGGTGTTTTCCATTGAAATTTCTATAGACAATTTGTGAGGAGTGAGAATGCAAAAACTTGCCCAAGGGCCATGTCAGGTTTATTCTGGAGCTGTTGGAATGCTTGCAGATTGTGACTGAAGGCAGGGTGGCTAGTGCCTGGTGGACACTGGAGGGTGAATGGCCAAAGATCCCCACCTTGTACCCACTGAAGAGAATTTAAAGGTCTACCCAGTGGGCATTAAGGATGGAGTACTGGTCGAATGAGTTGTGTGAATACTGCATGCATAGGAGGCTTCTACAGAGCGTGGAGTTTTGGGCCCAGGATGTGGCCAAAGGCAACACCTGGTGCCTAATAGATGTTTAGCCTTGCTCTAGGCCATTACCAGTTGGTCCTGGGATGGGGGATTGAATACAGAAATAAAGACTTTGCCCAAAGCCTGCTGGAAACAACCAACGACATTCCTTGTTGCCAGGGGCCCTCGGGTTTGGGAAAAGGATGCAGCTAAATGCCCTTGGGGGGGAAAGGCAGACTACACACAGGATGTGGCTAAAGGCCATTCACTGCAAGCAAAAGGGCTGGTTGTAGAGAATTGCTTACCATGTCCTGTGGGCAGTGACCGGGGAAGCGATGTATGCATCTGAAATAGGGCATGGTCCTGGAGCATGGTAGGTATTGCTGAATCCCATACCTGTTGGGCTCTGTACCGTATGGCCAAAGACAAAGCCCTTCACTCTGCATCCAGAGCCTGCTGGCATTATTATTCCACAGTGCTTGCCTAGCCCTAGCTTTGGCCATGTCCAGCAGGCTCTGCGGAAATCGCATGGGAGAGCATGGTTCAGTGTTAGTGCCTGGGGTGCAGGGTGCAGAGTGTTGTTGAAGTTCAAAGTGTGCCAAAAGTCCAGGAAACTGGGCACATGGTGTGAGGAAAGACTTATATCTGTGACTAGGACTGGTGGGCACCACCACAGGCTGTGCCCAGGGTTTTTTTGTTTATCAAATAATGGATACCATAAAAAATGGTGATATTTATTGGCTAAGCTTTGGAAAAGGAAATTAATGGTTACATCGCACCATAGGCTAATATTTAAGTCATTAATTCCCCTAAAAACAGCATAAGCCTAAAAACCAGTGAAATGACCTACTATGGAAAACTGCGCACCATAGCTACCTCTTCTTTAAAGCGCATGGAGACTTCTGACACCGCTGATTGCATCAGTTCACCATTTACCTCATCGATGCCCTTACTGATATTGCAAACAAATGCACTTCTCCATATGTTTGCTAAAAATGCAGATACGGGGGCGTGGCCGGGAGCGTCAAGATGGCGGTCGCACTTTAGAAGTGCTCTGGACCCCTCCGTCATCCGCTCCTGCAACCGCCGCCATCAGAGACTGAGCGACCCGCAATCCTGCTGCCGGACTGGAAGTAACCCGAGACCGGCCCCGGGGTGCGGATTCCAGACTCGTTGGGGCCCGAATTTCGCCCAGCCGCGATCCTCCGGGCTGGCCGAGCTTTAAGATGGTGGCTCTTGGTGGTGCAGACCTCCGGCCTCACTCGGCGGGGCTGTGATTCCCCTGTCGCCCCGTCAGCCGCGAGATCGCGATTGCCCAGCAGAGAGCTCCGGAGTGCCCGGGACCCGGATTGGAAGGCTGCCAACGCACCCGCGTCCTCCTTTAACACACAGGTGAGGGGCGGCGGGGGCGCCCGTGCCGTGCCCGGTGGTCGTGCTCGGCCGCGGGCTGCGCGGTGGGTGTCTGGGCTGCGAGGGAGTCCGGCCGTCATTTCGGGTGGCGGGGAGACTCGGTTCCCCTCCCTTCTCTCCCCCACCCCCTCTGTGGTCTGGTTGGCGGTCAGCACGGGCGGCCAGGAGCTCTTGCACGGTGTTTTGCTCCCCTCGCCCCCTCCCTCAGTGCTGACATATCCCAGCGGATTCGAAGGCCCGGATCTGCACCCCCGTGCCTAGCGGGGGATTGGACCTTGCGCTTGGGGCCCTTGCCTCTACCTGCAGACTGGTTCGTCCTGGGCGAGTGGCCATGGCCTGACTGGTGATGCGAGTGGGGTGCTAGAGGGGGGTTCGGCTGGCATTTCGGTCAGCGGGGACCGAGTAACCGCTCTTTTCTCTCTTCCCCCCCCCCTCCCCACGTCCTCCATATTACCGGGGTGCGGAGATACTCCTTGGGCCCAGGAGCCTCCCCTTCCTCCTAGCCTCTGTTGGATAGACGTCCGCTTGCCTGCAGCCCGGCGGAGGTGGTAGAGGGGGCCGGGGGGCTGGCGGCCGCCCTGGGTGGTGGAGAGGCGGCTTGCGCCCCTCTTCCAGCTGTCCGGCACATCACTCTGAGGACCGGCCTGCATGCACGCCTCGGGGCGGCTCGCGGGATCGCCGAGTGTGCCTATTGGGCCTCACGTGGACACGAGGCGCACACCCTCACAGCGCTGCGGTGGCGTGTCTGCTCTGGTGGAGCCGGGCCGTGTCGGAGTGGATTGGCTGTCTTTCGGGCAGTCGCGGGTCCTTGTTTGGGGGGCCCCCCCCCTCCGTCTCTTGGCCGCTGGGGACTGGCTGCCTGCCGGGTGGGATGCTCCTGCCGGACCTCCTGACCTACCCGCGTGGGCCGCTGTTGTCTGTCAGGGCTGGCGGCGGCCACATCGCAATGACCACCTGTCCTTCTGGTTGATGGCAGCCCTTCCCTACACCCGTTTCTGAGGACTGCTGCCGCGAAGCACATTCGAGCTCTGGATCTGCACCAGGCACTTCCCTGGTCTTTGGTGTCTTCCCACCTCCCCCCTCTGGCCTGAAGGGGGTGAGTCACGGTGTGACTTGCGGTTGGCTGCCTGGACCCCCCTCCCAGCCCGCACTCTTTAGGCGGGACCCGCTGCGGCTGCCTGGGGGATTGACTGCGGAATCGCGCGGTGGCTTTGTTCGGTGGGGACTGTTGGAGCTGCCCTGGGCTGCGGACCGGAGCCTTTGCCTGTGGCCTTGCGCCCCCCGCCACCTGGAGCTACAAGAAGGTGATCCGTGGCTGTTGCACTGATCGCTCCCTGTTCCCCCTTGCCTGAGCTGGGAGGGCCCACAGCCCCGGCTCCACCGGCTGAGCAGAAACATGGGGAGGGACCGGGGACCGAAACCCCCAGCCACACAGACCAAGATGGATCAATATACCACTATGGAGTCCGGGGCGACGGGAGGGCCCGCCGAGAAGGGTGTTCCTGCCGCTACAGACCTTGCCACCATCCTCCAAGCCATCCGCGCCTCCCAGTCCGCGGTGGAGGGCAAGATCAAAGAGGTCCGGATCGACATGACCCTTCTCCGCCAAGATCTCCGCAACGCAACAGCCCGGATCAAAGAGACGGAGTCCCGCATCTCCACGTGGAGGATGATGCCCGCCAGCTTAGCGGCCAAGTTGCCCGCCTTCAGTCTCAAACTCAAGAGCTCCACAGGCGGGCTGAAGACGCCGAGAACAGGTCGAGGCGCAACAACCTCCGCCTGGTGGGGTTTCCGGAGGGCTCAGAACAAGGCCGCACATCCGACTTCATTGAACGCTGACTGCGCTCGTGGATGCCCGAGGGCTCCCTCTCCCCATGGTTTGCAATTGAGCGAGCCCACCGATCTCTCGGCCCCAGGCCACCACCGGGTGCACCCCACCGGCCAATAATAGTGAGGATCCTTAATTTTAAAGATCGAGACTCTATCCTGACGGAAGCACGCAAGCAGCTGCATCTCAAACACCAGGGCCAGGCGATCATGATCTTTCCCGATTATACCCGAGAGGTCCAGGGCCAAAGACGCTCCTTCGGAGAAGTCAAGCAAAAACTCCGTACCTTGAACATCCAATACCGGCTCCTCTTTCCGGCCCGCCTCCGGGTGGTGTTTCAAAACAAAACCCTCTTCTTCGAATCCCCGGAGGAAGCCTTGAGGTGGGTACCGGAGGAGCGCCCCTTGAGGCTCAGTGTCCGCGCCCCTGGGAGCTCCACACAGCGTGTCCAGGAAGCCCTACCTGAACTGCGCCCTAAAAACACACACACACACACACACACACAAACACACACAAACACACACACACACACTCCCTCTCTCTCTCTCTCTCTCCCTCTCTCTCGCTCGCTCGCATTGGCTCTTCGAACCACTCGGACCCGGGATGAACTCGTCCCTACTCGACCTATCGGAGTCTGATCTCTCCCGGAGCCCGGCCCTCCTCAAGGTTCTACCCTGAACTTGCAATGGACTGCTGCCGCACTTTGCTCTCCGGCACACAAATCAAGCTTGCCGCCACTCATCTCTCTTGATGGACTTAGACACAGAACATCCTGCACGGAGGAGGGGTCCTCCACCAATCCCCATTCACAAGCGTTTTAGTTTGGTTCTTTTTTAGTTCTTATCTGTTCGGGTTGACAGATGCTTCTGTTCCTGAAGTGTAGGGAGGGGGTAGGGGACCGTTGTCCCAGGTTTTCGTTGGTACACCCTGTTCATTACGCCAGCAGCACGGCACATACACGCACACCTCATGTTGCAGCGATGCACCCGCTTATACACACAGACGGAGCGCGTCACCTGCGTCTAGCATCTGTCCCTTGAGTCTTATCACATGCTTATATCCCACATGATTGACAATCATAGTGGGAAGGGAACGCTTCATGTCCTGGAATGTCAATGGGTTGTTGGATAGAGTCAGGTGCACGGTGGTCCTGAGATATGCACAACGCCACGCGGTTGACATCCTGCTGCTCCAGGAGACCCACCTTGTATGCAACAACTGCCCCTTCCTGGCGAGGTACAGTTATGGAGGGGTCTGACACTCGGGCTTCAATCGAGGGTCGAGAGGCGTAGCTATTCTGATGCGTCGCGCCCTCCCATTCGTGCCACGCAAGGTCACCACGGACCCGTTGGGTAGTTTTGTGGCCTTGGAAGGGTCCATAGGAGATCGGGCTCTGAATTTGTTATCCATATACTCCCCGTTATCGCTGATGGCCCCCACCCTTAAGCGAATTACAGATCTGGTGGCCGCCCTGCCCCAGGGAATGACCATCATTGGGGGGGGGGGGGGGTTTCAACGCAGTCCTGAATCCTGACCTTGACACTGCCGGACTCCCTTTGGCCACTAGAATCTCCCACGCTAATCTTTTGACGAACTGGGCAGCTAACCTAGGGGTATGTGACGCATGGCGACTTTGGCATCCACAGACCCGACAGTACACACACACACACACACACACACACACACACACACACACCTCGGCGTCTCATCATACGCACGCGCGAATTGACTACATTTTTATGCCGGCCACGGCGTGTCGGGTGCTTCAAGATATTAACATTCTCCCTAGAGGTATCTCCGATCACTCACCGCTGGTGATGAAGATAGGCGACCTCCCGGAGTCTTTACGCCCGATTTGGAGACTGAATGCCTGGTTTCTCCAGGACAAGGATTTTAGAGAATCGGTGGGCAACGAGCTCTGGCACTACTTTGACGCCAATCAGGGTTCGGTCTCCTCCCCTGGTACCCTGTGGGAAGCCGGTAAGGCCACCATCCGTGGCTTCGCAAAGGGCCAGCTCAAACTCAAGCGGATCACGCAAGATTCTCGGCTCACTCTATTGGAGGCCCAAGCCACCCTCATCGAGGGCCAGCTGCCTGAAGGGAGATCCGAGGCCCAAGTTAGAAGATTGGCATTCCTGAGAGATGAAATTAAACAGGTTTCCCTGGAGGCCGCCAAACTGCTGTCGAGGTCCTCTGTAGCAAGAGTATATGGCTGGGGAGATAAAAATGGGAAGCTCCTTCACCAGCTGGCCACGTACCCCATGACCAATGGCATAATTCCGGAAGTGGAGGCGCAGGATGGCGCGCTCCAACGGTCCCCGGAGGCGGTGGCTCAATGTTTCGCCACATAATATGCTGCCCTCTACTCCGCTCGGCCTCCCAATCTCTCACTCCCGGCGCTGCTTTATCGGGAACAGATCTCTCTTCCTCGGCTCAGTGAGTCTGAGGCAGAGGTGCTGGACCTCCCGGTCACTCTGGAGGAAATTAATGACGCCATTTCTCGTATGGCCTCTGATAAGACTCCGGGGCCGGATGGACTCCCGCAGGAGTTTTATGCGACTTACCGAAACATGCTCGTACCTCACCTTCTGGAGATGTACGCCGAGGCGGCTGACAAAGGTTCCGCATGGAAACGGATACCGCCACCATAGTGGTGATTCCCAAGTCTCAGCCCCCCTCAAAGCACTGCTCCGACTACCGGCCCATCTCCCTCATTAACTCGGAGCTCAAAGTGTTTGCCTCCGTCTTAGCCAATCGAATCTTACCATACTTTACCAAACTGGTCCCCCCCCAACCAGTGCGGCTTCATGCCCTCACGGGGCACTAGACACTGTCTCCGACGCCTCCACATTGCCCTAGCGAATCGCCAGCAGTTGACCCCGTACCCATCACTCCTTCTCCTTGACTTCGAGAAAGCTTTTGATTCCGTGGACTGGCGGTACCTTGAGGAGGTGTTGGTGGTGCTGGGCTTTGGGGAAAACTTCCGCAAACTGGTAAAGCCTCTCTACAGTGGGCCCTGGGCCCGAGTACTGGTCAATGGAGCACTTTCGCAACCTTTTCCCATCAAGAGGGGCACGAGGCAGGGTTGCCCCCTCTCGCCCCCTCCTCTTCGCCTTGGCGTTGGAGCCCTTTGCCTGCCTCATACGGTCGGACAAGCAAATTGTGGGATGGAAATGGCCCGGGTTGGGGGAAGACAAAATCGCTCTTTACGCAGATGACGTTCTGCTCTTTCTGGCCGAGCCAGCGCAGTCAGGTCCCCGGTGTCTTCGAACGCTGAGTCTCTTTGAGCAGGCCTCCGGTCTTCGACTGAACTCCGCAACGTCTGTCCTGGTCCCCCTTCATCTCTCGAGAGAATGCTTTGATTGGCAGACCACGATACCTCTCCGGAGACAGTCCTTCCAGTACCTCAGGATATGGGAGGCTCTCCTCCCGGACCTCGCCTGGTTGCTCAATGTAACCCCACTAGTGAAGAAGACCCGAACTGACCTCCTCCGATGGCGGGCGCTGCCGCTGAACCCTATGGGCAGGATAGCCTTATTTAAAATGATGATCTTACCCAGGTTCTTATACGTACTCCAGAATGTGCCCTTGCTCTTCTCATGGGCGTGGTTCAGAGAGATAGAAAGTCTAGCCACCAAGTTCCTTTGGGGGGGGGGGAGGGGTCGGAGGCCCCGTTTGGCCCTCGCCCAATGCCGGATCCCGCCCTTCGATGGTGGGTTGGGGATGACTAACCTATACCACTTAGCAACCCGACTCCTCACCATCCACGATTGGTTTAACGGTGGCTGGGCTGACCCAGCATACAGGGTGGAATTACACGCCCTGGCCCGTCTCGCATCCAGGGGATGCTATACGAGAGCATCATCCCCAGAACCATACCCGAGGTCACGCGAGGGGTGCTTCTGGCTTGGAGAGCCTCTCTACGTCACACCCAATGGGTGGGCAAACTGACACAATATATCCCACTTTGGCAAGGCACCTGGCTCCAGGAGGTTATCAATTTATCTGGCTTTAGAGCGTGGGATCTTATCGGGATCTCGCAGTTGGGAGACGTTTGGAGGACGGACTGTCTACGCACCTTTCAGGACCTACAATCCCGGTATTCCCTGCACCCATCACAGTTTTATCGTTACTTGCAGCTGCGCCACGCCCTCCACTCCCACATCTCAGACGGCACCTCCATTCCTGAATATAGCCCACCCGAAGTCCAAATCATGACCGGCAATTTGGGGAAAGGGGGAATCTCTCGCATCTATCGCTCCCTCACGAACAACACTCCCAACACACTCACCCGACTCAAAGACCGGTGGGAGGGATGGCTCGGGACCCTGGAGGACGATGATTGGAGGGACGCGTTAATGGCACCCAGAACAATCACAGCCTCAGCGAGGCTCCGCTTAATTCAAATATACTACCTCCACGCCGCCTACCTCACTCTGCTGCGCCTCCACCATGCAGGGCTCAGACCCGATGCGTCATGCCCCCGCTGTTTCCAACCACAAGCTGATTTCTACCATATGGTATTTGTTGCACACTTTTGGGGACAGCTGGTGGGGGAGCTCACTGAGGTCCTGGGTTGGGCGGTTCCTCTTAACCCACTACATGTTCTCCTAGGAGTCAGGGAGGGGCTGGATGGCTCCAGGGTAGACAAACTCTTTCTAAATACAACCCTGATGGTGGCCAAGAGGGACATTGCGGCGAAATAGTTGCAACCGGCAGCGCCCACCATGACACGATGGCGCAGGGGGGTGGATTGGTGTGCCGCGCAGGAAAAACCCTTGTACGAGGCAAGAGGATGTCCGAAGAAATACCGCAAAATGTGAGGCAAATGGGTTGGGGTGCTGCAGGACTGACGCTCTCCTGGAGCAGTGGGGGACCTGCTGCGGGCGTTACTCTGTTCTTTTATGCTCTATGACTATCCCAGACGTACTTGAAGCCATGACACTGTTATGTAACTGCGGTGCACTGATGTCTCTAATTGCTGCTGGTCTTCCGTTGATCTGTATGTATGTTCTGTCAATAAAATCAATAAAATTGGTTATCAAAAAAAAAATGCAGATGCTGGTCTTGTTTCTGTATGTAACACATGAGGACGTGTAAGGTGAATATTGAAGTGCGGCTTTTTAACTACGATTAATGTCTGTGAGGGTTGGTGTTGCTAGTGGGTAGCTGCAGTAGCCTTTTCATCTGCATTTATTTTTTTACACAGGCATTTAGTCACACTGTGGTCCTTGCTCACACCATGCACCCAGTTTCCTAGACTCTGAACAGTGTGTGACCTTCAACCATATCCTACCCTCAGTCCCACTAGCTTCCAAACTTGCCCTCCCAAGGGCTTGCCGCAAAGCCCGCTGGACATACCCAAAGCTAGGGCTAGGCTAGACACTGCAGAATCATATGCCAGCAGGCTCTGGATGCAAAGTGAAGGTTTTGGTCCATGGCAATGTGTGGCACACACAGTCCACAAGGCATAAACTTCAGCAATGCCTTATGAGTTCCAGGTGCGCACCCTGCTTCAGTTCCCCTGCTCACAACCCATAGGGCATGGCCAGCACTTCAGCACAACCAGTCTTTCTGCTTGCAGTGAACGCCATTTAGCCACATCCTGCTCGTAGACTGCCTAGAATGCCATAGGGGAATGGCACTAGTTGTGACAGAAATGCTCAATGCTTACAACGGCTCCTAAAGACCAAGTCCTCTGCAAAGAATGTCAGGGGTGGCAGCATAGATGCTGGGCACAGTTCCTGTCCAAAGATCTCTGCCCTCCTTGTCCCAGTGCACACGGTTAAAGCCCAGCGTGCTGTAGAGGATGGGTTGGTAAGTGCAGAGCATGTATTTGGAGTAAGCAAAGCAGTGGTCCAATAATGCATTTGAGCTGTACTAGTCGCACAATAAACCAGGGACCCGTGGCCCTATGGTCTGTCACCAATACCCAAGTTGGCTTTGTTGGACTGTAATACGTTACGCTGTTTGTACATTTTTTTTATTACATGCTTATTTTAGTGCTGCTAGCATGGAAAAAAAATGAAGGATAATATTTAATGTAGACAGTATTTTATATACTAAGCTACAGTGTTCAGTTATCGGTCATAAAAATAAATAGTAAAATGTTTGATTATAAGGCAGAAGATGTAGATGTTTGTGAATATATTTTAGAAGTTTTGTAGAAGTGACATTTTGGAGTTTACGAGTGCCCCTAGCCTTGAAGGTCAACCAATCAAAGTCTTTTATCTTAATTTGTGGGCCCAAATTAAGCACCAATTCGAAAACTTATGATATGGAGGAATCCCCAGTTTTAGAGGTTGACAGTTTTACTTAGTAAAGGTGCCCATTTAATCAAAAAGGAATACCTTAATGCCGTTAAAAGCACTTCAATTTTCAAGAACCATTGAGAGGTTTTCCACTTCATATCAACATTGGGCCATAGGCCAGTGAAAGAGATGTTAACTTTGTTTAAATCTAAATGCATCTCAGTTGCCTCTTATGGGGCGGGTGTGTGGGGGAGATAGCAATAGTAACAAACTCCAGAAACTACAAAATAATTTTTTGCAAAGACTACTATCAGTTCCCTGAGGCACAGCCACTCTTTATTGTCATTCTGAGGTTGGGTTGTCCTACTTAGAAGATTTATTAGGGCTGGCTCCCCTTATATGGCAATCAAGCAAGCTTGGTCTCATTAAAAGTATAATCATTGATTGCATGACCCATAACAAGGTGGCTTCCATCCCGTGGCTAGCCTATATATATTGCCCCCAGCACTTTTTCAAGCCTGGAGGCACCCGGGTTGTATAATAATCCTGAATTACTAGGCCCCGCAATGAAAGCTTGGGTAAGGTCTCTTTTTGTATAAATATTGTCAGAGCTTCCCCGAGCTAACACTTTAAGGATGGCCTATATGGACAGATTTTTTGCTCTTGCTCCCTGTTATGAGTTGCAGCTTTATTTAATGATTGTAGAGAATCCCCAACACAGCTTTTACCTAACTAGGTTAAGTTCGGGCACATTAAATTTTTCTTTTCCCACAACAAGGTTCATGGTTCGACAGTCTTCCCTTTTGCCCCGGCGATAATCGTTCAGTTCAAACATCAACTCATCTTATGCCTTTTTGCTCTCTTTATAAGACAGTATGCCCCCGTTTCCGAGAGTCAATTTTACATCCCATGAATTTTAAGTCCTAAAAATTGGACTTTCGATATCTTCAGTAGTTAGACTTGGCTGAAATGTGTTGTGCAGTCATTCAGTTCTATTAGAGGCCTACTTAGTATCAGGAAAAGATATTGATATGGTCAGTCTGCGGCCAATTAGTACAAAATGTTTTAGCACTTTTTGTGGTCATCTCAATTTGTAATTTAGTTTTCTTTTTATATTGACTTCACTTTTGTGTGTTTTAAAACTATTATGATTAATTGCTGCTATATTGATTGTATAGAAAAGTTTTAATGATGTACTTTTATGGCATTGTTTTGCAGGAGCAAGTTTGTTTTGAGATTTTTAGATTTCTTTCTCCATATGTCAAGCTTAAAACGGACCCTGATTTTTATTGGAATGTTGAGTTTTCGATTTTTTTTTTTTGTCCTGGAAACAAGATTGAATAAATGGAAAGTTTAAGCTTGGAAGTAGGTTTTGGGGCTTTTGTTATCTAAGTGCATTGCCCTCATTTGAGACTAAGTTGATTGTGTGAAAACAGACTGAATGAGACCATGGCACGATTGGTTGAAATGCGTAATTGGAAGGAATTATATAATTTTCTCAAATTATGGAAAATGATTCACGGCAGAGGATATCATCTATGTGAAATACATTTTGAAACCATTGCTTTTTGTGTAATGCACAAGCGCAAACCTGTAGTTTCATATGTTTTTTGTTGTTGTTGTTTTTTTATAAGACACGTTTCCCAGATCTCACACATGGGCAGAGGTCTTTAGCTCCTATGACTTCAGTGAAGATCCCCATTATGGAGAACTAGGATTAGAAGTAAGTAATATTTTTTGGGTGCTTTTTCCTCGCAGTCTTGAAAATGTATAAAGTTGCTCCTGTTTGAGTCCCATGTTCTTGTTTGCTCATGTCTTGCATGATTTTGTCAGTATTTCCAGGCAAGAACACAGTTCTAGAACAAGAAATCCACTGATGTCTGCAGTGACCTAAATCCAGTGTAATTTAGTAACTTAGTGACTAGAAAAGGGTAGAAAGTGTAGGCTGTGCTGCCTGCCCTCAGTATTGGCTTGCGATGAGTTAATACACCCTCCCTGTATTTCTCGAGGCTGTCCTTTTTAGATCTAATTATTTTGCAGGAGGCTGAACAAAAGGTTTGAGTGGGTGGCTCAGCAGGACAAAATGTTTTCCACCAGCTAACAGTGATGACGTAGATGGAGTAGCCACTGTTTTCTGGTTGTCACTGGAACAATCTGGTGATAACCTGCTGCTGCTTCATGCACTCACGCCACTCATCTTAATTCCACATCACATTGCCAGAGGACCAAAATCCATTGTGCAACTTTAAAGCATAGTCGGGAAATCCTTTTTCTGGGTTTGCACAGTTTTTTGGAAAAATGTTTTTTTGTCCTATTGCTTGTTTTCCGCTTGCACAATCTCCTTTTCTTCTATATCTGGAATAAACGTAGTGTCTATCTGAGAACTTGTCTGACCATTGCCCATCTCTTAACCTGTTGGTAGGATTCTTCTCAGCTAAAGAATTGTCACATATCACCCATGTATACTGTTTCTGTAACGTAAAGGGATTGGGTAGCTATAAACCCCCACTTGGTGCTCCAATGATGGTAGGGACAAACCTATTGTATATGGTAATTCTTGTGGCAAACCTATGCATTGTGTTATGCTGGATGTTTGGTGATCCCCACCAGAGATTTGACAGCTCTCTCTCCCTGAGCTGTTTCGGGGCCCTTGAGCTGAGACAAACGCACCCTTCTGTCCACCTAGACTCGTGTAACCCGCTGAGACATGCAGTTCCCAATCTCAAGCAGAAAAAAAAATCACCCTCTCCATCAGTAACAATGCCTCACTCTCCAAGCTATGGAGGTCTTGCGTCAGCATCAATTAGTGAACTATCTGGGTGAAAGGGGCTCAGTGCTGATTGATAGCCAACTGCTGACAAAAGAAATTGAATGCCGATGAAGTCCGTATTTTATGAGCAGTCCTGGTCAGAATAATTTTTTGTTCGTCCCTTGCTGTGTGATCTCCCATATAAGCCTACTGTGCAGGTGCTCCACCCTTGTAGATATCACACATTGCTCTATTTGGAGTTATGGCAGTACAATGGACCCCTTTCCATATTGGTGACAACAGAAAAGTTTGATGTGGTTGCAAAATGTATGCTTTGTTAGCTGCTGGCAAAAGAAAGAGCCCAGCCCAGATCAGTGGCACCAAAACACTTTGAGCTTGGTGGTAGCAAAACGTACACTCATTGAGTTGGTAAAACACATAGTGGTCAACCCTTAGTGTTGATAGCAAGCACCTGTCCGAGTTGGTAACAGCTGTAAGTGCTCCTTAAGGGTTGGTAGCAATAGAAATACTCGATGGCAGCATTTCCCAAACTGTGGGTCGCCAAACTCTAAGCATTAAAAAAAATGCCTTTAAATACTGTATTTATCTTGTCACATTGATGCACATCAAAGACAGAGATGAAATGTCAGGCTATGTCTTCTAAATAAATGGCTGCTTATATTTTTTAACATGGAGATTGGTGTTTACAAACTCCTCTCACTTCGCAGTCAGAGAGAAAGGTAAAGTGAATTATGTGACAATCTTACTGGGGTACAGTGATTGTGAAAGGAAAGGCTGTAGGATACCTTTTTTTTAAATCGCACAACAAAATGTAAATGCCTGTAAATTAACTGTATTCATTCAGCAGTTAGGAAAGCAAAACTCAAGCACCTGTTTTTGTAATTTTTAAGTGTGATGGAAACAAAAATGTTAATATGATTAAAACAGATAGACACTTTTACTTGGTAATGCACAAATGCTAAATATTCACTGAAACACGATTTCCACACATTATCATTTGTGTACAAAATAGTTTTATCAGTAAAATGGTATAGCTGTGCAAATTATGTGGCCATTCCAATGGAAAATGTGCTGTCTGTAAATGACAGTGCGCCAAGAAGTGGGGCTTTAGTCACATAAAAAAATTGCCCACCTCATGCCCATTAAAGCTAGATGGGAATTGCTGGTTATAGGAAGTGTTCTGCTCCCGTTGCTGGCACTATAAAGTGGTTTCTGCTGGTTGGTGAGTTTCTGATTATGGCACATACGATGAAATGGCAGGAGGAAGTGTTTTGTTAAGCTTATGATGTTTGATCAGAAACTGTCCGTAGAATGTGTTTTTTTGGTTTGGTGTCTTAATAACTCTCTCCTCTAAATTGTCTTTACTTCTTTCTTGATGGTTTTCCCACCTACTTGTACTTTTTACTGATTTCCTTATTCACTGCCATATGTATTTATTTTTAAGGTGCTGCTCGGACTGCCTTCCTTCTTTCTGTGCAGTATGGTAGCCAGATCACTAAATTCTGTTTTTGCCGCCAACTGCCCTGCTTGTGTGGATGCAACAGGTTGTTCGGAGTGGTACTGTGAGACCTTACATGTAGACTCTGAAGCAGAGTAGCTTCGGAAAATGACTGAGAGATGGGGTGGATGCCCAGAGCCAGACAAATGTCTGCAAAACTGGACTGGATGGGCAAAAAGATAATCCGGGCTACAGGAAGTATTCTTATGTGTCGGTGAAGCTAGGTGGATGTATGAACGATGACTACTAGCAAACAGCAAGCAAGGGAGTTCCTGTGTAGTTTTAAAATTTGCAGTGTTAAGAAATGGATCAATATTTCTTCTGCCAATATTTTTTGAAAGTGAAAATCATCACTTTTGTAGATCAGTCTTGGGTCCTGGTCAGTGGCAGTAGAAAATGCCACGTCCTGGCTGATTGCTTCAGAAAGTGCCTTAGGTGCTTTGCTTTATGACCGCAGTATGTACTCTGCAGAACGTACTCTTTCTGGGTTAACCCAGATCTCTTAACTGGGGGTGAATGTATGATTTATTCAGCATTCCGTCCATTTGTTTGCGTAGCACTTTCTGGGTTGGTGGCACCAACAATTGCTCCAAATGGGCGTAAGGCAATTAACATAATAGCAAAAGATCTGCTAATAAATTCTGCAAACCCTTATGTTGTGAGCAGTAATGGCAATAATAATAAGTGAGATGGCCCCTGTCAATCCATCATTTTCCTTCGGTTCAGGCTGTCTAATATAAGACCATTCTGTAGTCCATGAATAATACAAGTATTTTGACTCTTGGATCTATTGCCTTGTTAAGCTTACCATTTCTTCAGCATCTTCTTTCAAGCCAAAATGAGCACCCCATTCTTGCTATTCTATCCCAATTATGGAGATGGAATGAGAGAAACATTAAGGGGAGCCTTTTCCGTGAGGGCCGAAGGCATTGATCCTCAATGTAGGGGGTGCAGTGGCATGGGGTATATTGACACTCTGTATATAGTGAGTGAATCGTGTCTTGTGGCTATAGTAGATGTGAGGATCCTTCTCCTAGGATGCTGTCTTTAAAGTGCTTTTGTTAAGAATGTGATTAACCTCTCTCTGGGATAGCTTTCTCTAAGCATCATTATTGGAGGGTTGAGACACCTACCCCTGTGATGGTATTTTTGAAGCATAGTTATTGAAAGTTTGTAGGTACTATAGGATGATTTCTTTGTGGCATGCAAGGATCCTGTGTTTGGGGTGGATTTATTATTGAAGGAGTAAGGGATGTTATGAGTAATGCACAGGTATAGGTGTTTAGTTCAGTGGTTCACGACTACATAAGTTACGATGGTCACTGAGACCACTGTCAGTAAAGAACAAGTACAGAACCTTTGAAGGTACTTGCTCATGGTTCCTCTATACCTTTTTCCTCTTGCCTTAAGCCGAGAACCATACCTAGGTCATCCGTGAGATTACCGTGAACCGAGAAGCATACCTGTGTCATCGTGAGCGATGCAATGAAGCAGAAATGAAAAGAAATCCATTATTTGTCGCTGTTGAAAGGTCAGTTTTAAAACGTAATTGCTGGATGAAGAGCGTGTTGGGCACTTACGACTTCACTCACTTTAAATACAAAGCTACTTAAGGAACTTGCACGTATGGGTGTTAGGAACGTATAGAAAATTGGATTAATGTTTTTCTTTGTCTATGTAATTTAGTGTTACTACCACATATGAAATGTCTAACATTTTTCTAAACTGTTTCATGCTTCCTGTTTATTTCATTTTATCATGTTGTCTTTGTGGCAGTTCGAAAGATACCCTTCACTTGATAAAACCACTGAACATGGTTCAGTATTTTTATAGCAGTTAATACTTCTATTCGGATGCTTTGTAGTACCTTCAAATAAGCAGCGATTTACCCAGAACTGCAAAATTGGTACTGGGTCACCCAACACTACAGCTGCTAACTCATTCACTACTCTACATCGGCTTTCAAGTAAATCCTTGCAGATCTTTAAAGAAACATGGGATTTCATTAATTGTTGATACGTGTGATCGAATGGATGCTCTACACAGATACCTTTGATAAGGCATCGGGGCTGATGCCGATTCAATCGAACATCTTGTCTGGTATGTGTCAGAATTTGCCCCTGCTATACTGACTTTGGTCTAACGCATTTAGTGTCAGTGAAACCATTTTTATCATAGATCCTATTTGGAGACTTTTTTTGTTTTTTGGAACCAATTTTATTAATTTTCGTTGCGGCACAGAGTTTACAATATTCCATCAGGTACAATATACATATGCATAGGAGGCTCTTACATAAACAGTATTTGCTAAAGGAGCAGCCGGTTCGGTTCTTGAACATGAAAACAGTAAC
The DNA here is from genome assembly GCA_963921515.1 of Calotriton arnoldi. NCBI lineage: Eukaryota > Metazoa > Chordata > Amphibia > Caudata > Salamandridae > Calotriton > Calotriton arnoldi. The sequence continues at coordinate 449,192 of CAWUFW010002358.1, forward strand.
ATTATCAACCTTCAGATCACAGTAATGATAGTCACACCACATTGGAGTAGGCCAGCAAGCTAGCAAACTCCGTGACATTTTTGCCTCCATGGTACTCCTAAATGATTAGCATGATTGGACAGCGTGTTCTTTTCTGTCCACCTCCTTCCCATGGCAGTAAGCATATTCGTCATCCTATGTGGAGACTTAATAGGTTCTTTGGTTTTATAATGTGTCATAATTACAGACTTTTTGATAAGAATGTTACCCTTTATTGTCTGGACATTTCTCCACCACCCACGCATTCCTCTCCACCTGCCTCCAATGCTGAGCTGCAAAAGATACCAAGGCCCAATTTTCATCTTTTTTTCGCACATATTCGTGGTTCTAAAGTTACCAAGAGTTGTAGTTTCTCCTAGTGTGGATCAAGAAAAGAATCAAAATGTAACTATTTTCTTTACCTGAAAAATGTGAAAAAGTGATATTCAAGAAAATTTGTGGGGGTGGAGGGTCTCCTAAAGATGGCATCTACAGACTTACTGTGCTACAACTGTCCTCTTCTTGGCTTTCAGAAATACACAGTTTTTACAAATCTTGTAATCTAAGTGGTGGTCAATATTTCCTATTTTTGCGGTTTCTTCATGCTTGCGGTTAGGTGATCCGAGAATGCTATAACTGACGAGCAGATTCTGAATTCAACAAAGGGTCATTTGTGTACATCGCTCATGGTTTTCAATTAAACTAATTGCTGAGATAAAGTAATGAGAGTTAGTGAGAAAAAAATAGAAGCAAGTGACAACATTTTCATCTATAATATTTTTGTCCTGTTGGCCTATTCACAAAAGCACTATACTGTTACGTCTGTTGGACTCTTTCAGTCATAAAGATGAGTCGTAAAGTGTTATCGACTATCAGCCTGCTGCCATTTTTCTGACGGAGACGTGGCTCATGGAAGGCTCTGCACCGGATGTTCTCCCTGTGACCCCCCAAGGATATGTGCTGGCTAGGCTAGATAGACTGACACAAAGAGGATGGGCAATAGCTATTATTTTTAAACAGACTGTCCTTCATACTTTTGCAGAGATTACAGCCTTGTTTACTCTGGCGCTATCTAATAACGTCACACTAACGGGACTGCTGATCTATCGCCCTCCGGGTGCAACTGCCAATTTCACAACCGCACTAGCAGATATTTTGCCTCAATTTTCCATGTGTTAGGGTGACTTTGTAGTAGTTGGTGATCTTACCCTCCATTTTGAGGACAGAACATGTCGGGTGGCTGAAGCTCTTTTTGCGGACCTAAAGCTATTCAGTTCACCCAGTTGGTGCGGGCTCCCACACATAGGCAGGGACAAACGCTGGATCCCATTTTTTCTAATTCTACTAGGTTGGCTGTAGGCCTACCCATTCCTCTTATATGGTCTCATCACTGTGCCACACCTTTCGAGGTCACTGACCACACCTATGCAAACAGCAAGGGTGAGCAAATGGTTGAAAATCCGTAAGTGGGCTAAAGTCACCCCTGCAGCTTTTACAGAGGCACAAGGAAAGAACTGCCCCACCCTGAGTAATTGTATAGATACAGCAAGTACATGGAGGAATGGATTACAGGGCACTTGACCAGATCGCACCTCTGACAGACTATACTGTCAAACGCATGAAACCTTCATCAGAATGGTTAATTGGGGAGCTGCTTATGTTGAAAAAGTCCTGTAAATGCTGGATCCCATTTTTTATAATTCTACCAGGTTGGCTGTAGAACTACCCATACTTCTTATATGGTCTCATCACTCTGCCACACCTTTCAAGGTCACTCTGACAACACCTATGCAAACATCAAAGGTGGGCAAGCGGGTAAAGGTCCGGAAGTGGGCTAAAGTCACCCCTGCGGCTTTTACAGAGACACTAGGAAAGAACTTCCCCACCCTGAGTAATTGTGTTGATACAGCTAGTACACAGCTGAGGGAATGGATTACAGGGGCACTTGACCAGATCGCACTTCTGACAAACTGTGCGGTCAAGCGCAGGAAACCTTTGGCAGAATGGTTCATTGTTGAGCTACTTATGTTGAAAAAGTCCTGTAAAAGCCTAGAACGGTTGTGCCGCAGAAATTTTAGCTGTAGTGAAAAAGAGAATTATCGTGGGGCCTTGACGGAATATCATAAACTGATCAGGGCCACACGTCGCCATTTTATGCAGACAAAATTGAGCAATCTCAAAATTCCTCCTGGGAACTGTTTGCCATTGTAAAGTCTCTGTCCTCCGTGGACCGGGTTTTGGCGTCTGCTACCCCCTCTGTGGAAGGTTGTAATCTGATTCCTTGCTTTGTCTATGATAAAGTTTCCTCTATGCTGAATTTCCAGAGGCAGTCAGAGGTGCTCCATACCTTGAAGTCTGGTTCAACGACTCCACCACCAAGAGGGGACTCTCCAGCTTTCAGTCTCTGACTTTGGAGGAACTACGTCCCTTACTGTCTGAAGTTAAATGAGGGTCACCATGTGATCCTGGCTCGCCTAGAATCTTAGAAAGGGGAATGGAGGCAATTTTGCCAGTGCTTTGTGACCTACTTAATAACTCTTGAGTCCGGTCAGGTGCCCAGGTGTTGGAAACATGCCATCATAGTTCCACTCCTAAAAAACTAAAAAACCTCAACTGGAACCCTCGAAGCTGGAAATTGTTAGGCCCATTTCTTTGCTTTCCTTCTTCTCCAAAGTAGTGAAGAGGCACATAAATAAACAGCTGTCAAGTTTTATCGAGTCTATGGAACTGCTTCATGAGACTCAGTTGGGATTTCGCCCGCAGTTTAGTACAGAATCTGCATTACTGCTAGCCACAGAGTTCCTCAGGCAAATTATTGACAGGGGTAACACTGCAGCACTGTTAATGTTGGCTCTCAGTATAGCCTTCGATACAATGTCCCATGACCTTCTGCTTAAACAGCTCTGGAATCTCTGTATGGGAGCACAGGCTTTGCGGTGTTACGCATCTTTCTTACAGAGCCGCACCTTTAAGGTGACTCAAAAGCCGTTTCTAGCAGAGGTTTTTCTGCAGCAGCAGGGGGTGCCCCAGGTCTCATCATTGAGCGCCACATTATTCAACCTTTATCTTCGCCCCCTAGCCGACATCTTCATACGTCACGGCTTTACATCGTGTCGTACGCCGATGATGCGCAGCTTATCAGCAGTCCCAGGGTGAAGGAGACTCTGTCTGTCTGAACTGTCTGAGTAGATGGACTATAGCTGTCTCAAGCTTATTGCTTGGAAAACAGAGGTTCTCATCTTGGGTAAGCTGCCATCTATCTGGTCCTCTGCTTGGTGGCCGAATTCACTAGGGGCCACTACCTGACCCTAAGCGGGAAGTTAAGAACCTCGACATCTGGTTTGATGCTCAACTCCTTTTTGACAGTCAGGCTAGCGGGGAAATGTTTTAGAATTCTGAAGACCCTGAGAAAAATCCTGGGACTCCTTCCAGAGGTCGTGAGAAAGTCAGTGGGCCAGGCCTTAGTAATGTCCAGACTGGATTACTGCAATGTGCTATACCTGGGAGTCTCACAATCTAGACTGGTGAGAATGCAGTGGGTACAGAATGCGGCTGCTCAGCTGCTGCTTAACCTCCCGAGGCGGTCAGCTATTGATCTAGCTCTTGTCAAACTGCACTGGCTGACTCTAGGCAAGAGAGTGTCCTCTAAACGTATGTGCTTCTGCCACCGCATTCTGAATGGAAAAGGACCTCGTTATCTACAGCCTCTTGTTAAACCATACGTACCCGGCAGAAGTCTTAGGTATTCAGGAGCCTCTATAGCCTTTATCCCTACTGTAAATAAAGTTGACATGGGAGGCTGCTCTTTCAGCCTGTTAGCCTCCAAGATGTGGAACGTCCTTCCTCTGACACTTAGACAGGAAAAGTCTGAACTGGCTTTCCGCAAGAAACTCAAAACCTGGTTATTTAGACAGCCATAATGGCTTGGCATCTGCTTGAGTTTGTATCTGAGATGAATTCTTAGCGTGAGGACACTTGGGTCTGAAGTAACCAGACGCTCTATAAATTACTTAACATTACATAAAGATATGCAATGTTTGTCGGCTCTCAATCACGCAATAGTCAGAGCTATCAACCAAGCTGTGGCTTATAATAATTTTTCATGGAGTTTCAACCATGCATCAGTTCATATGTGAAATGTAATGCATAAAAAATGGGTATGAGGGAAAGCTAAGCAAACACAAGGAGATGATGGACGGAGTACTGAAACTTTTCAGACACTCACCCGTCACAGATCTGGGTTGAATCCATCATCGTTATTTAGCTCACTTCGCCACCCCAGTTCAGACCCAGCCATATGCAAATCAGTCATGACCCTGTTCCTCATGGGAACAGTCCAGCCTGAACTACCAAGCCAGGTCTTCTCTAGACCGTAAACAAGTATCCTGGGACCGGTTTTGGGGTAACACCCCTCATCAGCCAGGCTAGGTTAAATCCAGTGGCAAAGTGAGCAAGGGACCTATGTCTGGGCATACCCTGCCAACTTAGGGCGAATTTGCAAATTTTCTCACATTTCTGTGTAGGAAAGCTATGTAATCTGCTGGGATCAACACTTCCTCTGATAAAAACAGTACCTTACTTGTGTGGATGGGTCAATTTTAGTGGACAGAATAAATAGTAACTGTGACCCTATGAAATCAATATAGTGGTACTGTGGTCTTTACACGCGGTAACGGGTTTGCCTGTTTTTGTCTCACTCAATAAGTCCATCCGCACATTTTGGTTTCTTTTTCACCCAGAAAAGTATTAAGATGCAGGATGATAAGTCTTTTTCAATTTGCTGTGTTTTTCAGAGTTTTTGCTGCCACAGAAATGAGATTTTTTTTTCTTTTTCTTTTTTTTTACCCATACTTTGATATTTGCAGGACATGGTAGGTAAGAAAATAAGCATTGATCTATGCAAGGTACACCACTATAGATTCCCCTGGGTTTCTAGTTTTTTTAAACACCTGATGTTCATGTGAGTCTCTTGGTGCCTTCCAAACTGAGACCTATATAATAATGCAACTCTCCCCTCTGGAAATGGACTGCAAATGGTGTTTATTTAGCATAGTTTTGACTATGGGTAAACATTATGGATAAGAAAATGTAGTGAGATGCTACACCACCATGGACTTCCCCAGTTTTCCAAAATGTCTAGGTGTGGTAGATTACCCTAGGTGCTGGCTGACCCAGACCCAAATACTTCAGCTACACTATAAGTGAAGTCAGCATTGACTACACGCGAGTGCAGTATCGGACCTTTGCACATAATTTTAGTCTGGAGAAGTGTGGGATGGAAGAAGGGTGTATCATCCTCATTGGCAGATACTCACAAGAGAGATGCATAAATCACACTAGTTTTAGAACGAGCCTGCGGAGCATGTACTCCTGATTGTGAGACTCTTGTATTCAATAATGTACTTTGAACCAGCCGATAGCTTACCATTTGTTGGCATCATTGTCACTCTTCTTTGCTGCCTTCTCATTGGGCAGCGTTTGCCATGCATCACTTCCTTTTCTAGTGTGGCGAATGGACCAAGTACAGATTATTTAGCTTTGATTAGTGCCCCTCCACTGGCCAGCTACTGGTCGTGCTGGAATTCAAGTACTATTTTTGAGCTATGACGTGGTCAACGCTGGCCGCGTCATAGCTCTTTCTTTTCTCCGCTTCTTGCATTTTCGATATGGTTCACTCTTCTCTGTTGCAGGAATGTGGCCAGCTAAGTGTTGATCCTTCAGCATTGCAACATTCTCCACAGTAGGTAAAGTGGTGGCACTGCTTCCAGGGTAGTGATGCCAAAGATAACAACTACTCAAAGTCTAGGGAGAACATCAGCCTTCTGGTTGTTGTCCTGTGATATACAGCATATGTAGTTTATTTTGCCAAATGGATTCAGTGCATAGTCCACTTTTGTACATGTGTGGTTTATATAAATCCTAGCATATGATTAAAGTAGCTAGTCAGTTTGATCAACTCCACCCATGTACTTGATACAAGTATACAGTGGTGTTTATGCACTTCTACCAGCCTAGCTTGAACCATGACGGAAGAAGAGCTCTTGTCATGAATTGTACTGAGCACAGGTACTTCCAGTCACTCTCTGATGCAGTCTTGGGATAAAATCTGATCATAGAGTTCAATTTTGTTATTTGAATTCGGACCTGGGCAGCAATTAACCAAAGAGAGACCATGGGCCCATATGTATCAAAAAAGAGTTTTGCGATTCTCAAATTGCGATTTGTAGCGAATCGCAATTAGAGAATCGCAAAATGCAATGCATGTAGGATTTGCTAAAAATTTTGCGAATCCTACATATTCCTTATTTGCGAATCGCAAATTGAGATTCGCACATAAGGAATACCTTCCCATTCATTCCTATGGGCTAGGAGGCCCATAGGAATGAATGGGAAGACAGTCTCAATTTGCGATTACCAATTAGAGAATCGCAAATTGAGAATGCAATTTCAAGGTTGCAAGGGTGCCAAAGGACACCCTGTTGCACCCTGAAATATGCATGTGTGCACATTTGCGCACATACATGCCCTAGGGGCATGTATGTGCAACATATGGCACTTTTAAAAAAATCAAAAAGTGCTTTTTTAAAGAAAATCGCAAATTACCACCAACTTGAAGTTGGTGGTAATTTGCAATTCCTAAGTCCAAATAGCAAATGTCTGGTGCTTCCAGAATTGCATTTAAGGAATCGCAATTTGCAATTCCTTAATTGCATTCGCAAAATAGAGAATCGCAAATTTTGCAATTCTCTATTTTGCGATGGCCTTTTGGGATGATACATCCCAAAAGGCTTTTTCCAATTCGCAAATGGGCCGATTCTGAGAATCTGCCCATTTGCAAACAGGAAAAAGGCTTGATACATATGGCCCCATGTCCGTTACCTTTCTAATTTACCCCAAAAAATATTGTGTTCTAAGTAGAATACAGAGGTCCTCGTAGAAATGTATATGCACTCAACTGATGCGTGTCATATGAGCAGAAAATTAGAATGCCGTTCAGTGCAGTGCAAGTGAGAGTGGGGTACAAAAGTACTGAAAAACACAATAAAAGACAAAAAAAAAAGAGCCAGAAGGACAGTGGCTTAAATCGAAAATCAATGTGGTCTGGAGCAAAGGTTTCACAAACAGAAGGATCAACCTAGTTGGAGGTTGGGTGCTGGGGGAGTTAGAAAAAAAACATTAACTTGCAAAAGACATCAGAAAGGCAAGCTGAAATATAATCACAATAAAAACATTAAAAAGAAACAACAAGCAAACCGGTTCAGATGATTATGATGGCACTTTAGAATCCATTTTGGAGACAAACCCTATTTATGTGCCTTCAAAATGAGATTACAGTTTATGGGCAAAATTCACCTGACTGACGCATTGGTATACATGATTTGCAGAGGTAAAATCACGGTGTACATGTTGGAGAAAATTGTATGGTGGTTTTTTCGCCATCAGTAATAGATGGCATCATACTCAAATTGCACGTGGTTCTCTTTTCTTGGATGCACAAATAGTAACTGCTGCACAAGGTACACTCAATAATGTTCGCAGCCGTGCCTTTGCAAATTAGTGGGTGTGCAGTTTGCACATGATTTCTGTAGACCGTTTTTCAGTGCCCTAGAAGTGAACATGTTGGAACTTTACAGTCATTGAATGTGTTTCTGCTTCATTATTCACTCGTGTATCACTTTTCACTTCGTCTTTGCAAGGGTGGAGGTTCTTTTGTATTTTCTTGGAAAAAACTGGGAGGGTCGTTGCAGAACTGAATGGGCAGGAATTCATTCAGGACGGGCAATGGAAAGGAGAGACTCTCCCATTTCCAGTGGTGTCTATCTTCAAATTGTAGAACACGGAAACACAGTGGTGGCTTCCATACTCTCGTTTCCTGGGAGAGGGTGGGGTGGGGTGGGTTGAGGGAAATAACTCTTTCTCAGCCCCCTACAAAGATTCCCTGATGTCTAGGGGAGAACTCCTGCTCGGAGGGATTGCGGTCCAATTCCCTCAAGCAGGAATTCTTTACGGCGAGGCACTTTTTGTAAAAGGTAGACTGTTTTTTCCAAAACTGTCTCTCTTGCTTGAAGTTGCACAGAGGGAGACCTCTAACAGATTCTGACTACAAGACCTTCCAGTCTCCAGCAGCTGCATCATTCTGGAGAGTGATGTTGATGCACCCATGTGGCGGCTCCTCCGCTAAGGCGGACGAGCGTGGCCCCACTGCTTTTTTGCAGTGACACAAACGGAAAATAAAATGATACTAACTCGTTATCATTTTAATTTCTCCTACTTCTGCCTGCTTTGCGTTAGGGGGCAGGGGCAAGGGAGGAGTGGTAGCGCCCTCCTAAAGTGCGCAGTGACTGCTTGACGAGCCCTCTTGGGCCACCCAAAACAGTCTGGTGCACTTTGCAAGTTCTCCATGCAGGCTGCATTACAACCTACATAAAGAACATGCCCAGGCCCCCAGTCAGCGTCTGAGCGTGGAAACATGGCACTCAGACCAATCACAACGCTGCTAAGGCAGCGTTGTGATTGGCTGTTTGGTCGCCTGGGTGTGCTTCCGGTAAGGCCGAGAGAAGGGAGGACTATGGAGGCGAAGAAGCTTCGAGAAGGTAAGTTTTAATTTAATTTTTTTTATTCCCGCTTCCCCCCCACGTTCTTCCCCTCTCCCGCCCCGCCCCCTACCTCCCGCATCCTCCCCTCCCCCTCACCTACATCCGATCAGTGCCGGTCGCCGCTGCCCCTGGTGTGCTGACATTGTCACTCTTGTGTGTGAGGGACTCGCTGTTGCAGAGGTTGTGAACATTACGTTCTCCTCTCCTAAGAAGTATAGGCAGTATTTGCACACCAAATTAGAGCAAAATTAATGCTGTGAAACTCTTCGGTTTCAAACACGAAGCAGTATTAGTTATATGGTCATTTCTTTATTGTACCGTATTTAGGGAGTAAGTATCAGAATCTACGTCGCGCCACAGTTGCCATGTTAGTCTTGAGATCACAACTCTCCGAAGCTTGATGACCTGTGGGGAAAGCATGCGATTCACCAACTTCATGATATCTCTGAAAGGCAGGCACACGTGCTTGCCTGGCACTGCCTTACCTTGCCTGAAAGTGTACCAATGGAGCACTCCTGTGTGTTTTTGCTGGTTAGGTATTTTTTTTATTTTTCCATAGTACCAGCATGCAGCAATAAGATGTTTAATAAGCACTAGGAAGGAGTAGTGATGTATTCAGTCAAGAAAGAGCCCTCTTCTTGGAGCACACAATGCAATTTGTTTTACTTGTGTAGTGGGTAGACAAAATTAAGACTGTAGTTGAGGTAGTGTGGCTACTCTGGTTTAATTGTTGCTGAAAAATTGGTATTATCTCTGGCCACAGTGATTAGCAAAATGAAAAGCCTAGCTCCTCTTGTGGTGTCTGAGAAAAACGCGGGAAAACCCCTCGCATAGCCGGAACAACTGTGCCTCTGACTCAAAAGTAACCTATGCACCTTAATATAGGCCCAACCCTACTGGTACATCTACACTTAACTTGGCTTGTGAACTATGCATGACCCTTTGATTCATGACCTAGTTGGACTTAATTGCTCCCCTGATCTATGTTTTGCTGCACTTCTTGGAAAAACCATCTTTGACCTAAATGTGCCCTCTAATGTGCTTGTTGCAGATATATCCTTTGTTAGTCTCTTCCTAGATCTTCCTGTGATTTAGGGGGGCAAGCCCCTCAGTTCTGTACATAACTGTGTCTCTGACAGAGTATGTATTTTTTTTTTCCTTCTCACCTTGGTATACTCTCCATAAAGCCTCACCTTTCCATGGCCTTTTTTCAATTTGAGTGTCTTAGCATGCAAACTCTACTGCTGTTCAGGCCTGAATGCTCTTGCATCTGAATGGTGGTAACGTCCTGCTCCACAGACTTGTAGACTCCATATTGGCACCTGCTAAGGGGATCGTACATGCCTCAGTATGTCTCATCCAGGGCCTGAAGGAATACAATCACTACATCCTTATTCTGATGACACTCCATTAGTTTCCCTTGCTGGCCTACACGATCTTCAAAACGAACTTCATCATTCACAAAGCCATCAAGACCAGCACCTCACTTGCCTTGCAGACAGACTTGCCATCTCTGGTGGTTCTTGGCACACTCACATCAGTTGGAGACTAAGAAGTGTAAAAAATAAAAAACACAAGGCAGCAGGCCTTTTCCATCTATGCACCCAGAATCTGGAACCGCATCAGTGCCTCTTTCAGGACCACCCCAATGCTGCTCAAATTTAGGAAAAAGTTAAAGACTTGTCTCTTTACCGAACAATACATCACAAAGTAGTAACAGTCCACTTCTGCTTCCAGAAACCAGCTACCTCTCCTATCGCTCATTGACTGTATGCTTCCCTTTGATGCTGTACAGCGCTTTGCTGCCTTTTACCTAGGTTCACTCTGTACAAATGCAACATACCGACAGATGTACATACATACATACATGTTTAAATAATATGTAACATAACTTAAACTCTGTGTTTGACCTACCTAGTTAAGTACTCTGAAACTCTTTGTCTAGGTTGCCTGTCTTCTTGTTCTTCTGGACTAAACTCAGTCTCTAGAAAATGTTCACCCTTTTTTCACAGCTTGCAAGTTGCCATGAGCTCTTACCCTGCTAGAATTTGTCCCAGAACTACGACGCACAATCAACGCCACCTTCAAGACCGGCATCTATCCAGACGACTGGAAACGCGCAGAAGTCAGACCCCTGCTCAAGAAGCCCTCAGCAGATCCCACGGACCTCAAGAACTACCGACCCATCTCCCTCCTCCCGTTCACGGCCAATGTCACTGAGAAGACCGTCAATGCCCAGCTGACAAGATTCATCGAAGAAAACTCCATCCTCGAACCCTCCCAATCCGGATTCCACAGCACCGAGACAGCTCTACTCGCTGCCACATACGACATCCGCACCCTCCTCGACCAAGGACACACCGCGGCCCTGATCCTACTTGACCTCTCTGCAGCTTTCGACACTGTCTCCCACCGCACACTCACCGCCAGACTCCGCGACGCCGGAATACAGGAAACCGCCCTCGACTGGATCCGCTCCTTCCTCACCAGCAGAACCCAAAGAATCAGACTGCCACCCTTCCTCTCCGAACCAATGGAAATCAACTGCGGAGTACCCCAAGGATCGTCGCTCAGCCCCACGCTCTTCAACATCTACATGGCCCCCCTCGCCGCCATCGTCAGACAGCACGGACTCAGCATAGTATCCTATGCCGACGACACCCAGCTCATCCTCTCCCTCACCAAGGACCCCATCACCACCAGACAACTTCCAGGAAGGAATGAAGGACGTTGCATCCTGGATGAGCAACAGCTGCCTGAAGCTCAACTCGGACAAGACAGAGGTCCTCGTGCTCGTACCCTCCCCCTCTGCATGGGACAACACCTGGTGGCCCAGCGCCCTCGGCAGCCCTCCCACCCCCACGGACCACGCCCGTAACCTAGGCATCGTACTCGACTCCTCCCTCTCCATGACCCAACAGATCAACGCCGTCGCCTCCAGCTGCTTCAACACCCTCCGCATCCTCCGAAAGACCTTCAAATGGATCCCCCTCGAATCAAGGAAGACCGTCACCCACGCACTTATTACCAGCAGACTGGACTACGGAAACGCCCTCTAGGCCGGGATCAACAAGTCCCTGCTCCACAAACTCCAGACCATACAGAACACCGCAGCCAGACTCGTCCTCGGCATCCCTCGGCACGAGCGCATCACCCAACACCTGCGGAACCTCCAATGGCTCCCCATAAAAGAGAATCACCTTCAAGATACTCGGCAACGCCTACAAATGCCTTCACAACACCGGACCCCAATACCTCCATGAGAGAATCTCCTTCCACGCACCAAAGCGAAACCGCTGATCCGCCGCCCTCACTGAAATCCCGCGGATCCGCAGAGCCAGAACAGGAGGAAGAGGTTTCTCCTACATCGCGGCCAAGACCTGGAACGAGCTCCTGATTGACCTCAGACGCGCCCCCTCCCTGAACATCTTCAGGAAGACGCTCAAGACCTGGCTTTTCGACTGAACGGAGCTGCTTACCCCCTCCCCCCCTCTCGATCGCCTTGAAACCCTCATGGGTGAGTAGTGCGCTTACAATTCCCCATATTGATTGATTGATTGCTACGCAGATCTGGGTTGGTCTGAGTGTAGCCATGCTCTGCGAAATCATTGTTTTTTTTGTCTTTTGTTAACTTTGAGCCGCTGTGATTAAAGTGGGAGGAAGGGGCAAGTAACAAAATGGAGAGGCGTGGGAGAGAACAAGCAAAAACAGAGATTGGGAGGGTAGAAAAGGGCAAGCAACACCACGGAGAGGGACATGGGTAGAAGCACTTGTGGAGAGCGCCTGCAAATGCATGTACTCTTATCAAGTGCTTCAACTAAAAGAAAAAGTGGCTCCGAAATCACAAGTAGAAAGACACAAGCTTGGGCTATTCTCCATGGAAGGACAAACACACCAAGAGGAAGTGAAGCCAGTACGCGCTGACCAAAGAGAGGCAAGGAAATCAGAGTATCGATGAAGCTAACCAATGGTAAGCAGTGTGGAGGCTCTAAGCCCACTGTAAGCTAACAAAACATCTACAAAGCAATGACACAAGTGCTGCCTCAGGCAAGACCTAAAAATTAAAAAAGTAGTTCTCTAAATGTGAGCAGTGGGTGGCTACAAGTCGTCCATTCAAAAGGATGTTAAAGACACTATGCTCCAGAGGAGGACATACATAAGTAGAGGAAAGAAAGCCATTGAATAAGACGGAAGCAAAAGAGAGTGACAAAAAAGTCAACCAGTGGTAAGCAATGGGCGGGTTCTAAACCCACTGTACTGTTTTTGTGTGGTCCCAAAGAGGCGTTTGCCTACAGACACCTAAAGCTGTCCAGTAGGCGAAACTTTAAAATGGGAGTGTCATGTGACTGAGGCTCACCGTGAAAAGAAAGTATTCACATTTGCACTCAGACATATTTTAGTTTATACCGGCCCAGAAGTGTTAGTGTTGGTGTAGCACTACTTTGTTAGGACATGAAAGCAAACGTATACACTGTAGCTCGTATGGGGCACCAGAACTGGCAGCGGTAGGAAGAAGATGTTGTATTTATTTGGTGGATTCTGAGGTAGTACTAATGGGAGAAGGAGACTTTGTTAATTTGCGGCACTATTGTCATTAATAAACACGCCTAGATTTTTGGCAGAGGTTATGGGAGAAGGGTTTGACCCCGTCTTAGGGTCACTACACACAAAGAAATAAAACTATTATAACTTGGGTCTTCTACTTCTACTGTAGAAGGTATGACAAGTAGATTGCGTTGCCTCCGTTGGGGTCTCTTTGATGTAAGATAGCAAGGGTTGTATTTACTCCTTTCTCTAGAGCAGCCTGCAAATGACTTCTTTCTTGTGAGAGGTTAACAATAAACGTATGATATCCACTTCAGATCTTATTGAATGGCTCTGCAGTCTGCAACCTCAAAGTTAGTTTACTAAAAAATAAAGTGAGATTAGCGCAGCCATCATCTGCAACACCCCATGTTCTTGTTAGGATACTTTCTGCTTACGGAACCAGTTCCACTAATACTGTACAGTTACCCAGTGCTTAATTTGTAAAATATTAAGTGCCAGGGCTCTGACCAGGAGGCCACTGCAGCTTACACCACCCATCGCCCTTGTCATCGCTGCCAAAACAACTACTAACAATCTCTCTTGCATATAAATGCGACAGTTCAGATTATTCCAGGTCCCCAAAGCTAAAGGAATGGCTGGGGAGGCAGGTATTAGCAATTTTGATGTATATTGTAGTTCTAAACTACCGTTGTTCTGCTCATCTCTAAATTAGATGAGCAGCTCCACCATGTGGTGGACTGTTCCAAGTATGGTGTTCACAATTAGGTGCCGGTGCCGAGCACCGGAAACCAATTAAGTGCCAGTGCTGAGCCCTGGAAAGCACCGGCTCAAATTAAGTACTGCAGTTACCAGCAGGTACACTACCAAGAACATACTGTGTAAAATTGAAACACTGGGTAGTGTAGGAAGGTGGAGTATTATGTGGTGATGCTGGTTAGGCTTCACCATTCCATACTGTCACAAACACCAAGGATGGTCCTTGAATTCACATGAATAAATCCTTAGCTAGTTCTGGTAGTGTGGCAAAGAGCAGTCATGCTTTACTAGAGAAACTTGTGTTAAGCGTTTCAGAGTACCAAAATGGACGATAAGTAATTGACATTACTCAAGAGAAATTTGACACCAATTTATAAAAATAGTGTGTTTTTATCTTAATTAAGACACCAAAACGAATGGAATAGCATACATATAACCGGAGTAATAGATATTAGAAGCAACATAAATTCAGTACAAAATAATGCCCTGAAAATTTAACATTGTGAGCATTGTGAAAAACCACTAGTGACAATCGGTAACTTGCAGGTCGAGGTGGTTGGTACCCTTGCAGGGTAAAGGTGAGGCGGGTCCCAGTACCAGGCCATGACAGTCAGTTCAATTTTTCCTAACCTATGGAGCCCAGCTGCAGAGTTGTCCTGGCTGTCCCCGATGCTCAGCAGGAGCTGCGGGAGAGCTGCTTTTACTTCTGAAACGGTACTGCGGGAGAAAAGATGCAAAAACATCCATCAACCAATATCCACCAACGGGGTGGTTGCTGATGTCGAATGGAGTTCCTCTAGGTGCAGTGTTGAGTGAAGGGGTTGGTTGCCGGACTGGCAACCAACAACCCTTGGCAGCGGTAAGTGGAGCAGAAAGTTACTTTGACGTCCGGTGGTCTTCGGGAATGCGGTAGCTGCCTGTAACTTCGTGGAAGGCAGGTCTACAGTTACCACAATGTACTAGACCTTCTGGATTTGTGCAATCCCTCGTAGGGCCCGACGGCCAGTGATTCTTCTGATCCGGAGTGTTTTGCCTGCAGTTTGCAGGGTACTAGTGCAACTAGTCCAGGGGAGTCTGAGGGTGCTTCAGTCTTCCACAGCGGTCCCTCTGTCTGGGGTAACCGAGAGATAGCGTAAGATGAGTCTCGATCAGGCAGTTCCGGGAGCGTTGCCACAGGTGCAAAGTATCCCTCTTTTGCTTTGTGCAAGCCCTGTTGTCGCAGACACGGGTCACTTCTTCTGTCCTCTTTAATGAGGTTCTGGCGTTTAAAGGGGGGTCCCTTAAATCCTAGATTTAGGGGAGGTAGAGGTGTGGGAGCAAGTAGCCAATGGGCTGCTAGTCCATGCAGCTAGTCCGCCCCTGAGGTGAGCACATCCGGGGGTGTGGGTCACCTTTTCTACCCAAAACCCACTGTTTCTACTATTAAAAATGGCAGAAGTCTTCCTTTGGTGTACAAACCACTCAGCTCAGCTTAGAGTTGTGGCTAGTCTTCTGGGGGTGTACACCTCCTTCATACCTTATTTCCCGCCTGCCCGAGTGAAAGCATGCCTGGGGCAGGGTAGAACTGTTTTCTGATGCATATCAGAGGCGGTGTAGTCTTTGAAGCTCACCGCCTTGATGTGGCACTTCACTAGCCTTCCTGGGAGGGAGGGAGTGTGACCTCCTTCCTGCCCTAGCCTTTGTTCCTGACTCCTGGGAGTGATCACACTGCCTGGCAGGAGATCAGAATCCTGTCTTGGCGGCAGCAAGCACAGTCTTCCAGCCAGAGCACAGAGAAGCTGTGGCAACCAGGTGGGCAACCTCTATGGTAGCCACCTGGGTGCATACCACAACGCCCTCGACACAGGATTCGTGTCCAGGGTGAGAAGGCACGTTATTTGATACCAAACACAACCTATTTAGATGCTAACATAACGGAGCTGCCAACCTCTGGTTTGCCCGGGTGCCAGCCCATGTTATCTTATGGACCGTCTATCACTTAGAGTCCTTTAACAGTAAAGGGCACTATAGGGACATATAAGTTTGCTCTTATGTACCCACACCTCTAATATACTGTACCCTGCCTCCTGGGCTTTAGGAGGACTTTCTTAGGGATGACTGATATATATTAAAGGCAGTGCATTGACTTTGCCACACATGGTGAGGGCAGAGTCGAGTTCGAGCAGTTTTCACTGCTCCTGTAGTCTGCAACAGCAGGCTGTCCGTAGTTTACTTGGGTCACTTAGGGTGGCACAAAGATTGCTACAGGCCATGGGGACCCCTCTACCACCCATGCCCACGGTACCATTGGTACCATATACTAGGTACTTAGGGGGGGGTAAATACCTTGTCAATTGGGGTGGCCAAATTACACAGTTTTAGGGAGGGAGCACTGACACTGGGGCCTGGTTAGCAGGCTTCGGTGCATTGTCTGGGTCAAAAACCAGCATCTAGTAGTCCAAATGGGGGCAAAAAGTGGGGGACAGCTGCAAAAAAAAACTGTTTTCTTACAGGTAGTATTTTAGACACCCCTTCTTTGAGCCATATATGCATATTTACCTGCAGCTTGTGCTAAAAGAAAAATGACTCTCTCTTCAGTGACAAACTGCATTTGCTCACATGAGCATGTTAGTTATTTCTATGCCAAATTACAGAAGTGCATTGTTGTCTCACATCTAGTACAAATGGATACTGGATCCCTTACGCAAACTAGCTCTTTTCACAGCAGAAATATATCTTCTCTCTTCCGCACACCCTTGTAAAACAGCCAATCAATCCCTCCTTGCCAGCTAAATTAGATCTTAGCGTGTACACAATCACCTGGCTTCTTTTCTTCTCGCCACCCTGCAAGTCAAGTTTGCTCTGGCTTCCTGCTGTTCAGAAAAGTACTTAGTCTCTCGTGCTCCTTCTTCAAAAGCATTGGGCCTCCCTTGCCCTTCTCAGCATAGTAAAAGACACTGTTTCTTTAGTTGTCACTTGTGCTGCTCACCAACAGTGATACCCACTCTGTGCTACCTTTCCAGTCCGTACATTCAACCTCTCCTATCTAATTTTCGCTTGTGAGAATTATTCATGGACTTCCCATGAACAGACACAGAAATACTTGGACCTTCAGAAAAATAGCAGTTGTCTGCTAGACCTCTTTTTCCCTATACAAATACCTGATGGTGCCTTCCCACCTCCCACCCCCATGTGGTTGTTGAAGAGAGCCTGCTTCCTCTTTTTGCATTGTATTCCTAGAAGTAGGATTTCTGTTTGGCCAAAGACGACCCTCATAACAGCAAAGCATAATCCATCACACAGAATACACGCTGCATTGAATTTAGAGTTTCAGACACACTCCTATCTCCTTGAGGGTCATAGAAATGCGTAGAATAGTCTGAATACAAATTTTGTTCAGGTAGTTATGAATCAACAAATACCATACACATGAGCAAAATATCTTAAATGATGAGGCACCCATATTTATCTGTCCCAAGATTTGGTCTTGAACTTGGTCCTAAATTTTAATTAGTGCACCATTAACGTCATCCCCTTGAACTATCCTGTCTAGACCACCATTCATTGTCTATTGATTAACTTCTGTTCTAGAAGTCTTTGAACTTTCCTGAAGTTATCTTGGTGAGATCACCTGCCTTATCCAACCAGAAGGTACTGTGACGGGGCACTATGATAATAAGATTACTTCTCCAGTATTGGGGCATCTTTCATAGGTTGACATGCATGAATCATTCCCCGTTGTCGAAGTGGGAGTCCCACTGTACCATAGTAAAGCCGTATGTATCTGTATAATAGGCTGTAAATGTAATGCAAAGTCAGCTTAATAGCCTATCTATGTCCTTTTTAATAAAGGACCAAAGTTAAACCGTGACCAATCGGGGGACAGAACCCTCAAAATCTAAGGGAAGATGCCTCTGTTGTGAGTATTCTAACTGTATGTCGTGTGTGAGGGAGTCTCCCTGAGCTCTGCTCAGTTCTTCAGCTTTGGTGATTTCCAAATTGATTTCTCACTGTTAAAGTTTGTCAGAACATCTCAAGAAAGGACTCTTTAGACCTTGTGCCACCTGTGGTAAGAAAAGGCTTCATTCTGAAGATCCACATAAAGCATGTATTTAGTGCCTTCATCCATCTCACAAGGTGAGAAACTGCAAAATTTGCAGAACTTTTTCTACTAAACCCTCAGACCGTTAGGAAAGACTTTTACTATGGTTGCAGAAACTGAAATCTAAAACTGCCATTGTTTCTGAGGAGGAAAGTAGTGAGTGTTCTACTTCCTCACAGACATTCAAGAAGAGGGAAAGGTCTCACCATGAGTCCCCTCAGAGAAGCAAGAAAGCCTTTAAAAAGACCCACCATGCATCTGCACAAGACTCCTCTCCTAAGGAAAAAAGAAAAGAGCTTCCACATACTCTAAATCTGAGCCTTCAACTCCATCTACAGCCATGCATGCCATTGAAACCTAGATCCTCCTTGTAACCAGTTTAAAAAAAGAGCAAACTAGCTGGCCAAACGTCATCGACAACATCAATGCCGTCAAAACCATAGTTGACGGCATTTAAGATCAAGATGACGACGACTGTCAGTCCGTCGATACTCTTGCCGTCGATACCATCATGTCGATAACGACTGTTTCTGCGTCAACAAAGACCACTCCGTCGTCTATGTTCTCCTCGTCGACAACGACTGTGACGTCGCCGAAGACTGTGCAGACGCTGTTTACCATTTTGGCATCAGTTCCACCATCGACGACAGCCTCGTTGACGGCACCTCGACACAACTATCTCATAATTCCTCCTCCTCATCGAGATTGAAACAGAAAGGGGCCACCTTTGTTGCTTTTGACCACACCGTCAATGGTAATGTCGACGAACTTGTCAACAATACTTTTGCCATCTCCAGAAAGTATTCTCCCTGTATGCACATCTCCTAGTAAGGTGTCCCGGCTACCACCCAGCTACTTGTTGAATCTTCAAGAATCAGAGGACTGTTTGGTGCAGCTCACAGCCCTTAAGTGTTGCATGTAAAGTACCAGGATGAAGAGGAGGAAGATTATCATTATGGGCCCTTTTATCAGGTCCATCATTACGTGACGGAATACCATCACTATGGTCCTTCACCACCACCACCACCAGGCATGTTCCAGGTTCCTGTTGCTTTAGTGCAACATCTGCAGAGTATGCTTCAGGATTTCTACAAGCACTTTCCAACACCAGCTGAAGTGCAACAGCCATCTGCAGTGGTATCTACGCCTTCACCTAAGTCACCGGACCATATGTCTCCTCCACCTACTCCAAGAATGACACCACAATCTTGCATCGCCATGCATCCCCAAGAGGATCCATCTACTACAGATGATGACAATGATGGGGATAGGGAAGAAGGTGAAATAAAAGACAACGGAACAGTCACCAAAGAATGAGACGATTACCTTATCCCTTCACCTTCACCTCCAGTACCACAACCAGTGAATTCTCCACCAGAAGATATTGGTGGTATTCACATGCTAATGGAGAGTGGCCAAACGTTTCCAGCTCCCATTACTGTCAAACAATCTGTCTGCTTTCTGTAGGAATTCAAAGAGCAATCCAGGAAACCAAACGGAGCAATACCGATTTGTAGATTATATTTGGGAGGAAGAAGTGAAAATAATTAAAACACCAGCTACTGCCACTGCTGTTCTTCCTAGGATTAAAGCAAAAGAAACAAATGATGGGCGGAATGCTGAACAATGCAAACATTCATACCCAGTCACAAAGAACTGGGTTTAATCCATTGTTCTTTTGCTCACCAAGCCACCCTAGTTTGGACCCAGCCATATTAAAATCAGTCTTTACCCTGTTCCTCATGGGAACAGTCCAGCCCGAACTGCCAAGCCAGGTCCTCCCTCGACTGGAAACAAGCATCCTGTGACTGTTTTCGGGGCATCAGCCCTCATCAGGCAAGCTAGCTTGAATCCAGTGGTGCAGTGAGCGCGGGACCCAAGTCTGGGCATACCCTTCCCACTAAGGGCGGCAAAAGAAACAAATGAATGGAATGCTGAACAATGCAAACATTCACCCCAAGTCACAAAGATCTGGGTTTAATCCATTGTTTTGCTCACCATGCCACCCCAGTTTGGACCCAGCCATATGCAAATCAGTCTTGACCCTGTCCTCATGGGAACAGTCCAGCCCGAACTGCCAAGCCAGGTCCTCCCTGGACTGGAAACAAACATCCTGGGACCGGTTTCGGGGCCCATGGCTGGGTTTAAACTGGAATGGCCTGGGGAGCAAAAGAAGTTGGATTTAGGCCCAGATCTCTGTACTGGGGTGAATGTTTGACATTGTTTAACAATCTGTCCCTCCAATTGTTCTTTTTGCATTCTTTCTAGGATTGACAAAAAATATAAGGCGCCAGAGGACTTGTATGCCTGTTTGATAGGACATCCAAAACCTGATTCTATTATTACCCAAGCTGCACAACTCGGATATAAAAATCCTTCCACCCCAATCTCTACTCCGCCTGACAGGGAGGGCAGGTGCCTTGATAATATCGGTAAGAGATTCACACTGTTGTCAGGTACAACTGCAGCAAATTCTCTGGCTATTCTGGGGAAATATTAGAGCAAAATGTGGTCGGACCTCGCCACATACTTGGATTTCTTGCTGGAAGACAAAAAAGCTGAAGCTACATGGATCTTGCAGGAAGGCGAAAGATCAGCGTCTGAAATCATTGATTGTGCAATGGACATTGCATCCATAGGTTTCCGGCAATTGGCAGTATCAGCTGTCCTTCGGCGCCAGGGTTGGCTTAAAGCCACATCATTCCAACCAGAAGTTCAAACTAAAATCCTCAATATGCCCTTTGCCGGCGATTCTTTATCTGGTAAGCACATCGATGATGCCCTACAGGCAATAAAGTCGGACACTGAGAGAGATCCCTAGTAACTCTCCAGTTCTATAAGACCCCTTTTCGCAGCGCTTGTGTGCGAAGAATATGCTCATATCTTAGAGGATACCAGAGATATCAACCACAGTCTGACCAGCAGCTCCTTCGGCCTGCCTATCAACAGCACCAGCCCTATCGAGCACCACTGTCACCAGCCTGTTCGACGCAACAGCCGAGAAGAAGACAGGCTGCTTCCACCAGAGGTTCTGGCAGGAAGTAGTGACCACCTCAAAATGCCGGTTACACCACCTATATATCACTATTTGGTGGGTGCCAGAATTTCCTAATACTTACATCAATGGAGAAAAATCACTACGGACAAGTGGGTCCTAGATCTCATCGCGTATGGCCATATCCTGGAGTTAATTCAGGTTCCGCCTCATACTCCACCAACAAAATTCCTCCCATCTCACCTTCATCTTTTTCGCAAGGAGGTATTGACTGTGTTGTCAAAAGGGGCCATAGAACAGGTTCCATACTCTCAGAAAGGAAAGGGGTTTTACTCCTGTTTTGTCCAACTAAGGAAAAAATCAGGGGAGTGGCGCCCCATTCTGGATCTCAGGAAAGTCAGTAAGTACCTGAAGAAACAATCTTTCCATATGATTACCCTCCAGGACATTCTCCACCACAGATTTTCTAACCAGCCTCGATCTCCAAGATGCATATTACCATGTTCCCATCCACCTCAGGCACTGAAAATTACTCAGATTCACAGTAGCCGTCATTCATTACCAGTTCACAGAGCTCCTCTTTGGTCTCCAATCTGCTCCCCGATTATTTACAAAATGTCTCGCCCCAGTGGTGGCCCACCTGTGACAAAGTCCTTCAAATTTTCCCATATCTCAACGATTGGCTATTAAAGGCTCCATCCTTCAAGTAAGAGTTGAGGGATACTTCCACGTGTCTTCAACTCTTTCAAACCCTGGGGGTCACGGTCAACTCCCAGAAATCTCTCCTTTCTACTTTAACAAGAATAGCTTTTCTGGGAGTAACTCTAGACACATTGGTAGAAAAGGTATTCTTGTCTGTAGACGACAGGCAACAGAAAGTTTCCTTACTAGCCCGCTCTCTTTCAAATTTGTATGCTCAGTTCACCTGATCAAGTCTCTACTCAGCATTATGTCATCAGTCATTCTCCTAGTGACTCATGCTCGTCTCAAAATGTGACCTTTCCAGGAACAACTGGGTGCACAGTGGCTTCAAGTGGAAGGTCAGTTCGACAACATCATTCAGCTCACCCCAGTGATGAAAACAGCTCTTCTTTGGTGGACAAGCTCTGACCATCTCTTTGCAGGATTAACATTCCTTCCTCCCCTTTCAGAGTACGCCATTACAACAGACGCTACTCTAGAAGGGTGGGGAGCTCACTTACAAGACCTTCAAATTAAAGGCAAGTGAACTCCAGAACAGACCAGGATGCATATCAACTTCCTGTAGCTCAGAGCAATCTCGCTGGCTGTCCAAGCCTTCTTGCCGAGAATTTAGGGGTCGTCTGTGTTGATAAGAACAGACAACACAAGTATGCATTACCTCAACAAGCGGGGAGGTACAAGATCCAAAGTTCTGTCTTGGGAAGCTCCAGCTATCCGCCAATGAGCCCTACGTCATCAAGTGACCATAAGAGAAGAACATCTTCTAAGTGTGACTTGAGCAGACCGACACAGAGTTGTCACGAATGGGAACTGAACCAACTCGTTCTGGACGGTATATTTCAATGATGGAGCAAGCCCAAACTGGATCTTTTCACATCTCAGGAGAACAGAAAATGCCGGTTTTACTCCAGTAGGTACCCTCAAAAGGGTCCTGGGGGAATGCCTTTTTGATACAATGGTCTGAGATTTATGCCCATGCTTTTCCTCTGATCCCTCTTGTTCCCAGGCTTCTCCGGAAAGTGAAAAGGGAACCATGCCGGTTGATACTCATTGCTCCACGATGGCCCTGGCAACACTGGTTTATGGAGCTTCTTTTGTTGTTGGAGGACAACCACATTCAACTGAAGCACCAGATGGACTTGTTGTGGTAGAACAGCAAGCAGGTCCTTCATCCAGACCAGATTTCTCTGCATTTATTAGCCTGGCTCTGAAACACCATGAACTTCAGCACCTACTACTCTAGAGGACTGCAAGAGTATCCAGAGCTGACTCTACCAACAAAACATATTCCCTCAAATGGAAACGATTTTGTCTATGGTGCGATAAATCTAATGTACATCCTATCACATCGCCTACAGAACAGGTATTGCCATATTTGCTATCGCTAGCCAAATCCAGTCTGCCACATTCCTTTATTAAAGTGCATTTATCCGCGGTTTCAAGGTACAAGTGAACCTTGGGATCTCCCTCCTCCTTGTCTCACAGATTAATCGTTCAATTCCTTAAAGGACTATTCAGAGCATATACTCCAATAAAGTCACCGCCACCTACATGGCAGCTTAACACTGTACTATCCCAATGGATCAAAAGTCCATTTGAACCTATCCACAGGGCTGAGATAAAGTTCCTTACTTGGAAAGTGGCGTTGCTGCTAGCTCTTACTTCCGCTGGAAGAGTGAGCGAACTCCAAGCGTTCACAATTAAGGAACCTTGTAGGAAGTTGGCTCTCTATATAGTGTATTAAAATGAAGTACATTGTGCAGAGTCTCCAGTGGGTCCCCAATTGGTTTACAAAGGCAAAAGTAGATAATACTCACGCTCTCTTTTGTGATTGTGTGGGCAAGCAGTTAGAATTATCAGAGAGTAGTGCTAAGCATTTGTTGTATTCACAGAGGCAATAAAGGAGAGGCACACTCAAAGAATAAATCCGAGACCAAATTTGAAAAATAAACCTTTTTTATATATGTTTCGAAACCAAGAACTTCATTCAAAGGTAAGTACTGTTTCCAATAGCAATATTCACTGGTAAGTAAATTGTTCAAACCTTTGCGCTTTTACGCAGAATGCAATCCTATGAGAGGAAAAGTCAAAGATGAAAAAGGTAGGTACAGTCTGTTTCAGGGGTTCACCTTCAGGGTTCCGAGTTGTAGTGGGCCAAGGTCCAAAGTACTACCAGCAGTTCTTCGGAAACCGCCCAGGTTCTACTGGGTGCTGGTGAGGCTGGTAGCTGGCGTGCTACGGTGATGGGGGTCACCCAAAAACAGGCTGCACAGGGGGACTTGCGGACAAGTCCAAGGGCTCCCAAACTGGGGCTTAGGTTGCAAGGGGTCACAGCCGGTTCGTTAGGACACGGGCTGTTCGGGTGCAGAGTTGATAGGTCGGCTGGGCTGGGTGCGCAAAGATGCACCTCGCGGTCAGAGACAAACTGTTGGCAGGCGCAAAATCAAGGCAGCTGGGCCACCCTCGAAGTGGGTCTCAGTGCTGCTGTCCTCCCTCTATGGCTGCTTGGTCATGGTGCAATGAGAATTTGGACTGGACTCTCACTGTTGATGTTTGGTGCAGGGCGTCCAATACCCCGGGGTTGGTGCTGCATGACTCTGGTTGGTCCTAGTGTCTTCACACTCGGTGGGAGATAGATTTGACTGTGGCATCGGTCGGGCTGGAGAGCTGCAAGGCGGTGGGCTGGATTCTGCTTGTCGGTGCCTGCTTACTGCAGGGGAGCAGCTCCTGTAATCCAAGGGAGACAGTCAGTGATTTTCCAAGTGCTGGCAGGCTACCCAAGGCTTTGGTAGTTTTCCAAATTGTAGGACGAATCACTCTGTCGCGATTTGTTGAGAGAGGGCTGAGGACGGCAGGGTTTCACGCTAAGTCCAAAGTTCTGCTGCAGTTCTTGCCAGGCAGTGATTCTTCTTCGTCCTTCTGTTGATCTGTCGAACCTAAGTTCTTGGGTTCAAGGGTGCCACCTAAATCCTTAATTTAGGGATGTTTACAGGAAGTGACCGGTAGTAGCCAATGGGCTACCTACGTTTAGGGTGTCTAGACCCTCTGTATGACTACTTCCTGTGGGAAGTGGGCATAACCCTGACCCTAGAATGCTATTTCTGTCCAAAACAACATGGAGGAATCTGGAAAGTGGGGTTCACATTAGCTGGCCCGTCCTAGGGATGCTGCTGGCTGAACATGGGCACACCTCCTAATCTTTCTAATTTTCCCACGTGTCTATTTTTTTTAAACATATCTTTATTGGCATTTCGAAGTTGTAAACAGACAATTCAGATTTCGAGCGCCGGTGAGATAATTCTCCCTTCCCTCCACCCTCTTAGCATCCGGTACATCAGCAGTTATAATCCTTTACAATCATATTTACATTAAATCTGGAAGACCATGGTCGTAGGCTTTTCCTCTGTCCAGGTCAATGAGTAACATTTAACTTCCCCATCCCATCCCGTGTCAAATTCCAATGTGTCGTGTTAAGGTGTACCATATATGTGCATTGCCCATAGCTCAAGATGTCCCCGCTGGGGCCCCCCCTGGGAGCCGTCCTTCGTTTAATTACCCAGAAGCCCTCCTTTCCCTCCTCGGTCTGTTGTATTTGATGCGTCCGAGGTTTGTGGATCTCATAAATCCACTAGCATCGATGTCCATGCTCTGAGGTCGTCTTCCAGTCTGTCGTCTGTACTTACATGTTTCATGCGTGCTGCCTCTGCAGTAGCCCATTTAGACATGTCCTTCATCCAGGTCTCTGCGAGGGGAGGTGTGTGGCGTTGTCATGTAATCGCAGTTCGTCTTTTCACTAAGACCAACCCCAAACGAACAAATTTCCTGCTCAACTTATTTTTTTGGGTTGTTGGTAGCAACCCGAACAGCACTGTCCGAATCTCTCTGGGCACTACCCACAGTGGACCCCTGTAACCCAGTCCGTATCGTCCCGCAGTATAACATCAGAGTAGGACAGGACCATACCATATGTATAAACTCAGTTTCCATAGCTCCAAGCGGTCTGGGTAAAATCTGCGCAATGTCCTCGGAGTAAGATAAGTCTGATGTATAAAATTGTAATGAATGAGTTTGAAGCACGCGTTAGTACCTGCGGTCCTGAAACCCTCATGAATTTTCTGCCAGTCTTGTATAATGAGCGGTTCCTCAATTATGCCTTTCCATTTTGCTCGTACTGAAAGCACCCCTCCTCCCCCCCGGATCATCGTCTCGGAGAGTCCCCAATATAAGTGTGAGACAAGCTGGCCGCCCTGAGCCATATATAACATGACTCGCAGTACATTGGTGCAGGGGTCTCCTCCGGGAAGGATGGCCAAATGTCACACCCACACTGGAGATCTTCCTGTACTGTAGGAACTGTCCTGTCCCCACTGCGAAGGAGGTCTCTGCCTGTCTCTGGGCTATAAAGTGCCCATTGTCGTATAGGTCTCCAATCAGTTGGCAGCCCCCTGCCTGCATCTTCGTATCAACATGGAGTCCGCTATTTGCTGGAAGGGCTTCACCAGACAGAGCTGCTTATCTTGGGCATAAGGCGCGTGTCGTATGACCCTGCGGACTGCATGTTCCCATATCTCTGCGACATGCCCTATGATATAAGGGGGCCTGCAGGCACCCCGGACCCAAGCATCAAGAGCTCCGGAAAGGATCGATCCCCATATGTCTTTCAGGAGCTGTTTTTCCCAGTTTTCATTATTGCCCAACCAGTGGACTGCGTGCTGCCGGTGGGAGACTTTTTATAGTAGCGCTCCAAGCAGGGGCACCTCTAACCGCCTCCCCCATCCCATGTCCTCGGTAATGTTTTTAGATGTACACGTTTTCGCCTGGAGCCCCATAGGATGTCCTCCATCATCAGTCCATCCAGTATTCGGAAATACTGTTTGGGAATTTTGTAAAGGGAATGTTGTAGTGTATAGAGACATTGTGGCAGAATAATATTTTCGCCATAGCTATCTTCCCCATGAGGGACAGGGGCAGGTCCTTCCAAAATGTTATAGACCCTCGTATACCCTCCAAGACTTTCCCTACATTGAGGTTCAGATATGTTGAGGCTGTGTTCTTAAGTTTGATCCCCAGATACCTAGTCCCTTCAGCTGCCCAAGGAAGTCCCACAGCAGATAGCACCTCCATCTGACCCATCACTAGTTTCCCCAGCGAGATCACCTTAGATTTTCCTCAGTTAATGCGAATCCCTGAGACGGTCCCAACTTGTGCATGACATCGAGAAGGATGGGCATCGACCGTTCCGGTTGTCGGGCATATATTAGTGTGTCGTTCGCATGGCGGGGTCGCCCCGAGACGTATTCCCCATGGAGCCATTTGTCTCCGCAAGGCCGCTGCCAGAGGCTCCATAGCAGCCGCGAAAATGAGCGGGAACAGAGGGCAGCCCTGACTGGAGCCCTGAGCCAGTGGAAAGGAGTCCGAAATGAACCTCCCAGTCCATACACGTGGAGGAGTAGCAGTATAGAGTAGTTGAACCCAACTTAGGAAATAGGGGCCCACCCAAACCGTTGCAGAACCGACCATATATAGGATCAGTCTACAGAATCAAAGGCTTGCTCTTTGTTGAGCAGTGACAGGGCGTAGTCCTCCTCCATGAGACCTTCATGGCCTCCCATTCAAGCAGTCGGCTCGAGGCTGACCCCTAATTCTCCTCGAAGTAGAGCGTCCGCTCGTTTGAGACCACCACCGCAAAGGGAGGATCCAACAGCGCCTCCCGTCACAGGTGCCACAAGGGTATTGCTGGGCGTTCCGGCGTTCCCTTGAGATGCAGCAGGACAGGTGAGTGGTCCGAAAGGTACCTAGGTAGATATGTTATTCCTTCCACCTCAGGAGTAAGCTCGAACAAGAGAAAAAAATAGTCTATCTGGATAAAAGTCCCAGTCGACGGGCTATGACCTGAATACAATCTCTTGGTAGGGTTGCGATATCGCCACACATCGCATAACTGCATGCCCTGTAAAATATCCTTTAGGGTCCCAGTCATCCAGGATTTAGTATGTGTGCCTGGGGGTTCCCGATCTAATGTTCCGTTCATTACGCAGTTCACGTCACCCGTCATGATAATTGCGGCACCCAAGTATGGCGCCGCTGCAGTCATCAACGCAGGGAAAAAGGACGTGCAGTCGTTGTTGGGGGCATATACAGTGAGGATGCACTTTTCTAGGCCATCCAGGTACCATGTAGGATAACATGCCTCCCCTCTGGGTCTGCTACGTGGTGTGGATACCAGAAGGGGACCACAGGGGCCACCTATATGAGGGCTCCCTGTGAAAACCCGGAATTGCTACCCCATAACTTCTCAGATAAGATAACACACCCCTACGTTTCTCAAACTGTGCTATACTCCTGGCATTCCATGTGATCAATTTTGTTACGAAGGGGGCCTTGAGTCGAAAGACTTTCCCTGCGTCCTCTTTCCCTCCCAATCCAGCTGTGGCTCTGTTATTACCCAGTGGGACCCCTTTCAGAAATGCCATTCTTACTGTTTGCCATGGGAGCAATAGAAACAAAACAAACCTTTCCAAAACAGATACCTCCTGAACAATCCCAATATCCCCCCCTCCAGTTGGGCAGTATCACTATCCCTTCCCTCTCCCAAGCACAGAGAGTAAAGAACTGAGTGCTGCCCCATAACCCTGTCAAACCCTAAGCAAAATATAACAAATATCCACATCCTCATAACAATCAGTTCTACAGGCATGTGGTACAATAATGTGAAAACTGGGAGCTGCGCTAGTGGTTGACTGATCGGTGGGGTGCCAGGCGGAGACCTTTAGCCCCTCAACCTCTGGGGGGAGAAACACCCCACAGACAAATACTTGTTTGTATGAGGAATTCTCCTGTATTATCACTGCTAGAGCAGCGTCCTTCCATATAGTTCATAATATCCTCCCAGTGACATCCTCCCCCAATTAGTTTACTTACCTGTCCTTTTCAGGTGTGTCCATGTGTCACTCCATTAAGTGTTTGCCTCTTGAGGGAAGCTCTGATTCACCATCTGGTCCTGCATCGCTTTATCCGAGACCGTCTCTGAGGCCTGCAATGTCCCATCTGGGCAGACCCAGATTCGTCCCGGATTCCCTCCTCTGTCTCTGGGTTTCCTTTTATGCAGTCTGTTCCGTGCACGGTCGGACCGTTCGGTCCCGTTGAGTTGGAGGACCCGGTTAAGGGTACCAAACACTCACCCGAATGTCCCTGGGAGTTTAACCAGGCGCTCACCTCTGCCGCAGAGAAAAAGAACAAAGTCCTCCCTTTGTGTTCGGCTCGCAGTTTGGCTGGTAACAGGAGGCTGTATTTGAAATTAAGGTCCCAGAGCCATCTCTTGACTTCAAGGAACAATTTCCATTGGTCCTGGATGCGTGGCATGTAGTCTGGGAATATTGAAATGGGTAAGCCCTCTAAACATGGGTAAGCCCTCTAAACCCCTTTCCTGCGGGTGGCCTGTAGGATAGCGTTGCGATCCTGATAATTGAAAAGACGGGCGATAATAGCCCTAGGTGGTGCACCAGGTTTGTGGGGGGAGGGGACCAGTGCCCTGTGCGCCCTTTCAATATTAAAGAAGTTGAATAGCCTCCTGGGGGCAGGACCTTCATAATCCAGTCCTCTAAGAACAGCTCCGCCGAAGGTCCATCTGCCTTCTCGGGGAAACCTACAAAGCGTAAATTATTCCTACGTGACCTTCCTTCGGAGTCTTCCGCCCGGCCATCAAGTTGCACTACATTTTTTTTTAAGTTCAAGGACGGTTTCTGAGTGAGCGTACCTCTGTTTGTAGTGTATCCACGGTGTGTTCAGTGGTGGTTACTCTCTCTGAAACTTTACGGAGGTTGCATCGTAGCAAATTGACCTCGATGACCACGGAATCTATTCTGTGCACCATATCATCTTGGGTGGTTTGTATCACTGCCAGCCCATCCGCTAATGAAGGGGTAGCTTCGGCCGTCCCTGTAGCCTCCTTGTTGCAGCCCGTCCTAGTGGTCTCCTGAGGGCAGGGTCCCGAGGGCAGAGGCTAGGCGTAGTTCAGGATTTTATTAGTTTGCTCCGCCAGGCTTCCCGTCTTTTACCATTGTGTTCTTTCACCCGAAGGGTGGCCCAGGAAACCGCGGCAGGGCAGGACAACTGGTCCTCGCTGGGGACCTAGGAAGGCCCCACCCGGGTCCTCTTCTCCTGCGTCTCCTACTCCTCTGTCTACCACTGGGGGTCACAAGTCATAGGCCTTAAGTGCCACAATCTTGGGCCCCCATGTTGACCCCCTCCACAGGCACCGACTGTTCCTCAGACTAGTCCTGGCAAGGGTCCACAGGCAAATCTCTGCTGGGGTCTATGTGAGGTTACGGGATCAAAAACCTCACTGGGGGTCAAATGCGTCCATTATGGTGGCCAATACCCGCAGGGCACATCCTAGACTCCATGGCCACAGCTCCTAGTTGTTGATTTGGGCCTGCCGCTGCATGACTTGTGGGCCTCACCGAAGCATCACAGGGGTCCCCCTTTCCAATTGGGAGGGTCTGCACAGGCGGTCACGTCCTCTGGATCCTGTGTCCGCACCACCCGGCTCCTTGCCGATGCGGAGCGCAGTCCCCGAATCGCACTTTCAGAGGCCTGTGGGCTCCACATGTTACCTCGGGGTGCCCTCCAGCAGTCTGAGCCACCCGCCCCACTGTCTCCGTTCAGCTAGTCCTGGTTCTCCTTCGGAGGCGGGGGGGGGAGGGGCAGTCGTCCAACATTCCACCAAGCGACAGTGGCGGGATCGGGATCCTGCATAGGACCACCACGGTCCGGCGTTCAGGGCAACGCACACCCAGGGGCCTCTCCGCTCACCTCCTCCACGAGCCTTCCAAGATGGTGTTGCCGCCTCGCCAGGCCACAGCCGCACTGGAGCCTTATATATATACTCGGGGCGGTCGCCGCCATCACCGACGAGCCTCAGGGCGAGCCCCGTCTATCTCCAGAGGCTACTCTGTCGGTTCCGAGGGATAACGCTTCTGGGAGCCACAGGATAATGCCGGTTTCAGGGTGTGTCGACGGTATCGACGGCAGACGCGCCTACACAGCCACCTTGCTAGGCCACGCCCCCCCCCTTTTCCGCCAGTCTTGCAGCCAAAAAGTGGGGTCCGGGCAGGGAGGTGGGCACCTTCACTATCTGGAGAGGCCCGGGGTTGCATAACAAAGGAGGCAGGGCCTTCGAAGCTTCCTGCCCTGGAATGTCCATCCTGCTTGGAGGAGTTGTGAACACCTCCGCCCAGAGAAGGCTTTGTTCCTGACCTCTGAGAGCCAAGGCTATCACCTCAAGATGTCCAAAACCTGTCTATGGTGGCTGGCTGGTCGAGACTGGTCAGTCAACATACTAGTAGTCGGTAGGTTTTAAAGGGGCACCTCTAGGGTGCTCTCTGGGTGCATTTATTAAGAAATCCAGGACTGGCATCAGTGTGGGTTTATTAAGACTAGGTGTTTGGTACCAAACAGCTCGGGGTACAGTGAAGCCATCATGTAGCTTGGGAACTCGTAATGTCCAGCCCATGCTCCCGTTATGGCTTCCCTATGCACTTGTGATATCTAAGGGTGAACTTAGATATCACCGGGACATATCTACTCCCGCAGATATGCCCACACATGGGTATAGTGCACCTTGCCTTATGGCTGAAAGGCCTGCCGTAGGGGTGAATTACCTATATCACATGTAGTGCTGGCAGGCGTGGCACACAGGCATGTGTGTCATGTAGACTCTTCGTTTTTTTCTGCACCAAGAAACGCAAGCCGCAAAGGCAGCTTGCATGAGCTTGGTGAATGGTCCCTTAGTGTGGCAAAACTTGTGTTGCAGCCCTTAGGGTCCCTATTTAGTTCCACGGCCTGAGGTACCACTCACTAGGGACTTGCAGGGATCCTAAACGGATGCCAGTTGTGGAACAATCGTACAGTTTAGTGAAAGAACACTGGTGCTGGGGACCTGGTTAGCAGGGACCCAGCACACTTTGAGTCAAAGTTGCACCAGATACCAGGCAAAAAGTGGGGGGATACTGCAATAGAGTCTAGTTTCCTACAAACCCTTTTTACAATTCAAAGATAGCATGGTAATTCTTTGGACCAATCCCAGATTCATACCGAAGATTCCCACAGATTTTTATCTCAATCGACCAGTTATGCTAAAGACTTTCTTTCCCAATCGTCAGACACCAGCATTACTGTCTGGATTTGGCGCAGAGCACGGATACAGCCGTGGGTCAAGCGGTACTTCTGCATCTTTTCCTATAAGGTGAGCCTGTTACCATACAATGTATAATGTTGTACCCACCATCCACTGTCATATTTATGTATGAATTTATCTGAAAGAGACACGTTAGTGATAGATTCCTTACCTTAGAATATCCCCAGGCGTCAGGCTGGATCCGGAAAGTTTTGCGTAGCAGTACTCTTGCGCGTCGGTAGGCGGCGTCGTGCGGCTCCGCGTCCGTCGTCGGCGTCGTGATCGCCGGGATGACGTCGCGGGCAGTACTTAGGCGCCGCCCCTGCGCGCTGGCGTCAGTTCTTCTTTTCCGCGCCAGCAAGCGCAGATCCGGGAAGAGCAGTGCCCTGGTCAATTTTTGACCATACTTTTTGGTGATTTTTTCACTGGTTTTTCCAACTTTAAGGTGTCGTAGGGATGCCCGGCTTCAAGCGATGCGGCGCCTGTGCGCGGATGATGTCCGTCACCGACCCGCATTGGGAGTGTCTCTTCTGCCTCGGCCGAGGCCACGACACCGAGTCTTGTCCCGAATGCCAGGCCCTCAACCCGAAAGCTTTGCGAGAGCGGTCTCGAAAGCTCCTCGAGGCCCGGCATTCGGCTCCGCGGAAGCCCCGGTCGCGTGAGAGGTCCAGGGGTCGCTCGCGGAGTGCACACCGGTCGTCGACTTCTTCGTCCGGTAAGTCTAAGCACAAGAAGTCCAAGAAGCATCGTCGCTCTCGGACTTCGCCTCGCCGGTCTCGCGACTCGGCTGAGGCCCCTCCCGGCACCGTCCCCGCCCCCGCGGCCCCGGACTTGCCTGTGGAGTCGCCCCCGTCATACCCGCCCTTCCCGGGTTCGGGGGCGGATCCGGCCAAGGTACAGGAGTTCCTGTCGGCCATGGCCCGCCTCTTCGGGCCTTCAGGCCCCTCCGGTGCGCCTTCGGGCCCCGCGGGCCCTGATGGGGTTGCTCCGGCGTCGCCGGCGGCTCCGGCCCGGCGTCGCCCGAGCCTCCAGCCTCGATCCCGGCTCCGGCTTCGGCCCCGGCCTCGATCCCGGCTCCACAACCCCCATCGACGCCGGTCGACCTCACAACACCTCCGCCGGCGCCGATGTCTCCGGTGCCGTTCTCGACGCCGCCCTGGGCTCCGGGCGGCGTCGTCCCCAGTTCCTTCCGGCTCCGGACATGGACCCGGAGCGACGTCGCTCGGCGCCGGCTCCGGCGCCAATGGGCCCTTGGGTCCCAAATGTCCCTCCTCCTCCTTATTTTGAACCAGAGGAGGACCAGGAGGACTGGGAGGGGTCTGATGACCCTCTGACACGCAAACTGTCAGTATGATGAGGACTGGACAGAGAGTCTAGGGGAGGCCAGTGGTCTGGATACTTCTCCTGACACTGGCATGCTGTCTCCTCCCGTGGCTACGGAGGAGGGGGCCAATTTTGGTACGGTGTTGCGTAGGGCTGCTGGGGCCTTACGTCTCCAGCTCCCTACTTTGACGGTCAAGACTAACATCTTGACAGAGGTGCTTCAGCCGGCAGCCTCCTCTGCGGAGACTGTGCTGCCGTTTAACGACACCCTCACTGACGTTCTTTTGGGCGCCTGGTCCAAGCCCAACACAGGGGCTCCTGTGGATCGGAACGTGTCACGACGCCATCGCCCCGCTCCGGGCGACCCCCTGTTTCTTTCTGTCCACCCCACTCCTGAGAGCTTGGTTGTCCAAGCCTCCGCTTCCCAAACCGCCTTCCCTACCGCTCCTCCGGATAGGGAATCCAAACGCCTGGATCAGTTTGGGAAGAAAGGTTTTTCTTCCTCCAGTGCTGGCTTGCGGTCCGTTAACACCGCTTGTCTTTTGGGCCGATATACCCACTCCCTGTGGGATTCGGTGGCGGATGTTTTGCCCCAGTGCCCTGAGGAGGTCCAGGCACTGCTTTCCCGCGCCATTGCGGAAGGAAGGGATGCGGCCAAATACACTATCCGTTGTGGCCTTGACACCGCCGACTCGCTGGGCAGGTCGATTGCAACGACGGTGGCGCTCCGGCGCCACGCCTGGCTGAGAACCACTGGTTTTCAGGGGATGTCCAGAATACTCTCATGGACATGCCCTTTGATGGAGTCGGTCTTTTTGGGTCCAAAGCAGACCATGCGCTGGAGCGCTTTAAGGACTCACGGGCTACTGCAAAGTCCCTGGGCCTTTCTGCTACACGCCCTCCGCTGCCTTCTGCTTTTCGCCCCTATCGTGGCCACGGTAGGGGCGCCCCTTCACGTCAGCAGCCCAGCCACCGGCCCGCGCAGCAGGCGTCTTCGCGTGGCCGAGGACGTGGATTCCGCCGTGGCGGATCGGGCAACCAGCGTGCGGGTCAGGCCACCACCTCCAACCCGTCCGCGGCCTCCAAGCCCTCCTAGTCCCTCCTTTCAGGTGCACGGCACGCCAGTAGAGGGCAGGGTCCGCCATCACCTTCCCCACTGGCGCACCATCACCTCGGACAGGTGGGTCTTGGACATTGTCCGAAGGGGCTACTCCCTCCCCTTCGAGACCACCCCCCAGCCATGCCACCTCAATTCCGCCGCATGTCAGGGGATCACTTGGTGCTTCTACGGAAGGAAGTCACGGCCCTCTTGACCAAGAGGGCCATCGAGCATGTTCCGACCCCAGAAGTAGGGCGTGGTTGCTACTCCCACTACTTTCTGGTGCCCAAAAAGGACAAGGAGGACATGCGTCCTATCTTGGACCTCCGGAACGTCAATCGCTTCCTCCGGAAGGAGAAGTTCAAGATGCTCACCCTAGCTCAGGTCTTGACTGCCCTCGACCCTGGAGACTGGTTGGTAGCGTTGGACTTGCAGGACGCGTATTTCCACATCCCCGTCCTGCCGGCCCACCGGCGTTACCTTCGGTTCACGGTAGGCCCCGAGCATTTTCAGTTCACCGTGCTCCCCTTTGGCCTTACCAGTGCCCCTCGGGTGTTCACGAAAGTGATGGCGGTGGTCGCAGCTCATCTGCGCCGGGCAGGGGTTTCAGTCTTCCCCTACCTCGACGACTGGCTGCTGAAGGCGGGCTCGTCCCAGGCAGTCGTCTCCCACCTCCAGACTACGGCCGAACTCCTGCACTCGCTGGGGTTCTCCATCAATGTGCCGAAGTCGCATCTAATTCCTTCTCCACAGCTCCTTTTCATCGGAGCAGTTCTGGACACGACGCAGTTTCGGGCCTTTCCTCCCGAACGGCGAGTCCGGGATATTCAGGCTATGATTCCGATCTTTCGGCCTTTATCCTGGGTTTCGGTACGGATGACCCTGAGGCTGCTGGGCCTCATGGCCTCCTGCATCCTGCTGGTCAATCATGCCAGATGGCATATGCGGGCTCTGCAGTGGGACCTGAAGTTCCAGTGGGCGCAGCACCAGGGCAACCTGTCCGATCACGTCCAGATCTCGGAGGGGACTGCAAAACAGTTGCAGTGGTGGCTCTCGAACCGGCAATGGGTCATGGGCAGATCCCTCTCCCTTCCCCAG
Organism: Calotriton arnoldi; assembly: GCA_963921515.1. Taxonomy (NCBI): domain Eukaryota; kingdom Metazoa; phylum Chordata; class Amphibia; order Caudata; family Salamandridae; genus Calotriton; species Calotriton arnoldi. Next base: position 484,586 of record CAWUFW010002358.1, read on the forward strand.
CCAGAGCATACAGTTGTGACGGACGCGTCCCTTCTGGGATGGGGCGGTCACATGGGAGAGGCGGAGATCAGAGGCCTCTGGTCTCCGGCGGAGTCCCGGCTCCATATCAACCTTCTGGAGCTCCGGGCGATCCGGCTTGCACTCAAGGCATTCCTTCCCTCTGTCAAAGGGAAGGTAGTGCAGGTGTTCACAGACAACACCACCGCCATGTGGTACTGCAACAAACAGGGCGGGGTGGGGTCTTGGACCCTTTGTCAGGAGGCTCTGCGCCTCTGGACATGGCTGGAACATCAGGGCATGTTCCTGATGGTTCAACACCTGGCAGGTTCTCTGAACGCCAGGGCGGACGAACTCAGCCGCAGGTGCATGATGGATCACGAATGGCGTCTTCACTCGGAAGTGGCGCAAGGACTCTTTCTACAGTGGGGAGAGCCTTGGTTAGATCTATTCGCCACCGAAGAGAACGCGCAATGTCATCAGTTCTGCGCGTTGGAATTTCCAAGGCGGCACTCGCTCGGCGACGCTTTCGTCGCGAGTGGAGTTGCGGTCTGTTGTACGCCTTTCCGCCTATACCACTTCTACCCAGAGTGTTGAAGAAGATTCGGCACGACCGGGCCCAAGTCATTCTTGTGGCTCCGGACTGGGCTCGAAGAGTTTGGTATCCCGAGCTACTCAATATGAGCATAGATCCCCGATCCGTCTGCCTCTTCGGGAGGATCTTCTGTCGCAGCAGCAGGGGACGGTCCTCCACCCGAACCTGTCCAGTCTACACCTGCTTGCGTGGAGATTGAGCGGCGGCAGTTGATTCCTTTCGACTTGCCTCCCGAAGTTTGTGATGTGATTCTGGCAGCCAGGCGTCCCTCCACTAAGGTGGTATACGCCTGCAGGTGGAACAAATTTGTGGCATGGTGCACAGCAAAGGCTGTGGATCCCCTTTCTGCCCCTCTTTCTGAGGTCCTTCTGTTCCTTCTCTCTCTGGCCCAACAGGGTTCTGCCCTGGGTACCATCAAGGGTTATCTTTGTGCTATCTCGGCCTTCCTCAGGCTCCCTGATCAGCCCTCCCTTTTCAAGTCCCCTGTTGTTAACAGGTTCTTAAAAGGCATTACTCACCTCTTCCCTCCTGTTCCGTTTGTAATGCCTCAGTGGGACTTGAACTTGGTTCTTACCTTTTTAATGTGCGCTCCCTTTGAGCCTCTGCATAACTGTCCTCTTCGTCTTCTGACTCTGAAGACAGCCTTTCTGGTGGCCATCACCTCCGCTCGGCGGGTGAGTGAGCTCCAGGCTCTATCTTGCAAACCTCCCTTTCTGTCTGTTCATCCAGACAAGGTTGTTCTTCGGACGCGTCCGTCCTTCTTGCCAAAGGTGGTTACTGCTTTCCACATTGGGCAGACCATCACTTTGCCCACCTTCTTTCCGCCTCCGCATCCTTCCAGAGAGGAAGAGAGGCTCCACCGTCTGGACCCAAAACGTGCGCTCTCTTTCTATATTGACCGCACAAAACACTTCCGGGTGGATGACCAGCTCTTTGTTGGCTACGTGGGCGCCAAAAAGGTCGGGCGGTGCACAAGAGGACCATCTCCCGCTGGGTTACCTTGTGCATCAAGACCTGCTATTCTTTGGCTAAGAAGGAGCCTCCTGTTGGGCTGCGTGCCCATTCCACCAGGGCAACGGCTGCTACCACGGCCTTGGGCCGCGGTGTTCCGCTGCCGGTTATCTGTCAGGCAGCTACGTGGGCCTCGCTGCACACGTTTACAAAGCATTACTGCCTTGACAGTCAGGTCCGGAGGGACGGCTTCTTTGGCCGTTCTGTCCTCCAGGACTTCCTTGTCTGATCTTTGTTCGCAGACCCACCACCGGGGTTGGTATTGCTGGGGTATCTATTCTAAGGTAAGGAATCTATCACTAACGTGTCTCTTTCAGATGCACAAGTTACTAACTTGTGTAACGATATATCTGTAAGAGACAGTAGTTAGTGATAGATTCCTACCGCCCACCCATCCTCCCCGTTCTGCGAACTGATTTCTAGGGTTAAGGACATCCCTTTCAGGGCCCTAGTATTTTTCAGACACCTGTGTCAGCTTCTTGCATGGCTCTGCGTTCCTGGCGCGGAAAGTCGTGTACAGAACTGACGTCAGCGCGCAGGGCGGCGCCTAAGTACTGCCCGCGACGTCATCCCGGCGATCACGACGCCGACGACGGACGCGGAGCCGCACGACGCCGCCTACCGACGCGCAAGGGTACTGCTACGCAAAACTTTCCGGATCCAGCCTGACGCCTGGGGATATTCTAAGGTAAGGAATCTATCACTAACTACTGTCTCTTACAGATATATCGTTACACAAGTTAGTAACTTGTGCATTACGTATGTATTGCACTGCTATCTATTTTGATTCAAGCATGTGAACCTATGAAAGATAACCAGTACTGGAGAAGAACTTGTTACTTACCTGTAACTTCCGTTCTCCAGTATTGGTATCTTTCATAGACTCACATGCAACCCACCCTCCTTCTCTATAGAAGCTCTCCTTCTTGGCACGTGGGGACTATCCCACGAGTGCTTGGAAAATCTGAGGGAAGATGTCTCTGTTGGGAGTGTTCTAAGGGTACTGTTGCCTGATTAGTCATTGTTCAACTTTGGTCCTTTTTTAAAAAGGACATAGGCTATTAAGCTGACTTTGCATTACCTTTACAGCCTATTATACTGATATTACTGCTTTACTATGGTACCGTGGGACTCCCACTTCGACGGGGAAGCATATGAATCTATGAAGATACCAATACTGGAGAACGGGAGTTACAGGTAGGTAATAACTTCTTTTCTACTCATGGCAAATTTGTTGTTTATCTTTTGTTCCAATAATAGGTGGTTTATCTTTAAACATTGATTCCACAGTAACTCTGCATCTCCTTTTCTATGGATTATGAGCATGTAGCATTTGAGGAACCTCCTTCTCCCAAGTCCAGGTGGTCACTGTGAACTTATTAGTTTGAATTTCAAATTTTTCTTTTTTTTTGTATTGAGTGGGGAGGAGAATTCTTTAGTTAGGGCACATTTTACCACAGTATGTGGGGTGGTGAAGGGTGACTGGGTGACAATGTAAGGCTTCACCTAGGTCAGGTTTGCACATGCATGCAGATGTGCAGGTTATAGCTGCAGAGACGAATGCTTACAAAAGAGATTGACCACACATCATATAAATATGGCATTTGGGGTCGGAGAGATCGGAAGGATAAGAGGTGGCTGGAGAAGAGACAGGCAAGTTCCTCCTAACGGTCTTGAGTGAGGAAAGCATGTCAGTCTGAGGGATAAGTCTTTCTGGACAAAGAGGACAAACAAGAAAACAACCAATTGTTTTGTGATAGGTTTCCTTACTTTGGGAGTCTCCGGTACCATCAGGATTGTTGGTCTGGTTAGCCTTGGGGATTGCGCATAGAGTTGCTGGCCATCATTAAAGAGCATGTAACCAGACGCTGTATTAGGATGTGAATGTCCCCAACCTGCTAAGTGGATGTGCACCCTTACCAAGTAAATATGGTGTCTTATAATTTCTTTTGGCCCAGAACACATGAAATTCTGCATGTGTACTATGACTTGGCCCCGAAATTGATTATAAGACCCAGAACCTGGCTCAGGCATCAAATAGTACAACAATAGCATACACTCTGGTTGACATAAGACTAAAGACTGCCATTTGTATCTTTCGGGCAGAAGCCTGAGCATTTTGTCTTGAGTAGCCCTCACATCCTTTGCTTGTGTTTTGGGCACCCCTGCCCGGAACCATCATAGTCGCTGCCTGCTGTGAGAGGCATCACCTTGCACAAAGAAATTATCTGCAGTGCAGACAATGAATTTCTGAAAAGGAATCACCGCATACTGGTTCCTGAACTGTGAACAGTGGATTCACATCTCCTGTCTGGAAATCGTGTATAGTGGTGGAACCCAAACAATTCCACTTTGTTCCAGTTCTATGCTGCCATCATTGACCAAGGTCAGGGGTACTCGAAGAGTGTAATCGAAGAGCTGCTATGCTCTATTGCTGATAAACAGTCTGCCCTGAAGTCTGCACATCTTGTTGGAGAAGTTGTGGGCCTGCCTGAGGGCCAGAATCTTCCCTGCTTGCTGAGAGGGGAGCACATTGCCCTGCAAAAGTCGCCTGCTTGAGGAGGAAATGCCCAGCGGCCGAGTCCAGGTAGAGGAGCAGCCCAGAGAAAGCTGATTGCTAAGGGAGTGTCTCCAGAGCTGACCTACATGATGAACCCAGTTTTCCCTGCCCCGACCAAAAAACAAGTTGGTACGGCCTTTGAGCCACCAGAGCATCTGCTTTAGTGTCTGCTACAGAGGAAGACAGAGGAATAGTGTTGACTGTCTTCACTGCACCCCAAGGATCTCTCTCCTGTGCCATGGACCTGAGAAAAGGATCCCTAACCCTGCCCACCACCTCCCCCCACCATCTTCAAGTATTGAATACACATCTAGATTGCCTTTTCCTGAACCGCTACAGTCTTTACTGGCCTAATACAGAGAAAAGGAAGTGGGATCAGTTGAGCAAGCTTCACTGATTGCGAGCGTGATTGCCCCCTATAGACAAAAGCTGCATATCCACACCTGGAAGTCGTGTGTGCCCTCCACATCATGTAAACACCAACACCTAAGAGATATTGACTTTAAAGTTGGCTGAACAGATTTTAGTAGCACTTTTTGAAAAGTAACTGCAACCCGCATAGAAGTGCATAGTCAAAGATTTTGGACTGATCTATAAGTCACAGAATACTTAAAAACTGCTCTACTTCACCAATATGAACCTGCACTTGTGCTTAATTCTAAGACTGTTTAGCTGTGCAGTGAACCCTGTAGTTTGCATCTTGGTAGTATTACCTTTTCTCCATAAGCTGTATTATGTTTTGGCGAGTAAAGTACCTTTCTTTTCTTAAAAAGAAAAGCACTGGGCTGAGTATTTTCTTATTGGACCTATGCGCTGATTTCTTGAGCTCCCTCCCCAATACCTCCCTGAGGCTCCTTTGACTGTTTGCCTTGGCTACGCTAAACTCCAGTGTGGAAGAGGTATCCATGGTCCATTTTTCAGTGCCATAGAGGCTAGACCCCAGAACACCACTGCCAAGACGCCCAGTAACTCCTGCTTTCCCTGTACCCCCCTCCTTTACTCCCCAAACAGGGTCTGACATGATGCCACAAATTTATATAATTTAATTTTTCGGCAGCTGGTTTCAAAGAGGTTTCCCCAGATGATGTGGGAGGCGAGGATGTAACTCCAGAAATAGCAAAATGGATGTAAAGGTGTGTTTTGCTGATTTAATGTCTGATGGGCTGGTCCAGAAAGAGAAATTCTAGAAAGACCACAGAATCAATGGCACACTGAGTCATAAACTAGGCATATTCTCATATGTGATCATTGATGGAAACTGATCATTTCTGGACACAGAGAAGAGATTAACGCAGCCAGGGGCAAGTTTGTGTGCTTAAGCCTTTTGTGTGATGTCTGGTTCAGCATGCATGCATAACCGGGCCACCTGTGTTCTTATGCATTAATCAAGTGCCTGATGGGCTGGATTCAGTGATCTCTCTGAGAGTTGGAGTTGCAAGTAATCTCTTCTACATCAGCGTGTTACTCTTCATGACTCTGATTCGGGCTTACTGAGCCTCCTTCCATGTACTTTCATCTCCATTGATCAATTTAGGGGGAAGATGAGATGATAGTAAAAAAAGACAGGCTTTTTTCAAAGTGATATAAGGGCTACATTTGTCCAGTGTCATTTCCCTCCATCTAGTCACCGAACAATATCTGGTTTCAGCTGGCAGCCCTTAATCCTCACTGTTGAAAAAGAAATACCCCTGCCTCATCTGTTTAAAAATAATTACTTCTGCTCTACAATCTTCCACTAAAATAGAAAAGACCGTTGCCTTTCCTGCCCCACCAAAGAAACATACCTGACAAACTATTTTTTATCTTTTTTTGTCTTCTAATTTAGGAATGCGATTTTTTTCCCTAGAAGTGCAAAAGAAAGAAGTGGTGTTTTCATTAATAGTAATGTGCCTATAAACAATACAAATTCCGTGTCAGGAATATAGAAACCACTACTTTCAGAATAATCAGTCACAGATGCCGAACAGTATGACATGGAAGCGTGACATATAGTCCTTATTTGATTTAAGATGAACTTGTTTGTGTGACAGGGAGAAGATGTGGCCTAGCAGACTTACAACCGGATTTAAAACTGTGAGTTGCAGGCTTGCTATCTCAACAATGCTTTGTGCCATTGTCTGTAAGCTACTTTCACTTGCTGTTTCTCACCCTTTGATTTAACCCTGGGTTCTGGCCTGGTCCCACCATTTTCATTGCATGTTACCACCCTTTCCGCAGTCCTATAAGCTTTAACACTGGTTCAGAGGAGCAAATAAATATTGAGAATTTATCTACTTTATCGAGTACCTACTCACACTTTTCATGTTACTTTAAGTTTTTCACTGTTGTCTTTTTTTTCTTTTTGCCACAGCCATAGCCCTGACGAGCAGTAAGTAGTTGGTAAGCTTTTTAGTGTCGGTATGTGACCCATTTAATGGACCCTTGAATCATTTTGATTTGAAAAATTGTTTTTTCTTTGGTGAGCCCTCTTAAGCGTTTATTTCCAGTCAAACGTAGGCTTGGTTAAGGGCTCGGAATTCTCAGTCAATCCTGATTTTCCTACAGTAAACGCCTGGCAAAATGAGAATTTACTTAACCTTTCCCTTTAAAATTACTATTAGGCATCACTTTAAGGCACATTGTCACAAGAGCAAATAGTAATGTAAAAGATTCAAGCTCAAACACAGCCCATGACTTACCCCCTCGTGAACTGTAACGTGGAGGTCGTAGTACCAAAAAACGAAACTTGGAATCTTCTGCTCGCCAACATTTTATCTAATCTGATCCACTGAATCCACCTAGCACTTTCATGTAATTCAGACTTATGATCATCCATCCTTTCAGCCTTGTAGTGCACTCTGGACTCCCAGTACCCCCTTTGCAAATTCAATTATTAATATTATAGTTGAACTGATTGAAACACTGTTTAGAGCTGTCTCCTTTACTGTTCTCGACAACCTTTATCCTGAGTCTCAAAATCATCCTGAAGAATAGAGAGGGCAAGATAGGGGAGGAGGTAGCTTTATTCTACGTTAGCGACTTAACCTGCACCGATATGCCTGATATAGCATACTCCTCTTCGAATGCACATTTGCGTGCTACTCCATCAAACCTGACCATTCTGTTCAGTGGCTACCTTTAAGCTCAAGGAAGACACTCACTCCAGCACTAATAATTAGTCGCCTTGACTATGGAAATGCCTTAACTCTAGCGGCCAGCAAATCTCTTCTCTCCAAAATGCAGGTCATCCAGATTACTTCAGCCTGACTGGTCAACAAACTGCCGCCAGACACACTATTGGCTCCCTTGTTCAGCGCCCTCCACTGGCTCCCCATCAGGAAAAGAGCAGTTTTCAAATTTCTCTGTCCGACTCATAGGTACCTGTTCGGTAAAATACCTCTGTTCGGTAAAATACCTAGATACCTCCAGGAGAAACTCACTTTTTACTGCCCAGACAGAAATCTAGGATCAAAAAATAAAGGGCTACTATGCCCTCGCCGTATCCGTACATCTAAATATGGAGGCCGGGCCTTTTCATATCCGACTCCCTATCATTGAAATAGCCTGCCCTTGTACATTCGTTCATGCACTGGATACCATCGCCTGGATACCCTCACCGGTGATTAGCTTCGCTATACAAATCCAGATTGATTGGTTTTTAAAAAAATCTCTAAAGTTGGATATCTTGATCTGCCACCTCTCATCTGACTCCTGCCATGCTGCTGAGATGTCCCTTCGGCGATGAATCTCCAGCGCTATATCAAGTACTTATTAACATAACGAAGCTGCTTTACCCTCTTACTTGAATACACCCTCCCCCACCCCCCACAACCCAACTTCCTGCAGGAATTTCTCAAAATAATGCTCCAATTGCAAACTAAATCTAACAAAATGTTGATCATGGGCAGGACAAATGGAACTATGTGACAGGGAAGAGTGAAAATATGCGGCTGGGTTGAGTAAAATATGCAGCAAGAAAAGACAAATTAAGCTGCGTAATGCACCACATTTTGCATAGTATTATTTCATTATTTTGCCATTTTTACACTTAACACTGTCTGGGCATTTAGTACACCTCATTAGTATCAGTTTAACTTCCAAATATAGCAATAATCAACAAGAAGGTGACCAGTCAACATTTGCCAAGGGCCTTCAACTGCGCAGCAACACGTGTTGCTGCCCTTTTAGTAACTTTTAAACAGTTTGACCTAGAAACTGATTTTTTTTTTTTTGTCAAAATCTGCAGATTATTCAGCAGAAGATGGATTGTGGCAAATGCGCCACATTTATAATTATGCGAAAAATGCAGCAGCCACACAATCGCATAATTCCACTGGCGCTGATCATGGGTAACTTAAGCATATATATCAACAAACCTGTCTGAAAACACGTTGTGAACCTCAGCTACAATTTGCAATCAAATGTCTTACAGACGGTTATTGTCCAAGCACATAGAGGCATGCACTCAACCTTGTGTTCGCATACAGCCTTGAAAATCGCGGATATGATTGGATTGCTATTTTGTTCTGTACGTACATTTTTCCAGCCTGTATTACAAACTGAAAGACAAACCAAGTGTATCGCAACAACATTGGGAAGACCCACTTCAGTTTTTCACAAAACGGGGGTCAGACCAACACAGTGTAACAGTTTCTCTTCCCACTATTTTCACCATCTCTGCTACAATCTGTCTTCTGATTGAAACCTCTGGAGATCACCTACCACCCCAGCCTTCCCAAAAATCTTAGTCTCTTGCTTGAACAAATGTTTTTCTTATCTCTTTTAGCAAACACAAAAAATGTGATTAATGACTCCCTTCATTTAGGAATTGTGTCCAGCTTGTTAAAACAGGCTATCGAGCAACTTCCTCTTAAAAAAGCATTTGCAATCGGTCTCGCCTTTGGGACCTTATATGTATTTAGCTATGCAGCACATTAGCCTTGGTGCTGAAACATCTACTGGGGCACATGCATCAAGCCCGCATTTTGCGATTTGTAAATAGCTAATTTTACCGATTCGCTATTTAGAAATCACAAAAAAAATGCGATTCCTTAAAATTCGTTAATTGCGACTCGCAAATTGCGACTCGCAATTAAGGAATTGATTTCCATTCATTCCTATGGGCCTAGAGGCCCATAGGAATCAATGGGAATTGCATGCGCAATTTGCGAGTACTCCATAGGTACTCGAAATTTGCGCATGCAATTTCAAGGGTGCAAGGGTTCCAAAAGGATACCCTGTTGCACCCCTGAAATTCCCCTTTTTAGGTCTCGCCTAGGCAGCGCACATGCGCTGCTCTAGGAGATGACCTTTAGAAATTGGTCCGCTCTTTTCAAGCACTTGTGCTGGCATCCACCTTGCGGGAGCGAGCAGCGGCGCGAGTGCTAATTGAAAACAGATGGCCTGCGCGTCGCTGCTCGCTCTCGTGGATGCCCGCACGAGTGCTTGACTAGGCTTGTCATCTCTGCACGGCTGTCCTTGCCCTCACTTCATCGGCCTCCCAATGTCCGTAAATCCACACCAATAGCACACACAAGCTAATATGCATGGCCATCCCCTCACTTCAACGCACTAATCTATCTAATCCGGCAGGTAATCCCCCGCTCTCTCACCAGTCCTCCTGTCCCTCAGCATAAAGCAATTCTGGTATTTTACTGACCTCTACTGGTCGTTTTCTATCAAGACAGTTAAATAGAGGCAGTTGAATAGAAAAAAAAGTCCCTAAGCGGAAGCATACAAGTCCTAGGGCTGATCTCCAGAGCTCACAAAGTACATACACATATAATTATATACTAAAGTATATACAAGAGGTCTCGAATGCTCGACCTAAAAACGGAAAAAAGGTAAGATTCTAAGATTGTGTCAAACGATGACCTAGTCTCCAAGTTCCATTTCATAGTATCATAGGAAGGTAGTTCAAACGGCCACTCCAAGAGTATGTTGAATTTAAACACCATCTCCATAGCCATTACTCTGGATTTAAACTGTCAAGTTTCACTGAATTTGCTCCATCCAATATTAACAAGGAGCACTTACTTACCATGGACTAAAATATGTAAACATCCTTTGTACTCCTCAACCTCTCTGTTGCCTACAGAACTGTTGTCCACACAATACTTGTGGAAAGGCTAGAACTGTTGGTGGCATATCTAGATCTGCTAAATCATAGATTCTTTATTTTCTTTTCAACCGCAACCACAAAATCAGGATTAGGTCAGCTAAGCCGTTCACCCACCTGCTGCCCTGTGACATTCCCCTAAGATTATTATTCTCCTGTCTGTTGTTTAATATCCATATTTGTCTCTTTCTCAAAAAGTACCATTTAAAATTCCAAATATCTGAGGCATTACGCCATTCTTTGTTGACTATTTATCCTTAAAGTCTTCAACAAAGCTTGGAATAATCTATAGAAATTGGACAGAGAGAGGTAGACGTAAGAGTGGAATTAACGTTTGAGATAACATGATTGTGCACCTGCCTACACTGAAGCTACTAAGTGTGTGGCCTTCACTGACTGTTCAGCCAGTAGCACCAAAGCCTGTGCCTTATCACCAGCACACGAAACTGTGTTTGTAAGCTGAAAATAGAACTTATTGTTAAGTATGTGGGTGTGAATAGTCTGTGAAACTCAAAATAGGCTTCTATTTTTAATATCCTACTAATGTGCTAGAACTATAGGTATAATGCTTTAAGTAGTGAATGAGGATGTTACATGCAAGAGATGTCAGTCAATCAATCAGGTCATATTTGTGGAGAGCTCCTGGTTACCCTGAAAGGTCTCAAGGCGCTTGCGGCTGGTCTCAGTTGAACAGCCAGGTCTTGAGTCCCTTCCGGAACTCAGTCAGCGATGGTGCAGAGCAGAGGTGGAAGGGTAGGGTGTTGCATGTTTTGGCAGTGAGGTGGGAGAAGGGGCGTCCTCCAATGCGTCTGCAACGAATGAGCGGAATCTCAGCGAGGACATGTGAGCGTAGGTTTCTGTGTGGCTGGTGGAAGTGTAGTCGGCGGTTCAAGTAGGTAGGCCCTTGGTTATGGAGGGCTTTGTAGGCGTGGGTCAGTAGCTTGAATTGGTATCTATTTTGAACCGGGAGCCAGTGTAGGTCCTTCAGGTGTTGGGTAATGTGGGTTCTTTTGGGCATGTTGAGAATAAGTCTGGCTGCCTCGTTCTGGATCGACTGTTGTCTTTGCATGAGTTCGATGGAGGTGCCAGCATAGAGTGCGTTGTCGTAATCCAGATGGCTGGTGATGAGAGCCTGGGTTACCGTTTTCCTGGTGTTGATGGGGAGCCACTTGACTATCTTGCGGAGCATGCATAGTGAGTGGAAGCGGGCTGAGGAGATGGCGTGACTTGACATTTCAGGGATGGTTCGCTGTCGAGGATGATGCTGAGGTTGCGGAGATGGTCTTTTGGAGTAGGGGTGTGTCGGGGTTCCGATGGCCACCAGGAGTCATTCCATAGGGTTGTGTGTTTGCCGAAGATGAGGACTTCCGTCTTGCCTGCGTTGCGTTAAGGCAGTTGTCCCTTATCCAGGCTGAGACGTTCTTCATACAGTGTTGTTTTTTGCCAAGGTGGGGTTGGCTGAGAGTGATAGGACGAGCTGGGTGTCGTTGGTGTTGGAGATGATGTTGATGTGGAGAGATCTGACTATGTCCGCGAGTGGTGACATATAGGTGTTGAAGATGGTAGGGCTGAGGGATGAACCTTGTGGTACGCCGCAGATGTTGTGCTTTGCCTGTGATGTGAAAGGGGGGAGTCGGACTCTCTGGGTGCATCCTGTGAGGAAGGATGCCATCCATTTGAGGGTGCAGTGTGTGATGCCGATATGCAGTAGACGCTTGATGAGAGTGTGGTGGGAAACCATGTTGAAAGCTGCAGAGGGGTCATGCAGGATCAGGGCGGCTGATTCTCCTCTGTCCATTTAGTGTGTGAATGTCGCTTTTGCGGTGATCAGGGCTGTCTCGGTGCTGTGGTTGGATCTGAAGCCTGACAGTGAAGGGTCAAGAAGGTTGTTTTCCTCTAGGTGTTCAGTGAGTTCGGAGGTTGATGGCTTTTTCCAGGACCTTGTCAGGGAAGGGGAGCAGCAAGATGTTAGTAGTTCTGGGGTTCTCTGGGGTCTGCCAAGGGAGTGATCTGACCTCAGCGTAGTTCCAGGGGTCTGGGAAGGTGGCTGTATTTAATGAGACATTGAGATGGTGGTGAGCTGGCGGCTGATCTGGTCTCTGCCGAGGTTGAAGAGCTGGTGGTGGCAAGGGTCGGTGGGCGCTCCTGAGTGGATTGTGTTCATTAGCTTGGATGTGTCCGATGAGTTGTTTCAATATGGTGAGTTGGTGGTCGGAGTTGGTGGTTGGCTGATGGCTGATGGCTTGGGGGGGGTCGAAGTTCTTATACATGGTTGCTGTCTTGTTGTGGAAATGGTAAGCGAGGACTTTGCCGAGTTCCTGTGTTGCTGGGATGGCGTTTTTGGTGGCTGTTGGGCAGGTGAACCATCTAACTATGGTGAGGAGTTCTTTGGCATGGTCGGAGCTGGTGTTGATTCTGCAGGTTGGGGCCTCCTTTTTCGTAGCAGTGTTCTGTCTGGTATTCGTTAGTCTCTGTTTTGAAGGTGGCTCTGTCGGCGTGCTTCTTACTTGTACGCCATTTTCTTTCAAGTTGTTTGCATCTACCTTTTGCCATGCGTAGTTCTGGGCTGTACCACCTAGCTTGTTTGGTGGGGTATGTGCATTTTGGCTGGCTGGGTGGGGGCAACTTGGTTGGCGGCGTTGGTGATCCAATCTTTGAAATTATGGACTGTCCGGTCCAGGATGGTGGAGTCTTTGGGCTGTGTTTTGTTGAGGGCATCGGTCCACTGTTGCTGAGTAACCTTGGACTAGCTGCAGAAGGGGGCGAGGTCCTTTAGGGGATAGGGGGGTGTGGGTGGGTATGACGATGGGGAAGTGTACGATTGAGTGGTCTGACCAAGTGATTTCAGAGGTGTATCTGATTCTGTTGCTGGATGTGAAGTTGGGGTCCAGTGTGTGTCCTGCTTTGTGTGTGGGGTCTGTGACTAGCTGCTTGAGTCCGATGTTGTCCAGACTTTCCAGAAGGTCGGTGGAGCTGGTGTCGGTTCCATCGTCCAGGTGGAAGTTGAGGTCTTCCAGGAAGACCTAGAGTTCGGATTCAATGGCAAGTGTGGTGATTAGTTCAGTGATGACGTTGTTGGGGTCGTGGTCTGTATGCGAGGGTGCCTCTGATGTTGGTGTTGTTGGTGCGGAGCTGGAAATTCATATATTCCATGATGGACGTGGTTTCGTCGTTGGAGATCGTGCAGGTGATTGCTTCCTTGTGTATAATGGAGACGCCGCCTCAGAGTTTGTGGTTGCCTTCGCGATGCTTCATTTTGCAGCCAATGGGAGATGCTGTGTCGATGTCTGGGGTTGCTGCTAGGGTGAGCCAGGTTTCTGTTATGAAGGTCATGCCTGGGGTGAGGGTGGAGATGATGTCCCAGATTTCGGTGGCATGCTTGCTGAATGATCTGGCGTGGAGTAGGAGGCAGGTGAGTTTTCCGGGGGTGGTGTTGGCTTCTGATAGTCGTATGGCACTGGTTGCAATTGTGGTGTTCGGCTGTGGGGTTGAGGTGAACTGGCAGCCGAGGCAGAAGAAGGGTCCCTTTGTGGAGTGAGTTAAAGTGAGGCAGCAGTTGTTGCACCCAAGGTTGAGGCGCAAAGGTCTATGGCGGTTTAGCGATGGGAGTGCGGTGGGCCAGGGGTCCTGGTGCTGGGTGCGGTCCAGGCGTTGCCGGGCACAGACGGGCAGGCGTTTGGTGCTGCCTCGCATTGGCCTCCATAAGTAGTCCTTGTAGGTGGGAGGGGTTATCTGGGATGCGAGAGGGCGGTGAGGAGCGGGAGGCAAAAAAACAGAAGGAAGGTGCCAAAAGATCTCGCAGCCAATTAAATGAAGAAGCAGGAGAGGCCGACAATACAATGGACTACCAATTAAAATCAAAGGCTTGCCAAAATTGCACGGGACTGACAACAGAATTACAAAGGGCTACACCACGCAGGAGGTCAAGGCTCGAACTACCGGATTCGCAGGACCGCAAGACCTGGCTCATCGCCACACCATCGTGAACGTCCAGGAGCTGCGTGCTCCCCTCTCTCCCCCCTTTCTCCCCCCCCCCAGCGCCTTGAGACCCTTTCGGGTGAGTAGCTGCGCTTAACGAACCCGTGATTGATTGGGGGTTCCTGGAGATTTAGCAGTACCACGGATCTAGGGCAGTGGCAGTAGGGGGAGCGACGGAAGGCCGATTGTCAAGGGCTGCTAATGGAGGCGCGCAGCGGCCTCCATCAGTAGTTTTGGGCGGTGGGAGGGGTTATCTGGGAGGGATGCAAAAACGACGGGAGCAGGAGAGGCCGATAATACAGTGGGAAATAAGCGAAACAAAATTAAACTATTGTTTAACATTAAACATTAAAAGAATGTTGGAGTATTTTTTAAATTTTGCACTCCTAGTTTCTCGCCGCCTTACTGTTCATATTTATTGTTCTGACAGTTAATCTTCTGTCACTAGACTAGGGATTTAGTTTGAAATAAACGTTTTAAAACATTTAACACTTATTCTAGTGATCCTTGAGTGCCTTGTTCATTTATGAAAAAGGATTTGGTGTTCCACTAATTGTCGCCATCTCATGGGACTGGATGGTGTCTGAAACACATCTTACACAAACGTTGCTCAGTAGACTCTGTATGGGTTGCAGTTCAACTGGCTTTCTGATACCGGTTTGCACATTGACATAGTCCATGGTGCTAGAAGGTCAGAAATCCAAACCTGCAGCTTTATAAAAGTTCTAAAGAATGTAACATTTAGCGCACAACATGAGGCACAGATTATCTGGTTCTTTGAGTAATATTGAATGACACACATACGAGACGTTGGCAGAGACATCCTTTATAACATTATTTATGCCTTCAGCTTAGATAGTACTTACTATTTGCTGTAGGTTTGACAGGTGATTGTCTCATAAACGTTTATTCCCCATTTTTGATTTCTGGATATTGAATCATGTTTGTTGAATGTATTTGTTGAAAATGGCACAGGCAGCTTCTGTAGCGATCAGAGTAAACTGGAGGGCACCAGTTGCATGACATCTCCTGGCTCGCAGTTCTAACGTGGGGAGTACAGTAACATTTGTCATAAATGCACATGCATTGAAATATTTTTCTCATTGGTGTTGTTGATTCTGTAGATCCTTAAAGGGAAATTTCATGCATACAAACATGTACAGGTACCAGCAAATTATGTACTTTACTGTGACCTGGAAATCCCTTTACGATACCAAGAACACCAGGCATGGTTTGGTGGTCAGCTATGTCACTTAGTCCAGAATGTTATAGTGGGATCCAATAAGACTGTAGCGGCCAGATATACACCATTTCCTGATGCAGCAAATTTGCCCCCTACATAAATAAATTGATTGCTGAATCAATTAGCGAGTGTTTATAAACATATTAGTATGTTTCTCAGACACCTGTGACAGTTCCTCTTGGATATGAACCACATTTACATGCCTCAGTACTGGCAATCAGGCCACAGACTAAAAATGCTAAAGTTTGGCAAAGCACCCACAAAACATGAATGAGATTTCATTGCGGATTGCTCGAAAGACCAACCAGTTGGGAGCAGTTTATCTTTGCACTACACCCCAAGATAAGCATAGAACTCTGACTTCCTCTAGGAATGTTGTTGCCAGTAGTTAATCGCAACACCTGGTGAAGATTAGTTCCTAGGATTTTCATTACTACCCGGTGCACACACTCATTAGCGGTACTACCGGAGGTGTTGAAACCGGTACAAATCTGAGTAGCCTCTGAGGAGAAGCTGCCATCCCGGCCGTACACCAGAGTTTAAGAACAATTCCGGTTCAGGACCATGAATGGGAATTGCAAAATATTATTTCAGAAGTTTACCTCTCTATTGGTCAATGATGCATTAGATTCATAAGGCCTTAACCTCATCTCAAAGCAAAAGATGAGATTGAAGTTTCTTGCAAGGAGAAAGCCTCACCGGGGACTAAAAAGAAACAAAAGGCAAAGCAGTAAACAAGGACTGGGTTTCCTTCAACACCGGAGTCCAGCTGGGGTAGATACAGTTTGAGGGACCATGATCAAATTAAAAAGCCAGATTGGTATCGGTATCCTCATAGCCTTTCTTCCTGTTCTTTTCAGGACTCTGATTGTAAAAGGGCAGAAGGCAGTGGACAGACTGAGTATTGAAGAAAAGGAGAGTATGTCGAGCAGAAAAGTGAATCAGAACGAGAGGCTGAGATTAGTGTAAAGAAGGGAAAGAAAGGTTCGAATGCCAGCACTCATTTTAAAAAGAAGAAAGTTGCTGGACTAGCAAAGAAACATGTCTGCAAATTACGGATGGTTCTGTGTAAAGGGACTTTGGCAATAGCGCTTCTGGACAGTGCAGCAGGAGAAATAAAAGTTCACCGTAATCTCAAAGAGCATCTGATGGTGACTCCAACTAAAGAATATATACATGTTGAAACTTCAGATGGACATGTAAACCCTCCTGATAGGGTCTATAATGTAGAAGTACAGATTCTGGGAAATGTTCTACATAGCATAAAAGCAATATTCTGGCCTCATTTATCGAATGTTTATGATATCATTCTTGCAGAAGACGGTTAGCCTCTGGCTTTCATAAGGTTTGTACCTCGAGGTTGAGGAAATAATAATGCAAGCCTTTGCCTCCTTAGTACCCGAAGAGCTCAGGAAAAAATATGCTCATAGCAGGCTTTAAAGCAAGCTCTTCCATTGTTAGAAACCAAAGGGGGATGGGATAAAGAATCAGTTCCACATGCCATTCCTTTTTGAAGTGAGTCACGTGTGCAGGCACAATATTCCCTGAAGCTAAATGTGACCTACAAACTATTTTAGATCCAGCCTAAAGTATCAAGGTGTAATAGTGCCTTGTAGTTCTACAGTGAACACCTGTGATTTCCCCGTGTTAAAACCTGACGGATTATATAGAATAGTTTTAGATTATAGAATTTTAAACATGCATGCATGCACTCAAAAGGCTTACGGTACGGGACCGATGATGAATCTAGTGTGGGGGGAAAAAAATTCTCAAATATTTCCACTTTTTATTTTATATTTTTTGCTAAAATGTAGCACCTGAAAACAAGTATATACCTACAGTTTTATTTAGTGGATTTCAGTACTCCTAAACGAGATTGCCTATGGGCAATAGGAATAGTCCTGGTTTGTTTGCAGCAAGAATCATTGAGATCTTACAAAAAGATCCCGAGGCGCTATCTTAAATAGATGACATCCATCATGGACAATGACTTGGTTGAAAACCTGGCTAGGGAGGACAGGATATTGACTTTATTGGCCCAGGTAAGTGTTTAATATTAATCTTTAAAAATCCAAAATTGTACTTTGAAAATGTGTATCTTGTTTTTGATACTTGTTATTCAGTGAGGGTAAATCTTCCTACAGACGTGTGCTGCTTTTTAGCCTCCGAAAGTGTTAAGAAAAATATATGCCCTGAAGGGATTTCTTAACTTTGGGAGAGCTTACTTGCCACATTGTGAGAGGAGTCCTAGTATAAGTTGATTTCTCCCACGTTTTCTGAAAAATAGAAGAACACACTTCGTGGACTGTAAGCAGACATGTGAAAGACTAAATATTTACAGACTATGAACGATAAAACAAACCTAGTAATTAGAGTTGTTCCCAGTGCTTCAGGTCAGACAACTCCCATAGCTTACAGATCAATTTTGTACTCATCTGCAGACGGGAGATTCACATCAAGAGAAACAATTCTTACTGTGGTGCTTACGGCCATATAAAAAGAACGCTCTTTAGTGCAGGAGAAACAAATCATTATAGTTTCTCCTGTACTTAAACTAGAGGCATCAACAAAAGCGAGCATTCCAAATTGTCGGACTCTACACTTACACTGGGTGCAGCGGGCCTTTGCTTTAAATGCAGTTGTTGTCAAATTTTAATATAGCCCTACAGTCTGCACTCAAGAATGTTAACAATGTACTCAAAATGCATGACAAACTCCGAACATTTTACCCGTGCATGAATACAAGAGCATGTTCTACACAGACTGCTCTGAACTGCCCGCGATCAATACTAAACAGGAATATTCTGCGCTTGTGCTGCAGTGCAGGAAACATTTGAAGATGGAACTTCAGGCCGCTACATACACACACAAAAGTTTTGTGTGAAAGGATACAGTGTAGATTTGCTGCACTAGCAGCTGAATGTATTCAGCTATTCAAGGGGTAAGTCAATAAAGAATAAGCTACTTTGGGGAAAGTTGGCTTTCCTCTGGGACAAGCTTCATTTGGTCAATGTACAGCACACCATAGCCCATAAAAGTGATGGAATTACCGCTAAAGGGAAATATGCAGCAGATTTGGCTGCAAAAACAGCTTTGCATACCTCTAAGGTAGCAGTTGTGACCTAATCTCAAACTATGATCAACACAGACATTTTGGCAGCATTACAATCCTTGTTAAAAAGAGAGAAGCCTCAAGATGGCTTTATTCCCCAAACACTCCTACACCCTCACTCAAGATAATGTTCTGGTGGTTACATTACCCGGAATTGGAGATAGACCTATACCTAATGACTGAACTAGGTTAGATTTAATCAGAGCAGATCATGAAGGGATAACGTCTGCACATGCTATTGTAGTGCTACTATATCAGTGCTACAGCTACGATACTGGTAAATATATAATAAATGTAGAAATATGTGCAGCAGTGCACTATTTGCCAACAGATTAAACACTCTGTTGTAACAAGACCAGTACAGAGTCATTTAACTATTTCTCACTGACCCAAAGGGGTAATTTTCCTCAACCACAGCGGGCCAATCCCAAGTGTAAATCGCTATAAATATATATTGGTTGCTTTAGATTTTTTTGTGGGTTCGGCCACAACCGACTGTGCTGCTCGTGTAGTCTTTAGTCTTGCAGTACCTAGTAGCTGTGGGGGCATTTGCGACCTTGCATTTAATGGTCCTGAGTTCACTTCTAAGGCGTTCATAGATGCTATGTCTGCAGTGGGACTACGACTGCTATAAACCCACCCATTGTATTGGAAGAATAACAGTATCATAGAACACTCTTATGATACACTTGAATAAGCCATGACTGCTAGGGTATTGAATACAGGAATTAGTTGGCTGTATAATTTGTACGGGGTCCAGATAGCAATTACTTTGCCTGGATGAGTATTAAAACCTCTTTAGTTCAGAATTGAGTTTATTAAGAGAAAGTAAAATACAAATATATAATACAATGAAGCAATAAACGGTCACAGAAGTAGAAATAAGGCATTAAAAGGAATAGCTCGGTATATATTCAGGTTTAACATGGCTTGAAAAAAGGGATATTGAATTAGAATGTTCAAAGAAATATTACATTCCATACAAAGAACAAAATAATAATATTAAACATAAGCAGATGAGTACATTGCCAATATGAGGGAAGTCATGGAGGTTTAGGAACTTCTTTTTGAATAGGGGTTTGAGAAAATGAGATCCTAGCATTAGCATCTAGGAACAATGTAACAGGTGACCATACATTCAAACGTTTTATAGCAATATAAACAGGATGTACAAAAGCCATATCAAATCTAGGATTATGACAAACTGCATACCACCAGGCTTGAAAAGATAATTTAGTGAAATCTTTCCAATTTTTGGTAATTTGATGAAAAGCAACTGCTAATAATAGGTCTAAAATCTTTATATTAGAATTACAGTTATTCCAAACAGGAGATAAACTTCCTCAAAAGAAATTAGTAATGGAAAAGGGGAATGTGGGACCAAAAATTGAGTCAATTTGAGACCAAATGCTTTTCCAGAAATTGTGCACAGAAGGACAAGTAAAAAGTAAATATTTTAAATCCGCGAGTGCGGAGGAACAAGTCCAACATGAGTCAGAGAGGTCTGTGTGCATTTAACTTCGAGTTATAGGACATAAAAGAAGTCTATTATAGATAAAAAAGAGTGTTTGTGTGGTATTGGCCGCTCTAGAGGATTTCCTAATTTTGGTCCATATTTTATTCCATAGGAGAACCGACCAGTCTACTTCTAAATCGTGTTCCAACGATATTTCTACTTTAGTTTTTTCTCTAACAAATTGTGACGTGCGGAGTTGAGAATAAATAATTGAAGCTTTGGGACAAGTATGAAGAAGAGCGTGTAACCTGTTTACAGCTGAGGAAGTAGGAGGAATAGGAGAGACAAATGAGCGTATGCAGTGTAGAGGGCGTGTTTCAGGAGAGTACATTTGGGCTGAAAAGAGGGAGGGAGGTCAAAAAGTTGGCTGGCCTGAGGGAAAGGTATAACCTCATCTTGTTCAAAGAGCTGATGTACCCCGATTAGACCTCTGTGTCTCCAGGAATTCCAATACAGGGATTTGCCACAAATCAATACAAGCTTATTATGCCATATTGTGGATTTAAGAAAAGAGTCTGAATCTCTCGGGACTAATGACGGCCCAGATTCTAAGATTTTGCATGTATGTTTAAGAATAGGAGTAGATATGGTTTGTGGTTTGCGGGAGAAAGATAAATATTCTTGGAATGAAAAGAGAGAAAGGTAAGAACGCTCTGGCTCGGCCCAAAGTGGACAATCCAAAAAGACTTGAAAAGCCACCTCGAGGATTGGTGGAGTAAACATGATTTGTGATAAATGGAAAAATTCGGGAAGTTTACCCCACCCTCCGATTTTGGACATGTTAACTTTAATAAAGACATGCGAGATGAGATGTTTTATTGCTCCACAAAAATTAAGATAATATCGAGGTAATCTTTTTAAACATTTTGAAGGGGAATGGAATATTAGAAAGTGTATAAAGTATTATGGGAGTTAACATAATTTTAATGGTGTCTAAACGGCCCCACCAGGAAAGGTATAGGGGATGCCATTTATTAGTTAGTGTGGAGATTTTCTGTATACATTTATTTATACACAGGGAGAGTGTTATTGAAATTGAAAGAGTAAAATGTCAACCTAAGTATTTTATGTGATGAGGACTCCATGTAATGTTTGAGATAAAATCATCTTGAAAAGTATACATAGGCAGTATTTCACATTTATCATTATTCAATTTGTAGCCGGAAACTGAAGGAAAGGATTCGACGTCTTGTAAAAATGCGGGGAAAGAGGATTGAGGTTGTGAAATGAATAATAATACGTCATCAGCATATGCTGCCATTTTAATTTGTTGATTTTTAAAACCTAATCCATGTATATCTTGATTTTGACGTATTCTAGACAAAAAAGGTTCTAAGGCTAAATTAAAAAGGAATGGGGAAAGAGGACAACCTTGGCGAACACCTCTGCCCAAATTAAAATATGGAGACGTAAGGCCATTTGCACAAACAGATGCACGTGGATGTGAATAAAGAACAGAAATCAAAGATATAATTTTTGGGCAAAACCAAACCATTTGAGTGTTTGAAAGAGATAAGGCCAATCAACTCGATCAAATGCTTTTTCTGCGTCTAAGGCCACTGCTGCCAGAGAATGGGATAAGTGGAAAGATTTTGATAAGATGTCAAAAAACAAGCGAGTATTGTCAGAAATAAGGCGACCTTTAACAAAACCGGATTGTTCCTTACCTAGTAATTGGGGGAGGTATTCCAATCGTAGGGTCAGAGCCTTAGAAACAAGCATTGGCATAGCCAATAGGTCTCGCTTTTGGGACCTTATAAGTATTTAGTTATGCAGCACAATATCCTTGGTGCAACAACATCAACTGTTGCATGGCTAAACACTTATAAGGTCCCAAAGGCGAGACCTATTGGCTATGCCAGTGCTTGTTTTTATAGCGCTTCATACCACCCGCACGACCACAAAGCACTCTCCCCACTGTGTTGGGTTTGGGCCTGGATTGATAGTTGTTTGGGGTCAGAGAGCAGGGCTATAAGTGGGCCGGGTCTTGCGTGGCATTAGAACTGGCAGTAATTAAAAAACAACCTGGAAACTTGGCCCTTGCAGCTTCCAAGCTCCTTGGCAGACCTGCTGCAGGATGCAAGGTCGAGGCGCTATGAAATCTCGCGAATGGACCTTGTTTGCGGGTTTGTGTCCCCAGTTTGTGTATTGCCTTCCAAATCGTGGTTCAAGCATGGCACGCTTGTACGTGCTGCAGCCCATGAATGGATGTCAGCGTTATCTGAATATAATGGCGTTAAAACCTATCGGCATTTATTTAATTGTGCTAAATATTGTTTGATGCACTACTGGCGACAATGAAATGTGCATTATGGTGAAATTGTGCACTACCGATTTGGGCTGACCAGTTAAAACGCAGATTACTTTACAGCTAACATTCATATACCGCCAGCGCCTCGCAGGTGTCCTAACCAATACCTCCAGAGCAAACTGTTACCAGGTGGGAGGCCTTCCTTGCCTTGTAGTGCGGTGACCCTCTTGCACCCGGCTTCACTGGTATAGCGCTAAACATCTGCAAAAAGGCAGGCCCACTGTTTGGTCAAATCAAAATGACGCTAGAACAATGGATGGTTTGCGCGTGGGTTGGGTGGTTGGGGGGGGGCAGACAGTATGGGGGTTCCTCGTGAACTCGGTGTTGAATGGCGTCAATGGAGTAGAGGCACTCACTGGGTCTTGTAGTGATGTAAAATCCTCTAAGGGCAATGTTTGGGAACCCCTCTAGCGCCAAGAAGCCCAATCCATAAACTTGTTTTAAAAATGCTGTTGGACGTACCCAGCGGCCGCTTAGTAGCACCTTCTTCCCATTGGTAACTATGGGAGATGTGGACAACCGGTGGCAAACGTCTGATGACGTTGACTCGGGAGGGGGCGTTGAAATCCTGATGTTTTCTAGCTGTGTGGTCTTGGTAACATATAGGAATTTACCTTAAAGTAAAGAAATCGACACCATGTCTACTAAAACTGGAAGTGCTTTAGAAGCGTTACGCCCCTGTAGTAGGCGCTAGAGCGGCATTGGCGGCTGACGTGAGTGGCAGTGGATATCAACAATATTCAGATAAATCATTCGGCCAGTGCTTAATGAAAAGCGCTTCTCCGTGGAGTACACTCATTTGAAACGTCCCTGGCAACGTTTTTTCATAATGCATGGTGCCACGATTGTGGCTTCTCGGCGCTGTACGGGTTTTACCAGCACCGCCATGGGTTCGTGGTATGACGTCATTAGATGCCTCTGCACCCCATTTGTTTCCAGCTGCACCCTTTACCATGAAGTAAATTTTCATGGAATCTGCATTTTTCATTGTCTGAGACTGTTGTAAGTAGGTCAGGGCAAGGGTGAGGCAGGCAGGGGAGCGAGAGTAGAGAAATGTCAACAAGCACGCCAAATGTGCTGACGTATTTCTTCTTTAAAAAAGCTTGGACGAGTGCCACGGAATAAAGACACATGAAATTAATTGTATTGTTTCTGATTCTCTCAAATTCGAACCAGGGAGGGTGCGCTGGCGGAGGCGTGCATTACCCGCTTTGAAGTTTTCAATCATTCTGTCTCTAACACCTCTTGTTTCCATAAAGCGAGTTCAGCTCTTGGTTCAACTGGAATACAGCTGCAGCGTCCCGCGAGTGGCGCGCGCACGCTCGTGTGAAATCTGACACAGAACAGATGGCACACTGCGCGCCGCTGCTCGTAACTGCAAGCCGTAGGCCGTGGGCGGATACATTCCCTGGGAAAGGTGGGACATGCACCCGCCTTTGCCCAATTGCGTGCTGTCGTTTTTAGAAAGACGCACGCAAAGACCAATAGAAAAATACCCCAAAAAAACACGCACGAGCGTGTGAAAAGTCCTGGGTGATTCCAAGAGGTCGTTTTCCTAAAGCAGCGCATGCGCGCTGCGCTAGGCTCGACCTAAAAATCTTATAATCAATGTTGACCAGCGAAATAGGTCTATAATTTTTACTATATTTTAAATCTTTCTCTTCTTTAGGAATAAGACAAATTAGGGTATCTAAAAAAGAACCTGGAGAGTTCGCCTGAACTTAAAAAAATCTAAAAGATTGTGTAGTTTAGGGAGGAGTAGTTTTGCCAAATGTGTAATAAACTCAACAGTAAAGCCATCTAGACCCGGAGCTTTTTCTTTTTTAAGTGTATGCAAGGCAGTAAGGAGCTCTTTTTGTGATACATCAGACTCTAACAAAGTGAAGTCATGGGGATGTTGAATATCAGAAAGATATTGAGAAATATGAAGCTCCGAGGGAAAATTCTGTGGTGTATGCAGTGATTTATAAAAATGAAGAAATTCATCTAAAATTTCAGAATCTTTCAATTTCAGTGATTGTCGTGCTTCCATGATGGATTCGATATTAAGCTTATTATATTTAACCTTAAGATAATTTGCTAATATTATGCCAGCTTTGTTCTGGCCACCATAAAACTTTGCGCTAGACTTTAATAAAGTGAAGCATTGTCTATCGAATCCTTATTGAATTGCAACTTGGCATTAATAATCTTAGATAAACAATCCTCTAGAAGAATAATAGGAATGCTCCAAATTCTTTATCTTTGCTAAAAGTTCTTTGGCCTGCTTTCGTGAAGTAGTACGTTTTTTGGATACATAACCAATAATGAAATCACGAGCAGCTGCTTTAAATGCATCCCAAATAACAGAGAAAGGTAAAGTATCAGTTTGAGTAAAGAAAAAATATTCATTAAAGAAGGAAACAAAAGAGGAGGTGAACGTAGGGTCCAAAAGAAGTGCGTTATTAAAACGCCATTGTTTAGGCACATTGGTGATTGGAACATGGTCCGATATTAGGATGTAACCAATATCCGCAGCTCTTAAGGATTGGGAGATATTGTGAGATATAAAAAAAATAATCTATTCTTGATTGGGTTTGGTGAACCAGTGAGTAGTAGGTGTACTCTCTCGTAGTGGGATTGTAAAGTCTCCAAGCATCAATAAGCTTATTTTGTTGGACAGTTTGAACAAAAAATGTATGTGCTTTATGTGATGTGAAAGAGACTGAGGAGTTACGGTAAATAAAAGGCTCAACAACTTGGTTACAATCACTTGCAAGGATAAAATTATCATCAATGTATTGTGTAATTTGCTGAGAAATATTTGACCAAAAAGAGGGGTCACCAGCAGTGGGAGCATAAATATTGAACAAAGAAATTGGAGCATTCCCAATCAACAGTTTAGTATATAGCCATCTTCCATCATTATCGGAAATCTGAGAAGGCAACTTGACAGAAGGTGATTTACGACAGAGTCAAAACCCCATTTCAAGACTTCCCCTACCCAACCCCTCTTCAATTTTAAAGATTCGTTTGTCGTAAGGTGTGATTCCTATAACAGGGCTATATCTGCTCCAAGCTTAGACAAGTGTGATAAAACACGTCTCTTTATGGGAGAGTTAAAACCTCTAACAAAGGAAAAGGAGGAAGAAAGGGCAGGTAGAGAAAAAGAGAGGATAGGACAAGGGAGGTAAAACATACCTACAGGTTCCAGATAAGATTGGGGGGGTCACACCTCATGAAACAGACGACACGCCCAAACTCAACGGAACGGAGGGCGAGGAAGGACTGCATCACATAGGACGAGGAAACAGGGCAGGCACAAACATCAACAATCCTGCAAAGGAGGAGAAAAGGTAATTAGTATAAAAAAAAACACATAATATGATGGGATATAATATAACAAACAGTGTTAAACTAGTCCTCAACACATTAAAGTTTTAAAACAACGGGTAACAGGCCAGGAACTACTATGGAGGTCCACTGAAATTAAATGTCCTGGGATGAGGAGGCTACAGTGAAATCCATGGATTCTGATTTACAGGAACTGATGCAGCTCTGCAACCTAACTGGATCCTCATATGTTGTGATTTTGTTTTTATAAATGACTTTAAAGAGGCAAGGATGAAAAAGTCTGTAGCGGGCCCCCAGAGAACGAAGATCGGATCTCCTATTAAGAAACTCTTTACGTCTATTTGCTGTGGCTTTGGCATAATCTTGAGCAAAGTATAAAGTAGATCCCAACCTAGAAACACATTGAATTACCTTGACTGCTGCGAGATCTTTAAGCAAATCTGTGTATTCAAGAAAGTACATAACTACTCCTCTTGGCCTCCTCGAATTAGACACAAAAGTCGGCTGACGGCCTAATCTATGAGCACGCTAAATGTTAAGCACTGTTCCCTCTGGCAAATTCAGCAACCTGGGAAGGAAGGATTTGAAGAAAGAGAGGGGTTCAGAGCCTTCTGAGCCCTCCGGTAGTCCATAAATACGGAGGTTCTTTCTTCTATTCCGATTTTCAAGGTCCTCAACCTGTTTCTGAAGTGAGGAAACCTGAGATTGAAGTGTGACTTTAATTTCAGTGAGCCCAAAAGAAGATATGTTATGCTCTACTGCTGTAAGTCGTTCATCCATCTGGGACCAGTTGTCTGTGACAAACTGCAACTCAGCATTTGTTTCTTCCATGAAGGGACGTAGGGCACGTATCTACTCCAGAAACAGATCCAAGGAAACAGGAGGAGAGGGCTTTGGCGGAGAAGGTGGATCTTTTTCAGCCTTTTTGTAGAGGCCTTTCCTGTAGCAAGCGGGATGGGACCCGATGATGAAGAGCCTTTAGCGAGAGACACCAATGAGTCCTCCATTTTGGAAAATTCTGTAAAAATCTTAGAGTTCTTAATAAAAGATTCCGTAGAGCGTGAGGCAGGGTTGCCCACTTTTTTCAATCTTCCCATAGGAAATAAAGGAAGGCAGTAGTGCAATCCCAAAGGTTATGTCAAAAAATATGGGCGTACACCGCCAAAGAAGGGAGCCAGAATAGAGGCACAACCGCCTTTATTTCCAAAAAATTATGAGCTCAGTTCAAAAAATATGTTGCAGGAGAAACCATCCTGTCTGCAGAGAATGGTATTGAAGAATTCCCCTCCGGAGAAAAGAAGAGGCAGCTAATTCAGCTAATACCGCTTTTCCCATTGAGCCGCATTACCACAGGGAACTGCCACAATCTAAAATGGCGGCCGCTGTCGGCACCGCACTGAGGCGATATCTGCCTCCGATGGAAAAACTGGCTGCGGAGCCAAGAGTGTAACTTCAAAGGTTAACTCCTGCGGCAACACAACATCTTCAAGCAGAAATGGCTTATCCTGAGTTTAAAAAACGGCATTTAAGGTGGGCGGTCTGTGCTGCTCCGAGGAGTGTCACTCGCGTGCCGCCATCTTCCGCGGGCGTCAAGCCACGCCTACCAGAATCAAAACCTCTTGATATCTTGTTGCTTTTGAACTTGTTGCAGAATATTCAAGAAGTCAGAAATTAACTTTCTGTCGTAAAACACTGCGAGTTTGCCACCGGTTAGGGTGAAATACTTAAAGCTGCTGACGGGTGGCTCCCCAAGGTTGGAGATTGGTGGAAGAAAGAATTCCTCATAAACAATTCGGGCCATCCTACAGACCACACCCATTTCAGTTCTTTGGATAGTAGTCACTCGAACTGTAATCCTAATCCCTTTGCCTGGCTCAAAGAAAAGAGGAAGGTGTCCAAAGATCACATTGAAACGTATTATGTGGCCCCACCAGCGCTGGGATGCCTGGCTTCACCTTGGGGGTGCCCAGGAGTGGACATTTCACAGGGAAAAGACAGGAAGGGTTCCACAGCGGTATGCGTACAGCGCCAGGACACCCTAGGGTAACAGTGCGCTTTACAAGTACAAATTTCATTTCATTTCATTTCATTCTGTTCAGCAGATCCCCTCTGACATCAACGTACCTCCATTGTAGAACAGCATATGCTCTCCCTGCTCTGCAAGGACTATCCCAAGAAGAGTACAACCATGCTGAAATCCTGAGCCAGTCCTATCCCGGGACTTCTGAGCTTTCTGTGTCTCCAGCTTTAAACCAAGTACCACTTTCCCTGGAGGATTCTGCAATTTAAACAATTCCTGCAGTTAAAGCTTGTGCTGTAGTTTATTATGAGCCCCAAGTGAGCTGACTGAGCCAACATCAGTTGAAATGTTAACATTACAAGACATTGTCTGATTCTGATGCAGATTTAGAAGTAAGAGACTTAACAAACTTTTCAACCAACGCTGATGGATTATAATTTCTTTGTTATTTCCTGACATATCTTTGTTTGGATTGTTACTGCAGTGTTTTTTCTTCTAATGTGGATTATGGTGTTTTGTGGTAGATGGGAACTACATTACTGATAAGACTATGCTGTCTACTGTGGTTGAGCAGCTGCATTCTCCTTGTTACAGAGCATATCGGATTGTCAAGCTAGGACCATCACTGCACGTCCTGTGCAAGATGGTGTGGTTTAGGAAATGGTTCCCTATCAGGTTATGTGTCCTACAGAGAAGATCTGCATATCCTATGTGTTGAAAGTGTCTTTAGATGATGGTATAACTCCTAGTCCTTTTTAGGTTTCACATGCACAGTTCTTGTGAAATCTATTGTTTTTAATCTAAACCTTAAAAGGATTTTACATCCCGCCCCCTTGCTTTCCTGGCTTTTCATTGGTTCCTGTGCTTGCCACTTACTTTTCTTCCATTTCAATTGCTTGTAGCATATTTTCCTGCATTTACCATTGCTTTTTCCTCCTCTCCTTCAGTTTACCGTAGCCGAAATACTGTTAACATCTGCTTTGGTGGAACAATTTTTTCATAAAGTTTGTCTCTTTCTGCTTTTTCGTCTTGTGTGATACTTTAAATTAAATTATCATATTTATATAGCCCAACTTATCACCCTGAGATATTGAGTGATTTGCCCAGAATCACAGGATGTTACGCTGCTGAGACTCAAACCTGGATCACCAGCTCTCGAGTCAGCAAGTGATACTTCTCAGGGAGCTCTTTTCGTCATCCCTTCGTCCCAGACGGTGATTGAAATAATGTATTCTACATAACCCCCTTCCTCCCTTTTCTTTCCATTTGGTTCCCTGAGCGCACCCACCATGTGTACTCAAAGTTTCCATAGGATCTCTATAAGTGCTAAAACAGAGCATTCAGTTTCACTAAACTAAAGCATTACAAGCTGTTAGAACTGCAGCCGATCAGGGCCTGCCGCCCAAGCTAAAGCATGCCAGACCAGTGCCCAATGAGAGCAGAGCAAACGTGGACCAATCCGAGCCCACACCGCGTGAGGGCACAAGTGAAGGCAGAAAAAACGGGGAACTTCTTTCGTCGTTCGCTACAGGAAGTGACGCACAATGTCTCCTTCTGAGCAGGTTTCATTTTGTGATTATTTTAAATACGGGAATGCGCAGTCAGTTATAATTAGTGACTGCCTTATCTAAACCGCGTATGCCAGCCAGTTGGATACTGATTCAGGTGAGAGGTACATCAGCACACCCCCTGCATATTTCTGTCTTACCTCGCCCGGGCTGTCCCATCTTTTGAGAACCATTTCTTTCACTTAATTGCCTCAACCATACCTTATCTTTTTCTTTCTGTTACTGCCCCTTCTCTCCCCGGTCTCTCTCCACCACGCCTTCTCTCCTCACCCTGATGTCTTTATCTGTCAGGCCTCTGACCTCAATTCTACTTTCAAAGGCCAAGTTTCTTTCTGAACCCGCCTCCAGCCCCTCCATGCCTTGCTGGCAGGGGCCAACTCAGATCTGCAGCTACTCGTTGTTTACATGGCTTCCCCTTTTGCTAGGTAACAACTGGTTTCACTTTCAGAAAGAAGTACAGTGAATGATGAAGAATTGTCCAAAATCCTGTGACTGTTTGTTGCTTGCCAATCCCCAGAACATGAAGACGCCTTCTGGATAGAACTCACCCCTCGTGCCGCCATGGCATTTGAAAAACGCTGGGTATGCCTGGACTTTCTGCTGCCCACCTTTCTCTTCTGTTGCACAATTCACTGTGTAGTCTAACACCATCCCACCCTTCCAGCCTGTTTACGTCCTGGACAGCACCCTTCTCATTTGCTGTCTGTGCCTGCCTCGGTACCTCTTATTAACTCTTCCCTGCAGAATGGTACTTAATGGCATCATCTGAGCTTGTAGTAGCCAGTGCTGCTTAGTTTGCTTTGGCGGTTGCCTTTATTGTGTGGGTATGGGCTATCTGCTCAGTGTGTGGTCCCAGGACAAGGAATGTGTGCCTGTGGTTTGTGATGGCACTTCTGTCCTGGTTAGGTCTTGTAGTCCGTGATGCTGTAGATGTCCTGTTAGTGAGCCAACTCGATGCAGTGCCTGGATAAGATGGCATGTTCACTCCTGCTGAGGTGAATCTACCTGTAAATAAAACATGTTTTTTCATACACTCCTGCCTGATGCAGGTAACTTAACGGTAATCTCCCAATATTATTCTCCTGTCTCAATAAATCAATCAATCGGGGGGTTTAAAGCGCGCTATTCACCCGTGAGGGTCTTAAGGTGTGGGGGGGGTGGGGTGGGGTGGTTCAGCTCCAGTCAGCCGAAGAGCCAGGTCTTGAGGCTCTTCCTAAAGGTGTGCAGAGTAGGGGAGTGTTTGATGTTGACTGGGAGCTCGTTCCAGGTTTTGGCTGCGATGTAGGAGAAGGTTCTTCCACCCGTTCTTGTTCTGCGGATGCGAGGGATTTCTGCCAGGGCGAGGTCGGCGGAGCGGAGGTTCCTTTTAGGTGCGTGGAGGGAGACTCGATCGATGAGGTATGTGGGTCCGGTGTTGTGAAGGGATTTGTAGGCGTGGGTGAGTAGTTTGAAGGTTACTCTCTTCTCGATGGGGAGCCAGTGGAGGTCTCGCAGGTGTTGGGTGATGTGCTCATGTCGTAGGATACAGAGGACGAGTCTGGCCGCGGTGTTCTGGATGGTCTGGAGTTTGTGTAGCAGGGATTTGTTGATTCCGGCGTAGAGGGCGTTTCCGTAGTCCAGTCTGCTTGTTATGAGTGCGTAGGTGACTGTCTTTCTGGCTTCGGGGGGATCCACTTGAAGGTCTTGCAGAGGATACGGAGGGTGTTGAAGCAGGTGGATGCGACGGCATTGATCTGTCGGGTCATGGTGAGGGAGGAGTCGAGTATGATGCGGTGGTTCCGGGCGTGGTCCGTGGGGGTGGGGCGGGTGCCAAGGGCGGAGGGCCACCAGGAGTTGTCCCACGCAGAGGGGGAGGGTCCGAGGACCAGGACTTCTGTCTTCTCCGGGTTGAGTTTCAGACAGCTGCTGCTCATCCAAGCTGCGACGTCCTTCATTCCTTCTTGGAAGCTGAGTCTGGTAGTTTCGGGGTCCTTCGTGAGGAAGAGGATGAGCTGGGTGTCGTTGGCGTAGGATACAATGCTGAGTCCGTGCTGTCTGACGATGGTGGCGAGAGGGGCCTTGTAAATGTTGAAGAGTGTGGGAGTGAGCGATGATCCTTGTGGTACACCGCAGTTGATCTCTGTGGGTTCGGAGAGGAAAGGCGAGAGTCTGATCCTTTGGGTTCTGCCGGCGAGGAAGGAGCGGAGCCAGTCGAGGGCAGTTCCCTGGATTCCAGCGTCGTGGAGTCTGGCTGTGAGGGTGCGGTGGGAGACGGTGTTGAAGGCCGCGGAGAGGTCGAGCAGGATGAGGGCTGTGATGTGTCCTTGGTCGAGGAGTGTGCGGATGTCGTCTGTGGCGGCGAGGAGGGCAGTCTTGGTGCTGTGGTTGCTGCGGAATCCTGATTGGGAGGGGTCGAGGATGGCGTTCTCTAGGATGAAGTTTGTCAACTGGGCGTTGACTATCTTCTCAGTGTCTTTGGCTGCGAAGGGAAGGAGAGAGATGGGTCGGTAGTTCTTCAGGTCCGTTGGGTCTGCAGAGGGTTTCTTGAGAAGGGGCTTGACTTCTGCGTGTTTCCAGTCGCCTGGGAAGGTGCCGGACTCGAAGGTGGCGTTGATTATGCTACGTAGGTTGGGCGCTATGGCGGTGGCGGCTCTGTGGAAGATGTGCGGAGGGCAGGGGTCCGTGGGGGCTCCTGAGTGGGTGCCCTTCATGGTCGTGGTGGTGTCTTCAGTGGTGGCCGGGGTCCAGGCTGTGATGGTGGGCCCGCTGTCGTAGCTGGAGGGAAGGGTAGTTTCTGGAGTATGCTCGCTGAAGTTGGCGTAGAGGGCTTTGATTTTCAGGTGAAAGTAGGAGGCAAGCTTGTTGCAGAGTTCATGAAAGGGAGTGACATCTGTGGCTTCACTGTGGGGCTTGGTGAATTGGTGGATGATATTGAAACGTTCCTTAGAGTTGCTGGAGTTGGTGAGGATTTTGTTCCAGATGAAGGTCTTCTTCGTGGATCTTATGAGTTGGTGGTATTTTGTCATGGCGTTCTTGTAGATGGTCAGGTCTTCCGTGGTTTTGTTGTTTTTTCCATCGTTTTTCAAGAAGTATGCAGGAGTGTCTGGCGTCTTGAAGGTCGGTGGTGAACCAGGTGGCCTTCAGGGGGCGTTGTCTGTCAGTGGTGCGGAGGGGTGCGAGCTTGTCTGCGTAGTTTGTGATCCAGTGGTGTAGTGTCTTGGCTGCAGAGTTGGTGTCGGTGGAGGCGGGTGGGGGGGGGTGGTCACGGCTGAGGGTGGAGTTGAGGTGCTCTTCTGTGATCTTGCTCCAGTTCCTTCACGGAGGGCGAGGGGTGGGTTTGGGAGCCGTGGCGGTGTTGAAAGAGAAGTATATGCAGTGGTGGTCCCTCCAGAGGGGCTGCGTGGTGTGGCTGAAGCAGATGTTGTTCCCACCTGCGAAGTTGGGGTCGAGGGTGTGGCCTACCTTGTGGGTGGGGGTGGTGATGAGCTGTTTCAGACCGATGTTGGCGAAGTTGTTCAGGAGGGCAGTGGAGTTTGGGTCGCTGAAGTTGTCGAAGTGGAAGTTCAGGTCTCCGATGAGTATGTAGTCCATGGAGGTAATGGCGTGGGGTGCAATGAGGTCAGCAATTGTAGTGGCGAACGATGCGCGGGGTCCGGGGGTTCTGTAGGCAAGGGTGCCGCGAAGAGTGGTTCTGGGGCTGGTCTGGATCTGGATCTGGAAGTGCAAGTATTCGGTAGTGGCGGAGGAGCCGCTCGAGGTGGAGAGTCGGAGGGAGCTCTTGTGTGCGATGGCAAGTCCTCCTCCTGGGCGGTTGGGACGGTCCTTCTTCTGGATCTTGTAGTTGTCAGGAATGGCGGTGGCGATGTCAGGGGCGGAGGAGGCTTTGGTCCATGTTTCCGTGAAAAACGACGTCAGTCAATAGTTTACTTCCCTTGTACGTGTGCCATTTCAGTTATATTGCATTTGTTTTTTTATTTTCATTTTTTTGAGATTTGTAAAGCACATTTTACTGGAGGGTGTTGAAGCGCTAGCTAATGAAGAGCGACTACCAGAGAGATGAACACATCTAGCATCACGGAATGGAGAAAAGCCAGGTTTTCAGCTGCTTTCAGAAGGTGGCGTGGGAGGAAAGACTAGCGATATGGGTGGGAAGTGTATTCCCCACGTCACCTGGCTTTAAGAAATCCTGGTATCTCCACCTTTCTGAGAGAGGCAGACCTTGGCTCTCTATTAGGGGTGTACTAGTGGAAAGCCAGTTGCAGGTGCAGCAGGCCCTGACGGAAGACAGCAGTATGAACTAAACTAAGAGCTTTGAAAACCACTCGCTTCCTGACCGGCAGCCAGTACAGGGAGCGAACGCCCTCTCTGACAAGCGTTTGGGAATATCCAGGACAAGCCGAGCAGCCACATTCTGGATAGTCTGAAGTTTATTAAGCGTGGATATGTTAACATTTAAGTACAAAGAGTTGCTCTAGTCAATGCTTGAAGTAATGAGCGCAACGACCACTGCAACTCTGAGCTCAGTTGGAATGAAATGCCAGACGGTTCATAGAGTTTTGATAATGTAATAACGAGCTTACAGTCCTTTTCGCCTGAATGTCGAAGGAAAGAGAGGTGTCAAAAAACACCCCACCATTTATTGCCTCCTTAACAGGAAGAGGTAAAGGGCCGCAAGACTCTGGCCACCACAATTCAGACCATACCGACATTTGCTATCCGAAATTCAAGATTTCTGTCTTATCAACATTCAATATAAGCCTGTTCTCTTTCATCCAGTTGATCATACAGTGTTTAAACCACTTTGCCACCTCCGAAATATCGTCCAAAATGGATACAATATTTTGTGTATCATCCGCATACGAAAGTACACTGAAGCCAAAAGACCTGATCAACATGGCCAAAGGGGCCACATACAAGTTGTTAGGTTGTGCATTCACACATTTTTCAACGTTTACGAATAATGCAGATCTGTTCAACAAAGTGGCATTTGGTAAGTATAGCAGTTAGTATCCCAAGCTGTTGCACAGACCGTGCCAAGCGTTGTTAGTGACTGTCATAGAATATGTAGCGCCACCGGGATATATTGGGTTCCTAAAAAAGCAGGTGTAAAGTGTATCCAAGGCTACCGCTTTGTTTCAACAACTAGGTGTTGGATCAGTGGCTGTGGTGGATAGCAGTAAAACGCAAAAAAAAGCTTGAGCAGCCAAATAGTAAAACTTGGGATCAGGGACCACCAGTCCCCCCTTAGCCAGTGGGAGAGTCAATATTTCCCCATCTTAATTGTAGCTGCCCATCAGACCAGATTAGTCTGCTAAGTTCAGAGCTTAATGTTTTTAAGAACTTTTGCTTTGGTGGAATAGGTATATCCAGGAGCCCTACTTGTTGCAAGACCCGCATTAGCCTCGGATATCTCTCAAGAGAAATGGCTCAATTAATGGTAACCTATCATCTATTTCTAGCCAGGTCTTGGTAATGTCATCTAAATACTCAGATAGCTGGGATTCCGTTACATGTGTCTTAGCGGTTTATAGCTAAGAGTAATGATTAGTGAAAACCTCAGATATTTCGATCGTAGTTGACGTAAGTTCACCAACGCCATCCCTTATGAAAGATAGTGTTGTTTTTCGAGAAGTCAGTGAGAAGCCACGCAAGGGTCCTACTGTACTCACTATAGTTCCGGTCCTGTATTTCCCCACCTATAACATGAGCCTCCCTTTCCACTGCCTCTCTAAAGGCCAGCACTGCAGAGTGTATGTCTCGCTTGACCTTTTTGCAGTGGTTTCTGATAGTTGTCTTTCCTCCAGATCCTTCATTTTAACTTCTAACATATTGAGTCAAGATTGGATCACCTTGTAAATGTACCTTTGTTTGGCGATGCATACTACCTGTTACTATTTTGAAGGCTTACCATAGCACTTGAATATGTGTCTACCGATCTGATGTTTATTTTGAAATATTTGTGTATTGCATTGGAAACTTCCAGCAGCGTAGGGGACGTTAAACACCATGGCCTCCATTTCTCAGAGACATCACTTAAGGATACAGTCTGTGTGTTTTTTTTAGGCCTGTTCAAGCCGTGAATATTCCAAGACATTAGGGACACTGAGTGTCATTGTGGGTGAGAGGAAAGCATCAAATGTGGATGAATACCCAACACAGGCATCTTATTACATGTGTAGCCAGACACAATACCAGCTGTGCAAACAGGCCTGTGGTGAACTGTCCCAAGGCGATGAGTACAGAAATTAACAATGAAGAACAGTAACCTCAATAGAAAACCTATCCCCCTTCCTTTGAACTGTTCCCGCACTGACTAGTCACCAGTGCCCCACCCACCTATCGGCTTTAAATTCCCCACATCAACAACATATAAATAACAAGCATCTGCAATGCAATAGGTCTCGCATTTATGCGAGTTTGAGCTATTGGCATTGTAAATGACAATGCCTTTTATTTATGTTTTAAAAACCGAAACATAAATAAAAGGCATTGTCATTTACAATAACAATAGCTCAAACTCGCGTAAATGCGAGACCTATTGCATTGCATTGCAAATGCGTGTTGTTACTTTCTTCTCTCTTTCACCAGGTGCTTCTTTTTGTCTGCTTCTTCATCCGCACTCTCCCGATTTTCTCATGCCCTCACGCTGCCCATCTCCTTGACCCTCTTTCCCACAGAATCGTAATTAAACTTGGCGAGTATTAGACCCTTGCTCTGCGAGTCTGAAGAGACCAAGGATTCGATTTGCAAGTGGCCTTAATGTAGTCACATTTATGACTCAATGCGGCACTGTCAAAAACTCGCATTGCTTTCAGATTCAAGTCAAGACCTCTCAGTTATTTCCCAGTCATGAACAGCCATGCACTCCCTGAACTCACTCAGACACAGAGAGGTACGCCAGTACACAACAAAGCGCTATAGAAATTCGTATGATCAATGAAAACAAAGCTTCTGATATACATATGGAAAAAGAAAATTGCCTTAGGAAACAGGGGCACGTCAGCAGTGCTTAATTTGAAAAAGAATGCGTGCCGATACCAAACTAAAAATCAGCGCGCCGAATACCAAGGCTGCATAGTGTTGAATTCACCTCAGGCCTCTATTCCAGATAGTCCCTGCCCCTTTATTTTTTTCCACTCTTGCCGGTCCCTGCTTTTTCCTTTTGTGCCTGTTTTCCTGTCTTTCTCTTCCTTCTTCTTTCCAGTTGGTGTGTTTCTCTCTCTTGCTCGCGGTCAATACGAGATGATGAAAAATAAATACCAGTCCCAAAAAAATGAGTGAGGGTGAGACCACCGGCTCAAATTAACCACGGGGCACATGTAACGAAGAAAAACGTGTAAAATGTAATGGGTATTATCATCTTCCTTTAAAGACAGTGAAGGGTT
Source organism: Calotriton arnoldi (assembly GCA_963921515.1). Classification (NCBI taxonomy): domain Eukaryota; kingdom Metazoa; phylum Chordata; class Amphibia; order Caudata; family Salamandridae; genus Calotriton; species Calotriton arnoldi. The sequence goes on from CAWUFW010002358.1 coordinate 521,291, forward strand.
GTAGTGACAGGATAATAAATTACGGAGCCCCAAGGAGGAGAAGTTTGCACGTCACCTAAATCCTGCGATGGCTTTGTAGCACCCCAACACAACATGGATAAAAATCTGTACATTCCATTGGTTGAAATGTTTAATTACCAAAAATACAAGTGGGACGTTCGAGTGGTTTGTTAATGCCCCCAGAAAACACATGGTTTATGTCAGGTGGCTAGCTTGTTTTACTATGGCATGAAACTGATGTGGTATCAAACGTATATCAAAAGCAGTAAGTTGCAAACTATTGGTAGTTGAAAGCGGCAAAAAAAAAAAAAAAAATTCTTTCTGTTAATCATTATGTGGAGATTGTGTTTTTTTCATTTTTAAATTGCTGTTTTAAATGCATATTTAGCTGGCTGGAGGGAGATTTGATGCCAGCTTCCTGCAGTGTTAAACAACAGACACACAGCTGCAAAGAAAGTTTTTTTTTTTTTCTTTTTTCACTTTTTAGAGACAGAGTAGGAGGTTACTCCGGTTGCCTGTAAAGCTCTTTATTCAGACCGTAGTCTGCCTCAAAGAACTGTGAGAGGGCAGGTAAGGGGGATTTTTAGAAGTGCTGGCTGAACAAAGAGGAAAAAAACTCAATCTCAGTGATGTGTTTAGCTTACTACACCACACCTAGCACCCAAGGACATGCAAGGACTGCTCGCCACTGGACATCTGATGCATAAACAGGGTGGCCATGTGGCTGCATGTCGCCATATGCTTCCAGACACACGCTTACTTTGCCCACCATCCTGGGAGACCTGGAACATAATTCTATCCTGGGCCTAAAAAGGGGTTCCCCAGCTGCAGTGTTGTTGTATTTTTACAAACCCCGTTGCAATGGCAACCTTCTCCTCTTTTAACATTCTGCCTCAGTGCCAAAAAACACGGAAGCAGGGCAGCACTCTTGGGGTGTGGTTATGTGGTGAGTGACTCCAGGACGGGTAGATCAGATAAGTCGCATGTCTGGTGAGTAGGCAGGCCCAAAGTGAAACTAGATCAAAGAATAGTATTACGGAGATACAAGCAAGTAAGGGGGGAGGACGGAAAATAAAACTGGTTTTATTTAGTGTAGATGCTCCGCCTAAGTAACATTCAGCTTGGCCAGTCCACCTCCTGTAAAAAACTGAGGCAAATAAAATCGTTGTGTGATGGAAAGAAAAACCAATAATCCAATGTATTCAAAACCCAACATGCTCCTGTGTATATGTCCTGGGTTTAAAACAAACTCCCAAAATGTATACATGTATTAAGTAGGTTAACTACTATGATCATCATTCTAATTCCACCGATGTGGGGGTGGGCGGGAGGAACCAACACGGGATGAAAGACCGTCGTGCTACATACAACACCCAGGCTTTCCAACTCCTACTAACGCCTTCCTCGGTGAAAGTGGATCGTAGAAGACAGCAGTGTAGTTGACGTCCACTCTCCGATCTCCCCGTCTTCGGGCACCCCTTCCGGTTCCAGCAGGACATCCTTGTTCACGTTCATGGCTGCTCCCTGCAGAGGGATCCCTCCTCTCTCCCAGTATTTGGAAAGCGTAACAGTCTGCTCACAGCTGGAGAGGGGAGGGGAGGAAGAGGCTCTCAGGGAGGCAGGAGGGGAGCTGCCATAGGCGGGAGGAGACTGGGGAAGCCGGAATCAGTGATGAGGAGAAGCCTGACTCGACTGTATACGAGGCAGCTGGGATGGAGAAGAGGGCAGTCCGCGGTGAAGAGAATGAGAGAGCAGTAGTGAGACACCAGATTGAGTATGTGGCGTAACAGCCAGAGCTGCCGGTTTTGGAGCTAGGGAAGCGAACCAGGTTCGAGTCTTAGCGTGGGCTAAACATCCTCTGATTCTGGGCACATCACTTAATCTCCCCGTGCCTACGAGCAATTAATATGTTCTTGTGTAACGTAACTGGTGCTCATGTAAAGTGCACCAATACCTTCGGGTCGAGTTAGTACCCGATTTGCTTTGCCCTTTCTCTGTTTTCTTTAGCTGCCTGACACGCAGAAAGTACGGACGCAGGCTGTGTTGCTGTGTAAAAGGGTGCGTGGCCTGGAACTTCGGAAATGCCAGAAGAGATGGCAACCGGTACCCAGAAAGAGCCGTCTGGGTTGAATTGCGGCTGCGCTTGAAAATCAGGTGATTGTCCTGATGAGCTGAGGCCAAGCGTCTTGTGCTCCGTCCGGATTTCTTTTATAGACAGTTCTCTAAACGTGCTAGAAGTGCACATTGAGGGTAGGCGTGCCAGTGACTACGTGTCCTGGCAGTTTCTTAAACAAGCTGTCGGCATTGCGCAAAGGCAGCCGCTTGTTTAGATTTGCATCGCGCTTTCACTTTACAATAGCTGCCGCCCCACACAGCACTCGAGGGCTGGGGCAGCAACTATTGTAAAGTGAAAGCGCGATGCAAAAATAAACACGCACCGCCTTTGCCAAAGCCCCTAATGAAAAAAAAAAAAGTGCTTACAGACTAAATGAAGGAGACAGTATAACGCGGCAAGTAAAAGATCCAGTCCTGATGGGCGGCCACAAAAGGAGACAGGGCGGTAACTAAGAGGGACTAAGAAGCCTCATCAATCAGAAGACAGCATTTACCATGAACGATGACGCCAGCCAATGAAAAATATGGGCGGGGATTCCACTCCACTTCTAAAACATGCCCTAATACAATATGCCTCGCAGAGCGAGCAGCGCATGCGCTGCAACGCGAGGCTCGACCTAAAAAGGAAATCCGTTCTAAGTGCTACACATGTGGGCACAGTCTAACCGGGAGGGGGGAGGGGGGGTAAGGGTAAGAAAGGAAAGGAAAGGAAAGGAAAGGATCACAAATCCATCAGTGAAGCTGCAGCGTTCCAACAAATCTGTTAGCAAATTTTATACAAAGAATTGCACTTTGGCCATTTGCAAGTATTCAGCCACATCGTATATTCTGATGCTATTGCGGTGGGACTATGTTTCTACATCTTTATTCTTGGTGGTAACTTCCTTCAAAGGTTTGACTATAGTTTGCTGTTTGATCGTCTCTCCTGCACTGTCATCATCTAGATTCGATATCCGGCACACCGCGCCATTTAGGTTTACAGTGTGTGATTTCAAAGGCAAAAAGAACAATGGGGGAGAATGTTTGATTCCTTCAGCATTCCGGCCATCATTTGTTGCCGCAGCATTTTTCGCCCTAAGTGGGATGGATATGCCCAGACGTGGGTCCCTTGCTCACTTTGCCACTGGATTCAAGCTAGCCTGGCTGATGAGGGGTGTTACCCCGAAACCGGTCCCAGGATGCTTGTTTCCAGTCCAGGGAGGACCTAGCTTGACAGTTCTTGCTGGACTGTTCCCATGAGGAGCAGGGTCAAGACTGATTTGCATATGGCTAGGTCCAAACTGGGGTGACATAGTGAGCAAAAGAACGATGGATTTAACCCAGATCTTTTGACTGGGGGTGAATGTTTGGTTCATTTAGCATTCCGTCCATCATTTATTGCCGCAGCGATTTATAAAGGCAAACAGAAAAAGTGTCCAATTTCCCAAGTATTTTTGAGTCCAGCCTTTAGTTCTAGGAGTAGAGATCTAGTTTCACCCTCAGCACCCTGGGCCTGTACAACACCTGCTTCTGGCTGAACGGTCTCTGGCTCTCCTGTGTTCAATGTCAGCTTGCTTTGCCGCTGTGCAGCCTCCCCAATTTGAGGCAGTATATTATGTGGGTTTTAAGGCAACGTCAAAGTAATTGGGAAATGCAGTGTTCCACGAATCTCTCCAGCACAGCGTTTTACAATAAGCTACCCTGAGGTCACATTGTTGACTCAGGGGCATGTACAATTGCTAGAATGTTTTCTGAGCACTCACGTGGTCCTTGTAATCAACATGTCAACCAGTCTTCACCGAGCATATGTTTACTGTATGCGCATGAATGTATACATGAACAGACTCATTTCAAGAACTCCTGGTCTCTCAGCTTCCAGGTATAATGTATACACTCCCATAACATTCACCACATACAGTGTGGGTAAATTATGCCAGTGGTATCTAGCACATTCCAGATTGACTGCTGTGGAAGATCACTTGTGCAAAATTGGTGAAGACATGGATTTTAATGATTTCGTATTGGGTCCCCATCCAGTGAAAAATAAATGATTTTTGTCCACTTTAATATATGCCATCAGTATAGAATAAAGCGATACAAAAGGGGATGATGGACGGAACGTTTGAGCCAATCAAACACTCACCCCCAGTCAACTGATCTGGGTTTAATCCATCATCATTCTTTAGCTCACTCCACCACCCCAGTTCAGACATGGCCATATGCAAATCAGTCTGACCCTGTGCCTCATGGGAACAGTACAGCTCGAACTGCCAAGCCATGTCTTCCTGGACCGGAAACAAGCATCCTAGGACCGGTTTCTGGCATTCCAGCCGTCATCAGCCAGGCTTGCTTGAATCCAGTGGCAAAGTGAGCAAGGGACCCACGTCTGGGCATACCCCGCCAACTTAGAGGCGAACAAAGCGATACAAAGGGGATGATGGACGGAACGTTTGAGCCAATCAAACACTCACCCTCAGTCAACTGATCTGGGTTTAATCCATCATCATTCTTTAGCTCACTCCACCATCCCAGTTCAGACATGGCCATATGCAAATCAGTCTGACCCTGTGCCTCATGGGAACAGTACAGCCTGAACTGCCAAGCCATGTCTTCCCTGGACCGAAACAGCATCCTAGGACCGGTTTCTGGCATTCCAGCCGTCATCAGCCAGGCTTGCTTGAATCCAGTGGCAAAGTGAGCAAGGGACCCACGCCTGGGCATACCCCGCCAACTTAGGCTGAACAAGCTGATACAAAGGGGATGATGGACGGAACGTTTGAGCCAATCAAACACTCACCCCCAGTCAACTGATCTGGGTTTAATCCATCATCATTCTTTAGCTCACTCCACCACCCCAGTTCAGACATGGCCATATGCAAATCAGTCTGACCCTGTGCCTCATGGGAACAGTACAGCCCGAACTGCCAAGCCATGTCTTCCCTGGACCGGAAACAAGCATCCTAGGACCGGTTTCTGGCATTCCAGCCGTCATTGGCGGGGGTATGCCCAGACGTGGGTCCCTTGCTCACTTTGCCACTGGATTCAAGCAAGCCTGGCTGATGACGGCTGGAATGCCAGAAACCGGTCCTAGGATGCTTGTTTCCGGTCCAGGGAAGACATGGCTTGGCAGTTCGTGCTGGACTGTTCCCATGAGGCACAGGGTCAGACTGATTTGCATATGGCCATGTCTGAACTGGGGTGGTGGAGTGAGCTAAAGAATGATGATGGATTAAACCCAGATCAGTTGACTGGGGTGAGTGTTTGATTGGCTCAAACGCTCCGTCCATCATCCCCTTTGTATCGCTTTGTTCGCCCTAAGTTGGCGGGGTATGCCCAGACGTGGGTCCCTTGCTCACTTTGCCACTGGATTCAAGCAAGCCTGGCTGATGACGGCTGGAATGCCAGAAACCGGTCCTAGGATGCTTGTTTCCGGTCCAGGGAAGACATGGCTTGGCAGTTCGTGCTGGACTGTTCCCATGAGGCACAGGGTCAGACTGATTTGCATATGGCCATGTCTGAACTGGGGTGGTGGAGTGAGCTAAAGAATGATGATGGATTAAACCCAGATCAGTTGACTGGGGTGAGTGTTTGATTGGCTCAAACGTTCCGTCCATCATCCCCTTTGTATCGCTTGTTCGCCTCTAAGTTGGCGGGGTATGCCCAGACGTGGGTCCCTTGCTCACTTTGCCACTGGATTCAAGCAAGCCTGGCTGATGACGGCTGGAATGCCAGAAACCGGTCCTAGGATGCTTGTTTCCGGTCCAGGGAAGACATGGCTTGGCAGTTCGTGCTGGACTGTTCCCATGAGGCACAGGGTCAGACTGATTTGCATATGGCCATGTCTGAACTGGGGTGGTGGAGTGAGCTAAAGAATGATGATGGATTAAACCCAGATCAGTTGACTGGGGGTGAGTGTTTGATTGGCTCAAACGTTCCGTCCATCATCCCCTTTTGTATCGCTTTGTTCGCCCTAAGTTGGCGGGGTATGCCCAGACGTGGGTCCCTTGCTCACTTTGCCACTGGATTCAAGCAAGCCTGGCTGATGACGGCTGGAATGCCAGAAACCGGTCCTAGGATGCTTGTTTCTCGGTCCAGGGAAGACATGGCTTGGCAGTTCGTGCTGGACTGTTCCCATGAGGCACAGGGTCAGACTGATTTGCATATGGCCATGTCTGAACTGGGGTGGTGGAGTGAGCTAAAGAATGATGATGGATTAAACCCAGATCAGTTGACTGGGGGTGAGTGTTTGATTGGCTCAAACGTTCCGTCCATCATCCCCTTTTGTATCGCTTTGTTCGCCCTAAGTTGGCGGGGGTATGCCCAGACGTGGGTCCCTTGCTCACTTTGCCACTGGATTCAAGCAAGCCTGGCTGATGACGGCTGGAATGCCAGAAACCGGTCCTAGGATGCTTGTTTCCGGTCCAGGGAAGACATGGCTTGGCAGTTCGTGCTGGACTGTTCCCATGAGGCACAGGGTCAGACTGATTTGCATATGGCCATGTCTGAACTGGGGTGGTGGAGTGAGCTAAAGAATGATGATGGATTAAACCCAGATCAGTTGACTGGGGGTGAGTGTTTGATTGGCTCAAACGTTCCGTCCATCATCCCCTTTTGTATCGCTTTGTTCGCCCTAATTTGGCGGGGGTATGCCCAGACGTGGGTCCCTTGCTCACTTTGCCACTGGATTCAAGCAAGCCTGGCTGATGACGGCTGGAATGCCAGAAACCGGTCCTAGGATGCTTGTTTCCGGTCCAGGGAAGACATGGCTTGGCAGTTCGTGCTGGACTGTTCCCATGAGGCACAGGGTCAGACTGATTTGCATATGGCCATGTCTGAACTGGGGTGGTGGAGTGAGCTAAAGAATGATGATGGATTAAACCCAGATCAGTTGACTGGGGGTGAGTGTTTGATTGGCTCAAACGTTCCGTCCATCATCCCCTTTTGTATCGCTTTGTTCGCCCCTAAGTTGGCGGGGGTATGCCCAGACGTGGGTCCCTTGCTCACTTTGCCACTGGATTCAAGCAAGCCTGGCTGATGACGGCTGGAATGCCAGAAACCGGTCCTAGGATGCTTGTTTCCGGTCCAGGGAAGACATGGCTTGGCAGTTCGTGCTGGACTGTTCCCATGAGGCACAGGGTCAGACTGATTTGCATATGGCCATGTCTGAACTGGGGTGGTGGAGTGAGCTAAAGAATGATGATGGATTAAACCCAGATCAGTTGACTGGGGGTGAGTGTTTGATTGGCTCAAACGTTCCGTCCATCATCCCTTTTGTATCGCTTTGTTCGCCCTAAGTTGGCGGGGGTATGCCCAGACGTGGGTCCCTTGCTCACTTTGCCACTGGATTCAAGCAAGCCTGGCTGATGACGGCTGGAATGCCAGAAACCGGTCCTAGGATGCTTGTTTCCGGTCCAGGGAAGACATGGCTTGGCAGTTCGTGCTGGACTGTTCCCATGAGGCACAGGGTCAGACTGATTTGCATATGGCCATGTCTGAACTGGGGTGGTGGAGTGAGCTAAAGAATGATGATGGATTAAACCCAGATCAGTTGACTGGGGGTGAGTGTTTGATTGGCTCAAACGTTCCGTCCATCATCCCTTTTGTATCGCTTTGTTCGCCCTAAGTTGGCGGGGGTATGCCCAGACGTGGGTCCCTTGCTCACTTTGCCACTGGATTCAAGCAAGCCTGGCTGATGACGGCTGGAATGCCAGAAACCGGTCCTAGGATGCTTGTTTCCGGTCCAGGGAAGACATGGCTTGGCAGTTCGTGCTGGACTGTTCCCATGAGGCACAGGGTCAGACTGATTTGCATATGGCCATGTCTGAACTGGGGTGGTGGAGTGAGCTAAAGAATGATGATGGATTAAACCCAGATCAGTTGACTGGGGGTGAGTGTTTGATTGGCTCAAACGTTCCGGTCCATCATCCCCTTTTGTATCGCTTTGTTCGCCCTAAGTTGGCGGGGGTATGCCCAGACGTGGGTCCCTTGCTCACTTTGCCACTGGATTCAAGCAAGCCTGGCTGATGACGGCTGGAATGCCAGAAACCGGTCCTAGGATGCTTGTTTCCGGTCCAGGGAAGACATGGCTTGGCAGTTCGTGCTGGACTGTTCCCATGAGGCACAGGGTCAGACTGATTTGCATATGGCCATGTCTGAACTGGGGTGGTGGAGTGAGCTAAAGAATGATGATGGATTAAACCCAGATCAGTTGACTGGGGGTGAGTGTTTGATTGGCTCAAACGTTCCGTCCATCATCCCCTTTTGTATCGCTTTGTTCGCCCTAAGTTGGCGGGGGTATGCCCAGACGTGGGTCCCTTGCTCACTTTGCCACTGGATTCAAGCAAGCCTGGCTGATGACGGCTGGAATGCCAGAAACCGGTCCTAGGATGCTTGTTTCCGGTCCAGGGAAGACATGGCTTGGCAGTTCGTGCTGGACTGTTCCCATGAGGCACAGGGTCAGACTGATTTGCATATGGCCATGTCTGAACTGGGGTGGTGGAGTGAGCTAAAGAATGATGATGGATTAAACCCAGATCAGTTGACTGGGGGTGAGTGTTTGATTGGCTCAAACGTTCCGTCCATCATCCCCTTTTGTATCGCTTTGTTCGCCCTAAGTTGGCGGGGGTATGCCCAGACGTGGGTCCCTTGCTCACTTTGCCACTGGATTCAAGCAAGCCTGGCTGATGACGGCTGGAATGCCAGAAACCGGTCCTAGGATGCTTGTTTCCGGTCCAGGGAAGACATGGCTTGGCAGTTCGTGCTGGACTGTTCCCATGAGGCACAGGGTCAGACTGATTTGCATATGGCCATGTCTGAACTGGGGTGGTGGAGTGAGCTAAAGAATGATGATGGATTAAACCCAGATCAGTTGACTGGGGGTGAGTGTTTGATTGGCTCAAACGTTCCGTCCATCATCCCCTTTGTATCGCTTTGTTCGCCCTAAGTTGGCGGGGGTATGCCCAGACGTGGGTCCCTTGCTCACTTTGCCACTGGATTCAAGCAAGCCTGGCTGATGACGGCTGGAATGCCAGAAACCGGTCCTAGGATGCTTGTTTCCCGGTCCAGGGAAGACATGGCTTGGCAGTTCGTGCTGGACTGTTCCCATGAGGCACAGGGTCAGACTGATTTGCATATGGCCATGTCTGAACTGGGGTGGTGGAGTGAGCTAAAGAATGATGATGGATTAAACCCAGATCAGTTGACTGGGGGTGAGTGTTTGATTGGCTCAAACGTTCCGTCCATCATCCCCTTTTGTATCGATCAGTATAGAATAGGCATATTCAGAAAGAGAAGATGCAGAAAGAATCAAAGAAGCAGACCAAAAAATATTTCAAACAATGTTTAAAGTAATTGATAATGGCTTCCAAAAACTAGTGTAACCAATTAGCACCATAATGTCATGAATTCCTCCTTCTACTTAATAGAAAGCTAGGAACTTGGGAATACTGTTTGACTCCGTATTTTTGCTTTTCCCCTACGTCAACTCGGTGGACAAAAGTATCTGTCTCTACTGAAGTGAAATTATTCCACATCTCCAAAGCCACCATCAGATGTAGTTGACAAGAGTCCCTGTCCTTACATGACTAGTCTGCTTCAACAGCCTCTACTATGATCTTCCATAAAGCTTATCACCAAACTACAAAAACTACAACACCAGACAGATAAACTGTGCCAAAATCTCTCTAAATGCATCCACATCAGGTGCTTCCATTTAAAGCCATGATCAAATTCAACGTTCTCTGCACTGTCCATAAAGCCTGCTGGGGCAAGCGCTCAGAATAGTTGCAGAAACTGGCTTCTCAACATACCTCGGCCAGAAACCTGTCATCGTCCACCTACTTGATCCATCAGCAATCATTATGTGGCTTTAACATAGTTATTTGTATATTAGCGCAGGGCTTTAGAATGTGGAATGTCATCTGTCCTTCCTCGAAGCCTGATGATTTAGGAAACTCTAAAGACTGAACTTTTCAGACTTGCTGAACTCCTTACAGACTTGTTAAATTTATAAATGCACATAGTACACAATATAACTTGCAGTCAAATATTTGGAAATCTAAATCACTAAGGATCCAACTAGGTTCCACAGCGCTAACCTGGGACATATTCTAGATGAGTACAAAAGAGATGCAGCCCTTTGTTGATGTCTCCCCTTATCGCTGCTGGGTAGGGCCACATTATTCAAAATTATATCTGTGCCTAAATTCCTCTACATGTTTCAGAACACGCCACACAAGGTACCTGACGGATTTTTTGAGTAGTTGACAGTGTGACCAGACTGCTCCTATAGCGCCTCAGCTGCTCTCCAGGGGACCATACAAGGGCCTGATTGCCCTGCCCAGTCTACTGTTCTGCTATAATGCATCCCAACTGCTCACAATAAATGAATGGCCATTCTCCACCCAGCAAGAACTGGCACTGCTTTATGACGGATAGAAATAGGGACCCCCTCCCAACTGCCATGGAAACAGTACTGGGGGTATGGAGGAAAGCTAACCAAAAACTAGACTGAGGCACGAAACTCATGCTGGGAATCCTCTTAGGGGAATCAACGTTATTGGAGGTTCGCAGCTGCCTCAATTGCTGTAGCATTGCTGTAGGCTTTTGGAACATCATAGCTATTTCCAAGCTGGACATATGGGGGGAGGACGACATGGTATGCTTTGCTACGCTCCAGGCAGAATATGACTTGGCAAATACTCAGAGGCACAGATACCTACAGATGGGATATGCCCTTGCCAAATAAGGTAAAAACTGAAGGAGGTTGAAGAGGAAACCCCCCTAGAATGCCGAATGCTTACACCCCAAAGTAAGTACTCAAGCTAACGCAAATCCATAGAACACTCTTAGCACATGAGTCGGCCCCCCCTCCCGGCTCTCCAAGACCATTGGGAGCAAGACTTGGGAGTCCTATTCGACACTGACTTGGGGAGATGTGTAGATACTTCAGAGAGGTGGCAATATGGGCACGGTTTAAAGTGGTGCAACAAAACAAATTCCACCGGCATTCTACACTAGGATAAGACTGCTACACATGGTCAAAATAAACATTGGCACATGTCTAAGAGGCTGCGGCCTCCCGGGAACCTAGCTACATACGCTATGGGACTGCCCATGCATCCAACCCTTTTGGTCTGGATGCAGCGGGAAATAGAAGAGGCCACGGAAGAGGGTATACGTTTCACACCAGCACTGGCGATCCTGGGCATCTGGGGGGGAACAAACATTATTTAAATGTACTCTTTTGTGGTGCTCTGTTGCCCTTGTGGTTATTTCACCTTTGGAGCACCCCGAATCTGCCAACTGTGATAGACTGGGCCAGGGAGTTGGACTGGTGTCAGCAAGTAGAAGTCAATCTATAGGGCGAGGGATGCTCAAAGAAATTTAACAAAATATGGGACAGAAGGAGCAACTACATAGATGATAACATTTGTAACAAACAGAGGGAGATGAGTTGGAGAGATACCGATCAACCATGTGTTATGTTGTGTGTTGTATGCGTTTATAAACATATTTGGCAAATTTCAGCGATTTTATGCGTTTGATTTAGAAATGTAACTTATTTGTTTACCGTTGGGCTTTTATTTAGTGAATTTTATTGTTTTTTATGATTGCCTTAATTTTCTTATTTTCTGTAGGCAGATCCTCCGATTAAATGTCAGCTAAAGCATACCAAGCTGACATTACAGACCTCATAATCCTACCTTTGGTGATTTTTTTTTTTTACATGTGCAGTAATCAAGATCATTGTGGTTTTTTTTTTTTGGTTCAGAAATCCGTTATTGAATTTTGCAAGAAAGTAATAGAAAACAAGTAAAAAATATATATGAAGACCATGGCTACCATAAACACAGTTAGAAAGAAGAAGTTGTATCACATGCTGACATAAACAGTTAAAGCCGACTGTACAGTCCAAAGTAGTTGTACAACAATAATGTACATCACAGTAACCTAAATAATCAAATGAATAATTAATAATAAACTAAATCAAACCAAATTAAAGAGAAAAGAATATTTGTAAGGTTCTGGAGCAAGGAATGTTAAATGTAAGAACAACATGAGAATCTGACTAACCTTAAGTAGGATGGCGCCACTGCGGCACTATGCTCACCCACTCTCACAGCAACTTGCATAGAAGGCCTCTTCTACCCATGTCTTACAGGCTGTCAGTGTCTTGAGAGAAACCCAGCAGTTCGAGGCATATGAGCTGCAGAATATATACTTGTGCATAGATCGCCATCTGGTGTTGGGCTCGGATGTTTGCACTTTGTTGTTGTATTGGAAGAAGTTCTTTGTAGTCACGAGATAGGTGACTCCTCCTTAGGACGATAGTGCGCATGGGCATCGACTCCATCCTCAGATTGTTTTTTTCAGCCATCGGGTTCGGATGTAAATTGCTGCGCTCCGGGTCGGTGTCGTACTCGATCCCCCTTCGACGCGCAATCCCTCACCGCTCGACGGTATTGTTTCAATCGCGTTCCCCTTAAAAGCGCATCCAAAAATTCATCAAGACCTTCGATTCCGGTCGTCGACGCGGGCCGTTGGGCCTATCTGCGCCATCAGGCCCTGCAGTCAATGGAAAGAACTCCATTTAAAAAATGCCCCCTGTGTGGTGCTAAATTTCCACACACTGATCTCCACGAGGTCTATAATCTTTGCCTCTCTCCAGAACACGAGGACAAAGACTGCGAGGCCTGTGCTTCCTTCAGATCAAAGAAGACCATACGTGATCGCCGGGCTCGACGTCACATAATGTCTCGATCAACTACCTCGGCGCCGGACGACATCTTCGATGAAGGCCCCGATGTTCCAGAAGAACAAGAACCGGAGGATGAAGACATCAGCGTCTCCGAGGCAGACGAGTCAGATGCCAAGGATCAGATGGTTACTCCAGGTCAACGGATTGTGAGTACCGAGCTCAACACCCCTGCCCCATCTAAAACAAAAGAAAAAGCTCCGGTAACTCCTTCGCCTTCGGGCTCAGGTCGACACCGAGATAATACTTCAGATGCCCTGGCCTCGGGCCCGGCTCCGAAGCCCAAAGAAAAGCCTTCAGTCGGCTCGGGACCGAGTCAGCCACGTACCGGTACCGAAAAACAATGCCCGGCACCGAAACAAAAGCCGAAAACAAACACAGTGCCACGCCCGGTTACATCGGCACCGAAGAATGCTTCGACGCCGAGCCTTTCGGCACCAAAACACACCGAGGACAAGCCCTCGGACCCGAAAAAACACCATAAATCCTCTGAGCCGAAAAAGATTTCGGACTCAAACTCCACCAAAGCATAAGGAGACCAAGACCCCTCCTAAAGCTACAGAGACTAAATCAAAGCACCACTCGGAATCAAAATCGTCGGTGCCGAAAAAAGACAATGGCTCCAAAGAACTGTTTCAACCAGATCCATCGGATCCGAAACAAAAAACCCTACACATTGACCCCGTTACAGGTCAGGTAACAACAATACCACCTAAAAAGAGGAAATTGGACACCTCAGAAGCACCTGAGGTACCCTTCAAGAAGAAAGACCTAGCAACTTCACCTTTCAGACCCTCCTCTCCCCCTCCAAATCTTCCAACTATACCACTTTCTCCAGCACACTCTCCACTGCTTCCTTCTTCACCTGCACCACAAGATGATGAAGATGACTTTGGGGGTGGGGATGGGGATGGAGACCCACAAGGGGATGATGATATCCGCAGTATCCCACCACCTGACCCGTGGGAGGATTATGATAATGCCCCAGATATACCTGAGCCAGACTCGTACCCATCTAAACCATCCCCACCAGACGACAACATAGGTTTTGCGCAACTCATAAATAGAGCAGCCAAATATCATCGGGTAGAATTACACTCAGACCCTTTGGAGGAAGATTTTTTTATTAGAGATTTTTACACAATCACAAAAGTCAACAAGTACTTTACCTATGTTAAAAGGTATGATTAAACATGCCCCTGATGTGTTTAAAGACCCTGTCAGGGCTAGAGTTCTCAACCCCATGGTTGATCAAAAATATAAATCAGCTCCAAATGATCCAGCTTATATCAAGGGGCAGCTCCCTCTAGATTCTGTAGTAGTGTCAAATGCCCATAAACGGGCAAATTCCCAATCAACAGGTGATGCCCCTCCTCCGGATAAAGAATCTAAATTATTGGACGCATCTGGTAAACTGGTTGCGTCACAGTTGGCAAATTACTGGCGCATTGCCAACGCCCAAGCTTTGCTGGCCAGGTATGACAGGGCGCATTATGATGAGCTTGAGACACTCATGCAACATCTTCCAGAACAATATAGGTCTAAAGCTAACGACCTCATACAAGAGGGAAAACTAATTACAAACACCTCTATCAAATGTGCTCTTGATGCAGCGGACACAGCATCTCGTGCCGTTAACACAAGCGTTTTACTGCGCAGGCACGCATGGCTACGCATATCTGGTTTTAAACAGGAGGTGCAGTCTCAAATTCTTAGTCAGCCTTTTGATCAAGAACACTTATTTGGACCTACTGTAGACACATCTTTAGAGAAGATGAAAAAAGACACTGAAACAGCTAAGTCCATGGGGGCCTTACAGTCACTAACAACTAGTGGTTCCTTTCGTCGCTCCTTTTATAGGGGCGCCTCCAAAACCATTGGGACAGACAACACTTCTTCTTCCTACAAAAGCCCCACTCAAACTTCCTCTAACAGAGGATATTTTACGGGGGGTTACAGAGGAAATAACAACAAAGGAAGAGGCCGCGGTAATAACACCCGCACCTCCCCTACCACAAAACAGTGACTTCCCTCCACTCCCCCCAGACCATTCCACTCCGGTCGGGAAAACTATCACAGTTCCTACCTGTCTGGAATTCCATCACCACAGACAGGTGGGTGAGACAAATTATCCAGTATGGTTACTGCCTGGAACTCACTTCTACTCCCCCGCACATACCTCCCAAACAACGTCCAATGAACATCTGACACTTCTAAAACAAGAGATTCTCTCTCTCTTGCAAAAGCACGCAATAGAACTGGTTCCCCTACACCATCAAGGTACAGGGGTTTACTCCCTTTACTTCCTCATCCCAAAAAAGGACGGTACTCTCAGGCCAATATTAGACCTCAGACCGTTAAACCTGTACATACAATCCGACCCCTTTCACATGGTCACTCTCCAACAGGTCCTCCCACTGCTCCAACGAGGCGATTTCCTTGCCACTCTAGATCTCAAGGACGCCTACTTTCACATTCCCATTCACCCTGCTCACAGGAAATATCTACGATTTGTTCTGGACGGTCAGCACTACCAATTCAAAGACCTCCCATTCGGAGTGACTACAGCACCCAGAGTCTTCACAAAATGTCTTGCAGTAGTAGCAGCTCACTTGCGAAGACAACACATTCATGTGTTTCCTTACCTCGACGACTGGCTCATAAAAGCCAAGTCACGCAGAAAGTGTGTGCACCACACACACAAAACAATCCAGCTGCTGCACGACTTAGGATTCACAATAAACCTCACCAAGTCACATCTTCAACCGTCCCACACACAACAGAATCTAGACGCCACAATAGATACTTCAAAAGCCCTTGCATACCCCAGTCCAGTCAGGATAGCCAGCATGCAAGCTCTCATAACAAAATTTCAACCTCAACACTCACTACCAGCTCGAGTGTTCATGCAGCTAATAGGGATGATGGCCTCTTGCATTTTCATCGTGCCTTACGCAAGACTCCAAATGCGTCCATTACAGGAATGTTTAGCACATCAGTGGAACCAGACTCGAGGTCAGCTTACAGATCTGGTGTTGGTGGACAGCCGCACACATCACTCTCTGCAGTGGTGGAACCCACAAAACCTTTCCAAAGGGCGGCCGTTCCTAGACCCGGCTCCACAGATAGTGCTAACAACAGACGCATCGCTCACCGGCTGGGGAGCTCATCTCTTAAACCATACCATTCAGGGCACGTTGACCCCTCAACAGAAACTGCTCCACATCAATCACCTGGAATTACTGGCGATTTTTCTCGCATTAAAATCATTCCAAATACATCTCATAGGCAAAGCTGTCCTAGTTCTTACCGACAATATGACGGCAATCTACTATGTACAAAAACGGGGGGACACACTCTCTGCAGCTTTCACGCCTAGCGCAAAGCATATGGAGATGGACAATTCCTCAAAAAATATACCTCTTAGCAGAACATCTCCCAGGGGTACACAATCAAATTGCGGATCTGCTCAGTCGTCAGACACAGCAGATCCACTAATGGGAATTTCATCCCCAAGTTCTTCATCCGTTTTTTCAGATGTGGGGCCACCCAGACATAAATCTGTTCGCCACACATTTAAACGCAAAATGCCCAAGCTTCGCCTCCAGGTATTCACACCCATTGTCCAAAGGCAATACAATATGGATGAACTGGTCAGGCAGATTTGCTTACGCTTTTCCGCCTCTCCCGCTCATTCCATTACTTGTGCGCAAGCTCAAACAACAGTCTCTCACAATGATCCTGGTTGCTCCAACATCGGCCCGACAACCATGGTTCACAACCCTGCTGGAACTCTCAGTAGTTCCACATCAAAAGTTGCACCTTTCTCCAAAGCTCCTCACACAGAACCATGGACAAATAAGGCATCCAGATCCAGCTCAACTGAACCTAGCGATCTGACTCCTGAAATCTTAGAGTTTGGTTACCTCAACCTTCTGCCAGACTGTATGAATTTCATTAAGGAGGCTAGACGTCCTACCACTAGAGCGTGCTATGCAGCTAAATAGAAAAGATTTGTTATCTACTGTAATAACACAATCAATCCACTAGATGCTTCAATTCAAAACATTATTTGTTATCTTTTGCATCTACAAAAATGTAATCTGGCATACACATCTATACGATTACATCTTGCTGCCATAGCCGCTTACCTACAAAACAGACAACACTTGTCATTGTTTAAGGTACCTGCCATCAAAGCATTCATGGAAGGCCTTAAAAGGATAATTCCTCCCAGAGTTCCACCCTCTCCAGAGTGGAACCTAAACTTTGTCCTTACCAGGCTCATGGGTCCCCAATTTGAACCTTTACATAAATGTGAGTTACAATTTCTCACATGGAAAGTAGCTTTCCTTGTAGCAATCACATCTCTCAGAAGAGTTACTGAACTCCAGGCATTAAACATACAAGAACCATTTTTGCAAATACATTACAACAAAGTGGTTCTTAGGACAAACCCTAAATTCTTACCAAAAGTCGTCTCTGCTTTCCACCTTAACCAGTCTGTTGAGCTGCCAGTCTTTTTTCCTCAACCAGACTCAGTAGCAGAACGGGCTCTTCATACGCTTGACGTCAAAAGAGCTATCCTTTATTACATTCAAAGGACAAAAACTTTCAGAAAAACTAAACAACTTTTTGTAGCTTTCTCACTACCACATAAGGGCAACCCTATATCAAAAGCTGGAATTGCCAGGTGGATCGTTAAATGCATCCAGATATGCTATCAAAGAGCAAAGCGTACATTATCTATTCCCCCTAGAGCGCATTTCACATGCAAACTAGGGGCTTCTATGGCCTTCTTAGGGAACATTCCCATAGATTACATTTGTAAAGCAGCAACATGGTCTACACCGCACACGTTCACAAAACACTATTGTGTAGATGTGCAGGCAAAACAGGCTAGTGTGGGCCAGGCTGTACTAAGGACACTTTTTCAAACCACTGCAACAGATACAGGTGGCCACCGCTAGGGAGAGGACTACTGTAGAGTCTATGCACAAGTATATATTCTGCAGCTCATATGCCTCGAACGGAAAATGGTACTTACCAGTATGCATCTGTTCTTGGCATGTAGAGCTGCAGAATTATATACGCCCACCCGCCTCCCCGGGTACCTTTATCTGTTGCAGTGCTATCTTACTTGGATACATCACACATGGACATCTCTTTCTGTTTCTCAGAAACTCCATCATCACCCTTTATGGCGAAAAACAATCTGAGGATGGAGTCGATGCCGATGTGCACTATCGTCCTAAGGAGGAGTCCCCTATCTCTTGACTACAAAGAACTTCTTCCAATACAACAACAAAGTGCAAACATCCGAGCCCAACACCAGATGGCGATCTATGCACAAGTATATAATTCAGCAGCTCTACATGCCAGGAACAGATGCATACTAGTAAGTAGCATTTTCCTTACCTGCCCTTGGTCCCCCAAGTCTGTGGGGGGAGTTTTATATAGCACAAACTTGACCCGAGTCATCAGGTATAAAGAGCGCTTTACATGAGCACAAGTTTCGTTACAGATGGACACGTTAATTATTTTTAGGCATGGGGAGATTAAGTGATTTGCCCACAATCACAGGATGTTGAGCGCCGTTGCCGAGACTCGAACCTGGTTCTGCAGCTTCGAGGTCGACCGCTCTAGCCGTAAGGCTACATCCTCTCCCAGGGCACTGTAAAGACCACCTTATTTCCAGACTGGTACTATTGACTCCTTCTCATAAAGGGAATAAGACAGGCCTACATGCACACCGGTAGGGTGCTACTGAACTGTTGAGAGCTCCCAGACTTATGAGACCCATGAATCCTGTGACCACCGTGCGCTTGGTTACCATTGCCCAATGGCAGGTGAGTATAATAGGAATCGAAACTTTCAGTACTTCACATCAGTGATTGACAAACTTTGACCGGTAAACTCATTATTTGGATGATAATTTGCACCAGCATGATTACAACTCAAACCAATTCTCATGGTCTCGCACCAGAGCTCGGAGTGCAGTGGCCAAAAGCTTCTCCCCCTCTCCTGACTCCACCAAAAAGTAAGACTGTTCTCAACGCTACCACGGATATGATCCTTAAGGAGCTTTTAGGCTGCAATGCGAGAACCTGCGTCATCGTCAAGACTGACTTCGATGAGGGGATGCAAGGGCCTGCATCGGGAAAATGTTGCGCAGGCAGTGGTTCTGATGCAGCTGCGGGGTCGATGCAGTGTCCTTTGCGTCTGGAAAATCCTTACAGCTGAGGTGATGCATCTTTTCTACTCTGAGTTGCACCGTGGAGCAGAGGAGATGCAATGGTTCTGCTGGATCCACAGATGGGCTGGCAGAGCACCTTCAGGCCCACTTCCAAGGGTGCAGGACTGGAGTGGCAACACTTGGCAAGGTAGAACTAAGAGATGGCAGATTCCAGGTGCTGGGTTCAAGATTGTTAGAACCTTCTGTCCCTGAGGCTTTAATCAGGAGACCAGTCAACTAGCCTTTGTAGTCACTTTGGAGTCCTGCGTTTAATGGATGCAGGTTCAGTCCTCACCCAGGCAAGAGGGTAGCAGGTCAGCACGGCAGCAGTCCTTCAGAGCAGCAGTCCAGCCGAGAGGCAGTCCTTTCAGTAGCACTACATTCCTTCTTCCTGGCAGAGTATCCAGAGGCCCAGAAGTGTACTGAAGAGTTTGTGTCTGACGTTAAATATTTATACCTAGTGTCCTTCCTCTGGAAGGTGGAGGAAGCTTCTAGAAACTCTCTTTGAAGTGCTCAGGCTTCCGGCCTTCACTAACCTTGCTCCAGATTAACTGCAGGGGGTATGCAGCCCGGGCACAGCCTATTCAAGTATCTGTAGGAGTGTGCCCAGCTCTGCCCGGCCATCCTGCTAGTGATTGCCTATCCAGGCATACCTAAGCTCTCTATTGTGTGTGGCTGTCTAGGAGGAATACACCAAGCCCAACTGTCAGCTACACCCAGTCATGTGACCCAGAGACAGGCTACAGGCACTTAATGGCTAATGCAGGAAAGTGCCAACCTTCTAAAAGTGGCATTTTCAAAATTGTTATTTAAAATCAGGCTTTACCATGAGAGGATTTTTCATTACATTTCCAAAGACACCAAACATGAACTAGTACCTGTTCCAATTTGGAAATTACAGTTTATTAAATGTAATGAGGTAACTCCAATGTTATCCTATGGGAGAGGTAGGCCTTGCAGTAGTAAAAAATTTTTTTTTAGATTTTTCCCCTACCAAGACATGTAAAACTTAAAGGTACTTGTCCAACTTTTTAAATAGATTGCACCCTTCCCTCTGAGCTGTCCAGGGGC
Source organism: Calotriton arnoldi (assembly GCA_963921515.1). Taxonomy (NCBI): domain Eukaryota; kingdom Metazoa; phylum Chordata; class Amphibia; order Caudata; family Salamandridae; genus Calotriton; species Calotriton arnoldi. Next base: position 541,447 of record CAWUFW010002358.1, read on the forward strand.
TATCTTAGGGGTGACCTATGTTTTAAAAGAAGGTTTGGACCTGCCAAAAGGTTAATTTTGCCAGGTCCAGTTGGCAGTTTAAACGGCGCACACAGGCTGCAATGGCAGACCTGAGACATGTTTAAAGGGCTACTTAAGTAGGTGGCGAAATCGGTGCTGCAGACCCATTAGTAGCATTAGATTCACAGGCCCTGTGTACATGTAGTACCACCTGACTAGGGACTTACAAGTAAATTAAATATGCCATTTGTGGATAAGCCAATGTTACCAGGTTTTAAGTATGAGCACATGCACTTTAGCACTGGTTAGCAAAGGTAAGTGTGCAGAGGCCTTAAGCCAGCAGAAATCAGATCCGCAAAAATAAGGGGAGGACAGCAAAAAGTTTGGGGGAAGACCAACCACCCCAAGACTGACTGGTCTAACAAGTAAACTCCCCAGTCACTCTACACCGTTTATTTCTGCTTACTTATAATAGTTTGAGAACTACAACCATTTCTTTCTTCCCACAGAGCTCGACACGATCTCTACTCTATAAACATTACAATTTATCCCGTGCCCGAGGGTATGGTTTGGGAAAGGGTTCCTTATCAGGTTATGGGACCCAATGCAGTTGCCATTTGTTTTGAAAGTTTCAATGACTGATGTGTTTATTCCTTGTTCTACTTCGGATGACCGGGGCACAGAGACTGTAAAACACATGATGTTTGATTTACAAGCACATACAACCCTCGATAGTGAGGATCCTTATTTGAATGCACTCGGCTACAAAGAAATGTATTACTTTCATCACTATGCAAATTATTACATACTTCGAAGTACTTATCTCTGAGAAATATTCAGTTACACACAGTGGGAGCATTCTGAGGCTCCACTGCCCCATAGTCATCCCAATTTTTAAAATACATTTCCCTACTTCCCCAGTGAGGACAGGTCCCATCCTTCAGCTTTGTGTATTTTACAATGTCCAGGACAACTTCTGAAAACCTAATTACTACCAACAAACTGGTTTATTCAGAGGAGTTCAATCAGAATTCGGAAATCCAGAGATATGAGTATTGGAAAGACCATATCAAAGAGAAAAAATATTTGGGGAACCAAATATTGGCAAGTTCAAGGTAAAGAAACCCTATTGAGAGCATGCATTTTACCCAATGAAATTATTTTCCTGAATGAAACAATGTAGCAGACTACTTGTCTGGGGTTTGGAACTATGAAAGATCTTTAAAATCCTCTCTATACATAAGGTTGATTCAATACAGTTTAGCAATTTAGGGGCTGAAAATAAGCATATCAGACGCTGAGTTAAATAGCAAGACCCAAAATTGACTGTATAATTCTTCACTGTTCTCTCCTGAAAGTTTAGCCCTATGGGCCCCCTTAATTCCGACTCATGCATGCTTTGTTTTCTTTCAACACTCCTAGTCCAAAAGCGAATCGCCCTGATCCCCGATATAATAGACGCATACCTGTAGTTATTACTACGTATAATATGGGTAAGCTGTGCCAACGTTAGTTAGCACATTCCAGTCTACCGGCTAGGTAAATTTGTTCCTAATGAAAGGAAATGTGAATTTTTCAGATTTCCTCCTGGAACCACTCCCCACTAGAACTAATATATTCATATCAACTTGAATATATCCCATTTATAATGAATATCATAAATATTAAGAAAGAGAACCTCCTGAAAGAATTCAACAAATGGATAGAGATAATATGCAGACAGTTTTTAAAGTTATAGAGAAGGACATGCACATCTCTAAACGCGTTCATTCATTGAATAATATAATGTTCTCAGCATTAGATCTCCTCGAAGACTTGGGTATTTTACTACATGGCCAGGCTCAGTTGAGAGCCATAATACAGTTACATTGGGCTTAACAACCCTTCGAACAGGTTACGTGCCTTGTTAACTCCTAAAGTAAACAGTCATTTTTGAGCCCTTCAATTTGACATTACCACAGACGGCAGTGGCTAAGAAAGAATCCACCTACACCTTGTTGAGTATTGCACAAATAGAGGCAAATGCATTTTCTGTTAGTGACAATCCACCTGTTACATGGCTGATGCATGGAGTAATTTTCCTTCCGATTACAACTTTTCAATCTCATGAGTGCCAGACATATAAATTGTTAGGCAGGTACGAGAAGATGCACCATACACATTTATGGGATTTTCCTTTTTCCCACATGCTTAAATAAAGAGAGCATTGGGTTTATTGGTGTTTCCGGCTGCAGAAATCCTCTAAGTCACTCCTTACTGTGCGATTCTATTTCTTTTAATAGAATGTATAACCCTTTAAAGCTAGGCTTAAGTGGTGTCTGATCAGTAACTCCTGTTTCTTTTATCCAAATACACCACACACTTTTAAATAATGGTTCTTATTTAATGTTAACCAATTCCAGCTCTTGTGAGTTGTAGTCGGGCCAATCATATGCGATTACAGTTTATGAAAAATACTGTGTTGTGGTATGACCTTGTGTCATCCCCCACATCAACATGTAATCAGAGGTGTCCCTTGGCCTAGAGTTAATGCAAAGGACATGTGTTTTGACAAAAGTAGTAAACTTGTTGCAGTTTTATTACAAAAGAAGGTTGCTTTAACCACTTCGGCTGAGACCTACGACTTGAAAGCAGCTAGAACTGCTTCGGAGATAGAGGCTGTTAAAATACAATACCCAACTAATTTCATTGACTTTATCCATACAGTATTCAATGTGTCTAGCACAACTGGTATTGTACACTTTAAGAACATCAGATCTGGTCTGGTGACTGGATTTTAAGCTGTGTTTGGACTGATTCCCTAGTTATTTTCATTACTTCTTCTCAAGTGTTTTTGAAGAATTCCCCACCATCCTTCTAATAATATGTTTTTGTGGTGTCATCTTCCTGATCAGAAAAGAGTAACACAAGCCTCAACAATATAGAGTGACGCGTATCAAGCTGAGCAAAAGTGCCAAGAAACACTGGCACACTATTTAGAACATAACATAAATGGCTCTCTGAACTGAGCAAAAGCTGTATCTTGGCCGTCTGCTAAATGAAATCGCTGCAAGTGATGCCAGTCTTTTTGGTGTACAAGTTGCACATTTGAAATCGCCTTGGAACTACATTTGGAGCAACTCCCAGTGGCTTCCCTGGGCCTGGAGAAGCTCCTGTACCCCTGGAGTCACACTAAGTATTGAAGAGTAACATCTACCTATGATGCAAAATGCTTGTTATGATGAACTGGCTTTGCCGTTGAAGAGCTTGCTGCTAATTGGCTTGAACATCTGATATTTGAGCCACCACCTAATACACTTTCACCATATTTGAATGCTCGGGAACTCCAAGACTTCTTTAGTGCTCTTTTACATCAATTTTTACAAGCATATGGTGCCAAGCCCACGATGCCGATTCATCTTGTCGATCAATCATATGCTCCCTGTGATCCTGCTACTGTGGAAACTTCCATCGACAACTAGAGCTGGTTGTCTTATAACTCATTTGTGAAGAGTCCAATGCTGGAAAAGAGACTGCCTAAATACATTTATCGTACCATTTTTCCTTTTATAGTTTTAACCAAGCCGCATCATATGTCCCATTATAATAGCACGCCTGGTCTATTTAATGGTCAAATTGCATCTCTTCATTTATTTTCCTAACTGATGTACCGTTATGGCAATGTCTTATAATGTAATACAAAAGTTTAGAATTACTGCTTGAAATGTGCAAGGCTTAAAAGAAAAGTATTCATGCAATGCTTAATGCATCATTTTGTTGTTTTATGTACATAAAATGTTAACATATATTCATTTATGCTGGTTTTACTAATTTGTTTGTTTTAAATGTGTAGATTAAAATTTTCTTCTTTTAAGAGAATGTATTTTACTTAGTTTCTGTAGTTTATTCATATAAAACAGAAATGTATTTTTATGACGTTACCTATGGGTATTCAGTTGCATCCTAGTCAGATGTACAAGCCAGGGATGTCATGAACTCCCCAAGTCCGATTCCATTTTGAGAACGTTTGGTTAGTCTGGCTTCATAAAGGCTAAATTCATACTATGCTGTCCTTAACACATTACAGTCTGCACAAAGGCTAAATTGATAGTTAGACAACACTTAGGTTTAAGACTCACCCATGCTTTGTGATTTCAGACCCCAGGACAAATTCTGTTTTCTTTTATATAATTGTTAACAGAGACTCATCACTTCCACTGTGTTTTTTGTTGATGTGCGTATAAGTGATGTATTCATATCCAAAGTAATACTTTTGACAGTGCTTTGACCTTTATAGAAAAAAAATGCTGCCCTTTTTTTTATATTATGTGTGTGGTACAAAACATCACCACCTTCCTTGAGTTGGGCCTTAACTCAGCAACAACAACTGCAGTCATCAAATAAGCCACAGACTCCCGTGGATGTATGGCAGTCCTAATATTCAAGTTCTTGAGTCGGTAGTTAGAGCAAGCAGAATCACTATTTATTGCTTTCCGTTACCAACAGGATGTGGAGTAAAAGTCTGGCCAACTATTGTTAAAAACAATTTATATAATGCATATAAAGTAACTGCTAACTTCGCTAGTGCCATTTTGTTAAATCTCTAGAGTGATTTAAAATGCAGCTGAATATATTCTTTGTTAAATATGGTCACTGATACTTTAACAACATACTTCATTTGGATGACACGCCTGTTGTATTCTGTTTGTGATGCACACACCTGCTGTATTCTGATTGTGGTGCACTTCTCACCTTGTCTAGTTCACTGGCAAAAGTACCAGTAAGCCCCAAGAGTACAGATAAAGGGTCCCTCTGAAGTCCTTTGAAATTCACTCCCTGTTGTCTCAGAAGGTCATAGCAATGCCGTCTGCTCTTCTACCTTCTTTCTTTCCAGTGGATGGTGGGGCTTGAACAAGCAAGTGAGTACCCTCGCACCCATCGTAAGAGCTTGCCGATAATGGATATCCATTAATGGGCACTCAACCACAATGTATCTAATGTTTAAAAAAGGCGGGGTGAGTGCCTTGTTAGCCAAACAAATAGTTCATTTTATATAGAACAGTGATTCTTAACCTGTGGGCCGGGGACTCCTAGGGGTCCGCAAAGCCTTCTCAGGGGGTCCGTGACTGCTTAGAAAATTAAATAACTTACTAGTAAAGTGTATATAAATAAAGATGTGACATGTAAAATAATTTTTTTTTTTAAACGTTCTGTAAATGTGAATGAATTTGGAATTGGTGGCTAAAAATTAAGTTGGTATCCTCAGGTTGATTTGTGGGAGCAGTTCAAATGCATCAAACAGAATACAGTATGGATGGTGAGTGATTGCAATTGAATTTAGAAAAGTTCCAACCTTTCCATTAAATTCTTTTTTAATATTCATTTGTGAATTAAATAAAATATTTAATCATTTGTGTGTTTATTTGATGAATGCTTGTTTCTGTATTTTTTGTGTATTGTTTTGTGGTTCAAATAATTGAAAATGCTTTGCTGGATTCCCCGCCTTCCAGTAATGTCTCAGTGGGGGTCCCTGGATTCCAGTAATGATTAAGTAAGGTTCCATGGAAGTCAAAAGTGTAAGAACTGCTGCTCCAGAAGCTTTTTCCTTCTTCAGGCTTTGGAGACTTCTGCTCGCTTAAAGCTTGCAAAGAGCTCTTGACTTAAGTATGCCACTCACTTGCTGGAATGGAACTTCAGTTTCCCAGTAAAGTTTAAGTACCATCTTTACTAAGTTCAGCTGAGATGCCTCAAGCACCTCCAAATGATTCCATTACATGCCCAGTGTTAGATAAGGCTTTCGAGGTTCTTCTCTTCCATGAGTTGGGTAGGTTGAGCATCACAGTATCTGTCATTAAATCTTTACAACCTCCCTTCAAAGCATACATATGTCTCTTAGTTTGTAAACTTTCTGTTCAATATGTTCGGGGTTCAGAAGCCCCTTATTCTGGGTCTTATCTGGCTGTACAAAAATTAAATCCGTACAAAATAAATAAATAAAAACTTAGACTTGGAACTGAAGGGCACCGAGATGTTTCCCAAAATAAAGGGTTCATGGCTAGTTATTGCCTATTAGAAGGAAAGATTAGTTACTGTTGGTGATGTTTTACATTTACCTAAGACGTAGTCAAGATAATATTCACTGAGGCTTTCCGAACGTCGCTGAGAAATCTTACGTTTGTACATTCCGGTTGTGAAAGGGGCCTTTTGTGCATATTTTACCTTCACCTTCCTTGCTGTGTTACGACTATAGTTCTAGCTTGGCTTGCAGGATTTCTGCCCTTCTTTAGTTTAGATCTCTGAAACGTGTTTCGGCTCCTCCCATTGCCTCCAGATTTCCCAAGTTTGAATATATGACAATGCCTGTAGATAGGTAGCTGCTCTGTTCCAACTTAAGCAACTAACATTTTGTGCTTTTTCTACATAGTCAATTTAAGACACCTCACAGTGTGATTTACGCACACACATCAAGGTGTCATCAGTGAATTGTAGTTGCCTGCTTGCACTCTGTATAATTGAACACTCATGGTGCCTGTTTGCGGTTGCCTTGCCTAATGAGCTGCCTCCGGTGCGTAAGGTGCTAGAGATATGTGCAGTTCTCAGACACCACAGGTTCCGAAAGAGTGGTATGTATGCAGTACCTAGCCCTGGCCTAGAACAGTGCTGGTTGTTACTCTTCTTACATGAATACAGACACGTATTACAACACGCTAACTTTTTCCATCATCACCTCCTTGCTTGTACTTGGATGTTTTTAAACTGCTTTCACTGTTCTTAATTACAAAGTACAAATGCAGGCAGAATTAGCCCCACCAAATAACCATTAATATGACACATCATGGCTGCCAGCCAAACAAAGCTCCGGTTAAGTGAGTCTCGCACCCCAACTCCACAACACATTATACCTTTAGAATCGCCAGAGTTTTATGTTTTTACATCCACATTAATATGGAACTTTAAGAGTGTATCATTCAGAGCCAGAAGGAAGAATGTAGAAGGGAAAATAAGAGAAATAGGAGCAAATGAGGGTCTTTGGGAGAGGTTTGAGGAGTTTGAACGCACATAATCGGTGTACAGGCGTCCCTTTTTAAGTCTTTTTTTTACCATGAAGCTCTGCAATTGACCAATTGCTAACAGTTTGCATAGTTGGCCTCTTTCAGCGGTTGGCTTTCTTCTACGAGCCTCAGTCTGGCATTAGCTTGAGACTTTGTGCTTAGCCCAGTGGAACATTCACCTCTCACCTAATGCAATTGGCTGTTTGAGTGTTTCCTTCCGCCTCAACTCCAGTGCTTGCAATAAACTGCGTGAGGGACCACTTTGACTATAGCCCTCTCTGTCTGCTCCTGCTAGTTCCCTCTTGAGGGTCTCCTAATGTGCTGATGCTGCGTGCGTTAGCACATGAATGCAAATCTGTTGGCTTTGCCAATGCTTGTTCTTAAATGAGGAAGACTCTGAATTTCCTACCATCCATATTTTACTTCTACAGTTCAAATGTAGCAGTTAAAACAGCAACAACATAGCGAACAATCGCTAGGAGTCGAAAGTAAAGATCTTTAATGTAACTCATGAGTTATTTTTCAAGCCATAAAGGAAAGACTGAGCCACAGCTACACAAGTGAAGACCTAGAGCCTAACATATACACCACCTTCTATCTCGCTGGGTTCCACATTGTGGAGAATACCCTTTAAGACTGACAGTTCCTTGCATACTTCACCTATTGCATCCCTCTCCCCACTATCTAGCTTCCTTCCATTAGTGTCCACTTCAGATAACATCTCCCTGTGACCTCTTGTGTCTTCTTGTACAGATACTGTCACCTGGTTTGTCCCCAAGTGATGTCATCTTTCCCCTGGTCAGGAGTTGAAAAAAATGTTTCATTTCACTCCTTGGTTATTCTTCTGATACCTTAGCACTAATTAATTGAGTGCTACTCTTTCATCTAGCAGTCCAGTGAAATGCAAAGCATGGACAATGTCCTGTCACGCATCTCTTACCCTCCTGCTCACTCCTCTGCGTTCCTGCATAATGTATCTTAAGAGAGCGGATTTGTCAGCTCCCCACTGCATAGTTAACATTTCTGTGGACATCCTCTGTGCACTCCAGTACAGACTGACCATGGGATTGACTACATGGCCCACCTCCCATCTTGTTTCAGTCTCTGCACCCGCCAAAGCTCAGTTGGTTATCAAAGATACATTCACTGCAAAATTGATTGTCCCCTACAGAGCTTCCTGGTGCCCGCAACTCCCTTAAGCGGTTTATGCAGACAAAGAGCAAATCTGCTAAAGGAGTCTTGGTTACCTAGATCTTTGGAACTGTGTCTCTTTTGTCCTTGCAGATCTCTTGACATCCTTAAGTCTCTACCTTGCAATCTTTAGATTGTGCTAAAGCCGTCAATAGAGCACAGTTTATTGCCAGACGCATTGGTTCACTTTACAGCAAGGCAAATCAGGTTCTTGCTACACCATAGGTGGCGTTCCTCAAATGACACAGTACATCTCCCCTGCTCCTTCCACTGGGGCATTGCTAAAATGCACGTTCAGCATACCTAGGAGAGTTGGCAAAGACAGTAAGTCTGGATTTGAACTGAAAATGTAAGTGAGACCTCTTTGCTTGGCTGTAGCTTGTTTTAACCTTTTGAATGCAGCGGACAAGAAGTCCACGTCGTCCGCATTACCTCTGGAATGCAGAGGACACAAATGTCTTGTCCTATACATTCAAAGAGAAAATGCCCACACCAGAAGGATTTTATTTTTGTTCAAAGATATTCTATTGTTTTTTAACAAGAAAAGACACATCAACAAAAGCTTCAACGATTCTTTCAATGCCAAATCTCACTGCTCCCCTCTACCCTCCATCGCTCCGCTTCCCAACCCATCCCCCCGTAAGTCCAGTGAGAGGCCCCAATAACACTTTGGTGGCGAGAGGGAAAACAATGATGGGGCTGCAGCCAGGTGTTCAAAGGGTCAGCTAGTATTTGGGTATTAGTCACATAGAAGGTTCTAATTTACAAGGTAAGGCGCAGGCCTGGATCTCTCCGATTTTGGACAGCCATAGACAAAGGATTATATTTTTGAAAAATAATGTTGGGATGCAGGGAATAGCTTCCCTCGTGTCTCAACATGGCCTTTTTCATGCAGTGTGATTTGCAACGCATGCAGTGTGCTGATGTCATACTGATTGAAAGTTGTTAGTCTGCGCCATTAGCGCTGATTTGTTTTAGTTTGATTAGGTCTTGGGCGTACCTTACTGCCCCAGGAACCAATCAAGCGGGAGAGGTACTACTGGAAAGAGGTCATTCTCCTTTGTGGATTCCTGCTTTTTTGAACCCCCCTCGAGGCAGATTATGGCTTTATCCTCCATTCCAACTCCCCAAATCACTTTCCCCCGCCTGCCTAAGAGGCCAGGTACAAATAAACAATAGGGTGGTTGCCGGCCCGTCCACAACCCCAGCCGTAAAACGCCAACAGACTTTCTGACCCCTGGAGCCTAGAGTGTCCCCATCCCTATGCCAAGCAAGAGTGTGTATTTTGACATATGGGCTGGCAGAGAGAGGCTTAATTATAATTTCCTGTCCCTTGCAGTGGTGAAGGACTGCACTATTTGGGTTCTTTGTGGATATTTATGAAACCTAGCGACCCCGCCGAATTCTGGGTGCTCTGGCGTCTGTGAATCCTACTACGTGTTCTAAATTTTGTTACCCAGAATGTCTTTCACACCTCTAACTTTGGATAAAATCGACTGCCACGTAGAAAAACGCCAAAAATGTGATATTTTATTCAACTGCTTATTTCTGAAAGCTGATAAGATGTTAATCTTAGCACAGCAAACCTTTTGTTGATCTTAGCACAACAAACGTTTTGTTGATGCTATTTAAAAAAAATAAAAATCGGGCACCCCACTCCCCAAACAAAATGTTGCTATGATTTTGGCTAGTTTCTCGGTTCCCTCCTGAGGAATCGGCAAAGCTGGAGTATCTTTACAATTCCCAACATAGGGTAAAAAGGACGCAGATTTGTTCCGGCCACCTTTTGTGGAATAAGGTTTACGAAGGCTTAAGCTCGAAGGGACTCAAAAAAAGGCCTCAGTGTTTGTAGCCTCCGCAGGTTTGCGGTTGAAGGCAGCGTGATATTTCTTTGATAATTGTCCTTGCGTCTGCGGTTTGATGCCGCTATTGATGTCTCTTTTACTAGATTGATGATCCCATATTAATGAATAATAAAGTTTTGATTGAACCAAGACCATTTTGGCATATAGTTTCTGTGGGTAGTCTTAGTAAGAAATGGCTTCATTTATCTGAGAAGGAAGAAGCCAAATTGTAGTGCTACCTGGGGATAGCGACAAAGAGGAAGCTATCAACATAACCACATTAGTTCTGCAGCGGGGTAGGATAAACTCCGATTTACCCAACACAACGGGCCAGGGTTGCTGGTCATTGATTGGGTTATCGACCACTAGCATCCCAATTTGTGACAAGTTCCCTTTTACGTTTTTTAAAATCCTGTCAGTGAGAGATTGTTTAGCAGTAACAGACACAACGTGTACTGTTTTTAGCTCTTCGAGTTGATATGCTTCCTGTCTGTTATTGCACGAGGGTTAATAATGTTGCACATTTTGACTAATGTGAGGGTTATTAAAATGAAGGCAAAATACTCGTTCAATCTAGCCGCCTGCTTGGTATAATCAAAGCAAAATAATGGACGAAGATCTGCAAAATCATTACAATATTTGATTGCTAAAATGGTTCGCTCAGCAAAAATGGTATTTATAGCGGAGAGCCTGTGATTGAGTAGTTGTATGGATTTGTTGAAGCAGTGAAATATACAGACCTGCACCAGCCACTAGTGTCTAATTTATTTGGTACCACCCCTTCTAATGAAATTATTCAGGTCCTGCATAAAAAATCACGTAGTAACTTATTTTGTTTAGTTCATACATTGACTCGTTCGTCAATGGTGGTATTCTTCCCTACCAGTAAACGTATACAAAGTACTACTTAATTCATACTCTGTTAGAAGAACTAAGACCACAATATTTTAATTTTGGGAGAATTGGCAAACAGCTAGAATTTCTACCCTTTAAAAAGTAGATTATATATCAGAATGCTTATCTTTCACCCCCCCCCCCCCCACAAAAAAAAAAACTCTTGCTCTTCAGCCAGGGTAGGACGTTTCCTGACGGTTGTTGACCTTAAAATGTAAGATATCATGGAATGCCAGTCTGCTGTCGTAGACGTGAAGTCCCGGTGTTTAATAATTTCCCTAGGACTACATTTGTGGCATTTTCAAGTGACTCCAGCGATGAGAATCCTACTCGTGATTTTAATTTGCCAAGCGTGGGGCTAGAAGTGCAAGCTGTTTTACACAACACATTGTTCTTCTGTTCCTTACATATGCGAGAGACAATGCAGGAGGCTTGTATCGGTGTAACGAATAAATTAGGTAGCGCACTGAATAAAGAAATAGTGTGACATGTAAATGGTGCAGTTTCTCATAGATAAGAACATCGAGGCACAGAGAGATAATTATTTGCCCAGTTTAAGGAAAAGGCTTCGAAAATGTAATTGTAGGTCACAGCACTCGCACACTACTTTTTTCTGGTTTAAATTCTGATAATCTTTTGCATCCCACACAGAATGCCACATCTATTTTGCTTCAGCTAAAGGCTATAGTATGCTGCATGTTAGAAGAGGTACCAGAATTGACCCATTCATTGTCCTTGCTTGACTGAGACTGCTGGCTGTCTATAATGGTTTTGTGGAGTACAGCTCCGATCATTCACCTGTAACAAAGCCTTTTCACTTCACCTTTTGAGTATGTTGTAATAAACTTGTAACTGTATGAATACAATCTCTTCTGGAGAGGTGCATGCCTACGGCTGTAACTCAACACAGGAAGACTGGCTAGTCTTTGATGCCTGACCCTTTCCCCTTACCTACTGCCACAAAACAATCATATACTTGTAAGACGTTTTAAACAACCGGGGGGGGGGGGGGAGGAAGGGGGAGGGTTGTTGACTGGAATACTTCAGCCTTCCTGCAAATTCAGCTCCTTCTCAACTTTACCTAAGATGAAGCCTGCGTATGTACTGCTCATCTGATTGGCCAGAGGCATCTAATTGCAACTGTGCAATTGGGTTTGGTTGCTCGGTCACAGCTCCCCAGTTGTAAATACAGGTCCTTTGAAGCAACTAGTTTCAATCAGTTTGAACTAGAAGAGAGCTTTCCAGAGTGTCTACTCAGCATGCTGTTGAATCCATCTGGCTTGGGCTCAGCTAGAAAGGAAGTGCTGTTTAGAACCTAACCTGGCAGGATACAAAGCCGGACACACTTTCTGTAAAAAGATATGTCTGTCCCATGATGCCTTAGAGCGTCCCCTGGGGGACAGCTGCGTAAAACCACACGCTTTTAAGCTACAATTGAGAATTACCAGCGGCATTACTTGACGAGCAGAAAATATAGTTTGGAATATCCTCCTGCAGTCCCTACTCTGGTTCCATTCCCTGGAGTTTTCAGATTACTGGGCCTGAAAATGGGAGAGTAGATTAGGGTGATTTCTTACCCAGTGCTGGAGATCCCTGATAGAACTCCTCTTTTGGCTCGGGCTGCTTTTTTCAGTGTGGTTGATATAGATTTCTTACAGTTGTCATTATGTAAATAAAAAGTTTTGAATTGGTAGAGGTCTGTGTACTTTAACTCATAGGAAAAAGTCAAGTGCCTCCTAATTACGTGCACATTTACACATAAATTGTATTTATGTAAAGCAGCTTTTTAATGAGACTTTTTGATAAAAATATAACATTCTTAATTGCACGAGTTTTCACTGCGCACGTCCTGCTGCACCTGAACTATTGTTTTACGTGTTTATTAAAGAGATAGGAAGTGAACATTAATGATTGTGTCTGAGTTGTTTTCTGTCGCATCTGGCACCATCCTGCTCACTCCCGCCCCCTATGCACTAAGCCTTGATTGCTCGACTACATTTACCACCGTAAAAGCCAGAAACCTGCGGAAGCCAGTATAACTTTTGCAACTCCCAATGCAGAGCCCTGGACCAGTAGGGAGAAAAGTCAGGGTTACCTTTGAAACTTTAAACATCTACATGACTTGGAGAAAAAAACTAACACTCTGCAACCGATTCACAAACTGCGTTTCTAGTTTGTAAAGTAGTACTAAAAGAGTACTAACTCAGGAACATAGCTACTATTGGTTCAGCAGGTGTAGTGACACATAGCTCAGAGCGGCCCATTCAACCCTGATAATTGCTGTATTTTACTACCCCGACAGCAGTCAACGGGCCATTTCCTTTGCTTGCTTGCACCAACAGTCAACAGGGCCATTTCCTTGCTTGCATCAGGGCGTATGTCATCCTTGTTACGCTACTGTACTTACTACAAAAAGCAATTCACAAAGTTATGAGGGCCCCCAAAGTCAGCTTCCGACAGCCTTTCTGTGTCGGAAAGGCCAGCACAGGCAGGCTGTCGGAATCGGACATTGTAATCCCTCGGGTGGAAAGAGCCGCCCTTGGGATTACTGGAGGCTTTCTGAATGGCAGGCAGGCTCTCCAAGCGAGTCGGAAGCCATTCGGAATTCCAAATTCGGAAATCCAGACGACTCCATCCAAATGGGTCGGGTCGGAAATGAATCCGAACAGCTGATTACGATGCCGTAGGAACGGCTCTGACCAAGGGTCGGAGCTGTTTACTACGGCATCGTAATCTGTCCATTAGTCGTAAAAATGGGAGGGACCAGGGAGAGTCACTGGAAGATGGGGACTACTTACTACTAAAAGGGAGGGGTTTAGGGAGGGCCAAGAAGGGGTTTAGGGAGGAACAGACACTCGCCCAAAAAAAAGAATAAGTCCATTGATATTCACAAACTGCAGATCTAAAGTTACTACTGCTAAAAAGAAGCCAAAACAGTCATAAATATACTCCAGATCAGACCTGTAGTAAATCCAGCACCACACATGGCCAGCCACACTGGTACTGCAACACCCTCCTATAGAAGATAATGTAAAAACAACAAGGTGATGGATGGAGTGCTTGAATTAATCTCAGCCAATGGTAGTCGCTTGGGCTGCCCACCATACCACCTTAGTGTGGATCCAGCCATATGCCAAAATCAATCTTGACCCTGCCTCTCATGGGAACAATCCAGCCCAAACTGCCAGGTCCTCTTAACGATGGAATGGGATGCGGCCCAGAACGATTGCCAGTGGCCTAGATTAACTCAAGAATTTCATCCATCACTTTGTTGTTATTCTGGTTGACGCCCTAAGTGTGCGAAAATGCCCCGACATGAGTTCTGTTCTCACTGTGCAACTGGAATCAAGCTATACCTGGCTGATGACCCTTATCAGGGCGATACCGGTCCTAAGTTGCTTATGTTTTGGTTCAGTAAAGACCTGGATTGGTAATTCAGGCTGAACTGCTCCCATCGGAGCATGGTCAAGACTAATTTGCATATAGCTGGGTCCAAACTGAGGTGGCATGGTGGGCGAAAAATGATGGCTTGGGATGCGGCCCGAACGATTGTCAGTGACTGAGATTAATTCAAGCATTCCATCCATCACCTTGTTGCAATAGAAAATAATGAGACAGGTACTTAAAATACAACACCATAGGGAAAAATACAATATTTCAGCTTAAAAAAAAAAACACATTTATTTTAATGTTAAAAACATTATATATTTTAATTGGGGATAGGAAGACATTGGGGAATGAAATGGAGATGAACATGTCTAAAGTAATTTTGCACTGAGAATATACCACTTGTCTTGTGATAACACTTACTGCACTAATTGTAAGATCTATCTTTGCTGCTGGTTTTTCGTATTTGTATGTTTTTAAGAAAACCAATAAAAAATTGTTATAAAAAAACATTATTTTATGCTAAAATATTTCAATAGCTTTTTTAAATTTGAATGTAACTTATTTTTTAAATGAATTAATTCATAAATTCTATAGATAACATTTATAATTTTTAAAGCATATGTAAATATAAACAAATCTTGAAAAAATAATTCTAATTTAATATGCGTAAATATTAAATTCAAAATGAGCTAATAGTATAGTAGCATTTTATTTATTTATTTAAAATGAACTTAATAAATATATGATCTTTATTTACGTTAATATTTAACATAAAATAATGTTTGCTATTTTTTTAATTTTTTTAAGTTTGATGAACTTTATAACGCTTCCCTATAATTTACCATAAGTAGTTCTCCGCCCTGGTGGCGGAGAAGTCTGCTTGCATGTGAAAGCTAGTGGTAGGAGGTTTACCCTATTCACTTAATTTTGAATTAAATGCTTAATTAATCTCAATATGTGAAATGGACTTATTTTTACAAATTTATTTAAAAAAAAATCATACCTAAGGTAAAATGTTTATATTTACTTATTATGTATTACAAATTACAAAAAAGGTATGCATAGAATTCATTTACATTTTTTATCTTTTTATTTTACAGAGTTTTATATAGCACATTCTTGACCCGATGGTATCGGCTATCAGAGTGCTTTACACGAGCACCATTTGCGTTACATGAGGTCACATTCATTTTTGTTAGGCACGGGGAGATTAAGTGATTTGCCCAGAATCACAGGATGTTGAGCGTCCTTGCCGAGACTCGAACCCGGTTCCCCCGCTTCGAGGTCGACCGCCCTAGCCGTTAGGCCAACTCCTCTCCCCAGTTAATTTTAAAAAATGAGTTTGATTTATTTTTGATTGTAAAAAAGCTATTAAAATACGTAATGGTAAAAGTTATTTTTCATTGATTATACAACTTTTCACATTAAATTCAATGTATATAGATTTTTTAAAAGTCCAAATAAATTTATTTTAACATTATGTGCTCAGGGTTGTTTGCTATGAGGTTCTATAATAAGTCCCTGCCTCCATTATTTTCATCATCATTTAGCTTTATTTCGGTTAAAAACCATAAAAGCATTGTCAAAAACTGACGGCACATATCAAAACCCAAAATCAATTTGGTACCATAGAAAACGTGGTCCGGTAAGTAGCAACAGCAAACATTATTTAAACATTATTGTACGGTTTTGCTCCTCCACTACAAATTGATAAAATTAGGGTAGAACATAAAACACACAACAATCTAAAAATATTAAATACAATTCATTCTATGCATTTAAAAATAGCTAATGCAATCATATTCTCAAATATAAGCCCTAGGATATAAACATGCATTATAGTTCATATACTGTACAGCTCTCATGCTGGTTCAGCCTGATCGTCAGCACCTCTAGGAGGCATAGACTTCTGACTAGACCTAGAGGCCATCTCATACCTAGATATATTCATCACAAGGGTATTATTACACAGATGCGTTAGGTTAGTTTAGAAACAGATGAAATGGATAATAGTTAGTCTCCTCCCTCATTCAGTAGCTTCCTCCTTATGCCCTACATACAACCCAGTAACTTGGCAACTGCACAGACTATCACTTGTCTGGTATCGGATCTGAGTAAGAGTAGGGCATCATCGCAGTCGCGCGTCCCTAGCTGCTTGCATAATGGTGTAAGCCACTGTGCTCTAGGACGAGAGTAGGAGGGGCAAGCAAATAAAACGTGCGCTGGAGATTCTGGAGCAGTAGTACACAAAGGGCAGAACAGTGATGTCATTGTGGAGGTTGTACCATGAACTAGTAAGTACATTAAGGGAGAGCGTGCCGAACCTAAACTGCATGTATAGTTTCCTGTTTGAAGATGTCTGGATAGTAATCTAGGTAGGGTTCAAGGAGGTCAACTGATTTAAAATCTGGAAAATCCGAGCTTTACCGGCCCTCATTTGACCTGGTAGCTGCTGTCTGGGCGACCCAGCTCCATTGTTGCAATTTAATTTGATCTTTACTGGGAAATGAGGCTGGATCCCTATTTGCCCACTGCTCCTCTAGCCCATCTTGTCTAATAGAAGTTTGATGTTCTTTAGCCAACCTAGCCTTTTCTGCTTATCTAGGGAGATAACTTCATCTAGAGCCCTCGCGTAGGAGATTAACTCCGGGGTGGAGCAGATCCTCCGCCAAAATAACAGTGGACGTAACATAGCCTTATCGGCAATCTTTTTATTGCCCAAATCAAGCCTTAAGGGATTCGAGGTGTACTCTGGGGAAGCTGGACTATACTCCTCCAGAATTTGTTCTCAACTCTGTAAGATCGTCCATCCTTTTGAAACCCCACAGCTCTGCACCATAAAGGGCCGCACTCACCGCTTTAGATTCGTATAGCTGGAGAGGCCCCGCCACTGGTTTGCTATAGGAAAATATCTGTTCTTTACTCAGTTCCCCAGCTATTTGGGAAAGCCTCAAGGTAGATTTGGCTACTTGAGGCTTCCAGGAAATGCTATCGGCTACGGTGATTCCCAAATAATCAAAGGTGTCGACTCTCTCCAACAAGGTGCCACCCAGAGCAGGTCTACCCTAATATGACTTATGAGAATTTATTGTAAAAAATGTGGTTTTAGAGGATTTGCTCTCCAGGCCACACATGCAGCAGAAAGCATTGAATCGCGTAAGCAATTTCTGTAGCCCACCTGGGGTTTTTGACACCAACAGGGTGTCGTCTGCAAACAGCAGTGTTACGACCCTTTCGCCCCCCCAACATTGGTGCGTTGTAGGGATCCTGCTGCAGATATTGCACAACATTGTTTATATAAAGAGAAAAGAGTGTGGGGGCCAGAACACATCCTTAGCGGACACCCCTGCTGACGTCTATTGAGTCAGTAAGCTGTCCTTGCTCACCCCAGCGAACTTTGGCAAAGGTCACCGCATAGAGGCGAGTTACTAGGGACAATAACTCTTGGTGGCATCCCCATTTCTGCTAGACATTGCCACAATTTTTATCTGGGGGGGAGGTCAAACGCGGTCTTGAGATCCATGAAAGCCACATATAAACACCCCTTATTTTCTATGGGAGGGTGTTGCGGTATCGGTGCTTAGCCATGTGTTGTGCTGGACTTACTCTAGGGCCTTTTTGACTGTAGTAAATTTACTACCAAGTGTATGAGTAAATGTACAAATGTAGATTTAATTTCATATAAATTAACCTTTGTGAATAGGTCCCACTTGACAGCTAAACTTTTGGACTGCAGCATCTCTGTAAAGAAACTAATGTTTATTTTTAAGATGTTTGATGGCGATCAGATTACTTTTTATTGGGAATATACTGTTTAAAATGTGTGTCTATGCACACACACACTCATGCCTTCCACCTCAATCAATGCCAGTGTAACTGAGCAACTTGTTGCATGTTCCTTACTGATGTTTGTTTTCTCTGCAGGGCTCCTCTGACCATCTCACGGCAAGGGATGACCAGAACCGAAAATTGGTGTTAGTGCTCCTTCCCCCAACTCTTACAGGCACCCCAAGCACTTATTCTGAAAAGGGGCTTCTGGACGGGCTACTGCCCCCCCCCTGTCATCTATTTCCAGAGGTGCAGCTACCGGGGCGGCGGTATGAGCGCTCCAAATGAGTCTGGTAAGAATAGTAAATTGCATATTTTATGATTAATGCTATTATAGAACACGGAAACTCATGTTTTGGCAGAGCTTTGGATGTGTGTGTTGTAACATATAAGGGAGGTAGTGCCCTCTTCATGGCATTGTGTATATGCCATGTGGCATGATGGGAAGACATGTCCTCTTCTAGGCTCTGTACATCTGCAGTGTAATACACACGGAGGCAGGACATCTTTAGGGTTTCTTTATTGTAAATGAGGTGGAGGCCCCCCTCATTAGAGCTTTTTATGTGTTCAGTGAACCATAAAGGTAAAGTGGGACATGTTCACTACTATTTACATGTACTGTGTTATGGGGAGTACAGTGAAGCAGATGTCTTTTGACCGAGATACCAGCTATCCAAGCTACATTGATCCACAAGGCCAATAGAACCTGGTGGAAGCACCTGATGTCTGAAGCATACACCCATTAAAGTATGCAACTGCTGGTTGTCTCTGAACACTGTAGTCATAATGTATACACCCTAGGTTTAGCTCCACTTCCTATTGTCAGAGATAGGTGTGACTCTGAGGGATAGCTTTGTGTAAGGACAGAATCTTTCAAATGTGTAACCCAAGTGAGCTATTCTAAGCTCCAGCATCATATTGTGCGAGCATAAGGCATAGCATTGTTGTCTGCACTCTAAGATATATGGTGCTAATTTGTTGGATAACACTTAAGTCTATTATGTTTATGCCCTATGCCTCTAGCTTGGTCTGTAGGTTCACTGTTTTTGTAAAGCAGAGATTGTAAGTTGTGAGAATGATGGCTTTACTGCCTGAACTCTGGGGAGTCATATGGTGTGATCTGCAGTAAGCACTCTTGAGTATGGTGCTCAGACATAAACCAGAGTGATTATTTAGTTAAAGCTCTAACGTTATTTATAAGGTGTAAATCTGACTGCTTTCTCTGCCATCTAGGTGTAAACTGGATAGGTGGTTTGTGTTCTTAGTCTTATAATATCTGTGCACCTAAGCTGTAGCTTGTCAGCAAAGCCTTTTGACTAGCAGGAGATGAATGCACTCAAGAGCTACATCTATTGTCTATTTCTTATAAGGTATGAAAGCCTGAGGAATAGCTCTGCCAACGTACCCAGATTTTTTAAACTCTTAAAATGTACATAACCTAATAGAGTTTACATACACATCAGACACATGTGCATTTGTGGGATAGGGCAGGTGTGTAAGCCCCAAGTCTGTAAGATGTGTGAACTGAACTGGAGCTAGATCTCTGAGGCACAAGTCTGTAAGTTTATCCCTCTCTTGTATCAGACATAAGCCTGTAAGGTGTGTTAATCAATGGTGTTGTGACAAACTGGAGTAGAAAGTTATAATATTGACTAACTTACATTCCGCAAAGTCACTTCAGGTTTTACCTTCCTTAACCTTCTGTGCTACTTGTACCCCACATATAGCTTTGCCTTTTTATTTAATTCTATGCTGTGGCACCTTTCGTGTCTTCTGGTTTGTTAACCCCTCACATCTCTGTTGATAACCTTCCTCCACTGTAGAAATAGGCCTAGGTAACTACACGACCTTTTACCTATATTTGTCCTACCTTGCTCTGCATAACGGTCCTAGCATTGATCTTTTACCTTATGTGCTGAGTAAATGTCGATCAGTTTCTTGGAAACTAGCCTCATTTTTTATGCATGAGGATTCTTAGAAAAGTCCCTGCACATGACGTATGTAACAGCATGAATGTATTCTGTGTCAAATTTCAGGGTGAACTTCATCCTAGGGCAAAAGAACTACTTTGCATAATCGCAGGTATTGTTCTATGCTCATGTGCATAACCGTACTTACAACACATCGATTATGTAAGGAACCCTGAGGCTATCTTTATGGTATAAAAGACTCATACCAACACTAGATAAAAAGAGGAGAAGCTTCATGCTGACACCAGACGCTGAGGTCCTGGTCCGCAGAAGCTCCGGCAAGCAGTGGTCTGACATCCCTTGCGGGGTGTCCAACTCGAGAGCAAGACAGGGTCCTTCATTCTCTCCTATCAGGTAATGCGGTTGGCTCTTTCTTAGGGGATCCTTGCCTTTACACCCACATACATGCTTGGTACACTTAGGTAGGGTTTGCATCTTAGGAGTACGCTTGTTACTGTTTAGCACCATGGTAGAATTCTACCTTTTATTTACTCTGTGGGTGCTTGTAATCTTGTATATCTGTTTCTGCCTAATGATTATCGCAGCAAACATGATTTATACTAGAATGACGCTGGCTCAATAATTGCTTATTGAAAACGTCCCCATCGTGTATTCTGTAAATCACTCTGAGACCAAATGAGCAGGAGTGACTGAGCGAAAAGTACTACACTGTTACCACAATCCCTGATTAAGGGTTTTCATGTTCATTATTTGCCAGAAACTATTCGCTCCTTGATAAGGTTAGGGGGCCTATGGTGGCACTGTGAGCTAGCTGGTCTAAAGGCTAACATATCCTTTTGGGGTGTCTGGAATCAGTCTGGGCTCCAATCCCTTAGTTATGTTGTCTAAACGCGCAGATCCTATGTATTTTTAGGAACTACATGACATCTCGCCGTCAACTTTGGTTTGGTTCTTATTGAACGGTCAAATCTGAGTAGTTCAGTTGTGCTTTCTCCGAGACCCCTACTCACATTTTCCCAGAGACGTCTAGAGTGGGAAGGGAAAAATCTGCCGCAGCTGAGTAGCTGTAGGTTTGTTCAAGCTTGAATGATTATATTTCCCTAAAATTGTGCAAAACCTTTTGCTCAAAGCTCCTCCCATAATGTCTCCGACTGGAGACGCTGGTTGTGAGTGATGCTGGTGCAGAGGAAGCTGAGCAGAAATGTGCTCTTAACATTTCAGAAAATTGCAGACAGGCACTTACTATGATATTATTAGATTATGGAGTCACATCATTGGGTGCGACTGTTACCTTCGTGATTGAGGCACACAAGGTATTCGGAACAGAGGTATTCTATTCTTGGGTTAAGTTACCACCTGCAGATGCACGCACACATTTGTTACATACTTACATTCCAGATGAGACACCTGAAGAATACTTTCCATACGAGGACATAGAAGTCCCGGTAACTTACCAAGAGCATATTAATTGGTTTAAAGGTGCCCTCCCTCATACCACAACAAATGTGAGACTCGGTCCGCCCAGCAGAGAAGGAGCAACCTGGCCAATCTTAGCTGTTTACACACCGCATTCAGAGATAGATACATTGCCAGCAGCAGACTTACGCACACTTTACAAAGAGATAGTTAAACTGTATAGAAACCTGATACAGTTTGTAATGCGAACACTTACAATTCAACCTACAAGGGTCACTTAAGCTGGTCAACCGCAAGGAACAGCTACAAAAATCACCCCACAAATGCTGAACGCAATAATGGGAAGAATGTCCACTAGACATGAGCAGATGACTTTCTGGATAGCACAGAAAATAGCACAGCTTGAGGCAGTGTTTCCCCACACAGGCCTGCAGGAAAAACACAGAATACTGACAATTTGCTTGCCAATGGGAAAAGCTCCCCCGATAGAGGATTGTACCACTTGGGGTACAGTTTTTGCTGCCGTTTACATCAGAACTCATGGTACCCCCTCAATAGCAGTCATACCAGAAGTATTGAAACAAATACAAAATGAGTACGGGGCAGAACCTGCCCTGGACTTTGATGAAATTGATAGGCAATTTTGCCCAGGTATCAACAATTATGTTAGCCAACATAAAAGGGGAGGCAGCAGCGGTGGCTATACGCCAATGCCTGAGGGAATGCACTCCTGCACAACAGGAGCGAGATCTACCTAAGATTATCGAAGATACCTATGCTTCACTGGGTAGACATAACTTGGGAGCTAGACCTGTAAAACCACAATTAACAAGTAATCCTGAAAAGCACAACTCAAAGCAAGCATCCGATTCTTCTAAAAAGAAATGGGACAACAAACAATCAAAAAGTAATAAGCAGAATGCATCAGGATCACGGGGTGGGTCTCCTCAACAGGAGCCTTCTGATAGAATATATAATCTTAGAAATCGTGACAATATTAAAAAACCTGACGGGTATCAGTACACTGATGCACGTTTTTCTCGTTCCTTTAAGGGTTCATCAAAAAACTCTGAGATGGAAGGACGGTCAGAACGCAGATTAAAAGAGCGGGCAAATCCAAGAGACACACATCGCACTTCAGACTAAATTATCAAACAAGAAGATAAACCCAAAAGTATACCTCAATTTAAAAAGAAGGTAGCTGGCCTTAAAATAAGAATTGCCCAGGCTACTGAGGACTCTACTTCTGAATGGGGAATGGACTCTGACGATGCTAGACAGCGCAGCAGAAGTAACAATAGCTCTCCAGAACCTGATGGAATTTCTGGTGACAGCAGCATTGAATGTGCATATCACGGTGGAAACACCTGATACTAGGGTAAGTGTCCCACATAAGTTATATGAAATAACACTCCAAATGGAGGGGGACACACCCGGAAAAGTGAAAGGTCTCTTTTGGGAGAACCTGACTTTTGGCTGAAAGAAATTGGCCGCCTTAGTTCATTCTGGAGTGCCCTAAAGGGGAAGAGGTAATATTACCAGCCTTCTCCAACCTTGTTCCAGAGTCCCTGGAACATACATACGCGCAGGAGTGGGCGTTAGCGCTATCTCCTGCCCTTTATCGTAGTCATGTAGGGTGGGATGCTGAGTCACCTCACCCCGGAAGAAATACAAAACTACGATAGATATCGCAAATTGATTTTTCTGCCAAAATATAGCCGTTTTCAGGCTTGGCGCTCAACGCCAATTCTGTAGACTGCCCCAAGGATATAAGAATAGCCCAAGGTTCTCAGCAAGAGTAACCGAGTTACTTCAAAATTGTGATGAGGAGGCATTGTCCTATGTAGATGATATTTATCTGGCGGACGATGAGTTATTGGATCACTTGCACAGGGTGAACAACATAATTTTGGGGTTTGCCACTGTGGACCAAACATGGATCGCAGATTAGGATTCATTCTAGCTGCACATGAGGGTTTGGGTTCAGCACACGCAGGAATCACTGCAACTATTTCATTACTGAAGCAGCGTTATTGGTGGCCAGGTCTTAAACAGACCAAGGGTTATGTCCATTAGTGCGACATCTGTCAGCAGATGAAAGTTCCACGTAGCATGTCAATCACAAACACCCCTTTACTGATATCACAGACCACTCGCATGTGTCTATTTGGACCACTGCAGCCCCTTACAATCTAATAGGGCTTACAGGTACATCCTGGTGGCAGTGGATTCTTGCTGTAGATTCCTGTGTGTTTGGCCTCAACGCTCGGCTGACGCCCGAACCGTTATAAAGGATTTGCGAGTCTTCATAGGGACATACACAATTGGCACATTACATTTTGACTGTGGCCCTGCGTTTAGCTCACGGGCTTACAAAGTAGCCATGGGAAGTTTGGGTGTAGCATTGCAATACTCCTCTCCATATCATCCCGAGGGAAATTTGATTGTGGAGAGCAAAAACCAGGACTTAAAGCAATCCTTAACAGCAAGGCTATTAGGCTCGGGTGGCAGTTGGGTCAATCACCTATATGGGGTCTAGAGGGCACTTAATAACATGCTAAGAAGTTCCCTGATGGGCCGTACTCCATTCGAAGATGTGGGTACCTGACCTCGACTGTGGCAGCACAGTGGCGGGTGAAAAACCATTTGACAACAATGTTCGTTTGGCTGTTTTACAGGAACTCAATGAATTCCGGGCATTACAAAGCAACGTCCGAGTAAAACGCACCACTACTGGAGAAGTGAAAGCTGTACTGGCAAGACCTGCCTGCGTCCCGAAGATTAGGGACCTGGTCACAGAAAAGATTGTGGACAAAAAAGAATTTGGGCCATCTTACAGAGCGCCTGTACCTGTCCTGGCTGTCGAAGGAACAAGAACAGTGCTTCTTCCGCCTCTTGCCTGCAAGAAAGAAAAAAGATTCATCTTAAGTGATCTGATCAAACCACACTATGTGGCCAATACTCAATAGTAGGCAGCGTGGGCTCCTGGATAGCACCAGATCTCCTCTCGCTACCATACTGGAAGTTCAGACAGAATGACTAATAACGTTTGAAGATCTTACTCCACGAAGTGAAGGAGTTATCAACCACGGAATGGAGCTTGTACCTGTTGAAATTGAACGACTTAAATCTACAAATGAGACGCAGATCTCAATTCAGCCTAACACCAACATCTGTGAATATGCCTGAAACAGCGACATCTGCCAGTTCTACAAAACTTGCTGAGCTACCAAAGATACATCGAACTGCATCTGGCTACTTCATTGAATTTGATACTTTCTCATTGGATCCCAGTGAACCCGAGTTACCGCCACAGTCTGTTTCCCACAAACAATGAAATAGAAGGTAGTGGGGGAGGGGGTAGAGTCAATGGGCTGGGAAGCGGATCAGATCTGGCAGACCGGCAAAGGAAGCAAATTACATCAGGGTGCCCACAAAAGTCAGAGTTAACGAACCCACACACCGGTTGGGGTCACGTAGTCACAAAATCCAGTGCCAGATTCACTCACTGCTTCGGATCACCTTGGCAATGGAGCGGGACCGCAGGAGGGGGCGACTAAGGGGGCCTCGCAGTGACCATTAATGACTGGAGGGGAGTAGGCGTCCCAAGGGGTGGGTCAACTTAAAGCAATGGACAGGCAGGCAGAACAAGGCGTGGACCAGCGGCAAGCTGCAGTCAAGGAATCGGTCGAAGCAGTCAAGATGGAGGACCCAGAATCACGATCCCCAACAACCTCAGCACAAAATGGCGGGCCCACAGATCCACAGAAACCCAAACCAAGATCCGTGAGAAAACCCAACCTCAAGGCGCAGGACTGGATGGGGGAGGCAGCCACAGGATCGGGAGGAAGGAAGGCTGTAAATCGCCGATCTCGCTCGGGTCGTCACGAGAGAAAAGCCCTCTGGTAGCAGTATCCCGATCCAACAAGCTGTGGAGATGGGGGAAATCGGCTCAGGTGCCCAGGCAGCAGCCCCAGAAGAAGAAAGGCAGCCACTGGGTCAGGAGGGCGCGCTCACTCGGGTTCGCAGTGGAAGATAAGCTCAGGGATACAGGGCGGCAGCGTCGCTGTAATCACGTTACTGCTTTGTCGGTGGTACAAGACTCGTGCGACCAAGCAGCAGTCCCGGAAGGCGTTGAGGGATGCCAAGCAACCAAGGACGAGCCCAGAAGGTAGGTGGTGGCCGGAGGGGTGATCCGCCAGCTCATCTCCTCTCAGCTGCGAAGGCAGCTCAACCGGAGCAACGGCCATGATGGAATTGGCTCCACTAGCTTCCCTCGGGGAAACTCTGAGGTTGAGTAGCAGGACAACAAAATTCGCTCGGGGTGGGAGGACGCGCCGGAATGTAGTCCATAGATCCCCAGAGGTGCAGGTGTTAGAAGGGGGGAGAAATTCCCGGGACAAAAGCCAAAAGCAGTCCAAAGGCAATCCCCAGTTGGAGGAGCTCCCGGCCGGAGCTCCTCCAACTGGGGAGGAGTCTACTGTTCCTAGTCTTCTGGATAGGTGTAGTGACTGTCTTTTTCCTGCTCCTGAATTGACATTACCTCCCAGAACGCTCCGCAGTACAACATGTGAACTTGGTCCTGAAACTGTATGCATCATCACACTGTGAACAAAGTGACCTGTCCTTAGTGTACATTATACCGGTGACGATTCCTGAAGGAATAATTTGGGACAGAGGTTTATATGAGGTATATGGTCCAACGGAACTTTTAAAAATACCACATTTGTTTAAAATTTCTCCAAGTGATATCACTACCTCCAGTACTTTCTCTGATGATTGGGACTTTGAAACTGTAAATACTATGCTGTCTGATTTAGAACAATCTGCTGAATTTTCAAGAGATTTGTATGTTGATACATCTAATTTTGACACCATGTTTTGTTATCAACACTATTGTCATCATTTTTTTGCACAAAGCAAGTATCCCACGTAAAGTTTTCTCTTACCATCAGTGGGAACATTGCCCAACACCACCGAAAGGTAGTTCAGCTACATTTGCACAGACGTTTGCCTATTTTTCTGGGTTTAACACATCAGACCTGACCTCTTATTATAAGGTTGCACCTACACCTGCAAAGAAAAATATGCTCACTAACACAAAACAGATGTACTCTGCTTCCTTTATTACCCAGCAGTCTGTATAGGGTTTCGACTTTTGGAAAGACACTATAGACACAAAATCTGTTTGGGGGGACTAAAGATTGGAAAGTTGAGGGAACTGAGCATTTATTTAGAGCATGCCTCATACCACATCAGATAATATTCCTAAACGACACAGTGCAACAGACCTCCTGTCTTGGGTTAGCCAAGATCAAGGACTTGAACACACCTCGGATTCCCATACTTGCACACTTTGAGGGATGGCAAAACTATACACAACATAGTGAGGATACATTAGATGACATTCTACATGATGGTTCGTACAATTCACCTGACCCCAATTGGAGGGGATGGTTGGTTTGGCCTATTGACACAAATTGGTGTCAGTCACTATTCAGGGGTACCACCGAAGGGTTCAGCATCCTTAGGCCCGACCAGCGTTCTGTACAAACAGAACACTTGGGGGTGGTGACATCTTACAGTGTTGGGAAGTTATGCCTAGAGTGGCTAAAAACCTCAACACAGTCCCAGGTGAAACAACACTTGCCCTTACTCTCAGATGACATGGATCTCTGGGATTTTTTGTTAGTTCCCCAAAAGCCACGTCGGAAGCGCTTCTTATACGCTATTTATAACGAACTATGGAAAATCTCGCAACAGGAGGCTGCTGAAAGATTGCATGAGATGATAGGGTTAACGTAGAATAGGCTTTGGCAGTGGTCGACAATTGCATGACCACACTATCGTCCAGGATGCCACACTATCGTCCAGGATTTATTCACTGGGCAACATTGTGTCTTATGCAATAGATATAATGGAACAGGATTTGTCTATAGTACAACATGGACAATCACAATTGCAATCCATTCTATTGTTAAGCTGGACACTACACTGCGTTCTGGTCACGTGCCCTGGTGGTATATCAACAGTAGGACTCTGTCTTTCTGTTAGATTGTATGCAGAAAACAGAGAACAATGGCACGAAGAGATGCAAAATATACGATGCTGCACATTGAAAAATTGGACCAATTTCCTTTTACTGTGGCTGAGCCACCTTCCACAGAATGGTTAATCCATGGCTATATTACACTGCCGGTCACGACATTCCAATTTAAATACTGTCTACAGTATCACCAGGTAGGCAGGTACGAAACGTTGGGAGAGGGATACATACAGGAGTATTGTGATTTACCATACAGATTTAAATGCAGGAATGGGGACACTGAAGTTTTTCTCAGCGGTTCAGACTGTGAAACTGTTTTAAGTGGGTCTCTAGTTTGTAATGATATTTTGCTTCACGGGGCCTGTAATGCTTCGGTTGCCAACTTATGTCATTTGAAGGGTTCCCCAGCTGCCGTGATTCATCCGGTGTTCAAGCTGCTTTCAAATGGAAGCTATTTGATGCTGAATGATCAAGGTTTCTGTGGGATGGTACCAGGCATCGCATATCTGGTCACAGTAAGTTCCAGGGTTACTTGTTGTATGCAGGTATTGTTTCCACCGACCCACACAGTTAGGGAGACAACACAATGGACTTCATTGGATGTGTCCTTTATGCAATTTGATTCTCTGAGCAGACTGAAAGCCATGCTTTTTAAGAAGGATGTTGCCTTAACCTCAACCCGAGAGACTTTTGATCTCCAGGTTGTAAGGTCTTCAGCTGAGATACAGGTGCTAGTCCGAACAGACTTCCTGCTCCATTTCGGGGGATATGGTTCATCGTATCTTTAACATGTCTGATACGAAGGGTATTGTGCACCTATTTAGGAGCATAGGTTCTGGACTATTAAGCACCTTTCAGACAATCTTCGGAGTTATTCCAGCATTTATTCTCTCCGTATTGGGAAGCATTTTTGGAGGGCTTCCGCTGGTCCTACTTCTTATAGTGGGTATCCTGGTTTTAATATTCCTGCTTCAGTGGACGGCCCAGTTCCTACAGAGATGGAAAAGGCACTCATGGTGCGACGTTGCTTTGAGCGCATGGTACTCCAGCTGGGCACACCTAGGCTTCAGGATCGAAGCGTGCATTGGTTCCTTTCGTTCAGACCAGTCTGGGTAGATTACATCTTCTCTGTGCTCCGCTGCCTATTCTGCGGATACAAATTTGTATTGGACATATGTCTAACCCTTCCATCGGTTGTACCACTGGACATGGATCTACTACTGGACTCCTTAAAGGTCCACGTGTTACAGTGTCCTCAACTTATTCCCATGTTGATGACCGCATTCTTGGAGCCTCCACGGGATGCCTTCGCTCCTGTCGGAACGAACACCGGCTCTACAACAAGCACAGCTCTTCCTTTTTATTTCAAGCCATATGTACTGCTTTTCTTCTAATTCATTATAGTAACTACATACATTTCTATGCACCTCACTTCTAATGATTAGTGGTAATATTCTGTTGCTCCCTCATGCACAGATCTGCCTTTTCATTCTGGGATTTATTTGCATAACCTGTAATAATGGCTCTTCAGGGATTTTACTTAAGCAACCAAATCATCACTTGCATTCTTTATTACTGTTTGAGCACTGGAAATCAAATGTTCCATTATTCTGAAACAAGATTCAATCCGGTTATGTGTTAAAAACATGCTCAGCTTGTTGACACTTAGTTCATGAGGTTCATTCACACAACTTTCGGCAGTGATGAACAAAACTTGGAAACTGTAATCCAGGCAGGTTTAACTATGTCATTGCATCCATGCAAAGATATACCCAACTTGGATATGCCTATCCATAGATCTATCCAAACGTATACATAGTTTGGAGACATTGCAACATTTTATGGTCTTTACGGCATTGAATTTTTGCAAAGGTGCATCTTGCTAGGATACATTAACTGAGAGATTCCTACTCTTCATGGCTTGTATGCAGTAATGTTTGCACCTAGTATATGCCAACCCAAGGGGGTTCATGGCTGTCATTGCATGCATTCAAAGACATGCACAGCTTGAATACTCTAACCTAATGAAACTGGGTAACCTTGTACACATGTGCATATGGTGCTTGCATTTGTCCCGGTGCATGTATGTATTGTGAAGCTGATACAGCCATTATGTTTCTTTACTTTATGGCTGGGCCCACCATAATGATCTGTCGGACATGCATCTCTACTCATGCGCAAGTAATGTCATGATGCTACAGCAGGCAGTTTTTGAAGTTTATTTTTAATTTACTGTTCCAAGATGACTGATGCCCATCTTGGAGCAGTACATTGAAAAAATAAAAAGTTCTCAACAAACTTTGATTAAAGAGCTGGTCGGTGACAAACCTAATTGCTAAGTGATATTTTGAAGATACAGTGGGCAGAGAGTGGTGGGAGAGCAGCTAGGGGAAAGAAAATAAACATTGTGGAAAATCTAAGGGACCAGGTGCAAGTGAAATAACGGATAAGAAGGGTGGAGAGGTTAGAAACACAGCACTGGGGCCAAGATGTGAGGGAAGCAGCACAGAGGTGAGAGAGCAAGAAAACGCTTGGCATCCCTGAATGCTGAAAACAAAGTAAAAGAGTAGCTTGGCGAATGTGAGCAGTGAAAGTATACAAGTCATCCAATCAAAAGGATGGTAAAAAAGCTACGCTCCAGAGAAGTTATAGTTACGAGAAGGCAAAGGTAAACCATTGAGTTAGAAGCAAGTCAATGAGATTGATAAGAAACCCAACAATGCAGCAGTGATAAGCAAGGGCCTGAGCCAAAGCCTATCGTAAGTACTGGTTTTGTACACAATATGCCTTTCAACAAAGGATGAGACCTAAAATTGTATCTATTGCTGAGACACTACCCCAGTGAGGTTCTTGCTCATGGGTGCAAGCATGCTAAAGCGTAGATACATTGAAAAAGCTAACCTAATGAGGCAAATGGCTATTATTCTATGCAGTAAAACGCAATAGATCCACTGTTGGTGTTTCTTGTTAGGCTCAAGTTGACTTTTAGCATACCACAAAACACCAAAAATAATTAAGACACACCTAACGCAAAGATTCTAACTCCATTAGGTTCATGCAAAGATGCATCCGTCATGGACACCTTTAATCAGTGAAGTGTGTGCTCAACATACTCAACTTGGAAAGACTACATCCACAAGGTTCTTTTGATTCATTGCGTGTATGCGAAAATGTACGAAATATGGATGCACTTGTCCAATGTGAAACAGAATCACCATTAAGCATTGGCAAAGGCAAAAGGTCAAATAATGCCTTTTAAAGGAGAGCGATCGTTTAGAGTATTCAAGTTATGTATGTCTTTGAATGAATGCAACGACAGCCATGAACCTCTTTCAATTGCCATATACTAGGTGCAAACATTACTGCATACAAGCCATGAGTTATATGAATCTCAGTTAATGCCTCCTAGCCGGATACACTTTTGCTAAAATGAAATGGACATTAATCAAGTGAGGATAAATTGTCACCATATGAATGGACAGATCAGTATCACTTTAAGAGACTGACCCGTTGAGGTTTCTGCCCAACATTTTATCATTGCAAAGCTGTATGAAACTTGAAGACACTTGCCCAATCTGTAGATTTTGGTTATTGTAAGCTTTCAAAGATGTACTTTGTCTGTTGACGTTAACCCTTAACACTTAAAGCTCATAATTGTATGCATGAAATTGTTATCCAACTTGGAGATGATTCTAAGCAAATTAAGCTTTTTCGTATTATCTTGTGAATTTAAAGATGCACCTTATTTGAAGACAGCAACTAAATGAGGTTCTTGCCCATCATTGCATATTTGCAAGGATGTTTCTAGTTACGAGACTGTTTGAGATTCATTCTTGTAATCTTTTTTTATGCGCAATGATACACCCACTATGTAGTTACCAATGCCTGACAGTAGCGGCCTGTAATAGAATATGCCAAAAATACTGACCCATTGAGATTTGCATGTGTTAAGACTATTATGCAAACGTTTTGAGGGATTTGCACCAAATAAAGTCCATGACGGCGATCATGTAAAGATATATGTACACTAGCTCAATAATATACATTTTTCACAATAAGCTCTTCATTAAAATACATAAATGCTAGATTTGATCTCCCTATGTTCATGATCCTGCCATACTTTTTAAAGAAGAAAAATCTCTTTCCTAATAATTTTGTCCAAATGTATACCTGAAGCAGCGTTTTTAAGCCAACTAGAATTAAGCCAGACTTAATAAATTATAGTAGTTTCAGTATTCTCCTCTTCTGAAAAAGGCACAACTGAACAGATAGACATCAGCCACTTAGAGAGGAAATTGACTTTGGCAGTTGACGGTAGACAGGCTGATCCGATGCCCTGTAGTGCTAGCTTTCAGTTCATTTTTATGGTCTGTGGGTTGTGCAATCTTGAATATTAGACTAGCCTTGTTCATCATTATCTTTCCAGGAAAACCTTGTGTTTAAATTCTTTTAGCCTCTCTCAGTGCCCTTTGGTGTCTATTTCCATTTAAACCCCTTGTTATGGAGGTAAGACCAAAACTGGGATTTAAGGGGTTAAATCACATTGAAGACGCCTTGTGACTATTCTGAGGGGTTTCCTTTTGTATAGTAATTGATACAGGTTACATGAAATCTGTGTGGCAGTAAATTTTGCTGCACCATTCTACCTGCTCCCAAGATGGCAGAACCCTTCTCTTGGCGTCCAGAGCTCCCTAGCTCAACCTAGAGGTGTGGCTACCAAGGGAGCTACATGCCACTGAAACACTGGTTTGACAACCGTTTTCCCCTCTCCTTCCTGGGTGCCAGCTAGTCTGCCTAAACAATGGGGCTGCCCCTCTCCCAAGTGTTCCCCATTTGGTCTTCAAAGGCGGCTGTAGCTTTGTAGCTCGCCTTTTGGGCAAACACCCATTTGGCTTCCTGCAAGAGGGAGGCAACACCTCTCTCCAGTGCAGGCCCCTATTGTCTCTTTTCCTGGGAGGCGTTAGCGCGTCTCCCCAGGGGGGTAGAAAGCTGTCTCTGGCTCAAGCTCCTTGTTGTAACTGATATGGGAAAATGAGATTGAAAGCAACCAAGTGGCACACTGTAACTTGTTACATTAATTTCGACTTAAGAACCAAGTCAGGCTTATTGTAATGAGTTGTTCGATACCTTGGAGTATCAACTCTGGTCGCACTGTTTAGAAGTTAGCACAGCTGAGGGATCGGCGTGTAACACTGCACTCGCCAAAGGGGTGACTAGGCATTTCCACACTAAAATGATAGTTTCGCGTTTTTACTGTAAGCACACGAAAAACACATGTTCTGCCCATGAAATATGCTGCACCCTGCCTGAGGGCTTGGTAGGCCTGCAATAGGGGTGACTTAAACAAGTTTCAATGGGACAGTTGACTTTGCCATGGATTTTAAGTGGCAAAGTCGGGCTAGCAGTCTGAAACTGACCTTCCAATCTTCGGTGGCGGACTGGGAGACTCGTTATTATCTTGCCACACCCTGGGTGCCACAACTAGTGCTGCAGTCCCTGGCGCGACTCTCTAACTTACAGGCCCTGGGTACGATATACTAGGGAATTACAAGTAAGCTAATATGTGCCATTTGGGGACAACCTATGTAACATACATATTTTGGGGGTCAGGGCACTGGCCTACAGACCTGGTTAGTAGTCCTCAGTGCACTCAGCCGAAAAAACAGCCCCATCAGTTAAACAAGCATTTGCAATGCAATAGGTCTCGCATTTACGAGAGTTTGAGCTATAGGCATTGTAAATGACAATGCCTTTATTTATATGTTGTTTTTAAAACCGATAAATAAAAGGCATTGTCATTTACAATGCCAATAGCTTAAACTCTTCCAAATGTGAGACCTATTGCAGTCGAAGACCAATAAAAACCTACTTGTTTCCTTAACTCTGCTCGGAGGCTGTGATTGCACCGCTACTAGCGCTGGGATGCCTCCGGGTAACCATGCGCTTTAGAAATGCTGATTCATTCATTGCAAATGTGTTTGTGCTATAACATTTTTTTTAAAGTGTTAGGAGAGAGGGTGTCCTGCCTGCAAGAGCTTGCAGGCAGGACAAAGCTATTTATGAAAATAGTGCTCGAAGGCTGTAATTAAAGCCTACTGAGTAATAACACACGTAACAGGGGGAGTCGCCATGGGAGGTTACAAAATGAGACAAGGCGGTACTAAGGAGGGACTACTAAGGCTATTGACCAACGAACGGCCACAGTTTACAGTAGACAATGATACAACTCAATGAAAAATATGGGCGGAGCTTCAAGTTCCCACCTGAATACAGCATGCCTCGCTGAGCAGCGCATGCGCTGCCCAGGCTCTACCTAAAAATAGTGCCTCAATCAATCACAGAGTGATCAGCGGAAGGACAACAATCAAGCGTAGGCAATCAGTACTTGGTCCATGTTCCAGTCGAAAGAAGAGGAAGTTAAGCCAGTACACGCTGGCCAATTAGAAGACAGCAAATAAGAGTGACAATGAAACCAACAAATGGTACGCAATGCCCCTTGTTGCATTCAATATCCCTTGCAAGCGAGAGTGCATGTGCTGTCGCAGGTAAGACCTAGAAACGGCCAAAGTTTACTGAAAAGATGGGGACCAGCTACAGGCGACAGAGTGAAATTTCACAAACAAAAGTAATTCACTTGACAAAAAGAAAAGGCTACACACTGCTGCTTCAACGTTAAACAATACTTACTGCAAAGTAATTTTGCACAAAGGTAACAAGTGGCATACATAGAACTGAAATTCTGTAGCCTACTCATCTTGTAGATAGGCAGGGGCCATAACTAACTAACTCATGCTAGAAAGATGCTGCTTAAATTAGACTCTTTGCAAACATGCACCAATACTTACCTACAGCTTCTTCTTTCTTTACAGATCCACCTAAAACAATACACACAAGAGACCTGATTCTCAGTGCCTTGAAAAGTTTACAAGAAGGCAGAAAAAAAATTTAAGTTCCACTTGTACCATTGCGGGATTCAAGGTGGTAAAACGATGGCAAATACAGTTCCCACACCTTATTCCACATTCCCAGGAGGAAAATACAGAAAAGGGAGCGAAACTGACCTAATACTGTGAGATAACTTCATTTCCCAGGCGGTGTCTCCATCACTATAAAGTCATCTTATTGGGGTCATTAGTACCTTTCCAAACTTCAGTAGGTCAGTATGTGAGTCAGCCAGTGAGTAGGCCATGCCAATTATTCAGGGAAAATCACCAGACATATACCAGCCCATGACTGAGCACATATGTGGGTGAACTGGGTATATGAGAGTGTATGTGAGCATCAGCTGTGCTGATGCATGCGCCCATGACTGAGCACATATGTGGGCGAACTGGGTATATGAGAGTGTATGTGAGCATCAGCTGTGCTGATGCATGCACATGCATTTGACACTGAATCCGAAACTGGTCATGCGAGCCCTTACCTGGCCATACTGAAGCTGGGCCAGAGTATATGTGATTGTGAGTGGGTATTTAATGGCTGTACCTCTTGATATGAAACAACACTACCTGTTCCTGGCATGTGTGTTCTTTTTCCCTAGTCTATATGGCATCAGCCCAGTTGATATATGTAGCCAACTAAAATAGCTGTTTGTTTTAGTATATTTTTTGTTATTTAATTTCAGTTGCATAAAGGCATAGATTTAATATTGTTCAGGCAACATAGAGCTGCATGAAAAATTTCAGCACTGCTTGACATGAATGGGGAAATATTGTGCAATGTCAGAGTTAGCAAGATTTCTGCGCAAATTAGGTTACTCGAAGCACACATTCTAAAAAAGCCATTGTAGTGGGATGCTCGGCATTGCACCATTGCACAAAGGCAACCCAGCCATTCAGTAAGTGATATTTTACATGTGGTAAATGTTCTAGTAAAAAAAAAATAATGCAAGGCCAACCATCCAAAGGTAAGCCACACAAACTGTGTAATTTTGCGGCAATTACACAACTTGCACGTAACGTATCAGTTTCACACAATATTACATGTGTTACTTGTTTTATTTGGCGCTCAGATTTCCTGCAATGCCAGGTACTATTTTGTTGCTCTGTCTTTGCCTGAAAACGTATGGTTGTTCGTTTGTGCGGTCCCCGCACTCTTACACTTCCTTTGCATAAATTACCATGCGCACAGCAATCCGGCGCAAAGGGATTTTGATGCAGCACTCACGCAAAGTTTCAGCTCAAAAAAGTTTATGTATTTAAAACCTGATGAGCAGTGCCGTTCAAGCAAGTTTATGCTGAAAAACCCCATGTGATTGATTATGCGCTATTACCAACGGAAAAAGTAAATTTGGGCCCAAGTGGTTTTTTATTTGTAATTTGTGGTTTCTTTTATTTAGCAACTGTAACACTTTGAAAGGAAACCTCAGCGATATCACTTTGTAATGTCGCCCCCTGTTGTGTCATAGGTCATGTATAGTAACATCCTGTGATGTCATCCATTCGGTTTCAAAGCACACCGGATATCACTCCTAATGAAACTGGGAATTTTGGTGCAGTTATGGCAGTCTAGAGTGAAACGGACAGATTGCCCAGAAGTCTACTTTAGATGAGAATGTCTGAGGAAAGAGACTAGAGCCAGGAGAACTTAGATCTGCACAAGTCTGTGATCCGGGTTGATCACAGGCGTATCGATCAGCATAAGCAAGGCCCCAATTTACTTTTCTTTTAATTTTTACAGATAAATACGGACTGAAAACTATCTATATCCTTGTCTGACTTTCTTGTTAAATATGGATAAAAACAAAAAACATTATTTTTGAGTGATTTACTGTGCTGTCAGTCTGACTGCTGGATCTATAACTGTGCAGAGTGACAGGCAGGGCAGTTAAAAGGGGTTTCATGATGAAGCTTCCACAGCAGCAAACGCGAGGATGTGTTTGAACTACAATGCGCACGTTTTACTATATTAGTGTGTTGGTATATCTATCATAAGAGTGCACTTTGAGCACTAAAAGGTATCTGGCATTCAATTCTGCGTTACAGTAATCAGTTAAATATATGTGTAAATATGCTATTTGCAGCTTAATTTTTTCCACACAATCCAAAATAAATAAACATAGATAGAATTAGCAAATAATAAACTTGGATAAATACAGACGGGCCCGTCAAAAATAAATACCATAAAGCTAGAAGCACTAACCCTAAGCAATTAATAAACTAAAATCAGTAAGTGAGGAAAACGAGGCAAAATGCCACATGCGATCACTCCAACCCCATTGTGTAAATTCCCTTTGCCTCAAAAGTGCCCAAGCCACGATTTCTGTTGTGAGTGCCTCCAAATTACTTCGTTCTAATAAATCACTAAAATACAAATAAAAGCATATTATTCAACAAGCATATTATTTTAACAAGCGTGTTGGCATAAATTACTTCACAAGATTTAATAAACTGCGAACAATGCTCATCGCTTCATCAGGGCCGGCTTGCCGCTGCTTTACATATACCCAACTTAGACACTTCTATTTTTAAATGTTGCCTTCTTATATATTTTGGAGGCCATGTTACGTCCTGGGCCGCAACAAGGTTCAGATAAAGTTGCGTCGTAAACTTCCGTTTTCATTATCGGGGTGCATTAATAATTTGGTAAATAAACAAATATGGGCGGCTGGTTCATGACACGGGCGTTCTTACAACAAGCGAGCAGGACATGTGATCACGCCGTGCGCCAGACGTGTGCATGTCTCCTAAACAAGCGCGCGGTGGGAGCCAGAGAGGAGACGCCATGCGCGTGCACATCGCCTGTCCGTGCGCGCACATGGTTTGTCTCCCTTCGCTAGCAAAACCGACAACAATAGTTTCGCCAAGGCGAAGCAGCGCATGCGCTGCGTTCGCTAGGCGAGACCTAAAAACGTGAGGGTGACCAAACAAAAAGAGGCATTTCCTTGCATTTAGCATATGCTTTTTACTATAAATGGCAGCCCTTTGCCTTTATTGTAACATTTAATAATAAACAGATCAGGCCTGCAGCCTTGATCATTTGACTTGCCACTATAAGCAGCGCAGTCCTGCTGCATTGGGCATAAACCTTCCCACAACGCAAAAAAGTACAATATAGTCACTCTGTTTAAGTGAAAGCACTCAATTTCAGCGCAATCAGAGTCTGTACTCCAGGAACTCAACATGTGTATGTAGCCAATTCCCATCTCTCAGCAATACTTCTGTAAGCTTTTTTTGTAGATCACATAATGACTAGCGATAGCGGCATTGTCAAGCCACACCTAAAAATATCTTTCTTTACAAAATGTCCTCATTTTTCCTATGAACTGTTCTGCTTGTTGTAGTAGTAATGGCCCAATCAGACCCTCACAATGTTTATACTGTGTGCCTTCTCAGCTACCATTGTCCAGACCAGCACAGGTAAGATGAATCTGTCTGGAGAATCCGGGCACCCCTCGACCATAGATAGCTACTTCCACCTTTCACAGAATCCAATGAGAGGGAGAGCCAAGGAAAGACCATGCAAGAAAAACATGAATGCACTCATTTCACTGACCTTGAGGGTAGAGTCAGTCGCCACATGCTTGTTGTCAAGGGCACATTTGATGTTGAGATGACAGTAGTCACTGAAGACTACATTCATGTTGAGGGGAAAAACATCTAGTAGGTCTTACCACCTTTCTGTGGATTGGGTCCGGAAGATGAAAAAGAGTGCTGAATACGCTGAATTTAGATTACTCCAAGAGATATTTATATTTGCAGTACACATGCATTCTCACATGTGTAAACTGTCTTCTCTAGGGTGAGTGAGTTTTGGGCCCTTATCTTTTTCTCACCTTGTGTTGATCCACAGTCAGATGATCAGTGCGTTGGCTGATTCAGCTGGTTTGGCTGGCACGCAGAACTGTCATGGGCTGACCTTACCTTGCTCATCATCGCTTCAGCTCACTGCTTTGAAACCTGAGGTACAACAAAGTTTTATAAATTTAGCTTTCCCTGGAATGACGCACTGTGGTGTCCGATGTAAACAGCGAGATGCAGATGATGAAAGCTGAACAGGTGACACTGAAAGCTGTGTGGCCTGAAAAGAAGAAAGAGTAGAAAAAGCACTAGTACCAACCCTATTAATGGCTTTAGCCACAACTGAGAGTATTGAAGTCCCTCAATGACTGCAACCATACAAACATGACCAGCAACATCAGAAGCCCTTCAAGCCTTGTTGATATGCAAAAGGGAGAGGCAGCCAGCAAACAGTTGCCATAGGAAAACCAACCAAGCAGCAGCTTCCTTCTTCCCCTTCCGTTCGCAACCCTGGTAAGGAGAAGCATCCGCAATCACTTGGAGGAGTGGAAAAAAAAGCCAAATGGTAGTTCAAAATTGTGTGAAATGGCTCTTCTCATAAGTTTTGTTCATCTCCTCCTGCCATTCCTTATCATCAAGACATCATAATACCATAAGATTTACTCCTCTCCTAATCTTAAAAGGCTGTGTACTTGCTCCCTCATTCCCAAAAAGGGAAAAGAAAATGTACTCCTGTTACGTTCTGCCTGAAAGAATAGACCAAAGCAGGAATAGTCACCCATTCTCTACTTAAGTTCAGTGAACAAATGTGATCAAAGAAAGGTTTTGCATGTTGACACTTAATCAGTCTACTATCCAGGACATTGGATGTATGCCAGAGATCTTCAAGGTGTTTACTTTCACATCCCTGTCATACAGAAACATTGCAAAATCCTACGATTCCTGGTGGGCAATGTGCACTATTCATGCAGAATCATCCCTTTTAGTCTCAAGTCGGCTCCACAAACATTTCATGGCTTCTAAAAGCATACACTTCTCAGTAGGCCAGCATCACTTCAGCGAAGCAGTCTGTTCTTCAGTGATTGGGTCTCCGAGTACATCACTCCAAGTCTACTGCATTCCCAGTTCAGTTACCTGGAAGTTGGTCTAGGCACAGATTCGGCAAGAGTGTATCCTTCATTGCAGAGTCTTTGTTTGAAGTATCAGGACCATCTAATGATGAAACATCAGCCTAACAATTACATGTCATCACTAATGGTTTTAGTAATCTGCTTATTTCTGGTACCAAATGCCACATTACAGATGAAACTGTAGTAGCAGTGCCTAGAGGATCAGCTGTGCCTTCTCTCAGATAGTTGGAAAAACGGATTTACCTTCTCAGGCTGCAATCAGCTCTCTCCCTTGGTTGTTCCGATCATTCTTCTTGAAGGTGTTCCATTTCATCAGGACACTCCGGCCCAAACCAGTGTGATGGATGCTTTCTTCATTGAGAAGCTCACATGGATCATCTTAAAGTGCATGAAGCATGGTCAGAGAAAGAGAAGGCTTATCACATCACCCTTCTGGAGTGAAGACCAGTCTATCTGGCCCTCAAGTCTTTCCTACCAAACTTCAAAACAACATCCCTGCTTTTTAAACTGACAACACAACAACAATGGATTACAAAGAGAACCCTCTCAAAGGGGTAAGTCAAGAGAATCACAGATAGGATTCTAAACACCGCAGTGCTGCTCATCATCCTTTGTGAATGGTATTGTATGATAATAGATCTGTTAGCAGAAAACAAGATACTGTCCGTTAACACATCAAGATATTACCAGCAAGAAACTCTGGGGGATGCTATTTTGATAAGCTGGTTGAAGAGGTTTGTGTACGCATTCCCTCAGATCACGCAGGGTCCTCTGTTAGAATGATCCTCATCGTTCCATTCTAGCTATGTCAGTCAATCAATCAATCAATCAAGACATTTGTAAAGCGCGCTACTCACCCGTGAGGGTCTCAAGGCGCTGGGGGGAGGAGGGGGTGCTGCTACTGCTCGAACAGCCAGGTCTTGAGTAGCCTTCCTGAAGGTTAGCAGGTCCTGGGTCTGACGTAGGAGCAGGGGGAGGGTGTTCCAAGTCTTGGCGGCGAGGTGGGAGAAGGATCTGCCGCCGGTGGTTGTTCTTCTGATGCGTGG
Source organism: Calotriton arnoldi (assembly GCA_963921515.1). NCBI lineage: Eukaryota > Metazoa > Chordata > Amphibia > Caudata > Salamandridae > Calotriton > Calotriton arnoldi. The sequence goes on from CAWUFW010002358.1 coordinate 581,933, forward strand.
GACGAGGGCGAGGTCGGCTGAGCGGAGCTGGCGGTTCGGGGTGTAGAGGGTGAGTTGAGTTGCCTGTTGAGGTAGGCCGGTCCGGTGTTGTGGAGTGCTTTGTGAGCGTGGGTGAGGAGTTTGAAGGTGATCCTCTTGTCGACGGGGAGCCAGTGCAGGTCCCTTAGGTGGGGAGTGATGTGGCTGTGGCGAGGTACGTTGAGGATCAGGCGTGCAGAGGCGTTCTGTATACGCTGCAGTCGTTTCAGGAGTTTGGCCGGAGCTCCGCGTAGAGGGCGTTTCCGTAGTCCAGCCTGCTGCTGACGAGGGCCTGGGTGACTGTTCTTCTTGTTTCGGTGGGGATCCATCTGAAGATCTTGCGGAGCATGCGGAGGGTGTTGAAGCAGGAGGAGGAGACGGCGTTGACTTGCTTGGTCATGGAGAGTGTTGAGTCGAGGATGAACCCCAGGTTGCGTGCGTGGTCGGTGGGTGTCGGGGCGGCTCCTAGTGCGGTCGGCCACCAGGAGTCGTCCCAGGCTGAGGGGTTGGAGCCGAGGATGAGGACCTCCGTCTTGTCCGAGTTCATCTTCAGTCGGCTGGTCTTCATCCATTCGGCGACGGCCTTCATTCCTTCGTGGAGGTTGGATTTGGCGGTGAGGGGGTCCTTGGTGAGGGAGAGGATCAGCTGGGTGTCGTCGGCGTAGGAGATGATGTTGAGGTTGTGCAGTCGGGCGACGTGGGCGAGCGGCGCCATGTAGATGTTGAACAGAGTCGGGCTGAGGGATGAACCTTGGGGCACGCCGCAGATGATCTTGGAGGCTTCGGACTGGAAAGGGGGGAGGCGGACGCGCTGGGTTCTGCCGGAGAGAAAGGAGGTGGCCCATTCCAGAGCCTTGTCTCGGATCCCTGTGTCGTGGAGGCGTGTGCGTAGGGTGCGGTGGCAGACAGTGTCGAAGGCGGCTGAGAGGTCCAGGAGGATGAGGGCCACGGTTTCACCGTTGTCCAGCAGGATCCTGATGTCGTCGGTTGCGGCGATGAGGGCGGTTTCGGTACTGTGGCCGCTGCGGAACCCGGACTGGGACGGGTCCAGGATGTTGTTCTCCTCGAGGTAGCGGGTCAGTTGTCCGTTGGCGATCTTCTCGATGACCTTCGCCGGGAATGGGAGCAGGGAGATGGGCCGGAAATTCTTGAGGTCTGTCGGGTCCGCCTTGGGTTTCTTCAGTAAGGCGTTGATCTCGGCATGCTTCCAACTCTCCGGGAAGGTCGCGGTCTCGAAGGAGATGTTGATGACTTTGCGGAGATGGGGTGCGATGGAGGCGCTGGCTTTGTTGAAGATGTGGTGCGGGCATGGGTCTGACGGAGAGCCGGAGTGGATGGTGTTCATGGTTTTGATGGTGTCGTCGTCGTTCACGTTGGTCCAGGCGAGCAGGGGGTCAAGGTGGAGGGTGGTGGTTTCCCAATTTACTGCCTAGGTTAGAACGTCTAAGTCAGTGTGGTTCTTAACTTGTGGTCCGGGGACCTCTGAGGTTCGTGAAGCCTACGCAAGTGGTCCGCCACTACTTAAAGTAAATAATATTAGCACATTAATAGTGTATATAAATAAAGAAGCAAAATGTACAATTGAACATTTTTAAAACTTTCTGTAAATATGTAGGAGTTTGAAATCGGAGGCTAAAAATGATTAGTATCCTCGAACTGATTCGTGAGAGCAGTGCAAGTGCATCAAACAGAATATAGTATGGTTGATGAGTGGCCTCAAATGAATTTAGAAAAGCCCCAACCTTCCTATTAAAATAAACATTTTAAAAAAAAAAAATTTGCGAAGTAAATAACACATTTCAACATTTGTATATTTTTTTGATGAATGTTTGTTGCTGTATTTTTTGAGTGCTGTTTTTTGGTTCAAATCACCTACATTTCTTAGGTCGGGGTTCCCTGCTTCCAGTAAGGGCTCAATGGGGGTCCCTAGATTCCAATAATAGTTCAGTGGGAGTCCCTGGGTTCCAGTAATGATTAAGTGGGGGTCCACAGAAGTCAAAATGTTAAGAACTGTTCCAGATAAAAGGCTACTGTGCAGACCTGAACTCCTGTTGAAGTTAAGGAGCCAGATTCTTGATCCCAGTCTTCCATCATTAAACTTTGCTGCTCGATACTTGAACTCTTACAATATGGACACTTAACCCTTTCTCAAGATTGCATGAACATTTTAAAAGAGACAACCCCTCCATCCACCAAACCGCCCTACTCTTTCAAATGGTTGTTTCTGCATCTGGTGTAGCCATAAAAATATTGATCCAACCAGATGTTAAGAGAAATCTGTACTTCCATACCTTCTAAATTTGGGTAAAGCTGGGCTGCAGTTTTCTTAATTAAAAATGCATCTAGCAGACATTCGTACCTTTTGAAACAGTTCCTTAAACAAACCTATTTTTTCAGTGTCAATTGTAAAAGCATATTGGAAGTAATTAAGAAAGTTTTCCTTCCCTTAAATAGACCTCCTCCTTGGCCGATTTTAGTGGTCCATTTTAAATTGTCCCCCATGTGAGCCTATCCATAACATTACTATGCAACATATCTCTTGAAAGGCAACTTTTCTTGTAGCCAACAGTTCAGCCCTTAGGGTCAGTAAACTTCCTGCCCTGTGCAGTACAGAACCGTATACAATATTCCAGCAAGATAGTTGTGTTGAGGGCTCATCCAAGTTTAATCCCTAACGTTTTTTCAGAGTTTAATTTTCCCTGCCAACCTTCTTCCAGAGTCCCTCCTACCCAACAGAGAGGGCTTTTTACATCTATGGACAGTGAAAGATTTTAAAGTTATTTTTTTGTGCATAGATGAAACCAAATACATTTGACAGTCTGACCACCTAATTGTAAGTTGTGGTTCTGGTCATATGGGATTAGTCATTTCAAAACAGTACATTTCTATGGCGTGAGGTCTACGTTAGTACCACTGTCGGCAAGGATTGAATTTGGGATTCCGATATCCATGTATGCAGACGAAACCATGCTAGTGGTTAAAAATCCAGCTGTCAACCTAATTCCTATTATTGAGGAAATAGTTGACTTTGGTCGCTGGTATGGTCTTCAGATCAACTGGAATAAATCTATTATGGTCCCTCTCACTTGCTCGACTACTCGTCCAGACATACCATACTCCTTGCAATGGCAAACAGACCAAATTCTGTATATGGATATTCCTGTTATCTTTAGGGAAGACTATGGATGCCCAAATGGTGATCCTGAAATCCTTCATAGATCTTTGTATTACTCTGCCACTCTCTTTGGGAAGCAGGGTGGCTCTAATGAAAATAATTGTCTTGCCTAAGTTACTTCATTTTTTTCCAGAACATTACCGTCGCCTTGAATAAGGCCTTTTTTACTCAACTGCGCTCCCTTATGATCAAGCTAGCGTGGGCATGCCGACAGCCGCGAATTGGATGGCACATACTACAGCTCCCATATCCCAAGTGGGGCTTTGCAACCCCTAACTTCGAAGTGTATTATTTGGTGGCACAGGCGCATTTCATTCATCACTGGTTTCATAACAGCAGGCATACCCACATGCTATCTTAGAACGTGGCTTGGTTTCTCCCACTCCACTTTCTGCGGCTCCTTTTGAGCCGCTCCCAAGACTTTCGCAGGAAATCCACACTGTTCGATGTACTGTTTGGGCCTGGAATAGACAATCCTCATTATGTAGTGTTCTTGTCCTGTACTCACCTCAAATACCCATTAAATATTGCTGTTGGTCGTGGTTTAACCATGCCCTGGAGCTTCTACTGTCTCTTTAATAAAAATATCAAAACAATTGGTGATTTTTTTTTTAAAGACCACAAATCATACCGTGAATATCTAGATGACGAGTCTGCTACACTGTTGGATCTCATGGCGTATGGTGGGACCTCACATGATGTTTGTGGCCTTTTTTCCACGTTCCCGGAGGAACCCTCCCCCCCCATACCCCCCCCTGGTGTGGCCAGTTTTGACAGTACTGCTCTCCAACCTGCATCCATTTAGGCTTATCGCAAGATAATATGCTGCAGTGATGGATAATATGATTATGGAGTTCCCCAGGGCCCGGGTGGCGTGGGAGACTTATTTCGGCCATGACATATTAGACGACCAGTGGCAATATTGTTGCAACAGACCAAGGACATGTCCCCTAATGGTAGATACCGCCTTATACATTACAAATTACTATTGCGGGCCTATCTCTCACCTACAGATATTGCTCGTTACTAGCACACTGAAGATACCAAGTGCAAGCGCTGTGGCGCTTGGTGGGTGGGGCGGACTTTTTTCACTTGGCGTGATCCTGCCCGGCGGTGGCACTGTTTTGGACTCGCGTCACTACAGCCCTGACTGCTATGACTAAAAATGCCTCCCCCCCCCCCCCTGTTCCCATGATGGCTCTGTTGGGCGACGTAAAAGAGGTGCCAAAAACATCTCAGAACTTTACGGCCATGGCTCTGCTTTAGGGAAGGCGCAGGGTGGCATTGCATTGGGGTGGCAGGCAGGCACCGAAATTTCATGATTGAAGGACTTGTTCCTGTGTCATACCGCCAATGATTTCTGAGTGTACTATGTGTTTGCTCATGATCTGACAACTCCTTTTGTTACCATGTCATATGCGGAGGACTTCATCAGTTCTGTTTTCATGGAAACTTGAAAAAATAAAGTATTAAAAAAAACAGTACATTTCTGGGTGGATAGTATCCTGTTCTGTTAAAGTAATGCTAACAAACCTTTGTCTTGTAGAGCCCATTCATTCAACAAGAGGTAAAGTTGCTACCGTAAATATATATTAAAGAATATATCTGTTGCGGTCATATGTAAAGCGGCTACCTGGAGGTCTGGACATTCTTTTTCAAGACATTGTCTCGATATGGATTCCACAGTGGATGCCTAAGTTGTCCAGGCCTCTCTGCGAAATCTTTTTGGCTGGGGTAGTGCTGTTTTTTTTCTCTCAGCCCGTTTGCTGCTCCTCCTATGACTATAAATAAAAATTCCCTGGAGGAGACGGAATAGTTACCTTTTAAAAGAGTTTTCTTGTCGCTATAATGAATATAGTGACTTATTTCTACCTTCTTTTAAGAAAATGGGTAACAATTGGCCAATATAGCCTTTTTATCCTGTCAAAAGTACATTATTTAAAAAATATTTTTTCTTTAAAAGAAAAATGTTTTGTATATTTTCTGTAAAAAGGGCTCCAGGATCCCTCATATGAACAGGGACAGTTTAGTGCTTAGGTGATGTACATTCATTTACTTCAGGCAGAGGACAACTAGGAATACTCATAAGTAGCTATTCCTTCCTAATCAAAGGATCACTTTATTGAAATCATGAGCAACCAACAAACCTTCCTGTAAAGCCAGGAGATTAGGCATTCAAATGTAGACTAAGATTCTTTCTTACCTACAAAGCAAAATGTACTATGGGCTGCACCTGAAGTTCATTGTGAGGCCCTCGATCAGGCTGCCTAACTTGCTAAATTCATCTGGCTTCATAGCACAGCTGTCTGCACACACTTATATGAGCCTCACTAGAGAAGGGAATGGCTCCACCCACCTGTTCGCAGCCAGGAGTAAATGTTTTGATTTGACCGAAGTTGTGTGCTTCACAAAAAAATTGCTTGCCCTCCGCGCAGCCGTGTTATTGTGTTAATTTTGTTTATCCAACTGCCTAAGCTTGAATTTTCAGGGGGCACACACGTCATTTGAATGCTATTAAAGTGTCTTTTTATTTTTTTGAAAACGTTTTATTGGCATTTTCGCATATTAATAAGACACATTTACAGCTGTCATATATACCTTCTCTCCGTTTCCTTTGTATCTGTATATCTATATCTTAACATCATTTACCTAGGGGCGCTAGAGAGCCCGGAGCAAGATGGCCGCACTTTAGTGCTGCTCTGCTGGTCGGGATTACTATCCGACAAATATCCTGTAATTCTGGCGCCATCCACGGCTGAAAGTGGCATGTCTTAACTCCGGAGGTGCAGAGGAATGCTTTGTGATCCCTAACTTGGCTGCCTGATGTCCCTGACCGCATAAACTCCGCACAACCTCGATCGACTCAAGATGGCGGCCGCGGAGGACACTGGCTACTGAAATCCTCTACCCCGGCGTGGTGAGTCGCATTCAGGGATTCCATCCGGCGTTCCCGACCTACCTGCTTGCTTTTCAACTCTCGGGGCATTGCGGAGTGGCTGCACACTGCGCCCGGTTGGCCCCGCATAGTGACGGACGGCCGCCATCTCGCGAATCCGGACATAGAGGTGAGGTGTTCGCTCTGCGGCCCCTGCCTGCTTCGGCGGCCGCTGAACTGTGGGACAGATTGGGAGACTACGGGTTGCGGTCATATCAGCAACGCACCTCCGCACAATAGTTGGTCCGTCATTCTCTATTGGCCCGCAACACCTATCTATACGGCCCGGAGCTCCCATACGGCTGCGTTCCGTATCCCCCGCATCGAGGAGTCGGCTTTGGCGGCCGCCGCGTCCCAAGTTAGTGGCGCTGCTTCCCAGATTTGCACCGAACACAGATAGCTGCATGGCATGTCTCTGCTGAACCTCCGGTTGTGAGATGTGTGCGCCGCCCATACTGTCGACGTGATTGGGAGAGGACTGTGACTCAACTGGCTGTCTAGTCGCCATAGCGCTCGGTGCCGGCTGTGAACTTCACTGTGCCTCTGCGCCGCGTGGCGCTATCCTGCATAGCGCTCGTCAAAGGCCCTGATTGCGCTGCTGGACAGAGCTCAATAGTCACGCTGTTTATGGTCCATCTTATACTCCTGACGACGGCGTGTTCCGCTCAGCCCGCTGCGAGGGAGGGCATGGATTGTTGATCTGCTGCAAAGGTATTATTTGGTAAAGCTGCTGTGCATCTGCCACCGAAGCAGTCACGCCTGAAAAACTGCTAGATCTCGCAGCCTGGACCTTGCCCATCTCTTAGTGCTGGGAGTGAAGACAACGCCAAGACAAAGCCGCACATGTCACCGTTGACTTTCCTTGTGGGATACCAGACACACAGGCTCAGATCTCCGCTTGGTGCCCCAGTCACTTCTCTCTGCTGCTGCACACGTCTAAAAATGGGGAGAACGGACAAGCAGCAGAGCAAATTACACTTTGAAGCCAAAAAACACACTAAATCTCAAACTCTGAACGCCTCGGACACTGACCCTGATCCTGAATCGGGAACGACCACAAAGCTGGAGCGCCCGATGTTGAATATGCAACAAAGCTTACAATCCATTGACGCCAAGATTGATCACCTCAACTTGCGCATGGATACCATGGCGGCAAAGATCGACAAGCATGGCTCGCAGATCGCGGAGGCTGAACAGCGCATTTCGACTACGGAGGATCGCATGGAGGTCGTCCGCACATCGTGTACCAACATGGAGAAGCTATTGGAGGTAATAAGGGCAAAGAATGAGGACATTGAAGCCCGCTCCCGAAGGAACAATCTCCGCATAACTGGTATTTCAGAAACCACCAACACCGGACCCATGGAGACATACGTTGAAACACTACTCACAACCCTTCTGGGAGCGGACCACTTCTCTAAGGTACTCCTAGTTGAAAGAGCTCATCGCTCCTTAGCTTTTCGGCCTGTCCCAGGAGCCCCGCCTCGTCCCATTATAGCCAGACTTTTGAATTACCGGGACCGGGACACAGCACTCCGTCTGGCTAGAGAAAAGGGCACTCTCGACTACCAAGGGATGAAGGTGGAGTTCTTTCCCGATTTCACCATCGCCGTGCAACAGGCTCGCCGTGAATTTCAAGCAGTCAAAAAGAAGTTGCAGGCTTTGCATATCCAATACGCAATGCTCTATCCTGCCCGTCTACGGATTCAGCATGCTGGGAAGGCACGTATCTTCACGACACCCAAAGAAGCGCTGCAATATGTCCGGCGGATTGAGCGGCAGGAGACGCTGCGAGAGAGGGGTGTGGACTCTGACTCTGAGGGTTGAGCACGTGAGCCTCACACTGGACAGTGAACGTAGTTATGTTGCTCCTGACTCGTAGTGTTGATTCATGTAATATGTTTAATTTGCCTTTGATCACGGGGTAGCTCTTGTTCTATGTTGGATCTTTACTGTACCTCCTAGGCTGGCACGATTTTTGTATGTTTGTTGTGTGTAACTCATCCGCCTGACCAGGTGGGAAGATCATTGTTTGATATTGATCTGTAGAGGGCCCTCTGCCCCGAAACCTGCTAAAAGTCACTATGCCCTGGGTTGGTTAGCCTACCTCTACTTGTCTCGACCCACCCTGTTCACCGGGGGGCTGATGGCTGCTAGCGACCCACAGTATGGGAATTCCCCAAAATGTTCTTTCTTCTAGTGGGGCGCCCGTTGGAACCCCTGTTGTGTTGAAGTTATTTTCTTTTCTTTTCCTGCTATTTGGCTCATGGATGCTAATGCTTATGTACTGTTTTGTTTTGTTGGGGGGGATACTCACAGCATGGTTATAATGCTGAAGTGGGCGGGGGGGATTGTTGGGGAGCACTATTTCATTGTAATAGCATTGGTTATGGCATGCTGGCAGAATTTGAACTGGCTGACGCTCATCTCTTAGACAGCAATGCAGACTATGTTCACAAAATTTATAGACATGGCTGAATCCAAACCATCTACGATCTCGTGGATAAGTTGGAATGTTAGAGGGCTTAATAATGCTAAAAAGGTGCGGCAAGTGCTCTCGTATCTGGATCGGCACCATATCCAGATTGCCTTATTGCAAGAGACTCATCTTATCAAGCGGGCGGTCTCACACATAGCCACTAGGTGGGCAATGGTACGGTTGGCTGCCTCATACTCCTCCTATGCGCGGGGAGTTATGATTCTTATAAAGAAGAGCGTCCCCTTTGTACCGACACATGAAGATGAAGTAGGGCGATATATTATAGTGCAGGGAACACTTTATAACACGACGCTGGCCATTGTGAATCTATACGGACCCAATGTTGATGACCCTACATTTTTTGATACACTATGGGGTAAGCTCAGCAAACTACCATCCTCTGCTCTTATTTGTGGGGGCGATTTTAATGTGGTTTTAGATCCTGGAGTGGATCGGAAGACTGCGGTTGATCCCCCCCTCCCAGGAGAGACGCTGCATCAGTGCGCGATGGTATGTGGACACTGGGTCTCTCAGATATATGGCGATTGAGATACCCAAGCGCTAGAGAGGGTACATGTCACTCATATGCACGACAATCCTGGTCCTGAATAGACTACTGGCTGGTCACGCAGGAAGTCTGCACATGGACTACACAGGTTAAACACTTACCACGAACATTATCGGACCACTCTCCAGTAGTCCTTGGCATGACTCTGCCATCTCACATCCCTCCTCCCTTTCAATGGCGACTACAGTCATCTTCCCTATTGGATCAGGTCTTTCAGGAAGGGATTCGTGAGGCCATATCGGACTACTTTTCACTTAATACTGGATCTGTCCAAACTATAGAAATCCTCTGGGAGGCCTTTAAAGTAACAATACGAGGGGGCATGTATAGGTCTTCAGGCCGGGGTCCTAAAGTCTCTACGTCGCACTATGGCAGTGCTTGAACGTGAGTTGCACGACTTGGAGCGCAAATATGGCGAAAAGGCAGATCCCACTACTCTGGCGCTTATTAGGGATAAAATTATAGAATATAACGAAGTGGCTGATCAGGAAATCAAACACTTGTCGCGCCGGTGCAAAGCTCGTTATTATGGAGAAGGTGGCCGACCGGGCAGAACGTTAGCTAGCCGCATAATGGAGCCTCACGCCAAAGCATGTTTGGTTAAGGCGATCGTTGCAGACGACGACACGCACTACGATACGCCTACTATACTGAAAACCTTTGCGGATTACTATGCCGGGAAGTACGCTCATCGGCCAACTGCAGATGAGGCGGAACTCGCGCAATATCTTGACGACATCGCGTTAGTATGCTATCACGTGGGCAACAGGAGTTCTTGATGCATCCCATCACTTTAGATGAAGTGCGGGACACAATCATCGCTTTGCCAAATGGGAAAGCCGCGGGCACTGATGGATTGCCCGGGAGTTTTATAAAGAGAAATCGATCTGTTGGCCCCATGCCTCCTTCAACTATATGAGGAAGCCTATGAGACCCAGTGTTTGCCATCGACCCAGCGCGAGGCACTAGTGGTCACGCTCTTGAAACCTGAGAAGCCGCCGGATCGGTGCGATTCTTATCGACCGTTGTCCTTAATCAATACAGACGTGAAAATATTAGCGAAAGTATTAGCAACTAGATTGAAGTTACTTCTTCCTGTTATGGTTCTTCCTGATCAATCGGGGTTTGTTCCAACTCGATCTACGTCACACAATCTGCGTACGCTCTTTGCTGTGATGCATGTACTAGAACCTACTCTACCAGCAGTGGCAGTGCTTCTTGACGCTGCAAAAGCTTTTGATTCGATATCCTGGTCATATATGCTTGCAATTCTACATCACATGAGAGTCCCATTTGTTTTTACTAACTGGATAAAACTGTTGTATACCAATCCTGTAGCACGGGTAAGAATTAATGGGCAGTTATCGGAGAAATTTCACATACAGCGCGGCACACGGCAAGGATGTCCGCTGTCGCCCTTATTATTTGCCCTCATACTTGAACCGTTAGCTTGCATCTTAAGGCAGCGCCATGCTCAAACTGCATTACGATTTTTTACAACGTCCTCTAGCAGTCTCCATGTATGCTGATGACATGGTGCTATATGTTCGTGACCCTGCAAGATATCTTGCACAACTCATTCGGGAATATATCCGATTTGAACGGTTCTCCGGACTGGGCATCAACTGGTCTAAATCGGTTATACTCCCCCTTACAGATTGTACACATCAATTTGACATGGAATATCCATTAGCATGGTGCACTGACACTGTAAAATATTTAGGAATATGGCTCCACAGGGATCCGCAGGCTGTCATACAATCCAACTATGGCACAGCTATCACGCGACTTGAGGGACAAGTGAGTCGCTGGATTAAGTTGCCCCTGTCATTTGCGGATCGCGTAGCGCTGATGAAGATGATAATCCTTCCACGCTTTCTTTATCTGTTTTTAAACATCCCTGTGCATTTAACACGATATTTTTTTGACAGACTTCGCTCTCTTTTGATCATGTTAGCTTGTGGAGGTAAAAAACCTCGACTCAAATGGGAGACACTTACACTTCCTTATGATCAGGGGGGGTTCGCAGCACCTGACTTCCATCTTTATTATCTCTGCGCGCAAGCACATTACGCCTACTATTGGCACCACGACCCAGCCTATATTCCTCATGTGGCGGTGGAGGCAGGTGCGGTGCACCCAATACCGCTCAAAGCCATGATAGTCAATAGGCACACGGTATTTGAAAAGGGAGAGTTCGACACTGTACAGACCACGTCTAGGGCCTGGCAAGAATTGGGCAAGCGAGCACAGAAATTGCCATTATATGCACCCAGCATGCCACTACTGCATCACTCAGAACTGTCTTGTCACTAGAGAAACTGGCGCATTAAAGATCCTTAAAGATATGAATGTGTCCACAATGGAAGATATATTCCCTGGGGGTCAATTAATATCTTCAGATAATGTAATAGCGGGGGGCAATGCCACCACCATGCAACTGTTTGTCTACACTAGGCTGCGCTCCGCTATGCGTGCGCTTTATCCACAATTTCCTGCAGAACCACAGGCACTCGACGCACTGCAACTAATATACACTACCACATCCAGAGCCAAGCTAGTCACTAGACTCTATCAGACATAACAGAGGGATGTAACTCCTGTAGGCATGTCTGCATTAGCGAAATGGAATGCCATGCTGCCTGCCCCGCTTTCTGAAGATGAGTGGTTTGACAGTTGCCATCTAACGGGTCAGCTGACGGCGAATGGCAATTTGCGGTTAGTGCATTTTAAATATCTGCATCAGCTGTATTATACTCCAGCTCAGCTATATAGATGTGGGTTGCGGGACGATGACAATTGTAAACGTTGTGGCACACCTAGTGCTAATTTCTATCATTTAGCTTGGGAGTGCCCCAAGGTGTATGAGTACTGGAGATCAGTCACACAGATTCTGCATCGGATGGTGGATGGGCCCATTGAATGTACCCCACACTTATGCCTGTTGGGTATTGTCTCTAATACTAAGGCGTCTAATAGGAAGTTTGTGGACATAGCACTATTGTTGGCTAAACGCAGGGTTTCCATATGCTGGGGGGGCAGGCCTGTGCCTACCACTAAACTATGGTTACAGGATCTGACGTACTGTCGGGATCAGCTCACATGCTATGCGGAAGAATTGCCTACAACGTCCAAACCACGGGATATCTGGTGTCCGCTCACGACTTATCGGTTATCGATAACTGCTCTTTGATGCCCGCTATTTTTTGTAAGACTGCTATGCCCTCCACTGTCGCACGTTGCACTTTTACTTACTGCCATGTCTGTATGTAGTTGCGCTCTTGAGTCTGTGATACTTTAACATGCTAACTGAGTTATATAACATGTCTATGCTGTCCAATGCTTCGATTTGGATAACTGTATGTTGTTCATTACTTTTGAAAATGCACAAATAAAATAATTTAAAAAAAAAATCATTTACCTTTAAGATGCTCATTCCTTAATATACATATTACAGGTTGTTATGCCAGTTTAACAACAAACAAGCAACTTTCACCCCATCCCCCCATTGTCGTGTCAGATCTATGAAATAGTAGCAAAGCAATCTTCCCATTGGTCATATCTTGCATCCAATGCATTCTCTATTGTTTCGTCATCTGGTCGCACCTTCTACGCTCGACTTCTCCTTTCCTTCTCCTATTGATTCCTCATCCGAGGTGGGGGGGTCTTTTATGTCTGCTATCATGAGGGACCAGGCTCGCGCATCCTCTTCTTCCTTTTCATCCCTCCTAACCCTTTTCATTCTAACTAGCTCTGCAGTTGCCCATTCGCTCAGGTCTTTTAGCCATCCCTCCTGTGTGGGGGTTCCGAGCTGAGCCACCTTATCGCTATCCTCCTCTTTGCCAACACCAGCCCTAGTAGGACAAACCTTCTACTGAGCTTTTTGGATTTAGGCATAGGGAGCAGTCCCAATATTACGACCGGGATTGTATGTGCGATTTTCCACCCTGTGGCAGTTTGTACCCGATCTATTACGTTTCCCCAGTATTGTGTCCGTGCTGGACAGTCCCATATCATATGAATGAAATGCGCTTCGGCTTGCCCGATTCTAGGGCATTTATTAGTGGGGTCCGGGTATATTCTATTTAGGTTCTGCAGGGTCAGATAGGTCTGATGTATAATATTGTATTGTATAAGTTTAAATATAGCGTTTGAGCTTACCCATTTAACACCCTCATGTATTTTTGCCCATTCTTTATCTGTCCGGGGTTCATCTAACCTGCCGTCCCATCTTGCATGGACTGGAAGGAGTTTTTTGGGGAGGTCGTCTCGCGACGAGATAGATATATATATATATATATATATATATATATATATATATATATATATAGATATAGATATAGATATATAGATATATAGATATATAGATATATAGATATATATATATATATATATATATAGATATATTCTCTCCAAAGAGTCGCTTCAGAGACGAGTCCGCACTCCCAGGCAAGGTAGGTAACAACCTTTATTTGTTAGGCAAGCTGCTTCCCATCCCGTTTCTTGTGTCCTTTTGCCTTACGCGTTTCGGGAATTCTTTCCCTTCCTCTGAGGCATCGAGTGAGCAGCTTCAGTTTCTGTATACCTGCCATGTCCCCTGCGTGCTATTTATATCCACAATTGGCCTCTGGTGTGCCATTTCGCTGCATCAGCATTCCCAATGCACGCTGGGACTTGCAGTGATTTACATATTTTTTTACCCTCCAGTGGGTTTAAGGTGCGTGGCAGGTTGTGGATATAAATAGCACGCAGGGGACATGGCAGGTATACAGAAACTGAAGCTGCTCACTCGATGCCTCAGAGGAAGGGGAAAGAATTCCCCGAAACGCGTAAGGCAAAAGGACACAAGAAACGGGATGGGAAGCTGCTTGCCTAACAAATAAAGGTTGTTACCTACCTTGCCTGGGAGTGCGGACTGCTCTCTGAAGCGACTCTTTGGAAAATATATATATATATATATATATTTATTCATTCTACGGGCTCCGGTCAGGCCAAGCAGTGCCTATAGGGTCGATGTAGTGGGCGGTTCTTGCGGAAATGTAGGCCATATTTCACGGGCAATTGCTGAGATCTTTGCGTATTGTAAAAATTGCCCCCTTCCCAATTCAAATATATTCTCAGCTTCTTCCCTCGTTATGAATTGTTCATTCCTGTATAGATCTCCCATTGTGTGACATTCTCCTTCCATCCATCTTTTAATGGACTTAGAATCCGTTATCTTTTTGAAGGGTTTCACCACCCATAATGGCATATCTGGGGCATAGGTTGCATGTCGAACTACCTTTTTAACTGCTGTTTCCCATACCGCTGCAACATGTTGAATAATATATGGATATGACCTGGGCAGCCCAACCCCCATCATAAGGAGCTCAGGTAAGGAGACCCCTCCGTGGGCACCTGCCAATAGTTGTTTCTCCCAGTTATTAAGCTCATCTATCCAATGCACATGCTATTAAAGTGTCTGAGATAACTAAGTAATTTATGTTATTTTTCTTTGGCAGCAGCACAGATGGGAGGAAGGCACTCATTTACGTATATAGATTTTTAGGTCTGACTTGACAGTGCACCTGTCACCTGACCTTTCAACCTACACCAATATTATTCTACAGTTCTTTGCTTCAACACAAATACATATCTATTCACATGCTATTTACTTGTGATGCTTTACATTACCATGCAGCATACCTTTAAAGCCAAACCTGTTGGCATTGCCAATGCTTGTTTTAAAAGGAATAGAAAATGGATTCAGCTGAATTTGTTTTGTAAGGCTGGTGTAATAACTATTTGTTTTGAGAAAAAAAGATGGAAAACCCAGTGCTTTCACTAAAGAGATTTATTATTCTAAAAATTGTTCCTGGACCCTCTATATAGTGCTGGCAAAGTGAATATGCTCTATCGTGAACAAGGTGGCGTCCAGCCGCCGAAACGCGTAGATGTTGTCGTTCTAAATAAATCCGAGTGATTATTACCTCATGGAGTGCTGGATGATTTTTGCTGTAAGCGGTGATCCTATCTGAAATGTTCTATTGTTTATATATTTATTGAAAATACTATATTACAAGTAATTTATCCTTAAATTATTTTGTCTTGAAATCACCTATCCCACTTGTAGACCATTATCCAAGTAGTTTTTCTTTCGTTATATGTAAAATGTAAAGCAGTTTGAAGACTAACCCTGAGGAAAGCTGTTCTAGTGTTTGCAAAGAATTGGACTTCTGTTGTTCTTGTTAATGTTTTTCCAGACTCATGAGTCCTGTTCTTTGTGTTAGGGGGCACATTGCAGCCCCTCCGCCCAATACCAGCAGCTCTGAGTTAATCCCACTCCGGCGGACACAGCTCACAGCTCAAGAGCTTCACTCGAATACACATAATCGGCTTTATTGAAAAGTATGAAAAGAAATGCTCCAAACAAAACCCCGAAATGTACGTGAGGAGAACAGTTTCCATGGCAACAGCTCACATGCAGACACTCCAGTCACAGCTTGGAGAGGCTGTACAGCACTACAGTGTGGGGGAGGGAAGTGAGGGGGCAGTCAGCATGCGTTGCAGTTTCCTTTTTTTCCTTCTGGACATCACCCCCTTCCCAACTTGCATAGGACTTGCCTCCCATGTCTTAGGTTGGCCCCTCTGCAGCATTTGAATGCCCCGCTCTTGCAAGTATTGCATTCACTCTGTTGTCTGGATTCACTTTTCATAAACCAGTATAATGTGAGTCTGTTTTATCAGGAATAGTTCTAGACTTTTTGTGTGTTTTTCTTATCACATCTGATAGTTAGACAACTTTTTGTTTCTCCAGTCTTGCAACTTTTATTTCTCAAGCGTAAAACTTTATAAATTACATACGCCTGAAGCACCATTTACCTCTTTCCTTTGTCTGAACTTCCTACAGGTGAGAGCAAATGGTGGGGCTTAATTATTATTAATAGGTTCTCTAGCTCTACAGGGTAGTGAGGAAGACATCATATATAAATATTGGCTTCCCACTTCTACAGGTGAGATATTGACTGGTGTTCCCCACCTGTACAAGTGACAAATGGAGTGGTTGTCTATAATCAGTGGATCATCCATGGTTGAAGACTGGAGATGATGAATTGTCTTTGGTGGATAGGTTTCTCCGTGTTACAAAGTAGGTTTGAAGGATTGTCTATTATCTTTCCTTATACTGGTGAGCCTTGAGGGGACTGTTTATAATGAGTGAGTGTACATGGAGGGATGGAAAATGTTCTTTGATCAGTGGTGTCTCTTCTGCTAGCAAGAGAGGCTGATGTTGAACATGTTATGAAACTAGTAAACATGGTACTGATTTTTGCAGAAAAAAAACCTCCCTTAATCCTTGAGATTTAGTTGGGTACCATTGCCCTTATTCTGTCCCTCTAGTTAGTGATCTTATTTCTCTTGTTAGTGATCTTAGCTCCTTAAAAACATAATTAGCTACTTTTCATTTCTCAGAATGTGGTCTTACCCGGAGTATTTGGAAACTTGGGTTCCTTCTGAACTGAAAGTACTTGGAATGATTCTGCTTTTGTTTTAGATCTCAAAGAGGCCATTATTAATCCCCCATCTTCTTTGGTATTAAACTAGAGTAGAGGCCTCTATTTTGAGACTTACAGGCTATCTCCTTTCTTATCTTCAGCAAATCCAAAATTTAGCTTCCCAGTTTCTGATCAGAACGAACAAAAGACTTCACATTTCTCTGGCTCGGTTACATTAGCTATATATAAATGAATGGATCTCTTCTTATTTCTGTGCATTACTGTATTCAAAAATGCTGGCCCATCATTCTTAAGGAATCCTTTTGAACATTATATTTTTGCATGCTCATGTGCTCATCAGACTTCCGTTTGAAACATTCTATATTCTGAGGGCAGAGGCTGGTGGCAAAGCTTTCTCTATCCAGGATTCTGGCCTTTGGACCTCCCTGTTCAAGACTTTAATCTTTTCTCAGCTGCAGTACTACAGATTGATAAAAGGAATTGTTACATACATTTTTGCTTTATTCATGGGGCTTTTCATAAATAGATAGTTTTATTCCTAACCAGTTTGAATAATCCATTTTTTGCATTGATCCTCATGTGCTCATCGGATATACTTTTGAAATTTTCAAGGTGATAAAGGTTAGGACTTGATACAGAGCTTTCTCTGTCCTGCTTCTAGCCCCTGGAATACTCAAAATCTATTTGGAATCGGGCAGTGCTTAATTTGTAAAATTATAACTGCCAGGGCCCTATCGAGGAGGCCACTTCCACTTCCATCACAGATTGCCGCTGTCAACGCTGCCAGTTACACTAACACCATAACTACTAACCATCACACTACTACAAGTGTGGCATTTCTGACTATTCCAGGCCCTCAAAGCTATAAGAATAGTTATGGCGGCAGGTATTAGTCATTTTTAATGTATATTGAATTAATAAACAACAGTTGTTGTTCTTCTCTCTAAATTAGATAAAGAGTGCCGCCATGTGGCAGATTGGCATAAGTGCCGGTGTTGAAAATTAAGTGCCGGTGCTCAGCACCGGAAATCACCGGCTCAAATTAAGCGATGGAATCAGGATTCCATTTGCTATCCTCCTTCCTACAGAAATTGGATGTCCTGGTTATATATAGGGATCCTCAATTTTTGATGAGACTGCTCTCATTTCGACATGCTGAGGCCCTGCCATTGTCTCCTAAGCATCTTACCATAGTGTACACACAAATATAAGATCTGGCCACCTTGCTGATTTATCTGTCCATGTTCCAAGGGGCAACACAGCAATCCTGCTAGAAACCAGTGCTCACAAATAAATTTGTAGTACACCACACTTTTTATTACCATAAAGATCTCAACCACCCATACCAGCTCGAGGGTGAAAAACTTGCACTGTTGCTGTGGTATTCCTACCCTATAATTACGCAAGTGCATCATTTTTTCAGACAAACATTGCAAACTCTGAAGCTACTTTCCCACTCAGTGGGGGAACTTAGCACATAGAACCTCCGGATTCAACATTCTGATTTTAGGTACATGACACTTCTCCAGTTCTGCTAACCCCTGCTTGACACCCCTCGGATCATTCAACCACATGTTCTCCTCTTCATGAGTTACAGTGGAAGTGGTAACTCAGACACCTTTTACAGAGAACCAGTACTGGGAGTAGCACTACTGGTGGCCCTGTTTCCCAGGGTGAGTTTGTAGTTCATCCCATAGATACTTCCCAGACGTTCAAGGGACCACTGAGAGAAATGCTTGCAGTCAATAAAACCCTTCAAAATGGTTGTTACAAATGTGCCTCTCCTCAACACTCGAAGAGATCCTTGTCCATGGTCTTAAGAAATGTGTCCCACTCGCTGCTCTGCCTCTCCTCAGCAGCAGAAACTGAGGGATCACTCACCATTGCCATCAGCTTGCTAATTTCAAATAGGATTTGCTCTTGACTGACTCCTCAGTGGGCATGGCTTTAGGGACCCATCAGTGCCTCCTGGCCCTCTGTGCCTGGTAGCTGATGATTTAATCAACTCCTCCTAGCACACACTATACAGAATCGACTCTGAGGTTTCTGCTTGCTCTCTCTCTCCCCACTCTGCCATGCAGATAAAGTCTTCATACAGTACACCTTAGGGACCAGGCTTACACCAGAGCAGTGTTTTCCAGTTTCCTTCAAAATAATTGTGGAACACTGATGCCCATTAGATCTTCTGTTGGAAGCTGGAAATGGTTTTCCCTGAATAAAGTGATTGACCATATCTTTGATTGCTAGCTCTACTGTTTCAGTAAGCATCCAAAAATGTGCAGTACTATCCAAAGTCAACTTGACAGCACATCAATTGATTCTTCAATTCTGTGTGCTGTGTATGGAATGATTATTCAGAATTGATAGTTTTTCTCCTACAGGAAAAGCAGGGAGGAATTGCCTGTGAACTATGGATTCTCCCCTTCTAGATGCCAAGGGATTGCCTGTCTTGATGGGTTATGATCTTTATGCAAAGTGTTGTGTATAGTAAATATATTCCTTTGTTTCAGATGCGAAAGGATGGAGAGATAGTCAATGATTGAAGGCTTTTGTCTTTTAAGTCCACAGGCGACTTCTCTAACTTGAGGTAAGGGATACATATTGTCGAAGGGCTTTCCCCTTCTGCAGCCATGAGATGGAGGAGTGATGGGCTCTTCCACAACAAGTTAGGTTTCTTTGTAATTTAATGTGGTGGCCGACAATTATCAAGTCAAGGAGTGGCAGTTTCTAGTTGATAGGATTGCTTATGGCAAAGGGGTCAGTCAGTAATAGCTTATGTCATCATTCTAATGCCTTCCTTTGGAAGCATAAACAATCTTATGTTCGACTGTCTTCACTGCTACCCTCCCTGCAACCCTATCTAGCCATATAGTGGGTATTCTTAGGATCTGTCATTGTGACCTGAGGCTGCTAGCACACCTAACTTTTGTAGATTAGGAAGCCCACAGTGCAGAATTAAACTATTAATCCACATGGAAATCTGTTCAGAGAAACTTACATTTACAAATCATAGAGCCCACAAGAGACTGTTTGCACCCAACATCACCATTAAGCTACAGAGCAAGCTGTTGACGGCATTATGGCACACTGCTAGCAGCTCACAAAGTTGCCTTTGACCCAGGGAGCTGACCGATCCTATCACCATTTTTCAATAGATTTGTGGCACACAGCTGATTTAGTGTCTCAATCAATCAATCAATCAGGTGGCTTGTAAAGCATGACTACTCATCCGTAAGGGTCTCAAGGCGGTGGGGGGTTGGAGGAACTGCTGATCCGTCGCAGGCGCTGTGGTTCATTCGAAGAGCCAGGTCCTGAGGTCCTTCCTGAATTGAGGCAGTGACGGTGATTGCCTGAGGTGTAGAGGGAGGGTGTTTCAGGTCTTTGCTGCGAGGTAGGAGAAGGATCTTCCTCCAGCCGTGGTCTTGCAGATACGTGGGACGGTAGCCAAGGCCAGTTTAGAGAGGTCTCTGGTGGATACGTGGAATACGAGCCAGTGGTTAAGGTAATCAGGTCCCGCATCGTGAAGGGCTTTGTAGGTATGTGTGAGGAGCTTGAAGGTGATGTCTTTTGTTGACTGGGAGCCAGTGGAGGTCTCTCAGGTGGCCGTGATGTGGCTGCGGTGGGGGATGTTGAGGATAACTCTGGCAGAGGCGTTCTGAATCTTCTGCAGTTTCTTGAAGAGTTTATGGGTGATGCCGGCATAGAGTTCTTTGCCATAGTCGATTCTGCTGCTGATGAGTGTGTGGGTGACAGTCTTTCTGGACTCGGTGGGGAATCGCTTGAAGATCTTCCGTAGCAGGCGTAGCGTGTGGAAACTGAATGATGAGACGGCGTTGATCTGGCAACTCATGGTGAGTGGGGAGTCCAGGATGATGCAGAGGTTTTGTGCGTCTGTGGGTATGGGGGAGGTGGGGTCCAAGGGCTGTGGGCCACCAGGAGTCGTCCCAGGCATAGGGGGTGGAGCCCATGATGAGGACCTCGGTCTTCTCTGAATTGAGCTTGAGGCAGCTGTCCTTCATCCAGGTGCGACAGCCTTCATCCTGTCCTGGAAGTTGTTCTTGGCGACTGTGGGTTCGTTGGTGAGGGAGAGAATCAGCTGGGTGTCGTTGGCATAGGAGACGATGTTGAGTCTGTGGTTCCTGACAATGGCTGCGAAAGGGGCCATGTAGATGTTGAAGAGAGTGGGGCTCAGGGAGGAGCCCTGAGGCACTGCGCAGCTGATCGCTGTGGGTTCAGAGTGGAATGATGGTAGTCTGACTCTCTGTGTTCGGCTGGTGAGGAAGGAGCGGATCCATTCCAGGGCTTTGTCGCGGTTGCTGGCATTGTGGAGTCTTGGGCGTAGGGTACAGTGAGAGACGGTATTGAAGGCAGCCGAGAGGTCCAGGAGGGTGAGGGCTGCTGTTTCACCTTCATCGAGGAGGGTGCGGACGTCGTCTGTGGCGGCGAGGAAGGCAGTCTTGGTGATGTGGTTGCTTCGGATCCGGATTGGGAGAGGTCCAGAGATGTGGTTCACTTCGATGAATTCAGAGAGTTGGGTGTTGATGGCCTTCTCGATTACCTTGGCTGGGAAGGGGAGAAGAGAGATGGGTGTGAAGTTCTTGAGGTCCGTCGGGTCGGCAGAGGGTTTCTTCAGCAAGGGGTTGATCTCTGCGTGTTTCCAGTCTTCCAGAAAGGTGGCTTATTTGATGGAGCAGTTGATGGTGCTGCAGAGTTTGGGGGTGATGGTAGTGCCGTCTCTGTTGAAGATGTGGTGCGGGCACGGGTCTGAGGGTGCTCTGGAGTGAGTTCTCTTCATGATCTTGAGGGTGTCGTCAGTGGTGAGGGGAGTCCAGCTGAGTAGGGTCTGTTGGGGTCCTGTATCGTTGGGTGCAATGGTTACGGATGGGACGGGAGGGTCTTGGGTATCGAGGCTATCGAAGCTGTTGTATATCATCTTAATAGTGTGGTGGAAGAAGGTGCCGAGGTGTTGCAGAGGTCTTGGGCGGGTGGAATGTCTGCTGTCTCTATTCTGGTTATGGTGAATTCTTTGACCACGGCAAAAAGTTCTTTACTATTGAGTGCATTGGCGTTGATCGTTTCTTGTAGGGCTACTTTCTTTGTTGCTCTAATAGGGTAGTGGTGTGCAGTGACAGCGGTCTTGAAGGCTGAGTGGTCTTCCGGGGTCTTGCTGCTCCTCCATCTTTTCTCAAGCCGTCTGCAGGTGAAGGCCAGGAGAGAGCCAGCTGGCTTTCTTGGAGTGTCGTTTGCCTGGGGCTTTCTTCAGGGCAACCAGAGTGTCGACGCAGTTGGAGATCCATTGGTGGAGGTTGCGTGCTGAGGTGTTAGCGTCTGTGGATGTCGGTGGAGGGGGTTTGCTAAGGGAGGCGTTGAGCTGTTCTTCTGTGACCTTGTTCCTACTTCTGCAAGGGTAGCGATGGGCGTGGTGGTGTAAGGTGGGTTTGGTGAAGAAGTGGACGCAGAGGTGGTTTGGCTGAAGATGACGTCGTGAGTGGAGAAGATGGGGTCGAGCGTGTGTCCTGCTTAGTGAGTTGGGGAGGTGACCAGTTGTTTGAGTCAGACGATGGTGAGGTTCTCTGTTTTTGTCGTTGGAGTTGTCCAGGTGAAAGTTGACGTCCTCGAGAAGGATGTAGTCTGTGGAGGCAAGAGCGTGGGGTGCGATGAAGTAGATGATGGAATTGCTGAAGGGTGGGCGGGTTCCGGAGGGATCTGTAGATGAGGGTGCCGCAGTGGGTGGCATTCGGGTTGGTCTAGACCAGGATGTGGAGGTTCTCCATGTTGGTTGAGTGGTCGGTCGCATGGGTGGTGAGGCAGAGGGTGCTTTTGTGTACGATGGCGATGCCTCCCCCCGGTTTGTTGATGTGGTCCTTGTGAATGAGCTTGTAGCCGTCCAGGATGGCGATGTCCGGGGCGGAGTTCATCCAGGTTTCCGCGAGGAAGGCGGTGTTGACGGAGTCACATAGGTCCCAGATCTCCACAGCGTGTTTGTGAAGGGAACGTGTGTTGAGCAGGATGCCGTTGAGGCAGTTGGGTCCGGTATTTGTCAGTGGTGCGGTGGGTGTGGCTGGTGTGCGGTGGGAGGCGAAGGTGCAGCTGTAGTTCCGGCAGGAAAAACGGCCCTTGGTGTGGTATTTCGGCGATGCCTTGGCGGAAGGCTGTGTGGCGTCCAGTGTTGAGGGCGTAGAGGGTGCTGGCGTCGTAGCGGTGGATGGTCTGAGAACCAGGGTTCTTGGCGCTACGCACAGTCCAGGCGCTGACTGGTGCAGACGGGCTTGCCTTTGGCATGCCAGCGGTGCGTGTCCGCTCCACGGCCTGGCAGCGGCCACCATAAGTAGTGTGATGGGGAGGGCTGTACAGCTGGGAGGCGGGAAAGCGTGAAGTGGCGCTGGAAGGGGACAGGGCCACGGGGGACGAGCAGCGGCAGGGACATGGAGTGAAAAAAGCACAAAAAGTGGAAAGAGGCAAGAGAAAAAAAAGTGAAAAAAGCAAAGTAAAATGAAAGGAAGGAAAAATAAAAGCAGAGAGACAGAGGGCAGAGCAGCGGCAGAGCAGAGAAGCTCTCCACTGGACCCCCAGGGATAAGGCGCAGGCGCGTGCCTGCGCGTGGAGGAGGGCCCCAAACTCAGATGGGCAAGGTTCAGGGGCACCAGCTACCTAGGCAGAGCTTTGCTGGAAGGGAAGCAGTTCACTGACAAGGTCAGTGAGATTTAGTGTCTAAGAGGCTGACTGTTTCTGTTCTGTCTTCTCTGTTGATTGTTTTTCTCTTATGTTGTTTGGAGGGTTTGCTGATGCCATCTTAGTTAATAACTTTGTAGTTATCACTAGAGTAATAAATACGTGCATGAAGGTCAGTGCTTAAGTTGGGAGGGATTCTAGCAGAATTGTACACTTGGCAGATGCTTTCCCAACCACAGAACTCGGTCACTATCATACACTTAGGTTCAACTATCTTCCGAAATCAAGGAAACATGGGAGCCACAATGCTTCCCGATGCTTGAGGATGAATACCAAACAGCTGCGTGGCTAGGAACGATGTAGTCTCAAACCGCTATTGAACACTGCTTAGCATGAACCATAGTCAATCTGTGTCATGAAAAGCTGGAATACACTGGTGCATGGTTAAAGATGCGGCTGGCGCACATCTCAGACTTATCATTTCATGCACAATACCGCAGGGTAGAATGGAAGCATAGACAAAATATAGCTGCCAAAGCAGAGGGAGAGGAGTACCACCAGGTACGGAGGAACGTCTCCATGCAGCACCTGTAGACAAGCTACAGGAGCATAACTGGATTCATGCTTTACAGTGCTTGCAAAGGGGCCAGAGGAGCATAGCCAAACTCTGGGCATTGAAGCCAGGAGGCCTTAGTGCAGGTGTCTTCTCATTCTACTGTAATGTATAGTGCTTACTTTCCCTGATGAAGTGTTTGAAAGGCATTTTTTCTACGAGTAGTAGTGTCCTTTGGGAAATAGAGGTTTATGTAATTATTTAGTGTTTATTCACTAATGATTTCACATGCAGGTGAAAATAATAGCGTTTCATTTTTTTATTTTCAGGGTGAGCAACTTCATGCATTAATAATTAGGAATAGTTATATTTTAATTTAGATCGGGTAGGTAGTAGATTATTGTAGTCCATTCGTTACATTATATCAGTTGGATGTTGCTCTTACAGCTGCACCGCTGTGCTTTGAAGCAGGCTTCTATTTGTGCAGCACTGGCAGCAGATGTAAAAGGCATCATGATTGTGGGTGAGACTGTAAAGTACACCTTCCAGAAAAGGAGTGCAGGAGCATTAAAATGCTGGTTAGATGAAGGTTAGTTACTCCTCAGGTGGGGCAGAAGGTGGAATGTACTTGTTGCAGTACACAGGAAGTTTGAGAAGTGCTCTGCAGGGAAGTCTTCATATTCACAGTAAAACTACACATAAGAATGTTCCCCTCACAAGTCTCGACTTCAGTGGAAACTGTTGAAGCAGCATCTCCATGGATCTTCTGCTGACTTTCTATGTCCTTTTCTCAGTGGGCACTTCTCCAGCTTACCTGAAATCAGCTCTAGTCTGTATTTCACTGCTTAATTAAGGTTCTACTTTTGCTCCATTCTGGGCTAGGTTTTGCACTTGCTGCCTGGCAATTCGGATGCTGGTTGAGTCAATTTCTGGCGTATTCTAATGAGTCGGATTATTAGTCTACAGTGGTAGGGTCAGTTCAAGTAGAGTCGGGGCCAATGTCCTTAAAGTAGGAGGGTTGGAAAGGGGAAGGCGTTTTTGTCACAACAGTTGGTGATTAATCGCTTGCTTGAAAGCACATCCTGTTACTCCCAATACCTTCTCTCCAACGCGTTCCGCTCTCCTTTGGGATGGAGACGTCTCAGCAGCTCTCTTCGTGGTAGAGCAGATTCAGCTCTTTCCTGAGTATTTCCCTGGAAGGTACCCAATATATTTCTGTTAAAATGATAAATGGCACAGCTACTCCGAAGTAGCATTATGCTAAACTGAGGCATAGATAGTTTTTTTCCCTTGTTCTGAGTGTTGCCACTGAATTTTAATTTATCCTCCCTGTACTGGAGCGTTCCTGGCTTTTAGTTCTTTGGCTTACTCAGATAGTTCCAGTCAGTGCTTTTTAAGCCACTAGAGACAGCGGAAAGCTCATCATAAGTAAATCTATGACAGTCAACTCATCATGTTAATATTTGTCCTCTGGATGTAATTTTCACTTCACATAAATGTTGCTTACAACTGGCCTTCAGCACGTTCAGAAGTGCTCACAATTTGTCTAGATAAGTGATTGTGTAGAGAAACTCCATTTTTATAAGGTCAGGCCTACCAGACATCGCAGCTGTCTGTTTGAAAAAGATCTATTGTGGTTTTAAGACGGATTTACAGTGAGTTATGCCCCACCCATTGCTTACCATTGGTTGACTTTATTGTCACTCTTGTTTCCTTCTTATTTAACGGTTTTCCTTGTTCATAGTGATCTATCTTGTGTTTGTCCCTCCCCTGGGACATAACCTCTTATCCATCCTCTTGATTTGGCTGACTTGTGCCCGCCCACTGCTCAGTTTTAGGTAACTACCTTTTTTCTTTTTGATTAAGCATGCAGTGTGAGTGCAAGTGTTTTCCAGGTCTCTCCCTCGTGTGCTCTCCTCAAATGCCCTCCTTCGCCCCCGCTCAGTGTTTCCCCTCTCTTGTACTTCTTCCTTCACAGTCTGTTTTGCTCTCTCCCTCCTGCCCTTCTCCCAGCGTTGCTGTCACCCTTGTGTGCTGCTTGCTTTCTTGAGTGCTTCCCTCCCACGCTCCGTGTTTTTCTCCTCCCGCTCCATCGTGGTTCTCCCCCACCCCTGTTGCTTAGCCCCCTTATGCTCTGCTATTCAAAACAGTTTTAATTTTTTTATGTTCTGATCCAAATGGCATCCCCCATCTTGGATTTGATGATGCAGAGCATTGAAAAAGAACATTTTGCTTGACCACCCAAACTATGTTGTCACGCCCTGTGAAAAGCCATTGGCAAAGCTGAAAGGCCCCATAGGTGAGACTAGCTGGCTTTCTCAATGCCCGTTTATTTTAGGATTCATGTTTTATACCTTGGAACTGTGGACAAGGGCGTCTGTACTGTGCAACAAATATTGAGTGGTGAATCAGATCCAAAGGCAGCTTTAGCTAATGAATAAAAGTCACAAAGGAAAACCTAGGAGACTCGCATGGTAATTGTGGAGTAGGATTTAAGGTAGGGTGTCAGGAATTAAAAGGATGAAAGAACAGGAAGTTAAATCATAGTTCACATTGTAAGCAATCAGTCATAAAAAACGGGGATGCAAATAGCATGGCAACACAATTTACAGCGCCTTGAGACCCTCACGGGTGAGTAGCGCGCTTCACAATTCCTTGATTGATTGTTTGATTGATTGACAGGGGTTAGGGTGACGCAATCTTTTACAAAGGAGGGGGCAGGTATATGCAATGACCAATGCCACCAATGATTGCCCTCAGAAGCTTACCATGGTGGCAGCATGCACCAGTGTGCAGCCAGTTTCTATTAGCATCACATATGCATAACCTATTTTAGGGAATAGAGCTTGGTTACTGGATTAGAGCACATGCTGGCTTATGCTGAGCTGAGGATTGGAGGTGGATGTGGATGTGACTTCTTGTAAAGTTAGAAGCATTGAGCCAATCATGGTATAGGTCTGCTGTAACGTTGTGTTCTTAAAAGGAAGGATTACTTTGGGGTTTGTGGGGGGTGGCATCAAAAACAGTTCTCAAGTCAATACCCCCGTTGGTGGTTTAGTTGGAAATAGGCAGAAATAGCTGCTGGCTTAAGGTAGACGTTCTCTGTAATCTATTAAGAATAAAGTATCCCACAATTAGGCAGTATGGAAAGCTGAAATAAGCCTTGTTGCCCATATCATATCAAATACATTTTAGTTTGGCTTTAGCCACAAAGGTGGAATAGATATTTGAAAACCTCATTCCGTGCATGTGAGCAGGGATGGGCGAGTGTAAAAATGAAGAATGTGAATTGAAAAGAAGTATTAAATGTATATTTTTCAAATATTTGTATCGATTAAACACACAAAGATAAAGAAACGCAATCAAAATACACATAGGAAACCTAGGACCATCTTTAAACACAATACTTCTGCTTGTAAGGAGTTCTAGGTATCAGTGGCCCTACCCAGCATGATTGCCCAAGTTTTTTTCATTGTTTAAGTTCAGCCAGTGACTGCAGAGCGTGCTTGAAGTCTGGGTAGAATACAAGGTCACTTGTGCTCACGGTTCAGAACCAAATTTCAGGAGAAGCTGGGTCATCAGCATACATATAGGAGTGTAAACCATGTGACCAGATTAACAGTTCCATACAAGAACTAGCCCAAGAGGGCAGGCTACTGGAGAACTTCACAATCCGTCATTCTTAAGCCAGAGATGAAGAGACACCATGTGGAAGGAAAAGAACTAATCTAGACATGTTTGGCGTCTCCAGTACTGATTGTCTGCATGCGGTTGGGTCACAGGCCGCTGATTAAATCAAGTAATGGAAGAGCCTTCACACATTAGACACAGACTAAAAGCCATTGCCGACTCCGATTCCCTCGCTTATTTAAAGCTTGCTTAGATACCATCCAAAACCTATAGAGCTTCCGTAAGGTAGATTTGCACTTTCCATGAACTTGAAGACCAAGGAAAGAAGCAAAATTAACCTGTATATAGGTATATCTACATCTCTTAAGTTTAGCAGATCTTATTCCAGAAGTAATATGATGGCTTTCTGCAAGATAGTAAGGGAAGTAGAGCCAGCGTCTTAATTTTCAAATCACTAAATGGTTAGCTGCTTTGAGTCTGGGAAATACCAGCTTTTCTTCTTCTGAGGCAGTTTTTTCATCTTTCCCAGAGAGAGGGGTACTTGGCATAAAGAGTTCTCATGAATCAAAATGTGCACCTGCTATTGCATACTTGAACCTGGTTTGTCATAGATACCTTTTGACTGAACTTCCTTCGTAGTTCGATCCAGATGATTATTAAACTCTGTACTGATACTAAATATCTGCTGACGTTTATTACTGGCTGTTGCAGCACGTTTCTCAAGGCCACCTTATGAATTTTGAGACAAGACTTCTTATGGTCCCTGCCAGCGGCAAGATAAGGAAATCTTCCTAAGCATTCAGCTTTATTTACTCAAGATGCAAGTTCCCTTATAGCTGAATAAAACCAAGGTGCTGGTTTAGGCAGAACTGTTGTGAGACTAGTCATAGAATTGGAAGGGCAAGAGTTCATATGTAGCCATAACAGTTCTATGAGTTAGGTTTACTGGGTAATGAACACAAATTAGAAGAATGAAGAAAAACACAGCAATGCTTGTTTCTGTAAAATTGAGTATAATGAGTGATCGCAATTGGAAGTTAGACAAACTGTAAAAGCATGAAAACTGTATGACTCCATCACAGTTGTCGCCTGGACTGGTCCTGAGTGCATGCATGGCTGAACCAGTTGTCTGACTGAAAACCTTGTACATATTTGTTCTAACCTTTCCTTCTTTTGTCCCTTGCTCTCCATGGGAGAGAAGGATTCAACCTTACCAGCTGATAATTAATGTAGGCCGAACTGTGATTCTGTGAGTCCTTCGCTGGCACATTTTGTTGCCAGTCTGTGTTCTTCCTATTTCTACAGCCAGTCATGGCAAGTAGGATCTTTGGGATAATTCATAAACACTAAATGTCTCCACCTACAACGGAAAGACTAAGTGTTGGATTCCTGAACACTTCTAGTAAGAGAAAATCTTATAAATTAGTGTAGACACATTTCTTACTTTTTTCAATTTTCCTGTCAATTTTACATTAAAAGAAGAATCCAAGAGGTTTCTGGAAACTGGAAAAAAGCATTTAAAAAAGTGAGCAGCGAGGAGGAAGAGCCTTATAGAGAAGAAAAAACTGAATTTCCACCTTAGCCCCAGTTAGGCTGACATTCTGACCCAAGGTGCACTACAGTAGCAGTTGATAGAGAGTTAGTGAATATCTTTGATCCAGGTTATGCATTTCCTAAGAAGAAGGAACC
The DNA here is from genome assembly GCA_963921515.1 of Calotriton arnoldi. NCBI lineage: Eukaryota > Metazoa > Chordata > Amphibia > Caudata > Salamandridae > Calotriton > Calotriton arnoldi. Next base: position 611,145 of record CAWUFW010002358.1, read on the forward strand.
AAATGCCTGATATACAACCTCCAAAGCAATCTTGTCCTCTCAATCCTAGGTAACATACTCTGGAAAAAGACATCATTTCAGAATCATAATGGGGAGTGCTGTTCTATTTCCCTAGTGACTTCTCTGTCTAGAGTTTTCCGAGTGGATGATGTCGCCACTTTCCATTAAGTTTTTGCTAGAATGGGTTTCAAGTATTGCAGCACCTTGCACCAACATGCTCATATACTCTTTTAAGGTTATATGACAGATTATTGTGGGAGTTGCTATAGCAGTTTATACAGGATCTCCCCAGAAGTAGCAAGATTTCCAAGAAGTCATTTGAAGGCTTGTTGGTGTCTAATGTGATAACCAGCGTGACAGTGGATGTGTCAGGTATTCCATAATCTGGATATTACCACAGATTTTCTAAGCACTGTTCTTCATACCAGTATGTAACCAGACACAAGACACCAAATGCTGAGGGAAAAGTGTGATAACCCGTCAGTTCTCAGGTTTTGCTTCCCATGCAGATGAATCAAAGATAGATGCAGATGAACTATAGATTGTGGGCTTCGGCTGTAGAGGAAATTCTCTAGAGAAAATGCTTTCACTACTAACATGTTTAGTGTACCTAGCCTCTCCTTTCCCCCAACTGACGCCATCTACAGTGCCAAGACCCCTCCTGGTATTTGTGCGCTTTACAAATAATATCAACATAACATCCAGAGGTAGATTTCGGCAACGATTAGTTTCTGTAAGGAAACTTCGAGCTCAAACAATGCAATAACGTCATCCTTCCACCCATAGGGCTGCACACTTTGGTAGGAAGTAGCGTTATAGAGTGGCAAAAAGTACTAAACAAAAAATGTTTATCTGGTATTGTGAGGAGGGGCCATGTATTAAGATCGAAGACTCCTCTACCAAAAATTTCAGCTGTTTATCCAAACAATGCTATCTTCACAAAACCATACGAGAGGTTCTTCTGTAAGAGTAATTGAAGAAGACTCCAGAGGGGGAAGAGTTTATACTTTTGCATCCTTCTGGTAATGAAGAAGGGTCTGAAGGCGTAATACAGACCTATTTATTAAACCAAGTGAGTGGAAAAAAAGAGATTAAAGAATTTTATATATTTTTCCACATCTGATTCATGGTGATTGAATGTGTGCAAGTGATAGTACATATTTACTCATACCAGTAGCTCCGAAACACAGAAAAATTTAGAATCATTGTGAACAAGAGCCAATAACAGTACAGTGTTCATCCTGCTTAAAGTGTGCATTCTCAAAGAGCATGGTGGTAGTTACTTTGTTTTTTGATAGCAAAAGAATGCTTGATCACACTGTCACCTAGATGAATGTCTATAAAGCCAGCAAGTTCCAGATTAGGATCTTGAAGATTCATCAGAATCTGGGTATACTTCTAAATTGTAAAAAAAAAAAAAAAAGAAATGAAGAAATAACTACAATAGCACTACAGAAGTTTCAGTATTTGTGAACATATTCTGATGCACATTTAGTTAAACTGTATCCTGCGAGAAGAAACATTTTTCCTAGAAATAATTTCAGCTGTTAGTCAGATTTGGTCTTTAGTCAGAAAAAAACCTTCTTGCACCTTTAGTATCCCACATGTTGGGTTTCACTTCAGGACCATGTTAATCAGCCTGTTTGGGAACTGGGATAGAATTTCACCTCGGTGTGGCAGTTTTGCACTAGTTCTATAGTTTACCTGTGAGCGGACATCAGAGAACAAGGATAAAGGGCATTCTGTTTCAACAAAAGCAACTATAATCTAAAACCATAGTGACCATCCTTTCTAGGTTAAGAAAAGACTACAGAATCACGGTATATGGTCTTTGGAAGTAATGTATATCATATAAACATAGCAACGCAACAGGATGATGGACGGAGTGCTGAAACTTTTCAAACACCCCCAGTCACAGATCTGGGTTAAATTAATCGTTCTATTGCTCACCATGCCACCCCAGGTTGCACCCAGTCATTTGCAAATCAGTCTTGCCCCTACTCCCCATGATAACAGTCCAGCCTGAGCTTCCAGGCAAGGTCCTAGACTGGAAACAAGCATCCTGGGACCGGTTTTGGGGGATCGCCCCTCAACAGCCAGGCTACCTTGAATCCAGTGGCACAGCGAGCAAGGGACCCAGGTCTGCGCATACCGTGACCACTTAGGGCAAACATAGCAACACAACAAGATGATGGATGGAGTGCTTATACTTTTCAAACACTCACCCCCAGTCACAGATCTGGGTTAAAGCTTTTGTTATTTTCTTCACCATGCCACCCCAGTTTGCACCCAGCCATATGAAAATCAGTCTTGACCCTGCTCCCCATGGGAACAGTCCAGCCAGAGCTGCCAGGCAAGGTCCTTCCTGGACCGGAAACCAGCATCCTGGGTCCAAACTGGAATGGCATGGTGAGCCAAAAAACGATGAATTTAGGCCCATATCTTTGCACTGGGGGTGAATGTTTGACATTGTTCTGTTTTCTGTCCATCAATTGTTCTTTTTGCATTTATTATATAAACATACTCAACCTGGCTTGAGTTGACTTTGTCCTAAAGCGTTTACTTTCTTTGCCAAAGACTAATGCATTGTTAATCCAAACAGACAACTCAACAATAATGTATTGGCAGAGACATCTTGATGAGAGTTGTGCATTTCCCAGGGCTACTAAATATGTGAGCCATAACCTTTAGCAGATTCACCTAAAAAAAAGTCTCAAATCAGTCATCTACTTTAAGTGCTAACTCAAATCTTTCCTTCATTGAGCAAAATCGCATAATTCTTTTGGCAACTGCTGAAAATGCCTAAACCTTCCCATCCAGTATCCAGAGACCGGATTAAAGTGGTATTGAATACCAATATACTTCTAAAGTTTAACTTTTTGTTGATCAGAGGTACAGCTATTTTAAAATTGCAACATATTTATTGTGTTCACAAGTATCAGGAGAGTCAGTACATCTAAAGCATCAACCACAAGTCGATCACATCATTGCTTATTTTTCCAAATATTACTCCTCCGTACTTATGTAAAATATGTACATATGTGAAGCATATCCAATTACTTGTCGGACTACTGAGTCTGTTCCGGACCATTCACTGCTTCCAGAGAGTTATGTTTCAACATACCTACTTTTTGGGTTTTAGACCTGTCTTCCTCTGTTTAACTTTTGTTTTCTTATTGAAAACATCCCGATGGTTGAACAACCTAAGTTGAAGGAATCTTCCTCTCTAGTTACTCTCTACCATCTCCCGTTTCTTTCGATTTTTGAACAGTAGCTCATTCAGTTGTTAATCTGAGCACTCGAAGTTGCAGAAATTATCTTTTCGGCTTTTACTAGCCCAGTATTAAGAAACCAAGCATAGACATTCCCATTTTACAAGGTAGAATTTCTAGCAAGCGTAATTTTGAGGATCTAAGCAAATTCGAGCTATAAAAATTAGATAGCTGAAAAGTAACCTAGACCCAGGATGAGGCTATTGTGATCCACTGACTCCCAACACAAATTGCAGAAGGCGGCAGAGACCTCTCTAAATCTAATGCACACCCCTAACCTGTCAGGATACATACTATACACCAAATCTGGAGGAATATAAGCTATAAAAAGACCCTTACTGTATATTAACTAAATTAAGTCCACTAGTTTGTGACACTGATCTTGTGTGCTCGCTTGCCTTGATGCTTATATGCATCTGATAGTGTGGCACCTAAATTGGACTCCCACCTGCCTTTAACTTTTGAAACCGCATTCTGTGCTTTGTCTTTTATTGCCTACTAAAGAATTGAAATGTATTTTTCTCCCTGCTAAGTGTACTAATAGATAAATTCACCATGTGCACTTTGGAGAAAAGATCACTTGTCTTTCTATATACTTTTCCGTCAAATGCTTCTCTCTGTAGAGTTGAATGACCATGAGGTAGTGATTGCATGACAAACTTCTCCTCATTTTAACCATTCTGACAGACCTGTGTGTTTTCTGGCAACCGGTGTCATGGGTCCCTTGGCTAGTGCTCTGTGTGATTGACATGTTTATCACTGACAGATTTTTTGGGAACCATCCAAAAAGGTTTCCCTTGTATCGTGGGCAACTGCCATTCCCATGACTATAATGCTCCTAATGGTTGGTGGCAGCTGCTTTTGTTAGTGAGGCGCTGACCTTTTAATCTGACCCTCACTGGGCGGATTGGCTACTGGCTCCCCATGGTACATATGTGTAGTAGGTCTTAAGTGAACGCCCTTGTTCCCCCAACGTATCTGTTGCTTGTCCACATGACTGTGTACGTGTCGTATGGAGGCTGCTATCAAGATTGGTCTACTCCTTGTAAGGTTGTAGTGTGCTCCATTAGATTAGTGGTGGGCAGGAGTTTGTCTCTCCTTTTCCTGCATGCCCCCCTCTGCTGTTCGTTTAACCCTGTCCTTCCTTTGGTATACATTGTGAAGACAAGTGCACTAACTGGTGCTCAGTATGCTTTCTCAGGAAGGACCTTTTTTGCTGTGACTGAAACTCTGAATCAGTTACAGCAAGTGAAAGTGTGAACTGAAAAAGAGCAACACCAAAACAACGGCATTGGCAGGACTGGGTGATGCTCCACTGCTACATAATGTGCTTTGTGCTGTGAGCAAAAACTGTTGCTGTGGACTCCACGAGTTTTAAGGTGGTGGTTTCCACCCCAGATGATTAACATAGAGATGTGGTTTCGTGAAAGGGAATTGCACTCTGCATGGATTGGTTCCTGTCAAATGTTTGGGGCAAACTTTGATTTTGTTTGGACATATGGAGATGTCAACTGACACTAACACTGAATAAAGCTGAGCCCCTCTTGCCTGTTTAGTGGTCAGCTTTTGACTCCCTGAAGCTCTGCACACCCATGTAGGGAAAATACCTGACCAGTGAGGTAATCAATAGCTATCTTACTTTAAGGTGTTAGGACCAGTACCCTAGGACTGCCGCGAAGATTTATGCTTTGCATCTTAACACGATGTGTTACTGCGAGAGGCACCCCATGTGGTGTCCCATTACCTTTGTGAGTACCTGCCTTGCCCCTACAGAACCTAGGCTGTGTAGGACGCAGAGTAGCAACCACTGTGTTGGCTCGTCACATCAGTTGATCAGTAGGTGCAACCAGACCTGAAACTGTTCCTGCGAGCCGGCACCTTCTGATGACCAAATGAGTCTGTTCCACTGTCTCCCACTGCTGAATGCAGTGTCCTGACGCATTGTTCCTCTGCCTCTCCTGACCCAATGAGGACTTGAACAACACAGAGACCATGAGCCAGCTTGGGAGCCCTTAACTCTCACAAGCGATTCCAGACTGTAAGATTCACAACCTCACTAGTGCCAAATATAAACCAGGCAGAGCTCTTGCTTACATTTGTATAATTGTAACTATGGTTCCCTGTATGTCCCGCCCCATTTACCATCGAAGGTGGTTGGATTGTACTTATTGCGAGTTCCACAAGTAACTCAGTGCACATGTACTTAATACGATTACTTCTTTTATTTTTTTAAAATGCTGTCAGTCGATTTATTTTGCATGATACTTAAGCTGTCTGAATTAGATGTTCTTCCCCCACAGCAGCATCCCAAGAGTAAGCCTAGACTTTTTGATCCCACTCACTCTTGTTTTCAGTGACCGCCGCTGGATTGTCTGGGTTCTGTATTTAGAGACAGTTGCACTACTTGTTGCAAGGATTGCTTGAATGCCCTTGAGTTTGGCAGACCCGGTGTACTGGCCTGACAGCCTCTGAACTCGAAGGCGCTGATAAAACTGAAGCAGGACAAGACCAGAATGATAGTAACAGCCCAGGAGGGTGTGCACCTGTGGCGATTCTCAGACCTGGCTCAACTGTTGGAACAGCCACACAGGACATTCCTGTGCATACCACATATCATTGCTATCCCTAGTCCTTGGTGGATGTGAGTAGAGAGGAAATCTTGCAATACCATGCACAGGACACAATAAATACCACTGACAACTCTTTTGTGGATGAAATTTTGTCAGGCTTTTTTTGATTACACATTTGGCTTAGCTTACGGGCGATCCAGGTGTCAGCAGTGAGTGCCCCGAACAGTTGACTGATATTCCGAGAAAGCTGGAGCTATTTTGTTGGTGGTATCAGCACCAATGCTTTCAGTTCTTTACAGCTCATTTACTTCACATGGGTTTCCACCCTATTCTTTCCTTTTTGCGTCATGCTCCTGACAAGTCAGTGCGAGACCGAGGCCATTCTCCACAATTGCTCAGGACTCCAGCTGTCCCTTGAGGGATAAAGGAGCGTTGTCCCATCATCCCAGACCCCGCCGTAATGACTCCCACTGACCTTCGGAATTCCTTTTTGGCTCCAAGATCCTCTATCTGTAGGCCTTTGTAGTTCTATAAAGCTTTAGGATCGCCCTGTAACTTTGCCAAGCCTCAGGGGTGGCACCTCTCGATTATCGATGCCCACACCTGTGCTAGCTCCTTTCTTTCTTACTTGGTACCTTCAGACTCTCCCAGGCTTCCTGAATTTTGAGCCAGAAACTGTCCACCCCAACATCGGGCAAATGCACGCGATCTGGTACAAGATCTCGCTCTCAGATTTCTTCTCAGGAAACTGTGTACATTGAAGCTGAAACTGAATGCTCCATAAGTCTCTGCATATTGAGGTTAGTTATCCTCCTGAACAGTTTGGTCAGAAACCCCATCATCCTGTGTAAGGAGAGATTGCTATCAAAGTGTGCCACAGTGACCCACCAGAGCTGGTAAGAGTAGGTTGACCTCTAAGTATGTCTGGTTTATCCAAACTCATCAATAACAGCTGGCAACTTTGATTCATCAACAGGGGATATTACTTCCTCTCCATCAGGGGATGTGATAGCAACCCTCTAGTGTTGTAATGCAGGACTCACCCTAAGTTATATCTGAATCCAAATAACGGTATGTTGTTTGAAATTCTCAGCAACCTAATCTTGCCCATAGTAACATCTGCATCAGATTTATTAACTGATATGGTATGCCATGGGTACTTGCAAACATTTTCCCAGGGGGGGTAAAAAGCTTGGTCTGTGGTGTGACTGAGGGCCGCATTGATGCCAGAAGGGTAGCTATTGTGGAGGGGGGAGGTGGGTGCAGGAAGGGCAAGAAGGTGTAGGGGAAGCGATACATGTATATCTTGAATCTAAACTGTACAATATGAAACCAGAAAACCTTAGATCAATCCTGGCTTCCCCGCTTGACCAATTTGTGTGATCCTAGGTAATTGTTTTATTTCACTTTTCCTCCATTTTCTTCATTATTACATATAAGAGCACCTTAAAATACATATGTTCGGGATCTCCGTTGTGTACAACCTTCTCTTTTGTTTGACTTAATATTGTTGTCCATGTATAATAACAACCCAGGCCACCCAGAGGATGCACATGACAACGGTATTGACTCTTAATTCACTATTGGTTTGTTGTCAAGGTGGGGGGAGGCATGAATGTTTCTAAATTCATGTTTGATAACTATCACTTTAAAAAAAAGAATACTTCTCAGTGCACTGATATAATCTGATGTACTAAAGTAAAACGGTTCTGCATGTTAATGAAATACACCTTTTGAATTTTCATGAGACTTAATCATATTTTTACACGGTTGATGAAAGAGGTCTTTAAAAATGAAGGTGTTCCTAAAGTTAAGCAGTTCAGGACACTCAGTTACTTCCTTTCTTTAACTTCAATTAACTTTATATGAATGCTTGCCCATTTAATGTTTTTTTTTTTTAAATTATTAGTACTTAGTCTAGTAAACAGCAGCCAGTGCTGCTGTTTACCTGGAGACTGCATGCAAAGGTCAGGAGGGACACACTTTTACTATGGTAAACAAAATTCAATTTCAGTACCACAAGGCTGTAGTCCTCCAAAGTTTGCAAAGGCAACTCTCTTTTGAGGATCAGGTTTTGACAGGAAACTAAAGGATTTTGTTACTACTTCACAATTTTGCTGTTGCAAAACATGGCAGGCCATAACTTCAGGCATTCAATACTATTGCTGCTACAACATAAAAGCCTAGCAGTACAGACAACAATTTCGTAATATAAAATTCCAGTATTACTAGCACTGCCCGATTCCTGCTAGAGCGTGCGATGGCAGCCCTCCTTTGGTATCGGTCTGAACAATACAGCATGAATGAGTAAATTCTTTGTAATGCACTGCAACTAACCTTGATGAAAATCCTTTGGAGATTCAAACTTGCAGTCAACCCTTTGGTGATGGTGATTGTTGAGGGAAACAAAGTAGAATTCCAGCACGATTCCTGCTGCAGGATGCAATGGCCATACTCCTTTGCAAAGCTGTGTATAAACACATAATAGGATCTTCTACCTTCTTTTGTAACTCATTACAACAAACCTTCCACACCGTAACTCCTAGAGTGTAATACTTGACACTGTCACAATGTGTACATTCTATTTAATTTTGCTGCAATTACATTACGCCGAGTACCTTGATGAACTCTTAGTAGTCAATGGGTATTAAACATAATCGAGCCACATGGGCATCATCTGATCCCCACCAGCAGATGGAATGGCAACTCTTTTTTTTAAATTCAGGTTTGAGCTTTTCATTTATAAAAGGTTACATTTGAACACTCTTGTAATCACCACACTCAAAACTTTGGAGGGTCAGCGATTGTCTTTAGAATCAAAATACATTTTCAGCAACAAGAGCATCCCCCCAATTCCCCCAGAGGATGTGATCGCAACCATCCTTCGAGATTCAGGATCAAACCAACTCCTTAAAGTGGTCACATTGTCACCTCACTATTCATGATAGCCCATTCCCCAGTGACATTTTCCTTTGAAATGCAGTTGTGGCCCTCAGAATGTGTGGATACATTTCTCCCCTGAGACCAGGCATGTGTTAGAGCCCTTTCCCTTAAATCTGAGTTGGTCCTTAAGTTAATGACTTGTGGTCATACCCCACCCACTCATGACGTTTTGCAGCAATAAAGAGAGGGAGTGCTGCACTATACGTATGGTAACCCTCTTGGGGCACACTGCTCATCTTAGCTAGCAGGGGAGCAGCACCAAGATGCTCTGACGCCTTTCAGGCAGCCAGTCCTGCCAAGTATCAGGCGTGACTCTAACGCATTTCAGTGAGGTGATCCGCATTGTCACGCATTTGCAAAGTGCCTGAGCGTCAGCGAAGCGCTGCCTAAAACGGTAATATTATGAGTGTGGCAGCTAGCAGCTCAGCGCTGCTCCTGCTGGCTTGGTGCTGTAGCTGAGCCTAAGGCTGCTGCTGGGCAGCTCACTGGCTGCTACAATGTATCGTAAATGTCCGCTCTGCGCTGCGCGGCTCTCAGCTCTCGCATGGTAGTGCGGCTGCGCAAAGGCTACATCACAGCCAGGGGAGCCCCAGTCAGATAAAGCAATACCTGGCGCCGCTGCGTGACGTCACGTCCTGCTGCATTAGGCGGGGAGTTTGTTTTTGAAGGAACTAAGCCAGCAGCGAGCGGCTGGTTACTGGTCATCGAGCTCCGCACTCATGGCGCTCGCAGAACTGACTTCCCCTCGTCCTGGGCCGTCAAAAATTGCCCGCATGGTTGACATTCAATCATTGCCGGGCGGCATCACCGCATTTAATCATTGCCGGGCGGCATCACCGCATTTAATCATTGCCGGGCGGCATCACCGCATTCAATCATTGCCGGGCGGCATCACCGCATTCAATCATTGCCGGGCGGCATCACGTTAGTCACGGAGCCAGTGACCGCGTTTGCAGCAGTCGCTGAGCTCAGGACAGACTTCTGTCACTGGACAGCAGACAGGCATATGACTCCTGGCAGCCGGAGGCCTCCCACTCTCTGCTTCAAATGAACATGTCAGTCTCCTAAGGCTAGAGAATGTTCCGGGCGCCCAGTCGACCTCTTGTTTTTCTGTTTCCCTGTCCCATATAGACCAGAGTGACTCCCGGCCGGGTCAGGAATCCGTGACCCTTGAACGGTGTTGTTTCAGTGAGGCTCAGTAGTTGCAAAGATACCCCGCACCTGCTCCTACCTAAGAAAGGCCAAGATGAGCTTGGAGAAGATGACAGCCGCGGGACGCACTAAACAAAGGAGGCGGGCGCCGCGGTGGCTCGTGGCCTGAGCCTTCCTCTGAGTCCACTGCAAGCTCATGGTTTCCCCATGCCTCCAATATTCTAATCCTCTGCACCTCACAGTGTCATTACCTGTCTAGCCTCTTGCCGTGGTTTAAACTGCTAGCGCCGGTTTTCTCCACTGACTCTGCATTTCAGTGGCACCTCTGCAGGCACAGTGTCTTGGGCCACGTCATGGTGAAGTTATAAGACTACGGGAAGACACACCAGAAGCAGATGTGGGAGAGCTCAAACGTCCAGCACAGAGGTATGTTTGTATGGCCCAAACCAACGTGGCATCCTTTTCATTTAACACACAATGCTTGGCAGTTCTGAGCAGCTGCAGTGCCTGCATGCCCTCTGTTACTAAGGACTGCAGTCACGCAGTCTGTCTCCGGTTAATGTATTGTCATTTCTGGAGCTTTGCAGCAGTTTTAAGCTATTAGAGTTTCTTGTTGCTCAAATGAGTGATATAACTTCTGATATTTATATGTTTCCCGTGTCTTCATTGCTTGATTTTGCTTGCGAGAAAGTGTCACTCATAGTCGTTGAAATGTCACTCAAAATTACTCTGAAACTACGAAAATGTCACTCATAGCTATCTGAAACCTTGGCAGCTATGGGCAGCGTGACCAGCTGCATTTACTATCCAGGGCACAAAGAAGAAGCCTGTACTACAACCTTCACTCATTGAGCATAGTGGCCTAGCTCCTGGATTCATCCAACAAGGGCATTTGAACTTGCCACAATATACTTTAAATAACCGAGAGAGATAAGAGGCCATTTATATCCTCCCTACATCACATCCCTTAAGATAGCCAGACCACACATGAACTTGACTCACTATGCCATACCAACTTTGATATCAGTCACTGTATTTCTCCTATCTTTGATAAGCAAATACAATTGTTCCTACTTGTTAGTGTTCAGTCGGTGTGTTTGCATAGCTGTGGTGTGATCCCCACTTATTGAATGTAGAATTTTTGTTGGAGTACAATTAAATTAGTGTTTTAGTCCTTTCAAGTTTTTCATTGTATGATCAAATGCAACAAGCAGTGTCGGTTTATAGAGGAGCCCCCGTCTAAAATCAAATCTACTCCTGTACTCAAAGGCAAAATTAAAGTGTGTGTGAAGTTAGCCCCTGTGCTCAGGAACCGCCTACAACTGAGTATACTCCGACTTACTGTAGCATGGGATTTCCACGTTACGAAGTGGTGTTACTTAACATAAAAACTTGAGTTTAGAACTCATCATTCATGTTTCAGTCTATCTTTTTAGCATAAGGTTAAGCATTGATATATACCTACGAGAGGGAGTATACACTTTTTTCTGCAGTTTACATCTTTCTGAGCATATCCTAGATAAAAAAAACTCTAGCACATTTTTTAGGACTGTTGAAATACATATGTATGCCATGCTAGTTACTAATCGGTAAGGCCACTATGGTGGGCCTTTGACTTCAAGGAGAGCTATATATGCAGCAAAATAGGTATAGGAGCAGTACTAGTAGTCAGATGGCCATCCCCTCAAAAGTGTACATTATGAAACCAACACACTTCCCAGTACTGATCTTCTTTATCAAAAACCGAGTTTATATTTTTTGCTGCATGTCACTAGTGCAACACAGAGCCTCTTTACATGTCCTGAGATTGAGCCTGGTTATTTAAGTTTCTATATGTTCACATCTGTCAGTGCTCTGCTTTGGAAATGCCTGTGCCTGGACCATGGGGCGCTGTCGGCATCTACTTGTCCTCTACAATAGGGACTGCATTCTATCTTTTACTTGACCTTCTGGTGCGGTGCTGTGGGGTCTCAGTGGCATGTGTGCATAGTAAATATCTAAACCGGATTTATCACTCTTGTAGGCACTAAGACAATTGTCAAGTTTAGTATTTGTATGTTAGCACATTCAGGAAATTCTTTTTATGTGTTTATGCCATCCAGGCAAAGTCATGAATTATGAGAAAGAGGCTTTTGAAACATAGATGCATATAGAAGCCCGTTTTACTTATATGCTGGAATGCATTTCGTGGTATTGTTGGTACTTAATTGAATTAAATAGTGCTCTGCTATTTTTGGTCCAACTCTTGTCAAAAGATATCCGAAGAAAATATAATTGATAGTAATGAACAATCTGTGATAAATTATAGTGGTAAACTGTTATTAATAATTGTTTGGTCCAGGAACAAGTGAAACAATATACAACCCAGCACTTGGAAAGTGGTGTGGTGTAGGATATTTCAGTTGAGACTTCCTGCATCATATTTGACATTTCACAAATTTAATTACCACCTAGGCTGGCAGGCTTACACAGGACACACTGCATTTGTGTTATGTAGTTCTCAGACTTAATGGGTAGTCATTTCTGTAAAGCGCAAGCCACAAGGGCATATACTCATATAAATTATGTGATATATCTTAGACTTTGTGAAGTATCTTTGTTGCATGTGAGTGCTTAGTTGGATATAGACTTCCTTAGATCTTTGCAATATTATTAAATACTCCAATATTTCCTAACTGGAAATGGCCTTGCTGTCTGCCACTGTGAGATTGTGTGGCTGATCTGGTGTGGACTAATTTGTCTCTTAAATTCTTAGCAAGTTTGGAGACAAACAAAGACTGTGTAATAGTTTTCTCAACTATGTTTAGTATTCTCCAGTGCTTTTTTTATACTTTGATTGAGTTGGATTGCTAGGGGTTTACATGTATTTCTTATTTGGCTTTTACCTGCATCAAGACCTCCAAGTTATTCTTTGACATTTTGACGGCTGTTCTTTTCATGTGTGGCTGTACCAACCGGTCTAACAATCTTTGCATTAGGGATGTAGCTATGACAATGATTGATAATAAAGACAGAGCAATTATTTTCAGTGTGAAGGTACTGCCCATACAATATATTATTCAGTAGAAGATTTAGGGTGCTAACTATTGTACTGAAGAAGGGAATTTTCACTGTTGGCTTTTGTATCTACAGCCTGTGCACAGATCATTGGGCCAAAACAAAAGGCAATACTGTGTTACTGGGGATCAAAGTAAATCAAGATGGAGGTCTTTTTGATTCAGCCACCCAAGTCTTTTAATTACTGATCCACCTGTCTTTTTCCAAATGTTGTTGATATCCTTTCCAATTCCCTCTGTTGTCTCTATAAGATTTTGTCTTGTTCAAATACATTGATGTATAAATTTCAGACTTGTGAATATGATGCTCCCTTTCTTGAGCTTCAAATCATTGACTTCCTCCTTCACATTCACCCCTGGAATTGACTGTGCCATATAATTAGGTGTGCCAGCTGGCCATAGGCTCAATAACCTCCTTAGTATGACACTGTGCATGAAGACCAGTATCCATTGGTGGGGCCCTAACAACTTGAGTGTGGGTGTATCTCCACTCCAGGTACCTCCTATTCCAACCTTACTCTCACAAACTATCATAACAACTTACACAAAATATGTCATAACTGCTGGTGCATTGAATTTTTATAACGATGATAGGAGGTAAATCTTGTTCAAGCGTAACTGGGCTTTAATTGGTTTCTCAAGGTTTTTTGTGCCTTTTGAACACAAAGCAGAAGTTACTTGTTGAAGGAGCTTTTGTACTGTTAGTCCATTAGCCCTTTTCTCTTTGTGTAGGATTGCCATCCCGCTTTAAGAAAAGGATGAGAGACCAAACAAAATGCTTACGAATGAAGTTGTGACCAAAGTCTGTGTATTACACTTCCCATGTTTGGACTCCACCCTTCCACAGTAATTTCTGTATTCCATTTGGAAGAAAGAGGTTGTGTAGTCAATTTGAAAATTGGGAAGTACAGGTTTGTCACTTAAGAGAAAGAGGCTAATAATCTCTATAATTATTGTCACCACCCCCCTTTTTTAGGTCTCGCCTACGCAGAGCGCATGCGCTGCATAGGAGGGCCTTTAGCCGTCGCTCTGCTCATTTTCAAGCACACACTCGTGCTTGTGGCGGCATCCACCTTGCGGGAGCGAGCAGCGGCGCGCATGCTAATTGGCTGTTACTCGCTCCCGCAAGGCGGATGGTGCCACAAGCACGAGTGTGCTTGAAAACAGCTGCTGCTTGTTTCGATCGCGCGCGCACCACTCGCGGGACGCTGCAGCGTCTTTCATTCTCATTATCTTTCCTTCTCCCCTTTTAAATTCTTCCCTAATAATTCCATAATTTCTTTCTTAAATCTGTCTTTCTGTTCCCCTACATCCTTTCCATTACGCATTTTCTTTCATTCACGCCCCGGTGACACGATTTTGTATTTTGCGCTTTTACATTTCTCGCCCAGCTCCTCCCCCTGTTTTTTTCTGTAAAGCGGTCATTTACCGCATACTAAAATGGTAATTTTCCTGCGATTCATTCGCTCTCGTTACAATGTAAACAAATAACGGTTTGCAGCAATTAAGGAAGACTGCGTAAAATATAGGCTGGGGCTGCCAGGCCACCAACTTTCTGAATGCCTCACTGTGATGAGAACAGAGAGCTGTGACTTTTACTTGGGCACAAAAAGGCCTCGCGCGTTAGCTTGGGAAACTGTTAATTGAACGGGCTTGGCCTTTTGCTGCCGCCTCCCTTTCAGCTGTATTTATGGCTTCTAAACTACCGAGGCTTCCCTTGACTTTCAATGTAAAAGTTTGGGCACTTTTTTTTTTCTTCACTTCTTCTACCTCTCTCTCTACCTCTACCTCTCTACCTCTACCTCTCTCTCTACCTCTCTCTCTACCTCTCTCTCTACCTCTACCTCTACCTCTCTCTACCTCTATCTCTCTCTCTCTCCCTCTCTCTCTCTCTCTCTCTCTCTCTCTCTCTCTCTCTACCTACCTCTACCTCTCTCTACCTCTCTCTCTCTCTCTCTCTCTCTCTCTCTCTCTACCTACCTCTACCTCTCTCTACCTCTACCTCTCTCTCTCTCTCTCTCTCTCTCTACCTACCTCTACCTACCTCTACCTACCTCTACCTCTCTCTCTCTCTACACCTCTCTCTACACCTCTCTCTGCACCTCCCTCTACCTCTCTCTCTACACCTCTCTCTACCTCTACCTCTCTCTCCCTCTACCTCCCTCTACCTCCCTCTACCTCCCTCTACCTCTCTCTCTACCTCTCTCTCTACCTCTACCTCTCTACCTCTCTCTCTACCTCTACCTCTCTACCTCTACCTCTCTCTACCTCTCTCTACCTCCCTCTACCTCTACCTACCTCTACCTCTCTCTACCTCTCTCTCTACCTCTCTCTCTACCTCTCTCTCCCTCTACCTCCCTCTACCTCCCTCTACCTCCCTCTACCTCCCTCTAACTCTCTCTCTACCTCTCTCTACCTCTCTCTCTATCTCTCTCTCTACCTCTCTACCTCTACCTCTCTACCTCTACCTCTCTACCTCTACCTCTCTACCTCTACCTCTCTCTACCTCTCTCTACCTCCCTCTACCTCTACCTACCTCTACCTCTCTCTACCTCCCTCTCTACCTCCCTCTCTACCTCTCTACCTACCTCTACCTCTCTCTCTACCTCTCTCTCTACCTCTCTCTCTACCTCTCTCTACCTCTCTCTACCTCCCTCTACCTCCCTCTACCTCCCTCTACCTCCCTCTACCTCCCTCTACCTCCCTCTACCTCTCTCTACCTCTCTCTACCTCTCTCTCTACCTCTCTCTACCTCTCTCTCTACCTCTCTCTCTACCTCTCTCTCTACCTCTCTCTCTACCCCTCTCTCTACCCCTCCCTCTCTCTCTCCCTCTCTCTCTCCCTCTCTCTCTCCCTCTCTCTCTCCCTCTCTCTCTCCCTCTCTCTCTCCCTCTCTCTACCCATCTCTCTCTCCCTCTCTCTCTCCCTCTCTCTACCCATCTCTCTACCTCTCTCTCTACCTCTCTCTCTCTACCTCTCTCTCTACCTCTCTCTACCTCTCTCTCTCCCTCTCTCTCTCCCTCTCTCTCCCTCTCTCTCTCCCTCTCTCTCTCCCTCTCTCTCTCCCTCTCTCTCTCCCTCTCTCTACCCATCTCTCTACCTCTCTCTCTACCTCTCTCTCTCTACCTCTCTCTCTACCTCTCTCTACCTCTCTCTCTCCCTCTCTCTCTCCCTCTCTCTACCTCTCTCTCTACCTCTCTCTCTACCTCTCTCTCTACCTCTCTCTCTACCTCTCTCTCTACCTCTCTGCCTCTCTCTCTCTGCCTCTCTCTCTCTGCCCCTCTCTCTCTCTACCTCTCTCTCTCTGCCTCTCTCTCTCTCTCTACCTCTCTCTCTCTCTACCTCTCTCTCTCTACCTCTCTCTCTCTCTACCTCTCTCTCTCTCTACCTCTCTCTCTCTCTACCTCTCTCTCTCTCTCTCTCTCTCTCTCTCTCTACCTCTCTCTCTACCTCTCTCTCTACCTCTCTCTCTCTCTCTCTCTCTACCTCTCTCTACCTCTCTCTACCTCTCTCTCTACCTCTGCCTCTCTACCTCTACCTCTCTCTCTCTACCTCTCCCTCTCTCTACCTCTCCCTCTCTCTACCTCTCCCTCTCCCTCTCTCTACCTCTCTCTCTCTCTACCTCTCTCTCTTTACCTCTCTCTCCCGCTCTCCCGCTCTCCCGCTCTCCCGCTCTCCCTCTACCTCCCTCTACCTCCCTCTACCTCCCCCTCTACCTCCCCCTCTACCTCCCCCTCTACCTCCCCCTCTACCTCTCTCTCTACCTCCTCCTCTACCTCTCTCTCTACCTCTCTCTCTACCTCTCTCTCTCTCTCTACCGCTACCTCTCTACCTCTCTCTACCTTTCTCTCTCTACCTCTCTCTACCTCTCTCTCTCTACCTCTCTCTCTCACCTCTCCCTCTACCTCTCCCTCTACCTCTCCCTCTACCTCTCTCCCCACCTCTCTCTCACCCCCACCTCTACCTCCACCTCTCTCATCCACCCCTCTCTCTCTCCCTCTCTCTCTCTCTCTCACCTCTCTCTCTCTCTACCTCTCTCTCCCACCTCTCTCCCTCCACCTCTCTCTCTACCTCTCTCTCTCTACCTCTCTCTCCTACCTCTCTCTCTCACCTCTCTCTCTACCTCTCTCTCTCTCTCACCTCTCTCCCTCTACCTCTCTCTCTCTACCTCTCTCTCTCTCTCCCTCTCTCTCACCTCTCTCTCTACCTCTCTCTCTCTACCTCTCTCTCTCCCCCTCTACCTCTCCCTCTACCTCTCTCTCTACCTCTCTCTCTCACCTCTCTCTCTACCTCTCTCTCTACCTCTCTCCACCTCTCTCTCACCCCTCTCTACCTCTCTCTACCTCTCTCTACCTCTCTCTCTCTCTCTACCTCTCTCTCTCTCTCTACACCTCTCTCTACCTCTCTCTCTACACCTCTCTCTACCTCTCTCTCACCTCTCTCTACCTCTCTCTACCTCCCTCTACCTCCCTCTACCTCCCTCTACCTCTCTCTCACCCCTCTCTACCCCTCTCTACCCCTCTCTACCCCTCTCTACCCCTCTCTACCCCTCTCTACCCCTCTCTACCCCTCTCTACACCTCTCTACACCTCTCTACACCTCTCTACACCTCTCTACACCTCTCTACACCTCTCTACACCTCTCTACACCTCTCTACACCTCTCTACACCTCCCTACACACCTCTACACCTCTACCTCTCTACACCTCTACACCTCTACACCTCTACACCTCTACCTCTCTACACCTCTACCTCTCTACACCTCTACCTCTCTACACCTCTACCTCTCTACACCTCTACACCTCTACCTCTCTACACCTCTACCTCTCTACACCTCTACCTCTCTACACCTCTCTACACCTCTCTACACCTCTCTACACCTCTCTACACCTCTCTACACCTCTCTACACCTCTACCTCTCTACACCTCTACCTCTCTACACCTCTCTACACCTCTACCTCTCTACACCTCTCTACACCTCTACCTCTCTACACCTCTACCTCTCTACACCTCTCTACACCTCTACCTCTCTACACCTCTCTACACCTCTCTACACCTCTCTACACCTCTCTACACCTCTCTACACCTCTACCTCTCTACACCTCTCTACACCTCTACACCTCTCTACACCTCTACCTCTCTCTCTCTCTACCTACCTCTACCTCTCTCTCTCTACCTACCTCTACCTCTCTCTCTCTACCTCTCTACCTACCTCTACCTCTCTCTCTACCCCTCTCTCTCTACCCCTCTCTCTCTACCCCTCTCTCTCTACCCCTCTCTCTACCCCTCTCTCTACCCCTCTCTCTACCCCTCTCTCTCTACCCCTCTCTCTACCCCTCTCTCTCTACCCCTCTCTCTCTATCCCTCTCTCTCTACCCCTCTCTCTCTACCCCTCTCTCTACCTCTCTCTCTACCTCTCTCTCTACCTCTCTCTCTACCTCTCTCTCTCTCTACCTCTCTCTCTACCTCTCTCTCTACCTCTCTCTCTACCTCTCTCTCTCTCTACCTCTCTCTCTCTACCTCTACCTCTCTACCTCTACCTCTCTCTCTACCTCTCTCTCTCTCTACCTCTCTCTCTCTCTCTACCTCTACCTCTCTACCTCTACCTCTCTCTCTCCCTCTCTCTCTCTCTCTACCTCTCTCTCTACCTCTCTCTCTCTCTCTCTCTACCTCTCTCTCTCTCTCTACCTCTCTCTCTCTCTCTACCTCTCTCTACCTCTACCTCTCTCTCTCTCTCTCCTCTCTCTCTCTCTCTACCTCTCTCTCTCTCTCTACCTCTCTCTCTACCTCTCTCTCTACCTCTCTCTCTCTACCCCTCTCTCTCTACCCCTCTCTCTCTACCCCTCTCTCTCTCTACCTCTCTCTACCTCTCTCTCTACCTCTCTCTCTCTACCCCTCTCCCTCTCTCTACCTCTCTACTGCTACCTCTCTCTACCTCTCTACTGCTACCTCTCTCTACCTCTCGCTCACTCTACCTCGCTCTCTCTACCTCTCCCTCTCTCTCCCTCTCTCTCCCTCTCTCTCCCTCTCTCTCCCTCTCTCTCCCTCTCTCTCCCTCTCTCTCCCTCTCTCTCCCTCTCTCTCCCTCTCTCTCCCTCTCTCTCCCTCTCTCTCTCTCTCTCCCTCTCTCTCCCTCGCTCTCTCTACCTCGCTCTCTCTACCTCGCTCTCTCTACCTCGCTCTCTCTACCTCGCTCTCTCTACCTCGCTCTCTCTACCTCGCTCTCTCTACCTCGCTCTCTACCCCTCTCTACCCCTCTCTACCCCTCTCTACCCCTCTCTACCCCTCTCTACCTCTCTCTACCTCGCTCTACCTCGCTCTACCTCGCTCTACCTCGCTCTACCCCTCTCTACCCCTCTACCCCTCTCTACCCCTCTCTCTACCCCTCTCTCTACCCCTCTCTACCCCTCTCTCTCTCTACACCTCTCTCTCTCTACACCTCTCTCTCTCTCTCTCTACACCTCTCTCTCTCTCTCTCTACACCTCTCTCTCTACCTCTCTCTCTACCTCTCTCTCTCTCTACACCCCTCTCTCTCTACACCTCTCTCTCTCTACACCTCTCTCTCTCTACACCTCTCTCTCTCTCTACACCTCTCTCTCTCTACACCTCTCTCTCTCTACACCTCTCTCTCTCTCTACACCTCTCTCTCTCTCTCTACACCTCTCTCTCTCTCTCTACACCTCTCTCTCTCTACACCTCTCTCTCTCTCTCTACACCTCTCTCTCTCTCTCTACACCTCTCTCTCTCTACACCTCTCTCTCTCTACACCTCTCTCTATACACCTCTCTCTACACCCCTCTCTCTCTCTACACCTCTCTCTCTACACCTCTCTCTCTACACCTCTCTCTCTACACCTCTCTCTCTACACCTCTCTCTCTCTCTCTACACCTCTCTCTCTCTACACCTCTCTCTCTCTCTCTACACCTCTCTCTCTCTACACCTCTCTCTCTCTACACCTCTCTCTCTACACCTCTCTCTCTCTCTCTCTCTACACCTCTCTCTCTCTACACCTCTCTCTCTACACCTCTCTCTCTACACCTCTCTCTACACCTCTCTACACCTCTCTCTACACCTCTCTCTACACCTCTCTCTATACACCTCTCTCTCTACACCCCTCTCTCTCTCTACACCTCTCTCTCTACACCTCTCTCTCTCTACTCTCTCTCTCTCTACACCTCTCTCTCTCTACACCTCTCTCTCTCTCTCTCACCTCTCTCTCTCTCTACACCTCTCTCTCTACACCTCTCTCTCTCTCTCTACACCTCTCTCTCTCTACACTCTCTCTCTCTACACCTCTCTCTCTCTACCTCTCTCTCTCTACACCTCTCTCTCTCTACACTCTCTCTACACCTCTCTCCACCTCTCTCTACACCTCTCTCTACACCTCTCTCTCTACACCTCTCTCTCTACACCTCTCTCTCTACACCTCTCTCTACACCTCTCTCTCTCTACACCTCTCTCTCTCTACACCTCTCTCTCTCTCTACACCTCTCTCTCTCTACACCTCTCTCTCTCTACACCTCTCTCTCTACACCTCTCTCTACACCTCTCTCTCTACACCTCTCTCTCTACACCTCTCTCTCTCTACACCTCTCTCTCTCTACACCTCTCTCTCTCTACACCTCTCTCTCTCTCTCTACACCTCTCTCTCTCTCTACACCTCTCTCTCTCTCTACACCTCTCTCTCTCTCTACACCTCTCTCTCTACACCTCTCTCTCTACACCTCTCTCTCTACACCTCTCTCTCTACACCTCTCTCTCTACACCTCTCTCTCTCTCTACACCTCTCTCTCTCTCTACACCTCTCTCTCTCTCTACACCTCTCTCTCTACACCTCTCTCTCTCTACACCTCTCTCTACACCTCTCTCTCTCTACACCTCTCTCTCTACACCTCTCTCTCGCTCTCTCTACACTTCTCTCTCGCTCTCTCTACACTTCTCTCTCGCTCTCTCTACACTTCTCTCTCGCTCTCTCGCTCTCTCTACACTTCTCTCTCGCTTTCTCGCTCTCTCTACACTTCTCTCTCTCGCTCTCGCTCTCTCTACACTTCTCTCTCTCTCGCTCTCTCTACACTTCTCTCTCTCTCTCGCTCTCTCTACACTTCTCTCTCTCTCTCGCTCTCTCTACACTTCTCTCTCTCGCTCTCTCTACACTTCTCTCTCTCTCTCGCTCTCTCTACACTTCTCTCTCTCTCTCGCTCTCTCTACACCTCTCTCTCTCTCTCTCTCTCGCTCTCTCTCTACACCTGTCTCTCTCTCTCTCGCTCTCTCTCTACACCTGTCTCTCTCTCTCTCTCTCTCTCGCTCTCTCTACACCTCTCTCTACACCTCTCTCTCTCTCTCTACACCTCTCTCTCTCTCTCTCTCTCTCTCTCGCTCTCTCTACACCTCTAAGTGGCAGCCGGAGCCTGAGAGCACTGCTTGTCCTTTAAAAAAACAAACAAGCATTGGCATAGCCAATAGGTCTCGCCTTTGGGACCTTATAAGTGTTTAGTTATCCAGTACAATATCCTTGGTGCAACAACATCAAGTGTTGCATGGCTAAACACTTATAAGGTCCCAAAGGTGAGACCTATTGACTATGCCAATGCTTGTTCTTTATTGGCTAGGAAGATTGCAAAGCATTAGCATAAATGTGGGGAGATGCCACACCAAGGAGTTCCCATGCGATGGGGTGCCGCATTGTCAATGGTGGTGGAAATGGGTGTTCTGACAAGTGAAACTAAGAGTCAAAACCATTTTGGAAACAGTTTTCCAGGCTTTGAATTTGAATTGGTGGTCTCACATAATTGTCTGATGACAGCTGTGCTGTCAAGCCAGACCATAAGAAGCATTGGCAGCCTGAAGGTGTAACCTATTGGCTTGGTCAATGCTTGTTGGCTTTCTATTCTTCCTGGAGGGAAGCTTAAACCCTTGTTAAGGTATTTCATTTTTAGGTCTCTCCTAGTCAGTGTATGCGCGCTGTCTCTTTGAGACATGCTGTATCTACAATATGTGCTTCAAGCACCACCCATCTTTTTAATTGGTTCCTTTGACTGTCCTTCGTAAATGCATGCTATTGTTTGGTTAATATGCTTAGTAGTCCCTCCTTTTGTAACCTCCCATTAGGACTGCCCTGTTACATGTGCTCTTACTCTTTATTCTATCTGTTACACTTTGTGAGCACTCTTTTTTTTTTTTTTGTGACTTTTCGTAGCTCGGTTACATTTGGCGCAGCAAATTGAGTGATTCACCCAGAATCGGATGTTGAGTTGACGCTCAGACTCGAACCCTATTTCTCAGATCCAAAGCCAGCAGGTATGGCCATTACACCATATGCTCTTCTGTTCTCCTGTTGCTGCTTTTCACATATGTAGGCCTTTTAAGTGCGTTTTCAGATGACGGCATGTTTTGGTTATCAATACACATGGCATTTGCGCTTAGATCTAGTTTATGATGGAGGTACTAATCGAGCTTCTTTCTCGGGAGACATCCATCCTGTAACATTGCATACAGACTTCATTATTTTTCGGAACACTTCTATTGTTTTTGAATGCCTACAAACTTAATTTTTTACACAAAAGCACTCACAGATTTCAATATGAGCCTTTTTTTTTTTATCATTAAGCTGCTTTGCCGATGGATTTTCATTTGTGCAAACGTGCCTTTTTATTAACACATCCATTATATTACACTTCATAAGATGTCATTCATTTTCAACTCACTCGATCAAAGATTTCAGTAAGTGCCTTTTTTAAAACAATTATGTGATTTGCCCAGAATCACAGAATGATGAGCTACTGCAGAGACTAGAACCTGGTTCCCCAACTCCAACGTTGGCTGGTCTGGCCATTATACCACATCCTCTCTGTTGCTGGATCGGCGTCTGTAGCTGGATGCATAGTCTCTTCTTTATTCCTGACAACCCGCCCCCGAACGAGAGGTAAAAGGCTGTCAGCCATAGTCCCTTTGCTGTGCGCCCGAGACGGCCGCATGGGGATGGGAGGAAGGGACGGCTTCAAAACGTCCTATGGGTTTCTAGTAGGGTTTTTCTGCATACTGAATGGATGTACCCGGCTCGCTTCCATTTAAATTTTATTGGCTATATCTTTTGTGGTATATATAGCTGTATGCAAAGCGCTAATGCCAGGCCATAATCCTCACTGTGTCAGCATGTGTGATATTGAACACAGGCAATTTTTCACAATGCCCGATTATGTAAATAACAATAACCAACACAATATTTCCCCAGTAGGTAAAGCACAACAACCACGACCTAAGCTAGGATAGTGTTCCCAAAGTTTGGATGCAGTCGGACCTGTATATCTCGATATGTAAAGCACAATGACAAGGCCAGTCTTGATCTGGTATTTAAAGCATCATATGCAGGCCATTATACACAAGTCCTAAAGCACCCTCCCTAAGTTTCACTCCATAAATACTGAATAGGTAAGTCCCCAAGTTCAGAGTAGTATTCAGGTATCTACAGTGTTTCAGTATGCAAAGTGCTGTTTGGTCCCAAGGCAGTACCGGCAAAGCTCAGTAAGTAAAGCACTATCCACCAGCCAGTATCCAAAATGCCCCGTATATGAAGTACTACCTCCAGGCGAACATACATAATTTTCCAGCATGAAAAGCACCACTAACAGGCCGGTATCTACACAGGCTCAGCATGTAATGTGCTATTGCTAGGCAAGTATCTGTAATGTTCTTCCCTGTAATGCGCCTTTTCCAGGCCAATATTCAAAATATCTCAACATGTGAAGCCACAAAACCAAGGGAACCAATACTTTCCATGTCCCGGTAGGTAACAAGGTGGAAATGTTACCTAACCACTAGAGCCGCCGACTTTGGAACTGGGAAACCAGGTTCAATGCTGGCGTCTGTTCCACATCCTGTGATTCTAGGCAAATCACTTTAGCTGCTTTTGCCTAAAAACACTAAGAAACTCTGACCTTGTGTAATATACTGGTGCTCGTAGAAAATGCTTCATAGCCTTTGGGCCGAGTTGATGTCATATAAAACTGCAATAAATAAATGTTATAAATCGTCTTGGTCAGTATCCCTAACGACCCATCATGTAAAGTAACACAAAACAAGGCCAGCATCTGTAAAACCCCACCATGTAAACCTTCATCACTTACTAGTATCTATAGTGCCCCAGTTTGTTAAACTACCATCACGATGTCTCGCTATGTAAAGAACTAATTGTATCAATTGCCCGAGGCCAGTATCTACAATTCTCAAGTATGTAAGCACTATCCTGAGGCCAGTATCCATCAACATTCCCACTTACCAGTGGACCGTAATTCAAACCTGTTAATTTATTTGTTTTTTTTTATACTCTTGAAAAGGATAGCAAGTGTGGGTGACTCGTACCTACAGCACTTATGCAGCATATGCATGTCTGCACATGCACTACATACTAAACAGAACAATGTTTTCACTGTCCTCACCATAACATAAAATGCAGGATTATGTACTCCACAATTGTCATGTTGTTGTGCATAGGTCAACTGGAGAATATACACTATCCATTTGCTTTTTATATTTGTAGAGCGTGGCATTTACCCGAAGGCATCAAGGTGCTGTAGCCGACCGCCCAGGACTACAACTTGACTGTAGATGCATCATGGAAGAGCTGTCTATAGAGTATGAAGCCAGGTCTTGAGTGCTTTCCTGAAGGGCAACAGCTGAAGGGTAGCCCTCAGGCTGTGCGGGAGGGAGTTCTAAAGTCTGCTTGGAGCAATTGAGAACGTTCTGTCTCCCCATTTCTTCTTTTTGGTTCTAGGCACAGTGAGCAGATTTCTGTGTGCTGATCGCAGGTTTCTACCTGGAGAGTGCCAGTGGAACATATCTTTAATTCTTGTTTGGCTGGGGAGAAAAAGGGCCTTATGCACTATGCAGAGTGCTTTAAACATAATACACTTTCTGATGGGGAGCCAGTGTAAGGCCTCCAACCCCCTAGTAGCTGATTGGCGCCTGGGAATGGCAAGAGTTATTCTGGCCAGCGCATTCTGTACCCCGTGAAGTTTGTGCTGGGTGCTCGTGTTAGTCTAGATAGAGTTATAATAGTCCAATCTGGACATAACCAGGACTAGTGCAACCTGCTTACGTGTTGTGCTGGCTGAGGGATAAGCGGAAACATTTTCCTAAGCATCCTTATGAGCCAGATGCAGGTTGCCACAGTGCGATTGGCCTGGGCATTAAGACTAATTTCTGTATCTAAGCGGACTCTGAGATTTTTGGCCTTCCTCCCTGGGATGTAACAGGTGCCTAATGTGTCTGGCCACCAGTTGCTTTTCCAGCTCAATGAGCCTGTGCCACAGAGCAACACCTTGTTTTTTTTCACCATTTAGTTAAAGAAAATGTTGTTCCATCCTGTCTGCAACTGCCTCATACATTGCAAGACGTTTTCTGCGGTGGTGGCTGAGTTCTTGGGAACTGACACAATTATCTGTGTATCGTCAGCGTATGATAGTACCTTTATCCCAAATGCCTGAATTATGGGCGCAAGTGTTGCCACATACAGGTTAAAGAGTGTGGGGCTTAATGATGAGCCCTGCAGCACACCACACGGTAAGGAGAAAACCTCTGAATAGAATTGCTGTAGCTTCTCCCCCTGCGAGCATTGTCTGAGGAAAGAGGACAGAAGGACCTGGGCTTGATGTGTGATACCAAAGTCTTGGAAGAGCTCAATCAACAGCAAAGGCAAGATGGTATCAAACTCTGCTGATAGATCACTCGCCATGAATTCAGGGACCCCCGCCTTTCTAAGTCTTAAATTGTTTTTTTTAAATGTTAAATTTAATATTCATATACTATTGGGGTTCCCAGTTGGTGGCTATTAACCAATACATGTATCATTCGCCGGAAGAGCCAGCGTATCATATGGACAGATACGTTTTGGGGAAGAGGGGATACATGAGAGCGCTGTACACCAAGGCCAATGGCGTTAACAGGACCAACAAAAACCACGGTTCAACTGTGGCATACGGCCCAGAAGCAGATGGGGTGGGAAAATAAGATCACGCAGCACAATCCACTTTGAGATGCAGAAGTACTAGGACACATAGGCAACAATCAGGGTTTTGATAAATGGGACCTTATAGGGATGTCCCGGGTGGGAGATCTGTGGGTGAGGGGCTACGTACGACCATTCGCAATGCTTCAACAAGAATACGAGCTATCCAGTGCAGAAACCTTTCGATACCTACAGATTAAACACGCATTGCAGGGAGCGATCCCCAAGGGCACGGCGCTCCCGGAGTCCTCTCCGCTGGAAGACCGAATCCTAATCGTCCATATGACTAAAAAAGCAATATCCTTAACTTACCAAAAACTAATAAACCACTCCCCAGACCCCCTCACCAAACTTGGAGACAGATGGCAGAATGACATCGGGATAATTGAGGATGAGGACTGGCGGGACGCATTGTCGTCCCAGAATGAAGTGGCAATATCGAGCAAGTTTCGATTGGTACAATTGAAGATACTCCACAGAATATATTATTTGCGTAGTCCCCTAGTTAGCATGGGCAAGATAGAGGATGCCTCCTGTGGGAAGGGGTGTGGCATGAAGGGAACATACTTTCACATGATCTGGGAATGCCCTAGGATACAGCAATACTGGAAATCCACCACACGAAAGATGTCTGAAGTTACGGGGATAGATTTGACCCCCACTCCGAGCTTGTGTCTCCTCAATGTATGGGAACCCACTGATCTTAGTGAGAAATCTGGGTCACATTGGGGCTCATAATCGCAAAACGAAATATTGCCAGACATGCCAGACATTGGGGGGCCCCGGAGGTGCCGAGCTTACGAGAATGGGAGAGAGATCTCGATTGGTGTATGATGGCAGAGAAGACGGTATATACCAGTAAGGGGTGCCCCAAGAAATGGGAGCAGATTTGGGACATATGGAATGTATATTGGGGTAATTTGTGTCAGAGCCCGAGAGTGGAGATGCAGAGGAGAATAAATCATATAAATGATTCCCCATAGTAACCGAAAAAGTACAGAAAGCAAAAGGGTTGGATGTGAAAAGAGATATACCCGATAATACAAAAATGTATAAATAATGACAGTGTTTCGGAAAAATGTACAAACTGTTATGTTTCCTGTCAATTTAATAAAAAATTAGAAAAAAATAATAATAATATTCATAGATTTTAATAAATATTTTTTGACCCCCCAAAAAAACGGGATGATTTGATGGGTCTATCTGTGAGACCATGCTGCCTCTTGTCCAATGGCAGTGTAAGGCAAAGGGCCCCTCAGTCTAGATCACACGACAGCTGCACACAGGCCCCTGTGCCAGAGTAAGGCAGTGCATAGGATGGTCATAACATTATTTTTGAGCTAACTGGGAGCTATGTACACTAGTGTTGTATTGACTTCAGAGTTAATGCCATAAAATATGTCAGTGCTGATACCTGTAGTTTGCATATATAAAGACATTCATGAATTGCCATCAAAAACAAAATGTTATTAACACATTGCTGCATTACCGCTGCCTCTTCCTGTCGTCCTCCTCCTCTCAGATCTCTAATTTCAAAGCACATTCACTGCAGCTCCCCAGGTACTGTGAGACATTTTTTATTATATAATGTGAACTCGAGCAACTTGAGGGTGTTGTGAGCGCTTTACATGAGCTCTAGTTACATTACACAAGGTCAGATAAATTTTTGGGGGCATTTGTATGGAGTGCAAACTCGAGTGACCCAATGGTATTGGAGCGCTTTACAAAAGCGCCAGTTACATTACACTAGGTCAGGTTAATTTTTTTATTTTTCGGTGCACAGAGATTAAGTGATGGAGACGCCGTCCCTGTTTATTCATTACTTCCCCTCTACCTGACAAATGGGAGCATTTTATTGTTGGTATGTCAAGTGCTCCTATACCCAGGGGGCTGGGACACAGGGTGGGGCTGGGGGCTTTCTGGTAAACTAATTTTTAATTTTTTTATTTTAGGAGTTTTATATAGCGCTTACTTGACCCGAGGGGTATCGGAGCGCTTTACAACAGCGTACATGTATAGAAGCATTAACAGTCAAGTACAATGATACACCTAGGTTCTGGCAGTTACACAGTTCGATAATTAAAGTTGGGTGGTTATTTTCCAGCGGCATAGAGATAACATAACGTTTGAGGAGAAATTCCTTTAGTTGTCTCTTGAAACTCGTGAAGGAGGGGTTAGTTCTGATATGAATAGGGAGAGTGTTCCAGATTTTGGTGGCATTGCCTGAGAAAGAGCGGATGGTGTGAGCAGTGTTTTCAATGGAAAACTCTAGAGAAAAGTGCCTGGTGAATAGAGGCCTGGGGGAGGAGGGATGCGACGTCTCTGCCATTGGAAAGTACTTCACTGTTTTTTTTCATAGACTATTCAATACTCTAGTGATTCAGTTGCACACAGGATATTATAGTGCTGTTGACATGAGGCACTTGTCTTTCTGTCTGTTAAAAAGCCTTGGAATGTTTCATAAATGTTTCCTGAGGCAAGCATGTATTCCTGAATCACACTGCACGATCCAGGTGTCGTAATTGTAAGGCTCTTCAATCCCTAGTGGCACAGCACCCAAGATAATGTGAGGCATGGCTAAACACTTATAAGGTCCCAAAGGCGAGACCTTTTGACTATGCCAGTGCATTTTATGGTCTGGTTTGCAAGCACAGCACCACTATAGAGGGGCTTTGGCTCCGCCCAAAAGTTGGATGCCAGGAGTACATGTTTTGATTGGACAGATGTGTGCTTCCATACAAAAAAGTGATTGCCCTCCACACAGCTGTGATTATTTTGTTTGTCCAGCTGCCTGAGCTTGAACTTTAAGGGGCACACACATGACATTGTAATGCTATTAAATTGTCTTAGATAAATAGATAATTTATGGTTCTTTTCTCTGGCATCAGCACAGATAAGGGCAGTCATAACCTATGTGGATTTTTAGGTCTGACTTGAAAGTGCAACTGTCACCTGACCTTTTAACCTACACCAGTATTATGCTACAGTTCTTTGCTTCTACACAAGTACATATCCATTCCATTTCTATTTTCTTGTAAAGCTTCACAATACCATACAACATTCCTTTAAAGCCAGACCAATTGGCATTACCAGTGCTTGTACTGGTGTTTGTTGCTCAGCAATCAAAAATTATATTTTGCTAAGAAAAGCAGTTTTAACATTACTCACTTGCTAGCTCTTTTCAGATTTGGTATTTTTTTTTAATTGCCTTATTTCACTCTAGTCTGGGCGACTTCAAATGATATTTCGTGATTCCAAGGTAACAGCCTATCTCAACACACTTGTATGCGCTTTCATTTTTTCTTGTCCTATTTACATTAATCACTGAGAAGTTTATTTGTCATGTTCTGAAAACGCATGTTTTTAGACAATGCAGACTGGCTTGTCTTTATCGCCAGTTACTTCGGTCCAGTGATAGTAGTTACGTCTGAGTAGATTTTTAAGTAGCGCAGCTAACTTAAGAATAAGGAGACAACTTGGTAGGGTCACCAGACGTCCCGGTTTCCCCGCCGACAGTCCCGGTTTTCCGAGTACTGTCCCGGTGTCCCGACACTTTTCTTAATTTTGTTCTTAATTTTGTACATATGTCCCGGTTTTTGGGACAAGGTCAAGTCAGCCTGTAAAGGAGAAGTGAAAGGTGTGCGCTTGTTAAGTAATGTCTGTTTCAGGCAGCGCAGGAGGATAGCGGCTGAATGTATGCTGCAGCAGAGGGACAGAGTGGGGAGGAGGGCAGGGGGGCTCAGGGCAAGGGTGATGCCATAGCTAATGTTACATGTGTGGCTATATTATATACGCCCCCCCAAGCAAAAAATCGGGACAGGCCAGTCATAATTAAGGCTAAAGACTTTAGTCCTACTTTTATGTCTGGACCTGTTCCGGTTTTTTCTTCTCAAACTCTGGTCACCCTACAACTTGGTATATTTGACTCTGCTTCTCTAGAACTGTTCGGGATCATTAGGGCCTTCATTGGTGTAAAACCAGGCACATTTTGAGGGTACACGCGGGTAGAAGGTGTGTACCCACTCTTTTCAGAGGGTGGACGCAGTCTACCCTGCCATGAGGTTGGCCCCACAAAAATATGTTAAACTTGTCACGGGGTACTTTTCAAACACCGGGACACATTCAGCAGCGCCTGCACGTTGTCTGCTTTGGTTTCAAGCAGCAGCGTGCACATGGGGAGGACTTATCAGTTTCCAGCTGGGCCTAAAACAAAGGCCGAAGTTAAGGGGCCATCAGGCCTCCTTTTGTCGAAGTATCCTAGCTGGGAGCTATAGGGATCCTCACACCTAAATGCAATTGAGGGGAAACAAAGGCACACAGCTCATCACTTCACATGTACTTAAGAAAGGCATGCTTTTAACTTTGTTTAGTCCCTGGATATAAAAAATATGCATACACTATCAGAATGTCAGATGTGCTGGTCTGTCCCAGTATTTACACTAATAAAAAATTAAATGCCACTATTTTGTTTTATAGCACTATATCGTTACTCATACCAATGCAGGGTTTCAGAGTGCTTTATATCACACGTGCACATTATACATCGACAATAAATCATACATGTGTAAATCAATGTGTAGGATGTTACACAAGACAGCGAGGAGGGTTACAAGGTGTAGGAGCCATGTCCTTCATAGCTCACCGTGCTACATTAGAAGGATTACAATTTATGAACGGCAAGTAACAAAAGTATCTCTGTGTTAAAAGCAGTAACCCACTTAACCATTTCCATAGAATATAAATCTGTCACCTGCGTGTTACATGATGTGCTCTGCAGGAGATGCATTAATCCCCTATGCTACTTTGATTCAAAAGTGGGAGTAGGCAAAACACAGATCTCTCTATCAAAGGTGTTAACCTCCAGAGTTGTCTTACCATTATTATATCTTCCTGAGATTTACTGGGCACACACAGATCTCTGCAGCACCTGCCTTAACCCTATCAGATATTTTAAAATGCAGACTTTGCAACCAATTAAGCAGAACAGATTTACCTCACGTTTTGCCTTGTAGCTATTTTCTTTGTGGCAGGGTTTTAAAAAATAAATGTGCAAGTTGAGGCCCAGAATGTGCGTCTGGGTTGCGCCACTTTTTTGGCACAACCCCGACGCAAAATCTGATTTGTTAAATATTGTAATGCGCTCAATGTACTCATGATACACCTGTTAAACATATGTGTGAGGTCTTAAGATCTGATGTCCCTTCGATGTCCTTTCCTGTGAGTTCATCTGTTGTGAATCCACTTCCTGTGTTTCCAGGTGCGATGTCACGCTCCATAATGTCACACAAGGTGATGTCACGCGCCATGATGTTACTTGCATACTGCCTAGCTTGGTTAGGGCCCCCCACCACTTCTTTTATTAGGACTTGTGCCCTGGTGTAAAATGTACCTTTAACTGCAGATATTGCTAACTGAAAGGGTTAGTTATCTGTATTATGATTAAATATGAAGTATAAGGGTAGGTTTGGTGACCCTCATAACGTTTTGGCAGCTGGGGAAGTGAAAATGTCGAATATGTAATAATCGCGTTTGTGTCCTTTTAACTTTTAATTTTCAGATAATCTGTGTGAATACCTATTTTTTTTCAATTGTTTGACTGCTAGTGTATTAACTGAGTCATTGTTTTATACTTTTTTTTTTATTAGTTTTCTATCATTTATGAAATATTTTCAGAGTAAATGTTTGAGAATTCCAAATGATTTTAGCTTTATATGGGATACACGCACGCACGCACGCGCACACACATTAATATATACAGATATTCCTTTTTGCCATGCCCGAGCCAGCCCCCGAAGCTTCCTTCTCTGGCAAGTAGAAAATCATCGTGTTTCTGGAGTCGATCAATTCACCTTTGATAATTAGGAGTATAAGAACGGCAGAGGCGCTGTACGTTGAAGTTGCCCAGTCTGAGCCTCTCTTGTGTGTGCTGCGCATGTAAATTACACTTCGGTTATCCTCTGTGAGGCCTCTCCCACGGCGCAGAGTGGTATCTCCCGAGCTGTCACTTGGTCCTTGCCGCACGCGCCTTTCTCTGCTTCGTGCCGATGATCAGCAAGCGGCGCAGGCTCCATTCCTGCAGAGGGAGGGTCAGACACCATTGCCCGGGTTCTTGGTGGCACGCGCCCGATGCCAGTCTTAGAGAGCAAGAGCATCTTGCCCTCCAGCAAAGTATCCACAGTGGCGAAAGCATCCATCTAAACATGTTGACGCCTTGCTACTGCTTACTTTATTTTTTGTCACCTTCCCCTCGTCGAATGCATTTCTCCTTTCATCTGCGGCCTCTACTGCCTGTGACCCTGCGAGTGCACCGTGCACCTGCCGCATCATTTGGCCCCGCTTCGTTCTCCCTTTTATCATTCCATCCGTCTACGTCCTATGCTTTTCTCTGTAGGTCTCTGCCTGACCAAAATTTGACTCTCTTTATTCACACCATATTCATTCCTCTCAATCTGCCTGACCCGTGAAAGTCTCTCTGAACGCACATCTTTCTCTCTCTCTCTCATACACACTCTCCTTATCTACTCCTCTACATTTTAGGTTTCACCTGCACAGTGCTTGCGAAATCTCTTGTAAACAAAAACAAACAAGCATTTGCAATGCAATAGGTCTCGCATTTGCGAGAGTTTTAGCCAGTGGCGTAGCTAGGCCGCCCATAGCGGCCCCTGCGTTTGCAGCCTGCGGCCCCTGCGTTTGCCGACCGCGGTGGCCTGATCGGGGGGGTATTGGCAATTCATGTGGCGCGACGGACGCAGGCAAGAGCGGGAGGGGGGGTTTAGGGGGGTGCTGCAGGGGGTATGAGCGGGGGAGGGGGGCTGGCCGCTGCCCCCAAAACTCATGCCGCCTGGGGCGGTCCGCCCCCCCCGTTCCCCCCTTAGCTACGCCATTGGTTTTAGCTATTGGCATTGTAAATGACAATGCCTTTTATTTATGTGTTCTCTTGTAAATGTGAGACCTATTTCATTTCAAAGAAGTGGCCGCCATTTTCTCGGGCTGCTTGGAAAGTGAAAGCACGCATGGCACACTGAATGTTGCAGGAAAGCATGTTGAGGCTGCAGTAGGAGAAACTCCTTAAAGAAAATAGTGCTGATAGACTAAGACATACCGTGGAACACCTGAAGTAAAAGGGCCAGTCCTCATGGGAGGTTACAAATGAGGACAAAGCGGTACTAAGGAGGGACTAACAAGCCTATTAACAAATCAGAAGCCAGCTTTTACAAAGGACAATGACACAAGCCAATGAAAAATATGGACGGAGCTTCAACTCCATACTCGAATACAGCGTGCTTTGCAGAGCAGCGCATGCGCTGCCCAGGCTCTACCTAAAAGGTTAAAATGGGCTTAGAGCCTGCTCTTTATTTAGCATTGGTTGGCTTAGATGTCACTCTCAGTTAATTGCTTCTCATTGGTCAGCGCCTCCTGCCTCCACTTTCTCTTCCTGTGTTCACCGGTTCTGTGGAGCATGGACCAAGTACAGCTTCCTGTCTGCAGCATGTGTCCTTCCACTAGCTGCACGCTTTAAGAAATACCTTTTTCATTTTTAGTTTTGCACTACATAATAGTGCATGTGTTTGCAGGCCCTCTCAACCTCACCCGTCCCTCCCACCTTCTACTGTGTCATAGCGCTTTTTTCGGAATCCTGTGTGAATGTTTTTGCTTTCTACAAATGAATGTGCTCAAAAGTCAGCCGGGGCACATGCCCCTGGTGTTCTTTTTGTGTATTTGTTTTGTGTTTGGGTAGAACGGTCCATTTCTTTAGGGCTTCTGTAGAGTTTTCGTAGCCCTTACTTAAAAGTGCTGGGCAGAGCGCTCCTGCTCCTTCCTGAAGCCACTGGAGCAGACTTATTCGGAGGGGTTGACCGGATCAAGCGGCCTTGGGTTTATTTGTACCCATAGCTGCTGTGGAGATGGGGTGGAGGACCAGAAGGAAACCCTTGTTTACGTGGTAGTTTGCAGGTACAAGCTGTCCAGCCGGAGGTGTATATGCACTTGGTGGCTTAATGGTAGGCGATTTATACATGTTTAGGACAGAGTGGTTTCATCTCAGAACCTTCCTTGTATCAAGCACATGTGTAATCTCTCACAACCACACAGACACACACTCGTCAAACATTGACACACAGCCATGTAAAACACACAGACACGAATGTGCACATGTACCCCACAAGGACACACATGAGCACACAGGCACATACAACAAAGAAATATCCAAGCATACACACGGACACACCCCAAAAAGAAAGACACCCCAAACATTAACAGCTATTTAAAGAGACATGCACTCAGCAGATGCTCACAGATACACCATAAACACACACACAAAAGTACACGCAGTCCGAAATCATACAGAAACGCCCACACATGCAGAAACATCCTGCATAGAAACACACCCCAAAGACAAACACTTCAAAGACAAACGCGAACAGAAACATTCATAACTAAATTTGACACACACCTCATGGGTCCTAAACAAACACACAGCCAGGCATGACAAAGATATAGCTATACCCACACGAGCACGCTCACGCACTCGCAAGAAGTCCACATAAATGCACCTCACGGTCTTGTGTATGTACACACACATCTCACAAACACATACACATGCACACTGACTCAAAATACACAAATACCATCGTGCGTACGTGCACATCTAAATATGCACCCACTCACGCACTATCACCCATGTGTAGATTCCTGAAAACAGTGACGAATGAATCACAAACCCAATGGCATTGAGAAGAGGTATGTAGTGAAGAGCACACTGACCACCATAATCACATACAGATTTGCATATATTATGGCTTGTACACTCTGTCTGATCAACTTTGTGAGGCAAACACATTTACACAGACAGGCAAGCATGGTCAAAGGCATTTATACACAATCACGTTGACACCACAGATATCACTCTGACACAGGCACACTAACACAGACACCACAACGACACACACACACATATTCGCATAGTAAAGTATCCCTTCAAAAAGACTGACAACCTCCTGGTAAGCGACCTTCGCCTACCATTGCCCCTCAGAGGGCCTCACAGATCTGCCCCTCTGTGAGAAGAGGGGGCAGTCCGGAGACACACAGCACCTCCTGTGCGTAGCACAGAGTGGACTGTGGACCCATTACAAAGGGCTTGGATAGAGTGAACTCGCATCTGGGCCTGCCACCACTGTACCCGATGGAGGTGGGGGAGGAGGGCTGGAGACTCGGAGCCCATGGGAAGGCACCAGTATTTTCATCAGATCCCAAATCCTCAGCAAGTCCCCTCTCCCCATAAGAAATGCGTTACCTGTAACTGCAGTTATCCAGTATTGGTATCTTTCATAGATTCACATGCCTGAATCATTCCCCGTCGTCGGGATGGGAGTCCCCGGTACATAAATAAAGTAATGTCTCATTAGACATATAGAGTAATGGGCTAAGAGCCTTACATTAGTAACATATCCATGTCCTTTTGTAAAAAGGACCAAACTCTAGAAAAGAACCAATCAGCTATCACCACCCTGTGGAACCTTCCTGGAAGGAGCTCTAGTCCCTCAGATTTTCGTAAGCACAGTGCTAAGTAGGTGTATTACTGAGAGCATGAGGTGAGCCCTTCCAGGGGAGGTGGGTGGGTTGCATGTGAATCTATGAAAGATACCAATACTGGATAACTGCAGTTACGTAACGCATTTCTTATCCAGTATTAGGGTATCTTTCATAGATTCAAATGCCTGAATCAGAGTAGTAAGCAATGATAAGCACATTTTGGATGGTACAGCATATACAAATTCACTGGATAATAACATATCAATGTGAAACATAGAAAGTACCAAACTGCAATCAAAGAAAAAAAAACATCAAAGAACACAATAAAGAAATGTGCGTATAAGAGCAAGGATGGTGGGAAGAGAAGAAGGCTCACCTCTATTGGAATAGATGACGTAGCACCGCCTGTCCCACTGCAGCATCCTTCATGAGTTCCGTATCCAAGCAGTAATGCTTGGTAAATGTATGCGGCGTCTTCCATGTTGCCGCTCTGCAAATGTCTGTGATAGGCACACCTGCAAAGAGTGCCATGGAGGTAGAAACCGCCCTAGTGGAATGGGCTCGAACCTTGGAACGCAAGGGTTGATCCGCTTGCTGGTGACAGAAAGTAATAGCTCCAGAGATCCACCGGGAGATGCTTTGTTTAGTAAGTGGAAGACCCTTCCTAGATCGACTGTAAGCCACAAAGAGTTGGTTGGATTTGCGGAACGACTTTGTCCTGTCAAGGTAGAATTTAAGGCAGCGTTTAAGGTCTAGAGAGTGTAGAGCTCTTTCTGCCGGCGTTTGAGGATTTGGAAAAAAAGTCCGTAAGACTGGGCTCATTGAGGTGAAAGTCTGACGGGACTTTGGGCACAAACTTAGGATTAGTTCGCAATATAACCCTGTCATGTTTGAACTGAAGGAAAGGGTCTTGAATTGAGAATGCCTGAAGCTCACTTACTCGCCTTGCAGAGGTAAGGGCTAGAAGGAGTGCCGTCTTCCAAGAAAGATATTTAAGATCAGCTCTGTGGATTGGCTCGAAAGGGTGTTTCATGATCTGAGCAAGAACTGTGTTGAGTTGCCAAGTGGGAGGCAGAGATTTGACGGGAGGAAAAGTCCTGAATAGGCCTTTGAGAAATTGTTTAATCAGTCTACTAGACCAAAGAGAAGAACCTGCAGAAGATCTCCTGAAACAGGATATAGCTGCCAGGTGAACTTTAATAGAGGCATGAGCAAGACCTGAAGTTGCCAGATGGAGAAGGTAAGGCAATATTTGCTCTGGAGAAGACGAAAGAGGGTGTATGTTCGCCGACTTACACCAAATACAGAACCTCTTCCATTTTAAGGAATATGTTTTGTTAGTACTGTCGGCTCGAGCCCGAGCCAGAACTGCCCTGCAGTCCGGAGGAATGTTTAGGCCATGGAACTCTCGGAACTCAGGAGCCAAGCCGATAACCTGAGAGATGCTGGATCCGGATGTTGGACTTGTTCCCTGTTCATTGTGAGGAGAGAGGGAAACGGTTTCAAAGGGAACGGCGGCTCCAGGGAGAGAAGATGGAGCTCCGTGAACCAATGCTGGTGTGGCCATGCAGGAGCTATCAGGATGAGCGTGCAGGGTTCTGCCTTCAACTTCCTGAGGACCCTGGGAATTAGGGGAATCGGTGGAAAAGCGTATGCAAAGACGTTGAACCATGCGATCGAAAATGCATTCCCAAGAGATCCTCGTTGGGGATGCCAGCTTGCGAAGTTTTGGCATTTGGCGTTCTGCTTGGTAGCAAATAGGTCCAAGAGAGGAGTGCCCCATTGGGAGAATATGCGGTTGAGAGTCCGCTGGTTCAACTCCCATTCGTGACATGTTGTCTGTTGTCTGTTGCCTGCTTAGTGAATCGGCCAGTATGTTGTCTGTTCCTGGAACGTATTCTGCCCGAAGGGAAATGTTGTGGAGAAGTAGCCAGTTCCAGATCTTCTGAGATTCGTGAGAGAGTGTTAGTGAACGAGTACCTCCCTGCTTGTTCAGGTAGTGCATTGTTGTAGTATTGTCCGTTCGGACAAGCACTAAAGAATGTTTGATCCTGGGAAGGAACGCCAGGAGAGCCAGATAGACAGCTCGCAGCTCGAGGAGGTTTATGTGAAGCTTCCGTTCGGAAGGAGACCATTTTCCGCTGATTCGGAGCTCTTGGAGGAAAGCTCCCCAACCCTCCAGGGACGCATCTGTTGTGATGATTTGTGGAGAAGCTTGGAGCAAGAAGGGCAGGCCTTGAGAAAGATTCCGTGGACGAGTCCACCACTGTAGAGCAGTGACCATCTGAGGGGTCACCTGAATGACATCGTCGAAGGATCCTTCGGATTGAATCCATTGAGCCGACAGTGCTTCTTGGAGAAGGGCGCATGTGGAGGCGACAATGAGGAATTAGCAGAATACAGGACGACATCATTCCGAGTAGGCATTTGAAGAGGCGTACTGAGAGGGACTTCTTGGTTTTTATTTGGTTTGCCAAATGAAGTAGTTTGTTTTGTCGCTCCTGTGATGGGAAAGCTTTCTTTTGGGTTGTGTCGAGAGTAGCACCCAGAAAGGATGTCCACTGAGAAGGATGGAGGACAGACTTGTCCTGATTGAGAGTGAGTCCCAGGCGACTGAAAAGCTGTAGACATGCGTTGGAAGACCTGGTCGCGCCGTCTAGAGAAGGTGCCTTGACGAGCCAGTCGTCGAGGTAGGGAAAGACCTGATGGTGTTGTTGCCTGAGGTATGCAGCCACTGGAGAAAGGCATTTCGTAAAAATCCGTGGAGCTGACTTGAGCCCGAACGGCAGGACTCGAAATTGGTAATGTCTGCCTGCCACGGCGAACCTCAGAAACTTTTTGTTATTCCGGTGGATAGGGACATGGAAATAGGCGTCTTGAAGATCCAAAGACACCATGTAGTCGTTTGCGTTGAGAAGTTGCAGTACTTCTTGGATGGTTACCATGCGAAACGACTGTTTCTTTAGAAACTTGTTGAGACCTCTCAAGTCTAGGATTGGTCTCCATTTCTTCTCCTTTTTGCGCACCAGGAAAAACGGGCGTAAACCCCTTCCCCCGTTGACGAAGAGGAACTTTTTCTATTGCTCCCTTCTGGAGCATAAGTGAAAGTTCCAGGAGTAAAAGGCGTAGATGTTTGTGAAGCATAGGTCGAGGAGGGGCCTGGGGAGGAATTTGAATGAACTCCAGGGAATGTCCAAATTGTATTAGTTGAAGAACCCAACGGTCCGTTGTTATTTGTTTCCAATTGTGTAAGAAATGGGAAATCCTTCCTCCTATTTTGGAGGGTGGAGAGGAAATGGAGACCGGCGGTAGGGAAAAGTCATTGCCGCCGAGTAGTGTCCTTCTGTCGTCCTCCTCTTCCTCGAAAAGGAGGTCTTAGTGTAAGACGATTGCTGTTGTTGACGTTGCTGGTATTGTGGCCGATATTGGTTGGAGGAGAAATAGGAAGACCGATAGTGTTGGTAGTCTCCCCTGGAGGTAGTTTGACCTCTGCCCCTTGAGCCACGAAAAGTTTTTTTTTTAAATTGAAGGGTACCCAGAGCCCTAGCCGTGTCGGTGTCCTTTTTTATGCCCTGAAGAGCTTCATCAATATGTGTGCGAAAAAGAAGCTGACCATCGTAGGGCATGTCCAGAATTTTTGTCTGGACCTCCGGCCGGAAAGAAGTCGCCTTCAGCCAACCTTGGCGTCGTAGTACGGCAGCGCCAGCGAGTTGGCGGAAACCAGTAGAGGCGATATCCATCGCACAATCGATGATTTCGGAAGCCGAACGTTCGCCCTCTAGCAAGATCTTCTTTGCTTCTTCCTTAGATTCGTCCGGCAAGGCACCCAAGTATGGAGCAATGTCCGCCCACATCTGTCTGTTATAGCGCCCTAATAACGCTAAGGAATTAGACGCACGCACTGTTAATGCAGACGTGGAAGAAAACGTTTTCCAATATTGTCAAGTCGTCTGCCTTCCTTGTCTGGAGGAGCGGACAGCGGAGCAGAAGGGTTTTTAGATTTCCGCTGAGCAGCCTGAGTGATGACGGAATCAGGCTTGGGATGTCCGGTAAGGCAGGCTGGTGCGGTGTCCAGAGCTTAGTATTTTTTGTCTAGTCGAGGTAACACTGGGGCAACCGAAGATGGATTGTGCATTATTTTAACACCCCGATTCCAGATGTAGTCTATAATGGGTATAGATCTTACAGACTTTTTAAAAGGTTCCTTAAAGTCATAAAGGAAACAATCCTGTTGGAGAGAAGGCATTGGGATCTGGAAACGTTGTGCAGCCCTTTCCAAGACATTATGAAAACCCCCGATATCCTCAGGAGGCGAATCGGCTTGAGTAGGCACCGGGGACGCTGGACACGGGATAACGTAGTCATCCCACTCATCATGAGTCGATTGGGAATCATTGAGTTCTCCTTCCTCTTGTTGGTCATCCTCCTCATCATCCGTGGAAGGTGGAGGTGGTAGCGTGACATGCACAGACTGTGGAGGTTGTAGCCTTGGCGGTGGAGAGGCAACTGGAGCAGGAGACGTAGCAGAAGTAGGAAATCTCTGCTTGTAGTCAGTAATTAGAAATTGGAGGTCAGAAACCAAAGACGCAGGTAGACAAACCATGGCAGGTTGGGGAGGATGGCTGTCGTCAGGAAAGTAGGTCTGGTCTTCTGGTCCTTGTTCGTCATAGTCCGAACTCTCATGGTATTTGACTTGAAGTTCAGAAGGACTTGTAGCCGTTCCGAACATACTGCCATCGTCTGAGTCTTCCTCTTCTTCCAAAAGGTGAGTCGGAGGTAATGGCTGGACCCTGCTAGGAGAAGTCAGGGCAGGTGTCAACGTGCGTTTAGTTATTTTAAGATGGACATACGCACTTTGTACTTTGGACTCTGGTGTCGTCGACGAGTCCGTCGTCCGTGTAGTCGTCGACTGTGAAGCACCGACGGACACAATTGAGGGCAACAGCGACGAAGCTCCCAGTGACGGAGCCGTCGTCGACGGTGTTGTTGTCGTCGACGGAGCCCTGGTCGACGGTGTGGTGGTCGTCGACGGTGTCGTCGTCGTCGACGGGGCCCTCGTCGTCGATGGGGTAACAGTCGACGGAACATTCCTCGCCGACGCAGGTGTCGACGCGCTCATCGGCGATTGTAGCGTCGACGCTGGCTTGGTCGTCGACTATGATTTCTTAATTTTTATCGTCGACGATACAGGTTTAACCGCCGTCGACGATGAAGTAGTCGTCGTCGACGTGGACGATGCAGAGGACGCCAAAGAGGTAGAGACAGTTGTCGTCGACGAGGTCACTCCCACGGCTGTAGATGGGCATTTTCTCGTCGTTGAAGCCACCGTCGACGAGGCAGTCGTCGACGAGGTGGAAGTAGGCTTTTTAAAGGTGTGAAGAACCTCCTGTGGAGCAACCTTCGCTGGTAAAGCCTTAAGGTGTGCTTCTGAAGCCTTTTTGTGCATCTTCTTTTGAGGGGGCTGCGACGAAGGTCCTGGAGAAGTAACTCTGGGCCTTTTTTGAGAGGATTTTGAAGATTTGGAGGAGCCCTCACTCTCTTCAGAAGACAAAACTTGGTCTTTGTCTTTAAGCCTCTGCAGCCAAATTAAAAGGCGTCCCTCCCGGTCTCTGAGGGTTTTTGAAGAAAAGGTACGACATACCTTACAGTCCTTTGAAGAGTGATCCGGGTAAAGACAGTAGAGGCAGTCCTTGTGTTGATCGTCGACATGAAGCCTCTTTTACCACAGGAAGCACAGGGCCTAAAAGGCCTTACATAGGAGAATCTGTCATGAAGATACTGAGAACTTCACACAGAAGGAATGGTGGAGAAAAATCACTGGAAATCCAGAAACAAGGAAAAACTGAGCAGAGCTCAGTGGAGACTCCCTTAGCAAGACGTGCGGTAGAAAATCTGAGGGACTAGAGCTCCTTCCAGGAAGGTTCCACAGGGTGGTGATAGCTGATTGGTTCTTTTCTAGAGTTTGGTCCTTTTTACAAAAGGACATGGATATGTTACTAATGTAAGGCTCTTAGCCTATTACTCTATATGTCTAATGAGACATTACTTTATTTATGTACCGGGGACTCCCATCCCGACGACGGGGAATGATTCAGGCATGTGAATCTATGAAAGATACCCTAATACTGGATAACTGCAATTTGCCATCCACAAAATACCCCGGTTTGCAGGTCGCTGTCAAGAACCAGGTCCCAAAAAGAATCGTCCCAATAATCTGATTACACCCCTATAAAACACAACAGGCACACTCTGGTCTCATTGCCTTGCCCCTCCGGGAACACCAGCTTCCCTTGTCTTGTATTTTGAGCCTCCGAAGCATTTTTCGATCTCGCCTAGCGATGCAGCACAAAGCGCTGCTCGCTATGCGAGATCTATTGTTGCCGACTTTTGCTCCGATGCGGGACAGGAGATGTGCACGCGCATGGTGCGAGCAGGAGTTGTAATAGCGCCGCAAGCCGTACGCGTGCACATCAACTGTCTGTGCCGAAGCTTAACAGACAGTAGATGTGCACGCGTACGACTCGCGGCGTTATCACAACGCCTGCTCGCACCATACGCGTGCACATCTCCTGTCCAGGCAGCCGATGCGCACGCTCACGGCGTGTCTTCAGCTTGTCGTTGGGACAGCCAGGTGCACGTGTAGGGACAGGAGATGTGCACCCGCACGGCCGTCTCTTTTGCTCTCGGCGTTTCAGGCATTCTGTGAGGCACAACGCGCGCATGTGGCTTTCTCTGATCGCTTTTCAGTGGGTCACCAACTTGCGACAGCTTGTTCTAAATATATCTGGCATGGGCAAAGCTAGTGAAGTCAGAAATGTACCAGACGTTGTCCAGTTTCTGAAGACAAATACGGCATCACCACACCAGAACAGCCCCATTGGCACTTTTCAGATGGAGCGTACGCCATGTTGCGCCGAGCATACCCTGAGATCAGTGGCAAGAAGGGAGGGAGCACAGTAAGGACAGGCAGTTTTTAATCGCAGTGAGTTAAGTTTGTTCAATATAAAGGGGGCAGGGAGTCCACGCAGATGGTGTGATATTGTAGAGAGCTGAGTGATGTCTTGTAGCTAAATGGGCTCAGTGCTGTATTACAGTCCCTTTCATCATCGTGCAATCAGTGACCCTATGGCAGCTCCCCTCCTGCGACTCACCAAGGCAAAGCGCTTTACTAATTAGTGAAGCTAGTTTTAGATATACTGGTGAATTAGAAAGAAGACATAAAATGCAGAGCGGGCCTTAAAACGTAGTCGTGCTTTTATATAGGTGCGTGAAGGACTTGGTATGTTGTGATTCAGACAGCTTAGGGGTAAAACCGAGTTTGCTAATGCCGAAGTAGACTGCAAGAAATGTTGTTTATGCTGCTGTAGCGTCATATTCGATCCGTGAAATAGCATTAACAGTGTATTTTGGAAACAATAAAAAGTGTAAAAGATAGCCATCATGGTACAACCTTCATGGCTGCAGA
Organism: Calotriton arnoldi; assembly: GCA_963921515.1. Classification (NCBI taxonomy): domain Eukaryota; kingdom Metazoa; phylum Chordata; class Amphibia; order Caudata; family Salamandridae; genus Calotriton; species Calotriton arnoldi. The sequence goes on from CAWUFW010002358.1 coordinate 654,137, forward strand.
ATATAATCTGGTCCACCTCCCCCGCGCCCTTCCTCTCCTTGAAGCCTCGGGGGAGAAAATAGTGTCCATCCGTCACAGTGTGTTTCCTATTCCGTTTTATTTCCACTGCTGGCAGGTCTCTGATAGTGCGTCGATTGGCTCTTCTGCTTTTATTTCCTTTTGTGTGTTTTTGTTTGCTAAGAGTTTCCATCCCTGGCATCATATGTGACTAGCATACAACAGGAAGAAAGCTGGCAGATTTCATCTTGTCTCCCCTATGAATTCAGCAGTATAGATCGCTGCGGGAGGGGCGGTGTTAACAGCAGGGAACTGTAAATGCTAGTTCCTGGAAAGTGTAATCCCCGTGGGTTCTGCAGTCCCTGCAGGGGCCCTCAATAACCAAACCCGCCCCCACCACCATTTCGCGATTTTCTTCTTCTGCCCTCCCTCTCATCCTGTCCTTTCCCTGCCTTACCTCCAACTCACTCTTGTGCAACCTCCATGCTGACAAAGCCTATTATCTTTTTCCTCTCTTCTCCTGCCCCTCTTTCCCACTTTTCTTTCTCACACCGCCATTTCTGATGTTTGCAACCCCCCTCTCTCAACCTGTCTGGTATTTGTTTCCTGGGACGTCACCTCACCAACGGCGATATTGTGTGATCTGCAGATAAAAGTTAGATTCCCTGCGCAAGGTCGACGTAGCCTTTCATGTTTCTGAGGTCGCTAAAACTCAGGTGTCTTTAAATGATGTGATAGTAACCCACACGTGCTATTTACAGTAAAGTGGTCATATGAACAGCAGTCTAAAAATGAGTTACTAATCGTGAAGTCATCCTGCTCTTATCCAAATAGTACATAATCCCCACCCCATGCACTTCCTCAAATGCAGCTTGCCTCCCCATTTGGGTGCCTGACTTGGGCAACCAGCACTTGGACTACTGAGGTCATATAAATGTCCTTACGCTGAGTAAGGTTGTTTACCTGCCAGTCAGTTAAGTAGCCTCTACTATGCTCCACTAATAAATTGCTTAATACTGCAGCACAATATAAAGAGCTTTAGTGGTGTGGCAAGTCAAACATGCAGCAATGCTAATGTAACCATATTATGCCCAGAAACACTCTCCGATCTATATTGCAGTTTCCACTCTATTCCTCTCATCCTTTTCAATTCCACGTGTGCTCTCTTGCTCGGTTTTTGTCTCTCCATCGTCCTTTCCTCTTCATACTTCCCGTCTTCTTTTCTGTTTATTTCTCCATTTCATTCCAGCTTTTCTCATCCACCACATGTTCCATCCATTCCTGCCCATTCAATTAATACAAAGGATTTATACATGGCACTATTACCCTTCAGCTTCTTGCCACTATCCTAGACTAACAGACCACCTCTCCAAAGTAGATTTACAAAAATTACATTTGGTTCTTCCGTTTTGCTCCGATGCGGGACAGGGAGATGTGCACGCGCATGGTGCGAGCAGGAGTTGTAATAGCGCCGCAAGCCGTACGCGTGCACATCAACTGTCTGTGCCGAAGCTTAACAGACAGGAGATGTGCACCTCTCCAAAGTAGATTTACAAAAATTACATTTGGTTCTTCCGTTTTGCTCCGATGCGGGACTGGGAGATGTGCACGCGCATGGTGCGAGCAGGAGTTGTAATAGCGCCGCAAGCCGTACGCGTGCACATCAACTGTCTGTGCCGAAGCTTAACAGACAGGAGATGTGCACGCGTACGGCTCGCGGCGTTATCACAACGCCTGCTCGCACCATACGCGTGCACATCTCCTGTCCAGGCAGCCGATGCGCACGCTCACGGCGTGTCTTCAGCTTGTTGACAGCATGTTTCTGAAACTGGATGGCAGAAAGTCACGCTAGACTCCACTTCTGATGACGGCCCAACTCCACCTGAAGGGAGATTGATGCGAGAAGGAATCTGTCATTAGACCCTGGTGTCCTCAGGAATCTGACCGCAGAGGAGGGCGCGCGAGGAGGGCTCGAAGGCCAGAGTGACTCAGTGAGGAAAGCTGAATCGGGAAGAAAACGTGCAGAAAATTCCCAGACAAGTCACGTGCGCGTGTCCGAGAAGCCCCAGGTAACTCTAACTGACGCAGCTGGCATGCGCTGCTTAGATAACCTGGGCTCGCGCTGACCTGTGCCGACATCACATTTATTAATGTGATTGCTCCTGGGTCTTTATCCCGAGGCATGAAATCCCATACCCAGCGGGCGTGGCCATTGGTGTAGGCTTTCCAATCTTTGTGGTGTAAACAAGCACAAATATTTCACCTACAATGCTTTTCCTACACTGTCGACCTGCCCTAACGCCAGGACTGCTCCTTAATTAAGGGGTTCCAGCCTTTGAACTGGCGGGTGAAACTCCACATCCTGTGATTCTGGGCAAATCACCTAATCTCCCCGTGCCTACCCAAAAAAATAAAAAATTAAGGTGTCCTTTTGTAACGTAACCGGTGCTCATGTAAAGCGCTCCAATACCTTCGGGTCGAGTTCGCGCTGTATAAATATGCAAAAAAAAAAGCTTGGGTGACGGAGCGGGGAGAAAGAGCGAGACAGTCGCAGAACCGCCCGCCGGTCATCTCACCAAAGAAAGGTATTTGTACAAATGCACTCAATATTGAACATTTCTTTGGCTTTCAAAGTTTCCGGTTGCACGTATACACATATTCTATTTGCAGTTTTTATGTATTTATTGTGCACATATTGCCAGTGTTGGCAACGCTGAAATAAAATGTCCTCATTTAGCATGTGGAAATATACACTATTGAATAGGAACTGCACAGTCGCCAGTTCTGCTCCTCGTTTAACATGTATGTGCTGGGACATAGGTGATTGTTTCAGGTAAGTAGAAGGGGACAGGCGACTAGAATGTCTCAAAGGAAAAGTGTCCTCCACCTCCGCGTGTCATAGTCCTTATGCTGCACTTCTGGGCGGAGTCCTCAAGCTCATTTGGACCCGCTGTGGGGTAAGCAACTGCACAGCTGCCAGTCCCCTTCTGGGGGCTACTGTTCTGGTGGCACCTCCTGTCCTTGATTTCAGGTCAGGACAGTGGCACTACCCATCCGTGTGCTACAGCTGCACACTACAAAAGGGAGTAGGAGGCAGATCCAGGGCGTGTGTGTGTTCTTTAATGAAATGTTCCGTGGGTCCCTTAGAGCCACTCCACCATCCTTACAGCCACTCCACCGTCCTTAGAGCCACTCCACCATCCTTAGAACCACTCCACCATCCTTAGAACCACTCCACCATCCTTAGGGCCACTCCACCATCCTTAGGGCCACTCCACCATCCTTAGGGCCACTCCACCATCCTTAGGGCCACTCCACCGTCCTTAGGGCCACTCCACCGTCCTTAGAGCCACTCCACCGTCCTTAGAGCCACTCCACCATCCTTAGGGCCACTCCACCATCCTTAGGGCCACTCCACCATCCTTAGAGCCACTCCACCCACTCCACCATCCTTAGAGCCGCTCCACCGTCCTTAGAGCCACTCCACCGTCCTTAGAGCCGCTCCACCGTCCTTAGAGCCGCTCCACCCACTCCACCGTCCTTAGAGCCGCTCCACCGTCCTTAGAGCCGCTCCACCCACTCCACCGTCCTTAGAGCCGCTCCACCCACTCCACCGTCCTTAGAGCCGCTCCACCCACTCCACCGTCCTTAGAGCCACTCCACCCACTCCACCGTCCTTAGAGCCGCTCCACCGTCCTTAGAGCCGCTCCACCGTCCTTAGAGCCGCTCCACCGTCCTTAGAGCCGCTCCACCGTCCTTAGAGCCGCTCCACCGTCCTTAGAGCCGCTCCACCGTCCTTAGAGCCGCTCCACCGTCCTTAGAGCCGCTCCACCGTCCTTAGAGCCGCTCCACCGTCCTTAGAGCCGCTCCACCGTCCTTAGAGCCACTCCACCGTCCTTCGAAACACTCCACCATCTTTAAATGGAACTGTCTGCAAAAGTATGTTTTGGCAGCCGAGGGGTAGGGGCTCGGGGGTCACGATAGTCATCACGTTGCACCCAATGGACAGGTATGGAGAAGGTCCAGTTTGAATATCAAAAAGTTAGAGTTCAAATATAATATTAGGTCATGGGGAGGGCCACTGGAATTATGCGATCCTGTGTTTGCTGCTTCTGCTTTATTATGCATAATTATCCCTCATCTGGCGCATAATCTGTAGATAAATTGTTTCTAACTCAAAAGGATCAAAGGTTACTGAAAACTTGGTAATATATGTTCACACGCTTTGGAAGACCCTTCACAGACGTTAGCTGGTCATCTTTCAGTCGCTTATTTATATATTTGGTTGTTAGACTGGTACTAATAAGGTGACATTTTTGCCCAGACAGTATTACCATGTGTAACAAGCATTTGCAATGCAATAGGTCTCGCATTTGCGAGAGTTTAACCTATTGGCATTGTAAATGACAATGCCTTTTATTTATGTTTTAAAAACCAACACATAAATAAAAGGCATTGCCATTTACAATGCCAATAGCTCAAACTCTAACAACTGCGAGACCTATTGCATTGCAAATGCTTGTTCTCTAGTTTTTAGCTATTCTGCACAGCAGCAACTACACTGGTGTGCAAAATGGCTGAAAGTAAAGAAAATAGCTTTAAGCCATATTGCACAGCAGACCATGCCGCTGTGCAACATGTCTAAAAAAACATTGACATTCAATAGATGTTCCATAGGCGAAACTTATTGGCTTTGCCAATGCTTATTTTATCAAATCTCCTCTTTGATCATGTCTCCCTGTCTCTCCCGTTTCTCACTCTTGACCCCTCGTTCCTGGGTTCTTACTCCCCTTCTCAACCTCACTGTAAAGCTTTCTTTCTCTTGCTGTCTCTTTCTTTGTTTTCTTTCTATTTTCTTGCTTCAGGGTCCAGGTTTCACTCCTGCAATGCTCTTCTCTACTCTCTCCATGACTTTGGCTCTCTGGACCCAGGTGTATTTTTCCCCATGTCTGACCTTCTTTATCCCAGTGATTAACGTCTCACCCCCGTTCTCTCTCTCTTCCTCTCTAGTGCCATGTTTCACCCTCCTACTCTTTCTTTCTCCCTTCCCATGTCTAGATCTCCCTAAACTGGTTTTGTGTCTGTCCTTGTCTCTTCCCTATTATTAGTTTCGCTATCTGTCCCTCCTTGCCGTCTCTGTGCGGATCTATATCTGTCGTTGTCACTCTTGTGTGTGTCTGTCCATTTTTTTTATGTGCCTGTATTTGTGTCTCGGTTTATGCCCCATCGTTTGTTTCTCTAGGCCTCTAAAGAAATTCTGTCTCTGCCTTTCACTTCCAGTTGCTCTTTTCCTGTTTCATATTCTGTCATGCGCCCGCTTGTGGTTCCCATCTGTAGAAAAAGGAGCAGATTGGGGCATAGTCAAGATGGCACTAATGCAGCTAGTGTTGTTCTGTAGTTCATGTTAGGTTTAAGGGATTTCTGTAGCTCTCCGCGCCAACTAAGCAGTTTTCTGAACCAGCCAATGTCCCCGTTTCAGGAACTTCCAGTGGTGAGAGAAGTCGTCTGTCTTTTCAGCTGTGAGTAAGACGTTAAATACCAACCACTCTGCCCAGTGTCTCCTTCCGACAGTTAATCGAGAAAGTCGGCCCTCTCTCTTTGGTTGTCCTGATGGATGAAAATTCTAATTTATGTAACTGTGCTACATTATATTGACGTTTCTAAGCTTTTCAGATGTGCCCAACAAAAGGAATCCAAATAAAGGGCAGTTGCCTGACATACATATCCTGAATTTGTAAAGTGCGTGTTGACCTCTTGGGGCTCTGTGGCACTGAATAACGGATGCTTAGAGCAAGTAGGCATCACAAACATTGTGCTCTCACACTTTCCCTCTCCTCATCTGAGTTTCCGCGATGAAAACCTGGGAAGAAGCCCCTTAAATCCACTGGATAGACATGGAATTTCGTATTTGTTTGCATACGGTAAACACTAGATTTCCCTCCAACACCCACACATTTGTATATCTACTGGCACCTGTTAGCATATATTTAATTCAACTTTCTTTCAAAGACGTTCTCTGTATTTGCACAGATGAGTTGAAGTGAAGAACTCAGGATTTGAATGCTGGTTCTTCTGGCAGTAACTTAACCACTGGACCATATCTCTTCTAGACAATACTTCCTTTATGTTTGGTGGTAAATCTGTGCTTGGGGGTTCGAAGAAGAGAAGGGCTGGTACTTTGTAGCTAGGCAGCTTTTGAAATAGAGGAATCCAATACCTAAGAAAGAGATGGATAGTTAAGGGATGCATGATTGGGTATCACAAAGGAAATTATACTTTCTTTGTACTATATGGGATAAAGTACCCCCTGCCATATATTTTAAGGATATTGCAAGTCACCAAGAACTGTGAAAGTGTAGAGGAATGATGAGGAGTTTGAGTTCCTTTAAAAGGTCACGGAACTCTGCAGTGACGTGAAATATCCTTATAATGCACAGCATGGGTTATTTTATTCCTAATACTACATAGTCAAACTATCACCCTTCCCACAAACTGCTTAAATCATAGGTGTCCTGTGCTTTCATAGTAAAGAGATAGCATGGTTGCAGACACGAAGGATCAAAGCCGATTCAATCCATAGTGCAAAATGAAATGCACCAAAACAATTCAGTAATTTGTTGCGAAAACAATGTTCGAATCAGTTTAACGTAAATTAGATTGGAATAATGCTGTAGCTCAATGTGTAGAAGCATGCAGAGAGATTCTGTACTTACTGTAATGACCTATAGCCTGCAATAAATAAACATATTGCTATAAATGTCTTCTTTCTGCTGATCACTGTTCAGATTTGAAGAAAGAAAAGTCAGTCCTTGTTTTCGTTGTTTAAAGTACAGCTATAATGGTATGCCGTGACCCGCCTGTCACCTTTTTATTTCTTTGTATTTTGCCTTTATTACTGTTTTGGTGCTACATAAATACTTTACACACTGCCCTAAATTAAGCCTGTATGCTCTATAACTTAGCCACCAGGGCGTTGAGCTCAGATGAATTTAGTGACTTTCGTGGTTCACCCTGACAAGAGTTGTGATTATTCCTTGAGGTGGGTAGTGGCCAACCCCAAATAAAAATCCAGTTTTTTGCAGATGGCATGCTGGTGAACCTACGAACGGTAGTGCCTTACCTAATAGAGGCAGCACACATGACCCAGGTTTGTGTATTTGAAGGCATGAAGAATGAGTATATCCTGCCCCATTTTGGGCGTGAGCATTTTGGAGAGGGAGAATCGAGTCTTGCCTAGGATCTGCACGTGACCCACGCACGCAGTGAGTAGGTTATCATATGTCCTAATTATTAAGGAGGCTGTGGGAAGGGGGTTGTTTACGCCGCTTCTGGGGGACTGTGGTTTTGTTTGGGTTCGGTTACACGGGTCCTTGACAAACACGAAGAGGTCAGGCATGAAGAATAAAGCTTTTATGGCCTACTGCCTATTACAGCCTTCAGATATAGCTGCTCTGACGTCAGCACAGCTCTCCAAGGAGGGAGGCAGGCCGCCCAGGAATAACTCGCCTAGTAAAAGGCCAGGGATCAGATTAACAGACTGGTAAATAATTGTATCCATTTTACTTACAAGGAAATTAAAAGCTGCAGCCCTCAGTTGCTTATCCGTGGGCTTTATCTCGGGCCCCTCCTTCTCTTCTCTCGTGGCAGTGTGGCCGAGTCCCGCCAGTCACCCTCTCTGACCTAAATGCTTTGCTCCATTTGCGGCCATGACCGCCCTCGGTAAGGCACCAGAATGACGACAAACCACTTGGAGGAGCAGGGGGGTGTTAGCTGTTTTAGCGAGGAGAGTCGGAGAGTGCAGTAAATAGAACATGCGAGGAAAGTAATACAGCGGATATACACACTGCTACCATAGTGCTTCATCTATAATTGCATACAGTGCTTACTTCCCCTGACGAGGCGTTAAAGCGCTTTACGGCGAGTAGCACGCTACTCCAGAACACAAGGTTATTGGTTAATCTAGTGGTTAATGTTTGTTATTGCGATTAGTCATGTGCTCTTAAAAAAAGAAAACGGCAAGCTTTTTACTCCAGTTACTTTTTGATAGATTATGTTAATACCAGTAGTATTAATTATGTGCTGTACGTCTGATGTCATACTGTTGTACACAGGGTCGCTGACCTCTCTGAGGTGCACTTGCTGTGTAGTGTTGCTCCTGACGGTGCAGGCTCTGTTGCGGTGCTGCTCGACTTGAGCATGTTGTGTGTGGGTTTCCTTTTGTTTGATAAAGGCAACTCCGGGACTGACATGTTTTTTCTTGTTAGGGGAATACGATTAATACGTAAACTTGGTTCTTAACTCCCTTCTGGCCCACCTTATGCGACTTGAGCCTTTCCCTCACTACCCTTGCAGTGGTGATTTTACCATCATTACCAGTAGACTACGCACTAGTGGCGGCTGGTATCAGGGCAGAGAGTGGGGGATGGGGGTGGACGATTACGACAAAGGGAAAAAAATGGAAAAAACCCCAATTACCTGCCTCTCGCCTCATCGCCGACTGGGTGCTCTTCTGCCGCGCTGCACAAGCTTCCAGACTCCCCTGCGGCCAATTCTGGTGCTGCTCTCATCCATGAGAGCAGCGTCCGAATTGGCCTGAGCCCTTGATTTGCGCTCCCAGAGGGACTGAGAGCCAGCCTGTGCCTGCTGTCTCCAACCCGGCAACGAAGCTCTAGTTGGAGACCGCTCAGTGCACATGTTGGTTTGACCGCCCTGAGACGGCCGGCCAAACCGACATGCGCACTGACAGGGGAAACAGCCTTGTTTTTTAGAACGCATATGCTTTTACAAGTATGCCTTTACCTCGCATTTGAGGTAAGTTCAGGGGTATGGGGGATCTCCCCCCCACAAATACATTGTTTATATATAAATGTATATATAAACAATGTGTGGTGAAGGCATAAGTTGTAAAAGCATATGCGATCTAAAAAAACGTGTGGTAAAAAATGCATGGTAAAGGCATGCAGAGTATTTCCCTGCGTTGTTCCGTCATACATACCACTGACAGCAGTGCCCAACACTCCCCCTCCAGCCGGTCATCGCCTGGCCCCGCCCCAAAGACTCACTTGTGTTAAAAATAAAACGATAAACCCATGTTATTATTATTTGATTTTTTGAGTTTTGCGACTGTTGGCGGAGGGGGAGGGGGGGCGACGCTCCTCTGCCATAGCGGAGGAGCCGCCGCTGCTACACACATATCCCCTCCAAGTTTGCCCACTCTTTCATGCACATGCTGGAGTTGCTTTCTTTATGGGATACCTGGTAACGTGACCTTTTTTAGGTCGAGCCAGTGTAAGCTATCGCATGCACTCTTGCTTGTGAGACGCTTGTGTTCAATAATGGGCTTGGAACCCTCCCATTGCTTACCATTCATTGGCATCATTGTCAGTCTTCTTTGCTGCCTTCTAGTTGGGCAGCACTTCATGTGTGTCTCTTCCTTTTATTTCTGTGGTGCATGTTCCAAGCGCAGATTTATTAAATTAGATTAGTGTCCCTGTGCTGGCCATCTGATGCTCGCATTCTGATTCGGGTACTATTTAAAAAAAGAAAAAAAAAAGAATAAAAAGCGCTTTGAGGCGGTTTACGCTTGCTGCATCATAGCGCTCTACATCCCACCTGCCCCATCCTGTTGGTTCGCCCACCTGCCCCATCCTGTTGGTTCTCCCGCCTGCCCCGATCCTGTTGGTTCTCCCGCCTGCCCCGATCCTGTTGGTTCTCCCGCCTGCCCCGATCCTGTTAGTTCTCCCGCCTGCCCCGATCCTGTTAGTTCTCCCGCTGCCTGCCCCGATGCTGTTAGTTCTCCCCTCCCGCCCGCCCCGATGCTGTTAGTTCTCCCCTCCCGCCCCGATGCTGTTAGTTCTCCCCTCCCGCCCGCCCCGATGCTGTTAGTTCTCCCTCCCGCCCGCCCCGATGCGGTTAGTTCTCCCCTCCCGCCCGCCCCGATGCTGTTAGTTCTCCCCTCCCGCCCGCCACGATCCTGTTAGTTCTCCCCTCCCGCACGCCCCGATCCTGTTAGTTCTCCCCTCCCGCCCGCCCCCATCCTGTTAGTTCTCCCCTCCCGCCCCGATCCTGTTAGTTCTCCCCGCCCCGATCCTGTTAGTTCTCCCCTCTCGCCCGCCCCACCCTGTTAGTTCTCCTCCTCTCGCCCGCCCCACCCTGTTAGTTCTCCCCTCTCGCCCGCCCCACCCTGTTAGTTCTCCCCTCCCGCCCGCCCCACCCTGTTAGTTCTCCCCTCCCGCCCACCCCCACCCTGTTAGTTCTCCCCTCCCGCCCACCCCCACCCTGTTAGTTCTCCCCTCCCTCCCACCCCCACCCTGTTAGTTCTCCCCTCCCGCCCCCACCCTGTTAGTTCTCCCCTCCCTCCCCGCCCGCCCCTATCCTGTTAGTTCTCCCTCCCTCCCTCCCGCATCCTGTTAGTTCTCCCCTCCCGCCCGCCCCCATCCTGTTAGTTCTCCCTCCCGCCCCCATCCTGTTAGTTCTCCCCTCCCGCCCGCCCCCATCATGTTAGTTCTCCCCTCCCGCCCTCCCCCATCCTGTTAGTTCTCCCCTCCCGCCCTCCCCCATCCTGTTAGTTCTCCCCTCCCGCCCGCCCCATCCCGTTAGTTCTCCCCTCCCGCCCGCCCCATCCCGTTAGTTCTCCCCTCCCCGCCCGCCCCATCCCGTTAGTTCTCCCCTCCCGCCCGCCCCATCCCGTTAGTTCTCCCCTCCCGTCTGTTTCTTCACCCTGCCCCCGGTCACTGTTTCTTCACCCCGCCCGGTCCCTGTTTCTTCACCCCGATCGCCTGCTTGGTCGCGGTTTCTTCACCCCGCCCGGTCTCTGTGTCTTCACCCGCCCGCACCATCTCTGTGTCTTCACCCTGCCCGCCCCGTCTCTGTTTCTACTCCCCACCCGCCCGCCCCGTCTCTGTTTCTACTCCCCACCCGCCCCGTCTCTGTTTCTACTCCCCACCCGCCCCGTCTCTGTTTCTACTCCCCACCCGCCCCGTCTCTGTTTCTACTCCCCACCCGCCCGCCCCGTCTGTTTCTACTCCCCACCCGCCCGCCCCGTCTGTTTCTACTCCCCACCCGCCCGCCCCGTCTGTTTCTACTCCCCACCCGCCCACCCCGTCTCTGTTTCTACTTCCCACCCGCCCACCCCGTCTCTGTTTCTACTTCCCGCCTGCCCGTTTCTACTCCCCACCCGCCCGCCCCGTCTGTTTCTACTCCCCACCCGCCCGCCCCGTCTGTGTCTACTCCCCACCCGCCCACCCCGTCTCTGTTTCTACTCCCCACCCGCCCCGTCTGTTTCTACTCCCCACCCGCCCGCCCCCTCTGTTTCTACTCCCCACCCCCCCGGGCTCTGTTTCTACTCCCCACCCGCCCGCCCGGTCTCTGTTTCTACTCCCCACCCGCCCGCCCCGTCTCTGTTTCTACTCCCCACCCGCCCGCCCCGTCTCTGTTTCTACTCCCCACCCGCCCGCCCCGTCTCTGTTTCTACTCCCCACCCGCCCGCCCCGTCTCTGTTTCTACTCCCCACCCGCCCGCCCCGTCTGTTTCTACTCCCACCCGCCCGCCCCATCTGTTTCTACTCCCCGCCCGCCCCGTCTGTTTCTACTCCCCACCCGCCCACCCTGTCTCTGTTTCTACCCCCACCCGCCCGCCCCGTCTGTTTCTACTCCCCACCCGCCCGCCCCGTCTGTTTCTACTCCCCGCCCGCCCCGTCTGTTTCTCTCCCCGCCCGCCCCGTCTGTTTCTACTCCCCGCCCGCCCCGTCTGTTTCTACTCCCCGCCCGCCCCGTCTGTTTCTACTCCCCGCCCGCCCCGTCTGTTTCTACTCCCCGCCCGCCCCGTCTGTTTCTACTCCCCACCCGCCCGCCCCATCTGTTTCTACTCCCCACCCGCCCGCCCCGTCTGTTTCTACTCCCCACCCGCCCGCCCCGTCTGTTTCTACTCCCACCCGCCCGCCCCGTCTGTTTCTACTCCCCACCCGCCCGCCCCGTCTGTTTCTACTCCCCACCCGCCCGCCCCGTCTGTTTCTACTCCCCGCCCGCCCCGTCTGTTTCTACTCCCCACCCGCCCGCCCCGTCTGTTTCTACTCCCCACCAGCCCGCCCCGTCTGTTTCTACTCCCCACCCGCCCGCCCCGTCTGTTTCTACTCCCCACCCGCCCGCCCCGTCTGTTTCTACTCCCCACCCGCCCGCCCCGTCTCTGTTTCTACTCCCCACCCGCCCGCCCCGTCTGTTTCTACTCCCCACCCGCCCGCCCCGTCTGTTTCTACTCCCCACCCGCCCGCCCCGTCTGTTTCTACTCCCACCCGCCCGCCCCGTCTCTGTTTCTACTCCCCGCCCGCCCCGTCTCTGTTTCTACTCCCCACCCGCCCGCCCCGTCTGTTTCTACTCCCCACCCGCCCGCCCCGTCTCTGTTTCTACTCCCCACCCGCCCGCCCCGTCTCTGTTTCTACTCCCCACCCGCCCGCCCCGTCTCTGTTTCTACTCCCCACCCGCCCGCCCCGTCTCTGTTTCTACTCCCCGCCCGCCCCGTCTCTGTTTCTACTCCCCACCCGCCCGGTCTCTGTTTCTACTCCCCACCCGCCCCGTCTGTTTCTACTCCCCGCCCGCCCCGTCTGTTTCTACTCCCCGCCCCATCTCTGTTTCTGCTCCCCGCCCGCCCCGTCTGTTTCTACTCCCCATCCACCCGCCCCTGTTTCTACTCCCCGCCCGCCCCGTCTGTTTCTACTCCCCACCCGCCCCGTCTGTTTCTACTCCCCACCCGCCCCGTCTGTTTCTACTCCCCACCCGCCCCGTCTGTTTCTACTCCCCACCCGCCCCGTCTGTTTCTACTCCCCACCCGCCCGTCTGTTTCTACTCCCCACCCGCCCGTCTGTTTCTACTCCCCACCCGCCCCGTCTGTTTCTACCCCCACCCGCCCCGTCTGTTTCTACTCCCCGCCCGCCCGCCTCTGTTTCTACTCCCGCCCGCCCCGTCTGTTTCTACTCCCCACCCGCCCGCCCGTCTCTGTTTCTACTCCCGCCCGCCCAGTCTGTTTCTACTCCCACCCGCCCCGTCTGTTTCTACTCCCCACCCGCTCGCCCCCATCTGTTTCTACTCCCCACCCGCCCGCCCCGTCTGTTTCTACTCCCCACCCGCCCGCCCCGTCTGTTTCTACTCCCCGCCCGGTCTCTGTTTCTACTCCCCGCCCCGTCTGTTTCTACTCCCCACCCGCCCGCCCCTTCTCTTGTTTCTACTCCCCACCCGCCCGCCCTTCTCTTGTTTCTCCCCCCACCCGCCCTTCTCTTGTTTCTACTCCCCAGCCGCCCGCCCCTTCTCTTGTTTCTACTCCCCACCCACCCACCCCCCATCTGTTTCTACTCCTCACCCGCCCTGCCTCTGTTTCTACTCCCCACCCGCCCGGCCTCTGTTTCTACTCCCCACCCGCCCGCCCTGCCTCTGTTTCTACTCCCCACCCGCCCGCCCCGCCTCTGTTTCTACTCCCCACCCGCCCGCCCAGTCTGTTTCTACTCCCCACCCGCCCGGTCTGTTTCTACTCCCCACCCGCCCCTGTTTCTACTCCCCACCGCCCGTCTGTTTCTACTCGCCACCCGTCTGTTTCTACTCCCCACCCGCCCCGTCTGTTTCTACTCCCCGCCCGCCCCATCTGTTTCTACTCCCACCCGCCCGCCCCGTCTGTTTCTACTCCCCACCCGCCCGCCCCGTCTGTTTCTACTCCCCACCCGCCCGCCCCGTCTGTTTCTACTCCCCACCCGCCCGCCCCATCTGTTTCTACTCCCCACCCGCCCGTCTGTTTCTACTCCCCACCCGCCCGGTCTCTGTTTCTACTCCCCACCCGCCCGGTCTCTGTTTCTACTCCCCACCCGCCCGGTCTCTGTTTCTACTCCCCACCCGCCCCGTCTGTTTCTACTCCCCACCCGCCCCGTCTCTGTTTCTACTCCCCACCCGCCCGGTCTCTGTTTCTACTCCCCACCCGCCCGCCCCGTCTCTGTTTCTACTCCCCACCCGCCCGCCCCGTCTCTGTTTCTACTCCCCACCCGCCCGCCCCGTCTCTGTTTCTACTCCCCACCCGCCCGCCCCGTCTCTGTTTCTACTCCCACCCGCCCGCCCCGTCTCTGTTTCTACTCCCCACCCGCCCGCCCGTCTGTTTCTACTCCCGCCCGCCCCGTCTCTGTTTCTACTCCCCACCCTCCCGCCCCGTCTCTGTTTCTACTCCCCACCCGCCCGCCCCGTCTGTTTCTACTCCCCGCCCGCCCCGTCTGTTTCTACTCCCCGCCCGCCCCGTCTGTTTACTCCCCGCCCGCCCCGTCTGTTTCTACTCCCGCCCGCCCCGTCTGTTTCTACTCCCCGCCCGCCCCGTCTGTTTCTACTCCCGCCCGCCCCGTCTGTTTCTACTCCCCGCCCGCCCCGTCTGTTTCTACTCCCCATCCGCCCGCCCCGTCTCTGTTTCTACTCCCGCCCGCCCGTCTGTTTCTACTCCCCACCCGCCCGTCCCGTCTGTTTCTCCCCACCCGCCCGCCCCGTCTGTTTCTACTCCCCACCCGCCCGCCCCGTCTGTTTCTACTCCCCACCCGCCCGCCCCGTCTGTTTCTACTCCCCACCCACCCCACCTCTGTTTCTACTCCCCACCCACCCACCCACCCCACCTCTGTTTCTACTCCCCACCCACCCACCCCACCTCTGTTTCTACTACCCACCCACCCACCCACCCCACCTCTGTTTCTACTACCCACCCACCCACCCACCCCACCTCTGTTTCTACTACCCACCCCACCTCTGTTTCTACTCCCCACCCGCCCGCCCCGTCTGTTTCTGCTCCCCACCCGCTCGCCCCGTCTGTTTCTACTCCCCACCCGCCCGCCCCGTCTGTTTCTACTCCCCACCCGCCCGCCCCGTCTGTTTCTACTCCCCGCCCGCCCCGTCTGTTTCTACTCCCCACCCCGTCTGTTTCTACTCCCCGCCCGCCCCGTCTGTTTCTACTCCCCCACCCACCCCACCTCTGTTTCTACTCCCCACCCACCCCACCTCTGTTTCTACTCCCCACCCACCCACCCCACCTCTGTTTCTACTCCCACCCACCCACCCCACCTCTGTTTCTACTCCCCACCCGCCCACCCCACCTCTGTTTCTACTCCCCACCCGCCCACCCCACCTCTGTTTCTACTCCCCACCCGCCCGCCCCGTCTGTTTCTACTCCCCGCCCGCCCCGTCTGTTTCTACTCCCGCCCGCCCCGTCTGTTTCTACTCCCCACCCGCCCCGTCTTTCTACTCCCCGCCCGCCCGTCTGTTTCTACTCCCCACCCGCCCGTCCCGTCTGTTTCTACTCCCCACCCGCCCGCCCCGTCTGTTTCTACTCCCACCCGCCCGCCCCGTCTGTTTCTACTCCCCACCCGCCCGCCCCGTCTGTTTCTACTCCCCACCCACCCCACCTCTGTTTCTACTCCCCACCCACCCACCCACCCCACCTCTGTTTCTACTCCCCACCCACCCACCCCACCTCTGTTTCTACTACCCACCCACCCACCCACCCCACCTCTGTTTCTACTACCCACCCACCCACCCACCCCACCTCTGTTTCTACTACCCACCCCACCTCTGTTTCTACTCCCCACCCGCCCGCCCCGTCTGTTTCTGCTCCCCACCCGCTCGCCCCGTCTGTTTCTACTCCCACCCGCCCGCCCCGTCTGTTTCTACTCCCCACCCGCCCGCCCCGTCTGTTTCTACTCCCCGCCCGCCCCGTCTGTTTCTACTCCCCACCCCGTCTGTTTCTACTCCCCGCCCGCCCCGTCTGTTTCTACTCCCCACCCACCCCACCTCTGTTTCTACTCCCCACCCACCCCACCTCTGTTTCTACTCCCCACCCACCCACCCCACCTCTGTTTCTACTCCCCACCCACCCACCCCACCTCTGTTTCTACTCCCCACCCACCCACCCCACCTCTGTTTCTACTCCCCACCCGCCCACCCCACCTCTGTTTCTACTCCCCACCCGCCCACCCCACCTCTGTTTCTACTCCCCACCCGCCCGCCCCGTCTGTTTCTACTCCCCGCCCGCCCGTCTGTTTCTACTCCCCACCCGCCCCGTCTTTCTACTCCCCACCCGCCCCGTCTGTTTCTACTCCCCACCCGCCCGCCCCGTCTGTTTCTACTCCCCACCCGCCCGCCCCGTCTCTGTTTCTACTCCCCGCCCGCCCCGTCTGTTTCTACTCCCCACCCGCCCGCCCCGTCTCTGTTTCTACCCCGCCCGCCCAGTCTGTTTCTACTCCCACCCGCCCCGTCTGTTTCTACTCCCCACCCGCCTCGCCCCATCTGTTTCTACTCCCCACCCGCCCGCCCCGTCTGTTTCTACTCCCCACCCGCCCGCCCCGTCTGTTTCTACTCCCCACCCGCCCGCCCAGTCTCTGTTTCTACTCCCCGCCCGCCCCGTCTGTTTCTACTCCCCACCCGCCCGCCCCGTCTCTGTTTCTACTCCCCGCCCGCCCAGTCTGTTTCTACTCCCCACCCGCCCGCCCCTTCTCTTGTTTCTACTCCCCACCCGCCCGCCCCTTCTCTTGTTTCTACTCCCCACCCGCCCGCCCCTTCTCTTGTTTCTACTCCCCACCCGCCCGCCCCTTCTCTTGTTTCTACTCCCCACCCGCCCGCCCCTTCTCTTGTTTCTACTCTCCACCCACCCACCCCGTCTGTTTCTACTCCCCACTCACCCGCCCGCCCCGTCTGTTTCTACTTCCCCCCCCGCCCGGCCTCTGTTTCTACTCCCCGCCCGCCCGGCCTCTGTTTCTACTCCCCGCCCGCCCCGCCTCTGTTTCTACTCCCCGCCCGCCCCGCCTCTGTTTCTACTCCCCACCCGCCCGCCCCGCCTCTGTTTCTACTCCCCACCCGCCCGCCTCTGTTTCTACTCCCCACCCGCCCGCCCCGCCTCTGTTTCTACTCCCCACCCGCCCGCCCCGCCTCTGTTTCTACTCCCCACCCGCCCGCCTCTGTTTCTACTCCCCACCCGCCCGCCCCTGTTTCTACTCGCCACCCGCGCGCCCCTGTTTCTACTCGCCACCCGCCCGCCCCGTCTGTTTCTACTCGCCACCCGCCCGCCCCGTCTGTTTCTACTCCCCACCCGCCCCGTCTTTCTACTCGCCACCCGTCTGTTTCTACTCCCCGCCCGCCCCGTCTGTTTCTACTCCCCGCCCGCCCCGTCTGTTTCTACTCCCCACCCGCCCCGTCTGTTTCTACTCCCCACCCGCCCCGTCTGTTTCTACTCCCCACCCGCCCGGCCTCTGTTTCTACTCCCCACCCGCCCGCCCTGCCTCTGTTTCTACTCCCCACCCGCCCGCCCCGCCTCTGTTTCTACTCCCCACCCGCCCGCCCCTGTTTCTCACTCCGCCACCCGCCCGCCCCGTCTGTTTCTACTCCCCACCCGCCCCGTCTGTTTCTACTCGCCACCCGTCTGTTTCTACTCCCCGCCCGCCCCGTCTGTTTCTACTCCCCACCCGCCCGCCCCGTCTGTTTCTACTCCCCACCCGCCCGCCCCGTCTCTGTTTCTACTCCCCACCCGCCCGCCCTGCCTCTGTTTCTACTCCCCACCCGCCCGCCCCGCCTCTGTTTCTACTCCCCACCCGCCCGCCCCTGTTTCTACTCGCCGCCCGCCCCCGTTTCTACTCCCCACCCGCCCCGTCTGTTTCTACTCGCCACCCATCTGTTTCTACTCCCCACCCGCCCGCCCCGTCTGTCTCTCCCCACCCGCCCGCCCCGTCTGTTTACTCCCCACCCGCCCGCCCCGTCTGTTTCTACTCCCCACCCGCCCGCCCCGTCTGTTTCTACTCCCCACCCGCCCCGTCTGTTTCTACTCCCGCCTGCCCGCCCCGTCTGTTTCTACTCCCCGCCCGCCCGTCTATTTCTACTCCCCACCCGCCCGCCCCGTCTGTTTCCACTCCCCACCCGCCCGCCCCGCCTGTTTCCACTCCCCACCCGCCCGCCCCGTCTGTTTCTACTCCCCACCCGCCCGCCCCGTCTGTTTCTACTCCCCACCCGCCCGCCCCGTCTGTTTCTACTCCCACCCGCCCGCCCCGTCTCTGTTTCTACTCCCCACCCGCCCCGTCTGTTTCTACTCCCCACCCGCCTCGTCTCTGTTTCTACTCTCCACCCGCCCGGTCTCTGTTTCTACTCCCCACCCGCCCGCCCGTCTGTTTCTACTCCCCACCCGCCCGCCCCGTCTGTTTCTACTCCCCACCCGCCCGCCCCGTCTCTGTTTCTACTCCCCACCCGCCCGCCCCGTCTCTGTTTCTACTCCCACCCGCCCGCCCCGTCTCTGTTTCTACTCCCCACCCGCCCGCCCCGTCTCTGTTTCTACTCCCCACCCGCCCGCCCCGTCTCTGTTTCTACTCCCCACCCGCCCGCCCCGTCTCTGTTTCTACTCCCCACCCGCCCGCCCCGTCTCTGTTTCTACTCCCCACCCGCCCGCCCCGTCTCTGTTTCTACTCCCCACCCGCCCCGTCTCTGTTTCTACTCCCCACCCGCCCCGTCTCTGTTTCTACTCCCCACCCGCCCCGTCTCTGTTTCTACTCCCCACCCGCCCCGTCTCTGTTTCTACTCCCCACCCGCCCCGTCTCTGTTTCTACTCCCCACCCGCCCCGTCTCTGTTTCTACTCCCCACCCGCCCGCCCCGTCTCTGTTTCTACTCCCCACCCTCCCGCCCCGTCTCTGTTTCTACTCCCCACCCTCCCGCCCCGTCTCTGTTTCTACTCCCCACCCTCCCGCCCCGTCTCTGTTTCTACTCCCCACCCTCCCGCCCCGTCTCTGTTTCTACTCCCCACCCTCCCGCCCCGTCTCTGTTTCTACTCCCCAACCTCCCGCCCCGTCTCTGTTTCTACTCCCCACCCTCCCGCCCGATTCTGTTTCTACTCCCCACCCACCCTCCCGCCCCGATTCTGTTTCTACTCCCCACCCGCCCGGTCTCTGTTTCTACTCCCCACCCGCCCGGTCTCTGTTTCTACTCCCCACCCGCCCGGTCTCTGTTTCTACTCCCCACCCGCCCCGTCTGTTTCTACTCCCCGCCCGCCCCTCTCTTTCTACTCCCCGCCCGCCCCGTCTGTTTCTACTCCCGCCCGCCCCGTCTGTTTCTACTCCCCGCCCGCCCCGTCTGTTTCTCTCCCCGCCCGCCCCGTCTGTTTCTACTCCCCGCCCGCCCCGTCTGTTTCTACTCCCCGCCCGCCCCGTCTGTTTCTACACCCCACCCGCCCGCCCCGTCTCTGTTTCTACACCCCACCCGCCCGCCCCGTCTCTGTTTCTACACCCCACCCGCCCGCCCCGTCTCTGTTTCTACTCCCCACCCGCCCGCCCCGTCTCTGTTTCTACTCCCCACCCGCCCGCCCCGTCTCTGTTTCTACTCCCCACCCGCCCGCCCCGTCTCTGTTTCTACTCCCACCCGCCCGCCCGGTCTCTGTTTCTACTCCCCACCCGCCCGGTCTCTGTTTCTACTCCCCACCCGCCCGCCCCGTCTGTTTCTACTCCCCACCCGCCCGCCCCGTCTGTTTCTACTCCCCACCCGCCCGCCCGTCTGTTTCTACTCCCCGCCCGCCCGTCTGTTTCTACTCCCCGCCCGCCCCGTCTGTTTCTACTCCCCGCCCGCCCCGTCTGTTTCTACTCTCCACCCGCCCGCTCCGTCTCTGTTTCTACTCTCCACCCGCCCGCTCCGTCTGTCTCTTCACACCGCCCGCTCCGTCTGTCTCTTCACACCGCCCGCTCCATCTCTTCACACCCCCTGCCCGCTCCGTCTCTTCACACCCCCCGCCCGCTCCGTCTCCGTCTCTTCACACCCCCCGCCCGCTCCGTCTCTTCACACACCCCGCCCGCTCCGTCTGTGTCTTCACCCCGCCCGGTCTCTGTTTCTTCACCCCACCCGCCCATCCAGTCAGTTTTTTCCCCCCGCCCGTCCTGTCTCTGTCTCTTCACACCGCCCGCCCCGTCTGTTTCTTCTCCCAACCCTAGCGCCCCGTCTGTTTTTTCACCGTGCCCGCCCCGTCTGTTTCTGCACAAGGCCCGCCCAGTCTCTGTTTCTTCAAGCCCACCCGCCCGTCTCGGTTTTTTCACCCGGCCCGCCCCGTCTGTTTCTTCACCCTGTCTGCCCGTCCAGTCTGTTTCTTCACCCTGCCTGCCCGCCCCATCTGTTTCTTCACCCTGCCCGCCCCGTCTGTTTCTGCATCCCGCCTGCCCCGTCTGTTTCTTCATCCCGCCCGCCCCGTCTGTTTCTTCACCCGCCCCACCTGTTTCTTCACCCCGCCCGCCCCAATTACTACTACCCGCCCGTCTCTATTTCTACTGACGACCCGGCTGCCCTGTCTTTGTTTCTACTACCCGCCCGCCCCTTCTCTGTTTCTACTACCCGCCTGCCCCTTCTCTGTTTCTACTGCCCTCCTGCCCCTTCTCTGTTTCTACTACCCGCCCGCCCCTTCTCAGTTTCTACTACCCGCCCTCCCGCCCCTTCTGTTTCTACTACCCGCCCTCCCGCCCCTTCTCTGTTTCTACTACCCGCCCCTTCTCTGTTTCTACTACCCGCCCTCCCGCCCCTTCTGTTTCTACTACCCGCTATCCCGCCCCTTCTCTGTTTCTACTACCCGCCCCTTCTCTGTTTCTACTACCTGCCCTCCCGCCCCTTCTCTGTTTCTACTACTCCGCCCTCCCGCCCCTTCTCTGTTTCTACTACCCGCCCCTTCTCTGTTTCTACTACCCGCCCTCCCGCCCCTTCTGTTTCTACTACCCGCCCCCCGCCCCTTCTGTTTCTACTACCCGCCCCTTCTGTTTCTACTACCCGCCCTCCCGCCCCTTCTGTTTCTACTACCCGCCCTCCCGCCCCTTCTGTTTCTACTACCCGCCCTCCCGCCCCTTCTGTTTCTACTACCCGCCCTCCCGCCCCTTCTCTGTTTCTACTACCCGCCTCCCGCCCCTTCTCTGTTTCTACTCCCGCCCTCCCGCCCCTTCTGTTTCTACTACCCGCCCTCCCGCCCCTTCTGTTTCTACTACCCGCCCTCCCGCCCCTTCTGTTTCTACTACCCGCCCTCCCGCCCCTTCTGTTTCTACTACCCGCCCTCCCGCCCCTTCTGTTTCTACTACCCGCCCTCCCGCCCCTTCTGTTTCTACTACCCGCCCTCCCGCCCCTTCTGTTTCTACTACCCACCCTCCCGCCCCTTCTGTTTCTACTACCCGCCCTCCCGCCCCTTCTGTTTCTACTACCCGCACGCCCCTTCTCTGTTTCTACTATCCGCACGCCCTTTCTCTGTTTCTACTACCCGCCCTCCCGCCCCTTCTGTTTCTACTACCCGCCCTCCCGCCCCTTCTGTTTCTACTACCCGCCCCTCCCGCCCCTTCTGTTTCTACTACCCGCCCTCCCGCCCTTCTGTTTCTACTACCCGCCCTCCCGCCCTTCTGTTTCTACTACCCGCCTCCCGCCCCTTCTCTGTTTCTACTACCCGCCCTCCCGCCCCTTCTGTTTCTACTACCCACCCGCCCGCCCCGCCTCTGTTTCTACTACCCGCCCTCCCGCCCCTTCTCTGTTTCTACTACCCGCCCTCCCGCCCCTTCTGTTTCTACTACCCGCCCTCCCGCCCCTTCTCTGTTTCTACTACCCGCCCTCCCGCCCCTTCTGTTTCTACTACCCGCCTGCCCCTTCTCTGTTTCTACTGCCCTCCTGCCCCTTCTCTGTTTCTACTACCCGCCCCTTCTCTGTTTCTACTACCCGCCCTCCCGCCCCTTCTCTGTTTCTACTACCCGCCCTCCCGCCCCTTCTCTGTTTCTACTACCCGCCCTCCCGCCCCTTCTGTTTCTACTACCCGCTATCCCGCCCCTTCTCTGTTTCTACTACCCGCCCCTTCTCTGTTTCTACTACCCGCCCCTTCTGTTTCTACTACCCGCCCTCCCGCCCCTTCTCTGTTTCTACTACCCGCCCTCCCGCCCCTTCTCTGTTTCTACTACCCGCCCTCCCGCCCCTTCTCTGTTTCTACTACCCGCCCTCCCGCCCCTTCTCTGTTTCTACTACCCGCCCTCCCGCCCCTTCTCTGTTTCTACTACCCGCCCCTTCTCTGTTTCTACTACCCGCCCTCCCGCCCCTTCTGTTTCTACTACCCGCCCCTTCTGTTTCTACTACCCGCCCCTTCTGTTTCTACTACCCGCCCTCCCGCCCCTTCTGTTTCTACTACCCGCCCTCCCGCCCCTTCTGTTTCTACTGCCCGCCCTCCCGCCCCTTCTCTGTTTCTACTACCCGCCCTCCCGCCCCTTCTCTGTTTCTACTACCCGCCCTCCCGCCCCTTCTCTGTTTCTACTCCCCGCCCTCCCGCCCCTTCTGTTTCTACTACCCGCCCTCCCGCCCCTTCTGTTTCTACTACCCGCCCTCCCGCCCCTTCTGTTTCTACTACCCTCCCTCCCGCCCCTTCTGTTTCTACTACCCGCCCTCCCGCCCCTTCTGTTTCTACTACCCGCCCTCCCGCCCCTTCTGTTTCTACTACCCGCCTGCCCCTTCTGTTTCTACTACCCACCTGCCCCTTCTCTGTTTCTACTGCCCTCCTGCCCCTTCTCTGTTTCTACTACCCGCCCTCACGACCCTTCTCTGTTTCTACTACCCGCCCTCCCGCCCCTTCTCTGTTTCTACTCACCCGCCCTCCCGCCCTTCTCTGTTTCTACTACCCGCCATCCCGCCCCTTCTCTGTTTCTACTACCCGCCCTCCCGCCCCTTCTGTTTCTACTACCCGCCCTCCCGCCCCTTCTTGTTTCTACTACCCGCCCTCCCGCCCCTTCTGTTTCTACTACCCGCCCTCCCGCCCCTTCTGTTTCTACTACCCGCCCTCCCGCCCCTTCTGTTTCTACTACCCGCCCTCCCGCCCCTTCTGTTTCTACTACCCGCCCTCCCGCCCCTTCTGTTTCTACTACCCGCCCTCCCGCCCCTTCTGTTTCTACTACCCGCCTTCCCGCCCCTTCTGTTTCTACTACCCGCCTTCCCCGCCCCTTCTCTGTTTCTACTACCCACCCTCCCGCCCCTTCTCTGTTTCTACTACCCGCCCTCCCGCCCCTTCTCTGTTTCTACTACCCGCCCTCCCGCGCCTTCTCTGTTTCTACTACCCGCCTTCCCGCCCCTTCTCTGTTTCTACTACCCACCCTCCCGCCCCTTCTCTGTTTCTACTACCCACCCTCCCGCCCCTTCTCTGTTTCTACTACCCACCCTCCCCTTCTCTGTTTCTACTACCCGCCCTCCCGCCCCTTCTCTGTTTCTACTACCCGCCCTCCCGCCCCTTCTGTTTCTACTACCCGCCCTCCCGCCCCTTCTCTGTTTCTACTACCCGCCCTCCCGCCCCTTCTCTGTTTCTACTACCCGCCCTTCCGCCCCTTCTCTGTTTCTACTACCCGCCCTCCCCTTCTCTGTTTCTACTACCCGCCCGCCCCTTCTCTGTTTCTACTACCCGCCCGCCCCTTCTCTGTTTCTACTACCCGCCCTCTCGCCCCTTCTCTGTTTCTACTACCCGCCCTCTCGCCCCTTCTCTGTTTCTACTACCCGCCCTCCCGCCCCTTCTCTGTTTCTACTACTCGCCCCTTCTCTGTTTCTACTACACGTCCTCCCGCCCCTTCTGTTTCTACTACCCGCCCTTCCGCCCTTCTGTTTCTACTACCCGCCCTCCCGCCCCTTCTCTGTTTCTACTACCCGCCCCTTCTGTTTCTACTACCCGCCCTCCCGCCCTACTACCCGCCCTCCCGCCCCTTCTGTTTCTACTACCCGCACGCCCCTTCTCTGTTTCTACTACCCGCACGCCCCTTCTCTGTTTCTACTACCCGCCCTCCCGCCCCTTCTGTTTCTACTACCCGCCCTTCTGTTTCTACTACCCGCCCTCCCGCCCCTTCTCTGTTTCTACTACCCGCCCTCCCGCCCCTTCTCTGTTTCTACTACCCGCCCTCCCGCCCCTTCTCTGTTTCTACTACCCGCCCTCCCGCCCCTTCTCTGTTTCTACTACCCGCCCTCCCGCCCCTTCTCTGTTTCTACTACCCGCCCTCCCACCCCTTCTCTGTTTCTACTACCCGCCCCTTCTGTTTCTACTACCCGCCCTCCCGCCCCTTCTGTTTCTACTACCCGCCCTCCTGCCCCTTCTGTTTCTACTACCCGCCCTCCCGTCCCTTCTGTTTCTACTACCCGCCCTCCAGCCCCTTCTCTGTTTCTACTACCCGCTCTCCCGCCCCTTCTCTGTTTCTACTACCCGCCCTCCCGCCCCTTCTCTGTTTCTACTACCCACCCTCCCGCCCCTTCTCTGTTTCTACTACCCACCCTCCTTCCCCTTCTCTGTTTCTACTACCCACCCTCCCGCCCCTTCTCTGTTTCTACTACCCACCCTCCCGCCCCTTCTCTGTTTCTACTACCCACCCTCCCGCCCCTTCTCTGTTTCTACTACCCACCCTCCCGCCCCTTCTCTGTTTCTACTACCCGCCCTCCCGCCCCTTCTCTGTTTCTACTACCCGCCCTCCCGCCCCTTCTCTGTTTCTACTACCCGCCCTCCCGCCCCTTCTGTTTCTACTACCCACCTGCCCCTTCTCGGTTTCTACTACCCGCCCTCCCGCCCCTTCTCTGTTTCTACTACCCGCCCTCCCGCCCCTTCTCTGTTTCTACTACCCGCCCTCCTGCCCCTTCTGTTTCTACTACCCGCCCTCCTGCCCCTTCTGTTTCTACTACCCGCCCTCCCGCCCCTTCTGTTTCTACTACCCGCCTTCCCGCCCCTTCTGTTTCTACTACCCGCCTTCCCGCCCCTTCTGTTTCTACTACCCGCCTTCCCGCCCCTTCTCTTTCTACTACCCGCTTGCCCATTCTGTTTCTACTACCCGCCCGCCCCTACTCTGTCTCTACTACCCACCCGCCCCTACTCTGTCTCTACTACCCGCCCGCCCCTACTCTGTTTCTACTACCCGCCCGCCCCTTCTCTGTTTCTACTACCCTCCCTCACGCCCCTTCTCTTTCTACTACCCGCCCGCCCCTACTCTGTCTCTACTACCCGCCCGCCCCTACTCTGTCTCTACTACCCACCCGCCCCTACTCTGTCTCTACTACCCGCCCGCCCCTACTCTGTTTCTACTACCCGCCCGCCCCTACTCTGTTTCTACTACCCGCCCGCCCCTTCTCTGTTTCTACTACCCACCCGCCCCTTCTCTGTTTCTACTACCCACCCGCCCCTTCTCTGTTTCTACTATCCGCCCCTTCTGTTTCTACTTACCACCTGCCCCTTCTCTGTTTCTACTGCCCGCCCGCCCTTTCTGTTTCTACCGACCGCCCACTCACCCCTTCTCTGTTTCTACTGCCCGCCCTCCCCGCCTCTGTTTCTACTCCCCGCCCACCCACCCCGCCTCTGTTTCTACTCCCCGCCCACCCACCCCGCCTCTGTTTCTACTCCCCACCCACCCACCCCGCCTCTGTTTCTACTCCCCACCCACCCACCCCTGTTACTACTCCCCACCCACCCACCCCGCCTCTGTTACTACTCCCCACCCACCCACCCCGCCTCTGTTACTACTCCCCCACCCACCCACCCCGCCTCTGTTACTACTCCCCACCCACCCACCCCGCCTCTGTTACTACTCCCCACCCACCCACCCCGCCTCTGTTACTACTCCCCACCCACCCACCCCGCCTCTGTTACTACTCCCCACCCACCCACCCCGCCTCTGTTACTACTCCCCACCCACCCACCCCGCCTCTGTTACTACTCCCCACCCACCCCGCCTCTGTTTCTACTGCCCGCCCGCCCTTTCTGTTTCTACCGACCGCCCACTCACCCCTTCTCTGTTTCTACTACCCACCCCTTCTCTGTTTCTACTACCCGCCCCTTCTCTGTTTCTACTACCCGCCCGGCCGTTCTCTTTTTCTACTACCTGCCCGACTGCCCCTTCTCTGTTTCTACTACCCGCCCGCCTCTTCTCTGTTTCCAATTCTTGCCCGCCCGCCGGTCTCTGTTTCTACTCCCCACCCACCCACCCCGCCTCTGTTTCTACTCCCACCCACCCACCCCGCCTCTGTTTCTACTCCCCACCCACCCACCCCGCCTCTGTTTCTACTCCCCACCCACCCACCCCGCCTCTGTTTCTACTCCCACCCACCCACCCCGCCTCTGTTTCTACTCCCCACCCACCCACCCCGCCTCTGTTTCTACTCCCCACCCACCCACCCCGCCTCTGTTTCTACTCCCCACCCACCCACCCCGCCTCTGTTTCTACTCCCCACCCACCCACCCCGCCTCTGTTTCTACTCCCCACCCACCCACCCCGCCTCTGTTTCTACTCCCCACCCACCCACCCCGCCTCTGTTTCTACTCCCCACCCACCCACCCCGCCTCTGTTTCTACTCCCACCCACCCACCCCGCCTCTGTTTCTACTCCCCACCCACCCACCCCGCCTCTGTTTCTACTCCCCACCCACCCACCCCGCCTCTGTTTCTACTCCCCACCCACCCACCCCGCCTCTGTTTCTACTCCCCACCCACCCACCCCGCCTCTGTTTCTACTCCCCGCCCACCCCGCCTCTGTTTCTACTCCCCGCCCACCCCGCCTCTGTTTCTACTCCCCGCCCACCCACCCCGCCTCTGTTTCTACTCCCCCGCCCACCCACCCCGCCTCTGTTTCTACTCCCCGCCCACCCACCCCGCCTCTGTTTCTACTCCCGCCCACCCACCCCGCCTCTGTTTCTACTCCCCGCCCACCCACCCCGCCTCTGTTTCTACTCCCCGCCCACCCACCCCGCCTCTGTTTCTACTCCCCGCCCACCCACCCCGCCTCTGTTTCTACTCCCCGCCCACCCACCCCGCCTCTGTTTCTCTCCCCGCCCACCCACCCCGCCTCTGTTTCTACTCCCCGCCCGCCACCCCGCCTCTGTTTCTACTCCCCGCCCGCCCACCCCGCCTCTGTTTCTACTCCCCGCCCGCCCACCCCGCCTCTGTTTCTACTTCCCACCCGCCCGCCCCGTCTGTTTCTACTTCCCACCCGCCCCGTCTGTTTCTACTTCCCGCCCGCCCGCCCCTTCTGTTTCTACTACCCGCCCTCCCGCCCCTTCTGTTTCTACTACCCGCCCTCCCGCCCCTTCTGTTTCTACTACCCGCATGCCCCTTCTCTGTTTCTACTATCCGCACGCCCTTTCTCTGTTTCTACTACCCGCCCTCCCGCCCCTTCTGTTTCTACTACCCGCCCTCCCGCCCCTTCTGTTTCTACTACCCCGCCCTCCCGCCCCTTCTGTTTCTACTACCCGCCCTCCCGCCCCTTCTGTTTCTACTACCCGCCCTCCCGCCCTCTCTGTTTCTACTACCCACCCTCCCGCCCCTTCTGTTTCTACTACCCGCCCTCCCGCCCCTTCTGTTTCTACTACCCGGCCCGTCCTCCCCGCCCCTTCTCTGTTTCTACTACCCGCCCTCCCGCCCCTTCTGTTTCTACTACCCGCCCTCCCGCCCCTCTC
This sequence comes from Calotriton arnoldi, assembly GCA_963921515.1. Lineage (NCBI taxonomy): Eukaryota > Metazoa > Chordata > Amphibia > Caudata > Salamandridae > Calotriton > Calotriton arnoldi. The sequence continues at coordinate 681,569 of CAWUFW010002358.1, forward strand.
TGTTTCTACTACCCACCCGCCCGCCCCGCCTCTGTTTCTACTACCCGCCCTCCCGCCCCTTCTCTGTTTCTACTACCCGCCCTCCCAGCCCCTCTCTCTGTTTCTACTACCCGCCCTCCCGCCCCTTCTCTGTTTCTACTACCCGCCCTCCCGCCCCTTCTCTGTTTCTACTACCCGCCCTCCGCCCCTTCTCTGTTTCTACTACCCGCCCTCCCGCCCCTTCTCTGTTTCTACTACCCGCCCTCCCGCCCCTTCTCTGTTTCTACTACCCGCCCTCCCGCCCCTTCTCTGTTTCTACTACCCGCCCTCCCGCCCCTCTCTCTGTTTCTACTACCCGCCCTCCCGCCCCTTCTCTGTTTCTACTACCCGCCCTCCCGCCCCTTCTCTGTTTCTACTACCCGCCCTCCCGCCCCTTCTCTGTTTCTACTACTCACCCGCCCTCCCCGCCCCTTCTCTGTTTCTACTACCCCGCCCTCGCCCGCCCTCTTCTCTGTTTCTACTACCCGCCTCCCGCCCCTTCTCTGCTTCCGCTACCCCTTCTCTGTTTCTACTGACCCGCCCGCCCGCCCTTCTCTGTTTCTACTACCCGCCCGCCCCTTCTCTGTTTCTACTACCCGCCCGCCCCTTCTCTGTTTCTACTACCCGCCCTCTCGCCCCTTCTCTGTTTCTACTACCCGCCCTCTACGCCCCTTCTCTGTTTCTACTACCCGCCCTCTCGCCCCTTCTCTGTTTCTACTACCCGCCCTCCCGCCCCTTCTCTGTTTCTACTACTCGCCCCTTCTCTGTTTCTACTACACGTTCTCCCGCCCCTTCTGTTTCTACTACCCGCCCTTCCGCCCTTCTGTTTCTACTACCCGCCCTCCCGCCCTTCTGTTTCTACTACCCACCCTCCCGCCCCTTCTGTTTCTACTACCCGCCCTCCCGCCCTTCTGTTTCTACTACCCGCCCTCCCGCCCCTTCTGTTTCTACTACCCGCCCTCCCGCCCTTCTGTTTCTACTACCCGCCCTCCCGCCCCTTCTCTGTTTCTACTACCCGCCCTCCCGCCCCTTCTCTGTTTTTACTACCCGCCCTCCCGCCCCTTCTGTTTCTACTACCCGCCCTCCCGCCCCTTCTGTTTCTACTACCCACCCGCCCGCCCCGCCTCTGTTTCTACTACCCGCCCTCCCGCCCCTTCTCTGTTTCTACTACCCGCCCTCCCGCCCCTTCTCTGTTTCTACTACCCGCCCTCCCGCCCCTTCTCTGTTTCTACTACCCGCCCTCCCGCCCCTTCTCTGTTTCTACTACCCGCCCTCCCGCCCCTTCTCTGTTTCTACTACCCGCCCTCCCGCCCCTTCTCTGTTTCTACTACCCGCCCTCCCGCCCCTTCTCTGTTTCTACTACCCGCCCTCCCGCCCCTTCTCTGTTTCTACTACCCGCCCTCCCGCCCCTTCTCTGTTTCTACTACCCGCCCTCCCGCCCCTTCTCTGTTTCTACTACCCACCCTCCCGCCCCTTCTCTGTTTCTACTACCCACCCTCCCGCCCCTTCTCTGTTTCTACTACCCACCCTCCCCTTCTCTGTTTCTACTACCCGCCCTCCCGCCCCTTCTCTGTTTCTACTACCCGCCCTCCCGCCCCTTCTCTGTTTCTACTACCCGCCCTCCCGCCCCTTCTCTGTTTCTACTACCCGCCCTCCCGCCCCTTCTCTGTTTCTACTACCCGCCCTCCCGCCCCTTCTCTGTTTCTACTACCCGCCCGCCCCTTCTCTGTTTCTACTACCCGCCCGCCCCTTCTCTGTTTCTACTAAACGCCCGCCCCTTCTCTGTTTCTACTACCCGCCCGCCCCTTCTCTGTTTCTACTACCCGCCCTCTCGCCCCTTCTCTGTTTCTACTACCCGCCCTCTCGCCCCTTCTCTGTTTCTACTACCCGCCCTCTCGCCCCTTCTCTGTTTCTACTACCCGCCCTCCCGCCCCTTCTCTGTTTCTACTACTCGCCCCTTCTCTGTTTCTACTACACGTCCTCCCGCCCCTTCTGTTTCTACTACCCGCCCTTCCGCCCTTCTGTTTCTACTACCCGCCCTCCCGCCCCTTCTCTGTTTCTACTACCCGCCCTCCCGCCCCTTCTCTGTTTCTACTACCCGCCCCTTCTGTTTCTACTACCCGCCCTCCCGCCCCTACTACCCGCCCTCCCGCCCCTTCTGTTTCTACTACCCGCACGCCCCTTCTCTGTTTCTACTACCCGCACGCCCCTTCTCTGTTTCTACTACCCGCCCTCCCGCCCCTTCTGTTTCTACTACCCGCCCTTCTGTTTCTACTACCCGCCCTCCCGCCCCTTCTCTGTTTCTACTACCCGCCCTCCCGCCCCTTCTCTGTTTCTACTACCCGCCCTCCCGCCCCTTCTCTGTTTCTACTACCCGCCCTCCCGCCCCTTCTCTGTTTCTACTACCCGCCCCTTCTCTGTTTCTACTACCCGCCCTCCCACCCCTTCTCTGTTTCTACTACCCGCCCTTCTGTTTCTACTACCCGCCCTCCCGCCCCTTCTGTTTCTACTACCCGCCCTCCCGCCCCTTCTGTTTCTACTACCCGCCCTCCCGTCCCTTCTGTTTCTACTACCCGCCCTCCAGCCCCTTCTCTGTTTCTACTACCCGCTCTCCCGCCCCTTCTCTGTTTCTACTACCCGCCCTCCCGCCTCTTCTCTGTTTCTACTACCCACCCTCCCGCCCCTTCTCTGTTTCCTACTACCCACCCTCCTTCCCCTTCTCTGTTTCTACTACCCACCCTCCCGCCCCTTCTCTGTTTCTACTACCCACCCTCCCGCCCCTTCTCTGTTTCTACTACCCACCCTCCCGCCCCTTCTCTGTTTCTACTACCCACCCTCCCGCCCCTTCTCTGTTTCTACTACCCGCCCTCCGCCCCTTCTCTGTTTCTACTACCCGCCCTCCTGCCCCTTCTGTTTCTACTACCCGCCCTCCTGCCCCTTCTGTTTCTACTACCCGCCCTCCCGCCCCTTCTGTTTCTACTACCCGCCTTCCCGCCCCTTCTGTTTCTAATACCCGCCTTCCCGCCCCTTCTGTTTCTACTACCCGCCTTCCCGCCCCTTCTCTTTCTACTACCCGCTTGCCCATTCTGTTTCTACTACCCGCCCGCCCCTACTCTGTCTCTACTACCCACCCGCCCCTACTCTGTCTCTACTACCCGCCCGCCCCTACTCTGTTTCTACTACCCGCCCGCCCCTTCTCTGTTTCTACTACCCTCCCTCACGCCCCTTCTCTTTCTACTACCCGCCCGCCCCTACTCTGTCTCTACTACCCGCCCGCCCCTACTCTGTCTCTACTACCCACCCGCCCCTACTCTGTCTCTACTACCCGCCCGCCCCTACTCTGTTTCTACTACCCGCCCGCCCCTACTCTGTTTCTACTACCCGCCCGCCCCTTCTCTGTTTCTACTACCCGCCCGCCCTTCTCTGTTTCTACTATCCGCCCCTTCTGTTTCTACTTACCACCTGCCCCTTCTCTGTTTCTACTGCCCGCCCGCCCTTTCTGTTTCTACCGACCGCCCACTCACCCCTTCTCTGTTTCTACTGCCCGCCCTCCCCGCCTCTGTTTCTACTCCCCGCCCACCCACCCCGCCTCTGTTTCTACTCCCCGCCCACCCACCCCGCCTCTGTTTCTACTCCCCACCCACCCACCCCGCCTCTGTTTCTACTCCCCACCCACCCACCCCGCCTCTGTTTCTACTCCCCACCCACCCACCCCTGTTACTACTCCCCACCCACCCACCCCGCCTCTGTTACTACTCCCCACCCACCCACCCCGCCTCTGTTACTACTCCCCACCCACCCACCCCGCCTCTGTTACTACTCCCCACCCACCCACCCCGCCTCTGTTACTACTCCCCACCCACCCACCCCGCCTCTGTTACTACTCCCCACCCACCCACCCCGCCTCTGTTACTACTCCCCACCCACCCACCCCGCCTCTGTTACTACTCCCCACCCACCCCGCCTCTGTTTCTACTGCCCGCCCGCCCGCCCTTTCTGTTTCTACCGACCGCCCACTCACCCCTTCTCTGTTTCTACTACCCACCCCTTCTCTGTTTCTACTACCCGCCCCTTCTCTGTTTCTACTACCCGCCCGGCCGTTCTCTTTTTCTACTACCTGCCCGACTGCCCCTTCTCTGTTTCTACTACCCGCCCGCCTCTTCTCTGTTTCCAATTCTTGCCCGCCCGCCGGTCTCTGTTTCTACTCCCCACCCACCCACCCCGCCTCTGTTTCTACTCCCCACCCACCCACCCCGCCTCTGTTTCTACTCCCCACCCACCCACCCCGCCTCTGTTTCTACTCCCCACCCACCCACCCCGCCTCTGTTTCTACTCCCCACCCACCCACCCCGCCTCTGTTTCTACTCCCCACCCACCCACCCCGCCTCTGTTTCTACTCCCCACCCACCCACCCCGCCTCTGTTTCTACTCCCCACCCACCCACCCCCCTCTGTTTCTACTCCCCACCCACCCACCCCGCCTCTGTTTCTACTCCCCACCCACCCACCCCGCCTCTGTTTCTACTCCCCACCCACCCACCCCGCCTCTGTTTCTACTCCCCACCCACCCACCCCGCCTCTGTTTCTACTCCCCACCCACCCACCCCGCCTCTGTTTCTACTCCCCACCCACCCACCCCGCCTCTGTTTCTACTCCCCACCCACCCACCCCGCCTCTGTTTCTACTCCCCACCCACCCACCCCGCCTCTGTTTCTACTCCCCACCCACCCACCCCCGCCTCTGTTTCTACTCCCCACCCACCCACCCCGCCTCTGTTTCTACTCCCCACCCACCCACCCCGCCTCTGTTTCTACTCCCCACCCACCCACCCCGCCTCTGTTTCTACTCCCCACCCACCCACCCCGCCTCTGTTTCTACTCCCCACCCACCCACCCCGCCTCTGTTTCTACTCCCCACCCACCCACCCCGCCTCTGTTTCTACTCCCCACCCACCCACCCCGCCTCTGTTTCTACTCCCCACCCACCCACCCCGCCTCTGTTTCTACTCCCCACCCACCCACCCCGCCTCTGTTTCTACTCCCCACCCACCCACCCCGCCTCTGTTTCTACTCCCCACCCACCCACCCCGCCTCTGTTTCTACTCCCCACCCACCCACCCCGCCTCTGTTTCTACTCCCCACCCACCCACCCCGCCTCTGTTTCTACTCTCCACCCACCCACCCCGCCTCTGTTTCTACTCCCCACCCGCCCACCCCGCCTCTGTTTCTACTCCCCACCCGCCCACCCCGCCTCTGTTTCTCCCCACCCGCCCACCCCGCCTCTGTTTCTACTCCCCACCCGCCCACCCCGCCTCTGTTTCTACTCCCCACCCGCCCACCCCGCCTCTGTTTCTACTCCCCACCCGCCCACCCCGCCTCTGTTTCTACTCCCCACCCGCCCACCCCGCCTCTGTTTCTACTCCCCACCCGCCCACCCCGCCTCTGTTTCTACTCCCCACCCGCCCACCCCGCCTCTGTTTCTACTCCCCACCCGCCCACCCCGCCTCTGTTTCTACTCCCCGCCCACCCCGCCTCTGTTTCTACTCCCCGCCCACCCCGCCTCTGTTTCTACTCCCGCCCGCCCACCCCGCCTCTGTTTCTACTCCCGCCCACCCACCCCGCCTCTGTTTCTACTCCCCGCCCCACCCACCCCGCCTCTGTTTCTACTCCCCGCCCACCCACCCCGCCTCTGTTTCTACTCCCCGCCCACCCACCCCGCCTCTGTTTCTACTCCCCGCCCACCCACCCCGCCTCTGTTTCTACTCCCCGCCCACCCACCCCGCCTCTGTTTCTACTCCCCGCCCACCCACCCCGCCTCTGTTTCTACTCCCCGCCCACCCACCCCGCCTCTGTTTCTACTCCCCGCCCACCCACCCCGCCTCTGTTTCTACTCCCCGCCCACCCACCCCGCCTCTGTTTCTACTCCCCGCCCACCCACCCCGCCTCTGTTTCTACTCCCCGCCCACCCACCCCGCCTCTGTTTCTACTCCCCGCCCGCCCCCGTCTGTTTCTACTTCCACCCGCCCGCCCCGTCTGTTTCTACTTCCCACCCGCCCGCCCCGTCTGTTTCTACTTCCCACCCGCCCGCCCCGTCTGTTTCTACTTCCCACCCGCCCGCCCCGTCTGTTTCTACTTCCCACCCGCCCGCCCCGTCTGTTTCTACTTCCAACCCGCCCGCCCCGTCTGTTTCTACTTCCAACCCGCCCTCCCCGTCTCTGTTTCTACTCCCCGCCCGCCCTCCCCGTCTCTGTTTCTACTCCCCGCCCGCCCTCCCCGTCTCTGTTTCTACTCCCCGCCCGCCCTCCCCGTCTCTGTTTCTACTTCCCACCCGCCCGCCCGTCTGTTTCTACTTCCGCCCCGTCTGTTTCTACTTCCCACCCGCCCGCCCCGTCTGTTTCTACTTCCCACCCGCCCGCCCCGTCTGTTTCTACTTCCCACCCGCCCGCCCCGTCTGTTTCTACTTCCCACCCGCCCGCCCCGTCTGTTTCTACTTCCCACCCGCCCGCCCCGTCTGTTTCTACTTCCCACCCGCCCGCCCCGTCTGTTTCTACTTCCCGCCCGCCCCGTCTGTTTCTACATCCAACCCGCCCGCCCCGTCTGTTTCTACTCCCCGCCCGCCCTCCCCGTCTCTGTTTCTACTTCCCGCCCGCCCCGTCTGTTTCTACTTCCCGCCCGCCCTGTCTGTTTCTACTTCCCACCCGCCCGCCCTGTCTGTTTCTACTTCCCACCCGCCCGCCCTGTCTGTTTCTACTTCCCACCCGCCCGCCCTGTCTGTTTGTACTTCCCGCCCGCCCCGTCTGTTTGTACTTCCCACCCGCCCGCCCCGTCTGTTTGTACTTCCCACCCGCCCGCCCCGTCTGTTTGTACTTCCCACCCGCCCGCCCCGTCTGTTTGTACTTCCCGCCCGCCCCGTCTGTTTGTACTTCCCACCCGCCCGGTCTGTTTGTACTTCCCGCCCGCCCCGTCTGTTTGTATTTTCCGCCCGCCCCGTCTGTTTGTATTTTCCGCCCGCCCCGTCTGTTTGTACTTCCCACCCGGCCGCCCCGTCTGTTTCTACTTCCAACCCGCCCTCCCCGTCTCTGTTTCTACTCCCCACCCGCCCACCCCGCCTCTGTTTCTACTCCCCACCCGCCCACCCCGCCTCTGTTTCTACCCCCACCCGCCCACCCCGCCTCTGTTTCTACTCCCCACCCGCCCACCCCGCCTCTGTTTCTACTCCCCACCCGCCCACCCCGCCTCTGTTTCTCTCCCACCCGCCCACCCCGCCTCTGTTTCTACTCCCCACCCGCCCACCCGCCTCTGTTTCTACTCCCCACCCGCCCACCCCGCCTCTGTTTCTACTCCCCACCCGCCCACCCCGCCTCTGTTTCTACTCCCCACCCGCCCACCCCCGCCTCTGTTTCTACTCCCCACCCGCCCACCCCGCCTCTGTTTCTACTCCCACCCGCCCACCCCGCCTCTGTTTCTACTCCCCACCCGCCCACCCCGCCTCTGTTTCTACTCCCCACCCGCCCACCCCGCCTCTGTTTCTACTCCCCACCCGCCCACCCCGCCTCTGTTTCTACTCCCCACCCGCCCACCCCGCCTCTGTTTCTACTCCCCGCCCGCCCCGCCTCTGTTTCTACTCCCCGCCCGCCCGCCTCTGTTTCTACTCCCCGCCCGCCCCGTCTCTGTTTCCTCCCCGCCCGCCCCGTCTCTGTTTCTACTCCCCGCCCGCCCCGTCTCTGTTTCTACTCCCCGCCCGCCCCGTCTCTGTTTCTACTCCCCGCCCGCCCCGTCTGTTTCTACTCCCCGCCCGCCCCTGTTTCTACTCTCTCTCCCGCCCCCCCATCCCGCCCACCCTGTCTCTGTTTCTACTCTCTCTCCCGCCACCCCATCCCGCCCGCCCCGTCTGTTTCTACTCTCTCTCCCGCCCCCCCATCCCGCCCGCCCCGTCTCTGTTTCTACTCTCTCTCCCGCCCCCCCATCCCGCCCGCCCCGTCTCTGTTTCTACTCCCCCTCCAGCCTGCCCCGTTTCCGTTTCTACTCCCTCTGCCTGAACTTATGCTGGGCTTCCTCTCTATGGGATCCTTGATATGTTTCTTATCGGCTATTTGTACCTAATAATTGGATTTCCTTTAACTTCTATCCAGCTTGTAACTGTTCTGTGCAGAACTCATGTGCTACGTGCTTTGTTAGGCAAAGCCTCTCTTCCATTACTTGTTCGGGCAAATGCCTCTCATCTTTTGATGTCCTACATGCACTTGGCCAGTGTGATGAGGCAGCCTATCCCAGGTCCTGGTTCCCAGTCTATTGTAGCACTTCCTCTGCCCTGTTCCTGTTTATTAGAGATGGAGCAATAGGGCAACATGAACTACATACAGCAATTGTATATATGCTGTTCTATCCTTCCATCCTGGTTGCATGCTGACCCATCTGTAGAAACTGGAGAGGTGTTGCGGAACTCCAATCAGCAAAAGCTATATAAGAAGGAAAATTGGTCATGTAGGGCTAGATCTTTCAGTGGTGCTGACGGCTCATGCTATTGAAAACTTCCTCACGGCCATTGACATCCTAAACTTCCATCAGCACTTGTTTTTACAAAAATACCAGCAGTAGTGCTGCAAAACAGATAAGGTACACAGAATAATGGTGGTTCTGAGTGTCATGCAGCGTTAGGTGGTGATACTTTAAATGAAAGCTTCCTGGTTGTTTAGCATTGTGCACAGGGGTGTTTGATGGAATGACTTAAGTGCCCGCTCTTTTCCCAGTGTAGATGAACTGCCCATAGCATAAAAACAGAATTTCTACTTGACTCATACTGCGTGTATCTACTGTCTCGTACTTCAGAAAAGGTTTGCGGTGGTCCCTCTTTCAAATATCCCCCTTCACAGCAGGGTAGTCTCCAGCTTGGAGCACCACAACAGACCATGAGGTTCCTACTTGAAAGTGTGATCAGGAAAGTCAAAATGCTGGGCCTCATTTAAAGGGCCCCTTCAACCTGTATAACAGAATCTGCAGTCCAACCCTATACCTCTACCTTCCACCAATGGATTGTAGTTCAGTAGATCCAATCAGCATCCCTTTGCTAACAAATTCTTCATTGAATATGTAAAAGGAGCCCCGTTAGCATCCTTCTCACACTAGTGTCGGCATCTCCAGCCACTGCAATTCAGGCAACACACTTCCATTGTCTAGGGAAGCTATCCTCGCCCTCCATCCTAAACCAATGCAAACCAGATGCATTCAAATGGATCCCATTCTGCTTTGTAAGTAATGCTGTGAGCCAAACTTTAGTATGAGAATCGGAGGACATCCACTCCTGCATTTGCAGAATCTTCTATTCAATGAGTATATTATTTGTCCATGTATTTTCTCAGTTGCTATGATCTTGAGGTTACGGTTTTCTTTAAGTGCAGCCTGAAGCTCTTGATATTTCTTTTCGCTTCCAACCCTTGAGCTGATGAGCTGACCTGATTGTCTGCTGCTAGTTTGCTGCTAGACCATTGCTCCAAACTGTTTGTCTGATTCTAGTGTCTGTCAAAAATACACAATATTACACCGTCTTCACATGCAAATACTATTGTTTCTTGCATCCTCAAACCATACCAACTCAAAAATATTCTCTACATCCCAAAAATCTGGCATGAAACCTTTGATTAAAACTTCTGATTGTCGCTTCTAGTTTTTTCTTTCAAATGGCCCTCTTCTTCTTTTCCATCCTCTGTATGCCTCCTCTCTCTGAGCACAAACTACTCTGTCACATGCAGGTTTGCCTTAATCTCTATTATTGCATTCCTGCAAATTGGCTTCACCTTTCTCCTCCTTCCTCTGAAAGTCATACCCCTGCAACCTAACAACACCTAATCTCCTGTAGTTTATCTATTAATCCCACCAACCATGTGCATGAGATCACATATCCAGTCCACAATGATCACAACTAACTCCTAATAACTTCATCCACTACAAGTAATCTGGAGTGATTCATGGAATGGTTTGCTTGGACCCCCAAGATTAGTCACAGCCAGCAATAACCAATAATACTGAACTATGCATTAACCGTTGGTTCTGGAGCAGCGTGCTGCTCGGTATAAAAAGCTTAAACTCCTGGTCAGGGGTAGTAAGTGCTATAAAAATGCAATTACATTTACAAGTACAATAAACACCGGCTTCCCTGTACTGCACTCTGAGGGAGCTTCCCACCTTGATCTCACACTGTGTTCATGTTGCTGCAAAATGGCTGAACTCCATCTGGCAGCATAGTGTCTCCTAGCAAAGAACCGAACAAGTAAACCTGCTGTTTCTGCCAACTGCTGGGTGTTACCAGGACGAAGAGGTCCTCTTCTAACTGAAGATTCTAGGCCGCGTGCCCTTTACCTGTGTGATACACCAGACTAATTCTTCTTCAGCCAGGTTGCCCGCCCCTCACGCCCTCTGTACAACCTGTAATTTATTTTTGGCATCACTGATATGGATTAATGTCCAAGGCAATTACAGGGCTCTGAGAAACTGAGTGGCTCTGCCTTTACGTCAGTCTCCGGAGAGTAACTTCTCTTTTCCTTTTCTACTTGCCCTTGCAAGCAAGAATAATCTGTTTTTGCACTGTGCCCTGCTTTTATTCAGTGTGTGTAAAGTTTGGTTTCAGAATTGCATTGCGTAGAGGGACTGTAAGAAGGTTTCACATGCAGATTAGGTATCCAGAGAGAGGCATTGCCTGCACACATTACAGTGCTTCGAGAGACTACTTATGCCAATATCTGTTACTATTAGAGGCAAGTTGGTATGCTTACCACACACCTATTAAGTGATTCTTGGTATACGCATGACAGTACAAGCGAGAGAGGCAACTCTGCCTAAATACATTACAGTTCTCCTAGCGAGGTTCTGACTGCTCGGACGGGTTCTGACTACATTACCAGTGTTTATAAGCGATCTTCGAATTATATTGCTATGTCAATGCCTTTGTCTTCATTCAACAGTGTCCTCTTCAGTGATTTTTGTCACGCATCTTATAGAGCTCTTAGAGGGGCTCGGTCTGCCCATACTGACCTGTGGGAGAGATGTCCTCATTCAGTTCTCTGAGAAAGACCAATTAGCCAACCATTCCGTTTTGTATGCTATTTTCCCAGTTTGAGGCTTTCTGTTCTGTGTCCAGAACTCTTTTAATGCCGTATGACAAATGCCACCCCTTTTGCTTTCTGCCTCCAACCCCTTACCGTGAACAGCCTCTGGTAGCTGCTCGCAAAACTTCCTTCCTAATAACTTAATTGTTGGACATGATTCTTTAAGCTTTAAAGTCCGCATGAATCCAACACGGGTCAAATTAGGGATGAACCTGCTACCACTTGGAAGATTAAAGTATACAAAGGGTATAGGAAGATCAACATAACCTGTTTCTGGAGAGAAGAGAGACTTCCCAGCAGCTACGAGCTTGTTTTTACCAACCCGGCTCCCACCCATGACTTGTTGCCAACTTACAAGTCTGAAGGGGCCCTGTGAGAGTCAAGAGCAAAGTCTTAGGCAAGCAGCAGGCTGAGGGAATCTTGCAAAGCCCACAGCCTGCAGAGGCAGGAAGTAGCAGAAAGCGTAAGCATCTGGGTCTAGTCACATGGGAAATACTCCCAAATACAGTATCTTCAGTTTACTTTGAATCCGGTCAAGTGATTCCAGAACTGTAAATGGTACTCGGATTCCGAAAGCAATTACTAACCATAGAGGTGGTAAGAACAAACCTTACAAATGCACTAAGCATAACTTAATATAGGCCTTGTATGCAATATATACTGTATATGCCTGAAGTGCAGTGCAGACGTTCTAAGTATGTCATTGGCCGGTAGGCCAAATCTATAGAGATCATCCAAAGGCAGTCTACTTGCAAAGTCTCGGGCATGAAGTACATTTTCTGATGGATACTTGTAACTGCAGATTCCTCACCTCACGAAAATTCCACAGGATCCCCTGGATCTGGAAACTTTTCTGCAGTACTTTTGCAAGCCAGTAGGTGGAGTCCTGTGGCTCTGTATCATCGATGTACCACTCTGGAAGTGACGTGTGGAGCTGAATATAAGCTCCACCTATGCTTGCTGACTACAGTTCCTTTCTTTCTGCTCCTTCTAATCCGGTTCCAGAGCTCCCCTCTTGTCTCTGATTACAGTTTTCTCTCGAAAATCAAAAATATACCAGTGTGCAAAGGCAGTGTCTCTTCCTATGACTACAGGGTTCAAGCCTTGTAGCGACTGTCGCAAACAGGCGTCTGTGACAGATCCCGATCAGGTATGACTTTGGTGTTTGTTATCAGATCATGGCTCCAGGGCCTGTAGCGATTGTGCCCAGATTAACCCGAAGGCCATACGGGACTGTGAGTTGAAGCTTTACTACACCAAGCATCGAAAGACTCCTTGCCATTACCAGCCGAGGTTGAAAGGAAGGTCCCGTTGTCGCTCCCGAAGTCGTTCCCGCAGCAGATCATCGCAGGCAAAGTCCTCGAAGCACAAGAAGTCCAATTGGGACTTTGCCCCCTCCAGCCGCTCTCGAACTCCAGAAGCTTGTGACACTGTTTGGCTCCCAAACTTGATCACCTTCAGAGAGGATTCAGACTCCTGAGGCAACCTGAATTTCCAGGCCCATCAGCAACATCGCAGCAGATAGAAAAATCCATGAAACCATGCTGCATCTTTTTGGAAGCTCCCTCTGGTGCACCTCTGTGCCCCAAGGAACCGTGAGTACCTCCAAAGGGTCTGCCTTTGACGAGAGCTGGATCGGGCTCTGTGTTGGCTTCGGTGCTGCTTTCAGTTCCAGCACCACGGCCTGCGCTAGACCATCAAGCATCGATGTTAGATGAAGAGGCACAACTGTTCACGCTCTCTGACTCAGAGCCAGCCTCTACAGAGGCTGCTCCTTGATCCCACCGGGTTGCTGCCTTCCGGCAACCCATCATACTCTGACACATTGCCCTTACCTCCTGGGAGGACTCAAGAACTTCACAGCCTTTGTGGGACTGACTTAGATAATAACCAATATGATGATAGGGATGACAATTGCAAGATGCCAGTGATCTGGACACTTCTCTGGACTCAGGATTTGTCTGTCCCCCAGGCCCTGCTATAGAGGACATTGTCTCCTTCACTGTGGTAATACTGAGGGCGGCTGAGGTACTTGACCTCCAACTACCAACTGCGGAGGTAAAGACCAGTTTACTTATTGAGATCCTTTGACCAGGTCAAACACACACAGAGCCACTTCTGCCTTTTAAGCACCCGACCCCTGAAAGTTTAGCGGTACAGTCATTTACTATTAGGATTAACCCGAATCCCTTCCTTACTACTATGCCTGTCGTAACAGAGGACCTCCAGCCCCCTCTCACACAGGCCACAAGATGGCTACGATGCTGCAAACGTTTTTGATACACTGCAGGCTGGATACAACTGATTGCTAGGTCAGACGATAGACACAGTGTAGCACTCAGACGACATGCCTGGATGTCTACCAGCTTCTTCAGGGATGTCCAATCCTCAGTAATGGATATGCCCTTCGGCGGCTTTCCACCCTTGAGCGATTTTAAGGATAGCAGGGGCACAGCACACTCCTTACGTCTGTCTGCCCTTGTAAGAGAGTTTCACCATCATTTTGACAACCCCATCACCACAGAGAAGATGGTTCATTCACTCCAAAAATAATCGAAAAACTTCAAATATTCCTTTGTAGGCTCAGTCAAGGTAATGCGTGCCAGCGGGGTATCGCTCACTGATCCACGAGCGTTGTTAAAGAATATAGAAAGCGCCACCCAAGGGGCGGCGTTCCCCAACTGCACAGCGTGAAGTATCCAAAGAATGGAATGTTCCACCAACTAAACTTTTGATTACCCATCTGTGACCTGTATTTTCTCACTTCATTCCTTAGATGCTAAAACTTCCCCTGATGAAGGGCTCCTCTTAGCCCGAAATGCATTGGGATTGATAATTGGGATTGATTATTTGCTTCACCAAAGCTGTTTGTCGACAAGATGTGAATGAAACATACAATATCAGCTCATGAACAAGTATTCATGATGATCAAATAAATTTACTGTGAGAAATGATGAACTTTTTGTACCTTTGATTAATTTTGGAACATTCCATTCTTTGGAAACCCCATCACCACCCCATGGCAGCAGTAGCCAATATCTTCATCACTAGCCTACACATCCAGTCAAGCATGCTTCTCAGCCATTTCATGAATGAAGCCATGCCTCCCACGGACCACTTTGTCAGCGGGGGCAGTGGGCAGCCCATTCCCCAGAACCCCTGACTGCTGAGGCCGCTAAACTGCTGGAGTGTGTCCTTCTAGACACACAGCCACACTGTCGGCGGCAGGATCCAGCATTTTCTTTTTAGAGTGGCTAGCAATCACTTCAGACAAGATAGTCCTGCAAATTGTCCTTCGGGCCACGAACTTCCATTTCTTTCCACTCCGCTGCACTGTCCCCCGCCCTCAGGTCGGCTGACAGAGGACCATCTTTCCATTGTACGATGGGAAGTGCAGGCCCTTTTGGTCAAGGGGGTCAAAGGGAGAGTTCTGACCTCAGAAATTAGAACTGGGCCTTACTCCCGCAACTTCTTGTACCAAAGAAGTACAGAGACCTTTTTCCTATTTTAGATCTTAGCCCTCTCAACGCCTTCCTATGGATGGACAAACTGATGATGTTGACTCCAGCCCAGTTCCTGTCTGCCCTAGGTACTGGAGACTGGATTATGTCATTGGACCTGCACAGCACTTCATATCCCCGTCCTGCGGGCCGACAGGCGCTACTTTTGGTTCACCATGGGCCAAGAGCATTTTCAGTTTGCAGTTATCCCTTTCAGCCTCACCACTGCCGCTCAGATGTCCACAAACGTGATGCCGCTGGTCACAGCATACCTTTAGAGTTTGGGGGCACCCACCTTGATGAGCGACTGTAGAAGGGGGGCTCACACCAGGCAGTCATCAACCACCTCCAGATGATAGCTAACATCCTCATATTGTTGGGGTTCACAATTAACCAGCTGAAGTCACACCTGACTTCGCACACACTCCCTTTAATCAGCCATTCTGGATGCAATATGATTTTGTGCCTTCTCCTGGAGCGGCAAGTTCAGGACATTCAGGCTATGATCCCAATGTTTCAGCCTCTGTCCTGGGTCTCAGTGGGGCTGCTGGGACTATTCACTTCCTGCATCCTGCCGGTGAAGCATGCCTGATGGCCTTTGCGGACACTGCAGTGGTATCTGAAGTTACAGTGGGCACAGCACAAGGGGGATGTCTAATCACGCCCAGATTTTAAAGGGGCTGCAAAAGGCCTATAGTGTTACTGCTCCAAGCAGGGCAGGGTGAACATGGGCCCTGTCAGGAGGAGCTACGCTTCTGGAAGTGCCTGGATCGCCAATGGATTTTATTGGTAGCTCACCACCAAGCGGGATCTTTAAATCCCCGGGTGGATGAATTTAGCCACTGATGCCTAACCGATCACAAGTGGCAGTTACACTTAAAGGTAGTACGGGGTGTTTTCCTTGGAGAATCCTGCCTCAGTATCTTTGCCACCGCCAAGAACATGCAATGTCAGCAATTTTTTGCACAGGAGTTTCCAAGATGGCTCTCTCTTTTAAGACTCATCCCATCTAGAAAGGACCTCGGGACTCCAGTATGTCTTCATGCTGCTGCCTTTTATGCCCCCAGTTCTGAAGAAGATCCGAGACTACCAGGCCCAAATTATTCTGGCAGAACCATATTGGGCAAGGAGTGTGGTACTCGGAAAGCCTGCGCATGAGCATCTGTCCTCCTATCAGGCTGCTGATTTGGGAGGATCTTCTGTTGCAGCAGCAGGGCAGGGTCTTACATCTGGGGCTCTACAATCTTCATCTCCATGCTTTGAGATTAAGAGATGACAATTGACTGCATTCAACCTTCCTCCTGAAGTCCTAGATATCATCTTGGCAGGGAGGCATCCCTCCACTAAATCAGTATATGCCTGACATTGGGACAAGTTTGTGGTTTGGTGTGGCACTCAGCAGATCAGCCTACTGGAAGTCAAACTATCCAATGTATTGCTTTTTGTGTTGTCCCTTGCCCAGCAAACATTGTTTTTGGCACAGTTAAGAGCTTCTTATCTGCTGTCGGCTTGTTTGCTGTTGCCAGATCAGCCTTCCTTATTTAAATTGCCCATTGTTTTGCGTTTTTGGAAGATTTGCAGCATTGTTTTCCACCTACAACTTTCATCATGCCTCAGTGGGACTTGAGTTTAGTTTTTACATTCCTAATGTGTACTTCCTTTGTCCTGCTTCACAGCTGTCCATTGTGGCTCCTCACTCTGAAAATGGTTTTCCTCATTGCCATAACATTGACGTGATGTGTGAGTGTGCAACAAGCCCTTTCTGTCAACCTGCTGTACACGACAAACTTTCAGACAAGCTGGTGTTAAGGACCCAAGCTTCTTTTCTACCAAAGGTGGTCACTACTTTTCATATTGGGCAAACGATCACCGCCCTGACATTCTTTGCTCTGCCTCACCGTTCTAAGAAGGAAGAGACACTCCAATGGCTGGATCCCAAAAGAGCCCTAAGTTTTTACATTGCTCGTACCTAGCTGGATAATCAGCTCTTCATTGGATTTGCAGGCATGAAGAGCAAGGCAGTAAAGAAAAGGACCATCTTCTGCTGGATTGTTCTCTGTGTCAAAATGGCTAAGAAGCAGTCCCCAAAGGGTTTGCAGGCTCACTCCAGCAGAGCCTAAGCTGCTACCACTCCATTGGCACATGGAGTGCCTGTCCTGGACATCTGCTGGGTGGCTATGTGGGCTTCAGTTCATATTCATGAAGCACTACTACTTAGCCAACCAGGTCTGTCAAGACCTGCAGGACTTTTTGGTCTATGCCACACCACAGACCCACCACCTGGAAGGCACTGTTTTGGTATCTATTTACAAAGTGAGTAATCTGCAGTTAGAACAGACCTTCAGAAGAAAAAATTACTTACCTTCAGTAACAATTTTTCTGGTAGATGGTGTTTCTATCCACAAGTTCCTCACTGACCCTCCCACCTCCCCGTTCTGTGAACTAGCATCTTTTTCCATCTAAAAAGGTCTCCAGTCTGGAGACCTGCACACTGGTCCAACCAGTCTCCTGCTGTCCTCTTTGTCTAGGGGCTAGGACATACTAGAAAGCAAATTACATCAGCGCACATAGGTGGCACTTGTATGTGGCTCCCCATGTGACTTCCGGAGTGGAACAGTGTCGGTGGAGATGCACCACTCCACCTACTGGCATGCAGAGGTATTGCTGAAAGGTTTCCGCATCCACTCTGACACCTGGGGAGTATTCGCAATGTGAGGTATCTGTGGTTAGAGTATCCACCAAAAAAAGCGTTACCGAAGGTAAGTAACTTGTTCTTTGGGTATATCTGTGCTGTCACAAAGAGGACTATAGACCATCTGGTTGAACATGAGGACTGCTTGCCCAACTGCTTTTGGCGTAAGAGGGTGATATTTAGTGTACAGTATACTGTCATAGCATTGGCATACACATTTACAGTGGTTTGTGAAACTTTTGGTCTACACATTACAGTGCAGAAATAGGTTTGCTCTATTTTGCGAGATGCTAGGACTACGTTCTACTATGTACTCTAAGGCTCTGCATACACATGACAGTGCCTGAAGCAGCGATTTGAGGAACTGCTTGCATATGACTGCCTAGAGATGGTGAGAGGCTTAGCTAACTCAAAACAGTGCTCTAATAAAATAAAAATAAAAAAGCCTACCTTAGCATAACTGAAAGACTCGACTCTTGGAGTGCTTATTGCACTGCTCTGATTGGCTATCCATGTGCCACTAAAGACACATTTAAGTAGAATCACCAAGGAAGGAACTGTTGTATTCCGCTTTAGGGGTCCGTATATAGGTTTTCCTGAATCATGTCCTTATATAGGCACAATTCGCCTTGCCCTTATATAGGCATAGAATCCCTGTCCTTATTTAGGCATTAACCGTGCACTCCAAATACAGGCATGGTCACCGACATCCGTCCACCCTAACGTCACAACGAGTTCTTAGAAACCAGACCCTTAAGCTTCGGGAGTTCCCCTAGCACAGAACTATTGATTTCTCCAAGAACTCATCTATTATCTATGAACCGTTATACCTTAAGGGTTCATTCCGGACATCTTCCTCTGTCCGACTTCACGTCAATGCTAACATTCCACGACACCTACCAGGTATAAATATACCTTCCCTTGCCCAAGCAAGTTAGAGGAGACCTCGACTTCAGAGGAGCCCGTATCCCGGCCTGACGCACTGAGAAGACGCTATCATTCCTGCACACAGACAAATCCAGCTTCCAGTGTTCTGACTCCCTTCGTGGGGTGTTACAGTTCCAGACCCGGCAGGAGATTCCCACCTCTCTCATTCTCAAGGTATGGAGCTGACTAGATCCTAGAGGGACTCTTGGCATACTAGACTTAACATACTCTTAGTCTACCATACTAGAGAATACTCCACCTACTTCTACCTTTCCCTACACCTAGACTAGGTTGGGTACATTGGGGCAGAACTAGCTTAGAGACGCATCGTATGAGTACTCGCATTCTTAGCTCATGTTATTTATGTACGTGAATATATGCTAAAAGATAATGCTAGCGCAGTATTATTTATTTCTACTGCTTACGCTGTACATTATTTATCTTGCATACTGTCTTGTGATCATAACAGCACATATCTCTTACACGAGAAACAAGACTGTTCAATAAAACCCTTTTGATTGAAACGCCCGTCTTTCCTTTCTGTGTAACTCTGTAGAAACTAAGCATGCACGATTGAATGAGTGAAACTGTTATCTATTGTTTCCACGATTCTGAGACGTGTTCCGCTTCTAAAGGGAAACAAAGTTGTCATGTTTTTCGGTTGCCAGAAACTACTCCCTTCTTGTTCTCAAGGAGTTTCTAGTGGCCTCTGAGCTAGCTGGCACAGGTAATTAAGTTTAATATAATCGATAGGGACATACCGACCTTAGTCCTATGTCAAACCTATAGGTTATATTATTCCAATGCGCAGAGCCTATTAGGGAAATAGGAACTACACTACATGGCGCCCAACTTTTGGTAAGGCAGTAATTTAACGCTAGATACTGAGTAACTCATTCATGCTTTTCTCAGAGACCCCTACTCACATACTCCATAAGACGTCCGGAGTGGGTAGGGCTAAATATCCGCCATAACTAAATAGGGAAGCACCCTATATATTAGTTGTTTGGTTTGTTCAACGTTGAAGGATACAGTGTTCCAAAATATTGTGCACCTTATCTTTTTGTTTCCTTGAAACTTGTTCTACATTTTTCCAAAAACAAAATGCCTGACTCCGACAACGGTGACGTTGCGGGTCACCCAGCTTTAACAGCTTATAACATCACAGGTTTCATTGAAACCGAAGAGGGTGTCATAGACATCAATCCAAACTTAAGAAGAGCCATCACTCTAAAACTTATAAAACACGGCCTACCACCAAGAGGCGGTAGAGCAGTTTTCGTGATAGAGGCACACGAATCCTTTCAGACAGAGGTATTCTATTCATGGGTAATATTTCCTGAATCCAATCCAGTAACACACGTTTCACTTCTACAAAGAAGATGATCCACCAGAGGAACATATTCCTTTCGAGGATATTGAAATTCCACTAACATACCAGGAGCATCAGCTCTGGTTTAAAGGCGCCCTAAAACATCTCAGAAACATTACCAGGCTCGGTCCACTAGGTAGACCAGGAGCAACATGGCCGATCCTAGCCGGCTACACTCCTCATCCTGACCTCGATACAATGTCAGACGAGGAACTACTTACTCAACTACAAGAGTTAATTAAAATCTACATACAACTAGTCCAATATGTCATGCGGACTTCCACAGTCCAACCACCATTAACAATTCCAAATCAAACTCCTCAACAGGGGAATACACTAAAAATTACACCACAGACTCTATACGCAGTCATTGGAAAAATGCCCACAAAACGTGAGCAAATTCCGTTCTGGATAGCTAAAAAAATTACTCAAATCGAAGCAGTATTTCCAAATACTAGCCCGTATGAGAAACACAGAATCCTAACCATCTGTTTACCGATGGGGATCACACCACAACTGGAAGACTGTACCACTTGGGGCTCAGTCTTTGCTGCCATCTATACTAAAACACATGGTATTCCATCAATTGCAGTAATACCAGATGTCCTGAAACAAATTCAAAACTAATACGGGGCAGAGCCTGCTCTAAATTTAGGTATGAAATTACTGAAAAATTTCGACCAGGTCTCAACAATAATATTATCTAATATTAAAGGGGAGGCAGCAGCAGTGGCGATCCGCCAACGATTAAGGGAATTCGATGTTACAGAACATCAAACTGAGCTACCCAGAATAATAGAACAATCTTAAGCAGAATTAGGCAGAGATAGTTTTGGCTTCACTGGTCTTCCACCTAAACTATCTGAAAGTCCTGAGAAGGACTCTATTAAACAAACTCCTAACATCTTCTAAAAAGAAGTGGGAAACTAATAAACAAAATTCAAACGAGAAACGTTCTCAATCCCGAGGTAGGTCTCCTCAAAAGGAGCCCTCTGAAAGGAGGTATAACCTCAGGAATAGGGATAATTTGAAAAAGCCTGACCGGTATTAAGATACTGATATACGTTCCTCTCGTACCTTTCAGATCTCGTCACAGACATCGGAAAGAAGAGGACGGTCAGAACATAGAGAAGAACGCGTGAAATCGAAAGACGACAAACACGTTCCGAAAAGTAAATCAAAACCTCAATTCTCAAAGAAGGTAGCAGGTCTGAAGGTCAGACATGCCGAGGATACTGAGAACACAACTCAAGAACGGAGAATGGGCTCAGACAATGCTGGACAGTGCAGCAGAAGTCACAATAGCTCGCCAGAACCTGAAGGAACTTCTGGAGATAGTGGACTTGAATGAGTACATTACAGTTGAGACTGTAGACACCAGGGTTAGTACTCCACAAAAGTTATATGAAATAACACTCCGGATGGAGGGAGACATACCTAGACAGGTGAAAGCACTTTTTTGGGAAAAACTTTCAAGGGGCTATGACATACTTCTAGCAGAAAAAGACTGGCCACCACAATTTGTCAGGGAGTGCCCACATGGCGAGGACATTATTATCAAACATAGCAGTAGGGTAGCAGCATGCACACCAGTTAATCAATCTCTTCTCTGTTCAGTATTTGACTTTTGTTAGCGTGCAGATTGGATCTATGCCTTGCCTCAAAGCACATGACGTAAACGTAGAAACACAATAGCAAGCTCAAGCAATGTGATGCTTTGTCCAATCGCACAGCTTCAATGAAAAACTCATTTCCAACTTTTCTTGTTCCAAAGTTCATATTTATTCCATATTTATCAGTTGAGTCGATCATGCTTTTGTTTACTGTAACACAAACAGACTGTTCATCACTCCCAATTCTTTCAAATGAGGCGGTTATGCCGGTCCAGGCCTTTTGCCGCGTCACGTGGGTTATGTCAATTCATATTATAACAGCTTGAGTTCTTAATAAATCCCAATGCATTTCAGGCTCTTGTTAGCCCTTCGTCAGGGGTGGCTGCCTTCAAAAATGCAGTTTGCACCCAAACCAAGCGGACTATTACAAGAATTAGCAACGCAACATCACCACAAACAAGGCTGTTTCAGTTCGTGTTTAAGTTATGCACAGACTGTTTTCCTGGATCAGCGGTCAACAAAGTCTTTGGAATTTGTAGCACATAGTTGATCAATTATTAAAGAGTTTTTCATTGAAGCTGTGCGATTGGAAAAGCATCACATTGTTGTTGCTATTGTGTTTCTACGAGGACATTATTATGCCTGCCTTCTCTAACCATATTCCAATTCATCTAATATATACTTATGCCATGAAATGGGCAGTTGCCCAGGCCCCAGCATTATACAAAAATCATGTAGGATGGGATGAGGATTCACCTCACCATAAAATACATCTGAAAAATGAACCTACTGCACAAAGGCAGTACCCAATAAAGCAAGAAGCTAAAAAACAGGTCAGGGAGATCTTAGATCAACTTGAATACCAAGGGGTGATTGAAACATACACCTCTTCAATGAACAATCCTTTGTTTCCTGTCTCCAAACCAGACAATACATATCGTCTAGTTTTGGATTACAGACACTTAAACACTTGTTCAAAAACATTTGCAGTGCAAAATGCACATAGTACAGCATTAATGAATAACATTGTGCGTAAAAAATACAAAACCACATTGGATATCTCAAATGGTTTCTTTTGTCAAAACATAGCACCTGGAAGCAGGTACTTATCAGCTTTCTCAATAATTGGGACCCAACGTCAATTTTGTCGACTCCCACAAGGGTTCAAGAACAGCCCAGGGTTATTTTCAGCGAGAGTAACGGAGTTACTACAAATTTATGATAATGAGGCATTGTCATATGTCTATGACAGACGATGACCTGGACAAACACTTGAACAGGGTGAGCACCATTATACTGGGCTTCGCCTCTGAGGGCTACAAATTCAACTTCAAAAAGTCCAGAATTGCCCATCTCAATGTCCTGTTTCTAGGATATGAGCTTTCAAGTGAAGGCAAGAGCTTGGCAGCCAACTTTTTAGAAAGGTGTGCACTGCTCCAACCTCCAAAGACGCTGAAAAATTTACAATCCATCCTGGGTTTCCTAAATTTTGGAAGAACTTACATTCTAAATTATGCAGAAAGGGTTAAACCTCTCTACGCACTAACCAAACCTGATTTTTCAATCAAAAATTGGACACAAGAACACACAGAAAACTTGCGTTCACTCCAAGCTAACATGTTAGCAACAAATCACTTACAAACACGCGCAAGTCAACGCAATTTAGTGATCCGAATAATTTCGGGTCAATGCGGATTCACCTACTTAACATTTAATGAGGGTGAAAAAGTACCAATTGCATACAAATCACACTTGTATACACAAGCAGAAATGCGCTTCACTTCAACAGGAAAAAATTCTGACAGCAGTTCAAACCGCTGTAGCAAAAGAAAGAGCTCTAGCCCAAGGGAAACGCATTATTGACGTAACCCCAGTTCCGGCCTTAGAGGCGGTAACTAAAGCGAGCATTCCAAATGCTAAAGCATTACATCCAAGATGGATACAATGGGTTTATTCTCTTGCTGCAACAGATGTTGAATATGTTTTTGATCCTGATTTAAAAACACAAGCGTTCCTGCAATATGAACATGAATGTCCTCTGCCTACTGAAATTCTGCCTCTCGATCAGTACGAATTCATAATTTACACTGACGGATCCGCACAACCCGCAACAGGGAGTAAGCAAGCTTACAGTGCAGCGTGCGCAATCGTTAAAGGTCGCATGCGCGATGACCACTTCAGACCTATGGTCACAAAAACCCAGTCTCTAGGAGATTGCACAGCTCAGCGAGCTGAACTACAAGCATTCAAACTGGCACTTGAAAGTACAGATCGAGAATTCCCCACACTAATAGTGTGCGATTCTTTCTACTGTGTGCAGTCGTATAATGAATATATACAAACTTGGCTTGAAAACGGGTTCAAAGATGCAAAAGGTGGCACAATAAAGCATAAAACGCTTTGGGAACAAGTAGTTCAGTTAAAAAGCGAACTACCAAAGGCTCACGTGATCCATACACTGAGTCATCAACGTGATGGCGTTCACGTTGCAGGGAATTCATTGGCTGACGAAGCCGCAAAGCGGGCTGTTCAGACTGCTTCCGTAGCTGCGATCAATCGTTTAAAAACGAAAATAGACAGTGAGATAATGTTGGCTGTCAATGCTACGAGCAAAGGCAGTGGTGCAGCGTTACCAAAAAAGTTTCCACTCAAGTACTCTTATGTAATTGATGCGAACAACGTTCCTTTTGCTCCTATCCCTGGAGTGGGGGATAGGGTAATTCCAAACATGGAACGTAGAGCAGCTTTGATTTATGAAACACATCTGGGGGAGGGTCTGTCACATCAAGGGATCTCTAAAACAATATTGACATTAAAA
This sequence comes from Calotriton arnoldi, assembly GCA_963921515.1. Taxonomy (NCBI): domain Eukaryota; kingdom Metazoa; phylum Chordata; class Amphibia; order Caudata; family Salamandridae; genus Calotriton; species Calotriton arnoldi. The sequence continues at coordinate 705,609 of CAWUFW010002358.1, forward strand.
GAGATGTACTGGTGGCCTGGGATGAATACAGAAATACACATTCATCAGTAACTGCATAGACTGTAAATTACAGCGAGAAAGCCACCAGACACCATGCTACGAATGTAGCTGCCCAGTACAGACACCATTGTTAGACAGCATTAGACTATCTATGCACAGGCGTCCTCATGGACAAGTGCAATCCCACAAATACTGAATCTAGGTTCCTATGGATATGGCCACAGCGCTCGGCTGACGCTCGAACTGTTATAAAAGATTTGCGAGTCTTTATCGGCACATACACAATAGGCACGCTACATTCTGACCAGGGCCCTGCGTTTAGCTCTCGGGCTTACAAAAACGCCATGGCCAGTCTGGGCGTTGCATTGCGGTACTCCTCTCCGTTTCATCCTGAGGGAAATTCTGTTGTGGAAAGGAAAAACCGGGACATAAAGCAGTCTATAACAGCTAGGGTATTAGGTTCGGGTGATGGGTGGGTCAACAATCTTTATGGGGTCCAACGCTCATTAAACAACTTGCCAAGAAGTTCTCTAGGGGGGGTCACTCCGTATGAGGTCCTATTTGGGACAAGAATGTGGGTGCCCGATCTGGAATGTAGAGGCACAGTGGTGGAAAATAAACCCTTTGATATCACAGATCGTTTGGCTGTTTTACAGGACCTAAATGAACTAAGATCGAAACAAAGCAACGTATTCCTGCAGCCAACCACCACTGGGGAAAAACCGGCGGTCCCAGCAAGGCCTGTCTGGATTCCAAAAGTTGGGGATCTAGTCAGAGAAAAAATTGCGGACAAGAAGGAATTTGGACCTTCATACAGACAACCAGTACCTGTCCTAGCTGTACACAGAACAAGAACAGTACTTCTGCCGCCCCTTGCTGGAAAAAAGGAGAAAAGATTTGTGTCCATCGACCTCATCAAACCACAGTATGTGGCCAATACTAAATAGTAGGCCTCGTGGACTCCGACCTAGTAGCAGACACACTCCTCTCGCTACTATCCAAAAGGTTAAGACTGATAACCATAGAGAATTCAGCAGTAACAGATGAAGGACTGAGCAACAATGCTATGGAACTCATCCCTCTTGAAACACAAGTAACAGTTCGTCCAAATACACCTGTCTACACCAATGTAACAAGTGATCAACTGGTTCCAGCGATTTCTACAAATCCTGATGCAATTCAAACAATTGACAGAACTGCTTCTGGCTACTTCATTAACTTTGATACGTTTTCTGAGGATCCGAGTGAGCCTGAGACGTCGCCAGCAACAAAAACTTTTAAACAGCAAGTACAAGACTTTTTGCATTTTTTGGAAAAAGACATCTAGTTTCACCATGGATTGAACTTTGGGTTATTTCTGGAATATTTTTCTTCCTGCTGTGGCTAGCTTTGGTTATGACTGAGCGTGCTTATAAAGGGGAGATACATCCATTTGGACATTGAAAGAAAAGAAGTGAACTTACTTTTTGAAACCTCACAAATCATCCCATCGTGAAACAAGAGACTTGTCTGCAGTGAACATCACAGCCGTTCCTATACAGGATGGTATAGTGTGGGACAAAACAGATTTTGATATTTTTGTCCCGACGGAACATTTGAACATTCCACATTTATTTAAGATCTCACTAAGTGATTTTGTTTCATCCAGTACCTTTTCTGATGATTGGGACTTTGAAACTGTAAATAATATGATGTTTGACCTAGAAAAATCTGCTGCATTTTCTAATAATGAATATTTAGAGGGTTCATCAGACTATGAACAGCTGTATTGCTATAACCACTATGGTCATCATTTTTTGCATAAATCTGCAACACCTAGAAATGTGTTTGTTTAACCAATGGGAGCATTGTCCTACACCACCGAAAGGTAGTTCAAAAACATTTGCTAAGAAGTTTCCATATTTTTCAGGATACAATACATCAGATCCAGAAACATTTTACTATAGAAATATAAACAAAACAGGACTGAAAATTATGTTAACAAATACAAAACAGATTTACTCTGCAGCATTTATTGCCCAACTGTCTAGACAGGGTTTCGACTTATGGAAAGACACAATAGACACAATCTGTCTGAGGTACTAAAGATTGGCAAGTGCAGGGGATAGAAGCTTTATTTAGAGCCTGTATCATCCCTCAGCAAATAATGTTTTTGAATGACACGGTCCAACAAACGTCTTGCCTTGGGTTAGCCAAGATTAAAGACATGAAAGCACCTTCTGTACCAACACCTGCAAGTAATAACACTACACAAGCAGCGGTTACAGTTGACACAATACTACAACTCAACAGAACAAATACTGATTGGAGAAAATGGTTGATCTGGCCCACAGACACAAACAACTGTCGAGAGATTCCTGACTAAAACACAGGGGTTTACTATTCATAGGCCAGACCCACGATACGTCCAAAGACAGCATCCGGGGGTGGTAACAACATACAGTGTAGGAAAATTATGCCTCAATTGGCTGCAAAAATCTACACTTAAGGATGTGAAACAACACTTATCTTTACTTAAAGAAGACGCAGACCTTAGGGAATTCTTGCTTGGCCCAACCGCGTCAAAAACGTTTCATATATGCCGGCATTTATGCTGCTTACAATGAAGCATGGAAGGTGTCACAGATGGAGGCCGCAGAATGAATACGTGAACTTGATCGTATTAATTTAGAGAAAGCGCTCTCTGTGGTCGACAATGGGTTAACAACTTTGTCCTCCAGAATTTATTCATTGGACAGTATTGTATCCTCTGCTATCGACATACTGGAACAAGATTTAGCCATGTTACAGCAAGGCCAGTCTCCGTTACGTTCTATTATGTTAAGCTGGACGCTGCAATCTTTGCATGCGGGCTATGTGCCTTGGCGTTTTATCAACATAACGGCTCTGTTTGCAGAATACAATCTAACTGATAAACAGATCGAACTGGCACAAAGGGGAGCAAAGTATACAGTACTGAGTATTGAAAAACTTAACAAATTACCATTCACACTGGCAGAAAAACCAGCTACAGAATGGCTTATTCATGGCAAAATTAGTCTACCTGTGACTACTTTCCAGTTTCAGTATTGCCTTAAACAGATGCATGCAGGCAAATATGAAAGGTTGGGTAAAGAATACATTAAGACATCCTGGAATCTACCTTACACCTATAGATGTTGGAGTGGGGATCGTGAAGTGTTTCTAAGCGGTACACACTGTGAAAGTGCACTAAGCGGTTCACTGATTTGTCAGGACATTTCTTTACACGGGGCTTGTAATGGTTCTGTGGCAAACTTGTCCTGCCACCAGCAGGGTACACCAGCATCTGTGATTAATCCAACGTTTGGACAACTTTCAAATGGGAGTTACCTCATGTTGAATGATCAGAGTTGCTGTGGCATGTTGCCAGGCATCCCATATCTAATAACGGTCAACTCCAGGGTCACTTGCTGTATGCAAGTATTGTTTGCCCTAATAGACACAGTCAGGGAGTCGCCTCTATGGCCTTCGTTGAATGTCTCTTTTATACGATTTGATACTTTAAGCAGAATGAAAGCCATGCTTATACAACAATCAGTGCCTTTGACCTCGGCCAAAGAAACCTATGATCTACAAGTTGCAAGGACTTCGGCTGAGATACAAGCTTTAATTCGTACAAACTGCCCTATACATTTCGTAGAAATGATAGGACGTATCTTTAACATGTCTGATACAAGCGGAATTGTACATGTATTTAAGACCATCTGTTCCGGACTATTAGCACCTTTCCAGGCTGTCCTCGGAATCATCCCAAACTTCGCACATTCGGTGTTGGTGGTGTGCCGTTAATTCTAGCACTTGTTGCAGGAATTCTGTTTCTATTCCTCCTACTACGCTATGGCAAGCCTGTTCGCCTACATCACTCCGAGCGATGTGGAGAGAGCCCTCCTTGAACGGAAATGCCGTGAGCGAATAGTACAGCTTTTGGGCATGCCTCGTCTAAGGGAACTTAATACAACGTGGTTCCTGTCATTCAGACCAATCTGGCAAGATTGCATCTTACCTGTTCTACGCTGCCTGTTTTGCGGTGAAGAATGCGTGCTAGACACCTGTCTAACACTCCCATCAGTCATGCCAACGGATATCGATACTCTGCTGGACCCGATAACGGCCCATGCTGTGTGTTGTCCCCAGAGGCTTCCAATCCTGATGGCGGCATTCATTGAGATCTCACAGACGCTTCCGGCTGCTGCTGAGGTACGAGATGGATCAACGGGCACACAGGTAACAACGGACGCGAACGTTGCATCTTCTGCTGAAGGCGATGTTTCTCATCTCTGTGCAATTAACCTTCTGAACGAGGTGTTCCAAATGTCGCCAACTTCGGTGGACGATATTTTGGCTACGGAAATAGATGATCTAATGTTTACGCCAGACCCATACAGTGACTTTGATTCGGCTCACAGTGTACCAGGGCAACAATGAAATTTGGCCTTCATATTTTTCAAAACTTGGAACTTTTCCCAGAATTGAACTTTTTTCCTTTTTAAATTTTTGAAATGACATGGCGAATGAACAATCTGCTTACAGTAGAACTAGTCTTATAAAACGGACTTCTTTGAATACTTCCAGGGACACATTGTCACCTTTCTTGTCTAACATTTCATTTACTTCCATGATATGCAATGGCTTTGATTGTAAGAACTTATCGACCATTTCATCATATGTATATATTACTGTTTCATTCACGTTCCATTCTACTTCCGTTATATGCTTAGAATGAAAACAATGCTTTAATGTACAGTACCTTTGGCATTTCAACAGTTTTGAGCTTCTTTTAAAATGCTTTTAGAATTGTTTTTAGTAATATGTGGTACTCAACTTTGTTTAGCATTTAAAATGTTTAGCATTTAGTATTATCGTTCAATCGAAGATGGAGTGGGTGTTGTATTCCGCTTTAGGGGTCCGTATATAGGTTTTCCTGAATCATGTCCTTATATAGGCACAATTCGCCTTGCCCTTATATAGGCATAGAATCCCTGTCCTTATTTAGGCATTAACCGTGCACTCCAAATACAGGCATGGTCACCGACATCCGTCCACCCTAACGTCACAACGAGTTCTTAGAAACCAGACCCTTAAGCTTCGGGAGTTCCCCTAGCACAGGACTATTGATTTCTCCAAGAACTCATCTATTATGTATGAACCGTTATACCTTAAGGGTTCATTCCTGACGTCTTCCTCTGTCCGACTTCACGTCAATGCTAACATTCCATGACACCTACCAGGTATAAATATACCTTCCCTTGCCCAAGCAAGTTAGAGGAGACCTCGACTTCAGAGGAGCCCGTATCCCGGCCTGACTCACTGAGAAGACTCTGTCATTCCTGCACGCAGACTAATCCAGCTTCCAGTGTTCTGACTCCCTTCGCGGGGTGTTAGAGTTCCAAGATCCGGCAGGAGATTCCCACCTCTCTCATTCTCAAGGTATGGAGCTGACTAGATCCTAGAGGGACTCTTGGCATACTAGACTTAACATACTCTTAGTCTACCATACTAGAGAATACTCCACCTGCTTCTACCTTTCCCTACACCTAGACTAGGTTAGGTACATTGGGGCAGAACTAGCTTAGAGACGCATCGTATGAGTACTCCCATTCTTAGCTCATGTTATTTATGTACGTGAATATATGCTAAAAGATAATGCTAGCGCAGTATTATTTATTTCTACTGCTTACGCTGTACTATTATCTTGCATACTGTCTTGTGATCATAACAGCACATATCTCTTACACGAGAAACAAGGCTGTTCAATAAAACCCTTTTTATTGAAACGCCCGTCTTTCCTTTCTGTGTAACTCTGTAGAAACAAAGCATGCACGATTGAATGAGTGAAACTGTTATCTATTGTTTCCACGATTCTGAGACGTGTTCCGCTTCTAAAGGGAAACAAAGTTGTCATGTTTTTCGGTTGCCAGAAACTACTCCCTTCTTGTTCTCAAGGAGTTTCTAGTGGCCTCTGAGCTAGCTGGCACAGGTAATTAAGTTTAATATAATCGATAGGGACATACCGACCGTAGTCCTATGTCAAACCTATAGGTTATATTATTCCAATGCGCAGAGCCTATTAGGGAAATAGGAACTACACTACAGAACGTATTCGCTAATGTTCTTCAAGAGCAGTTTTTATGCAAGTATGGCCTTGTTGGTGCAAGATCACAGCAATAGACATAATTTATGCATTGTATACTGTTACTAAATAAATAAAATAAGGTGTATGGTTTTTGATGTAGCCCACAAAGCCACGTTAGCTATCATCTTTATCTTAAGAACACCTGGTAGTTCAAGGAATCTTAGGGTTGCCTGCGGCATCCCATAGGCGGTGGTTTCTGCACAGTGATGAACTCTGGACTATATTCAGGTATTTTTGAAGAGGGGGGCTATGGATGTGGCACGTTTGACCAGGAGTGCATGCCAGCGAGCCCAGGAATGCCTATATGTATGCTCCACCTCTGTCCAGTAGATGATGCACCCGGTGTGCTCAGAAGAGCGTACATGTGTCCTGCACTTTTGCCCAGTAGTTTATGCCTGGTCTGTTCAGGAGTATGCAAATGTGTGCTTCACATCAGTCCAGAAGGTGATGCAGCCAGTGTGCTCTGGAATGCATATGTGTGCTCCACCTGTGTCCAGATGATGCACCTGGTGTGCTCAGGAGTGCGTACATGGCTACTCCACCTCTGTCTAGCGGATGTTGCTCCTGGAGTATGTACATGTGTGCCCCACCCTGTTTAGCAGATGATGCCTTTGGTGTGCTCAGAAGAACAATCTTTCGTTCTTCCCATCTGTCTGGGCATTGTCTGCAACCTCAGACAGGACCAAAATGCTTCTCTTAAAAAAATAAAATAATATAAAAAAGCCTTCACCTACAAAAATATTTCCTGTTGCCTAGTTTGACATCGTGCCTAAGTATGACATTCTATCCATTAAGTCACCAGCTGTCCTACACATCTTGTTTTTACACCTTTTGACAAGATGCAGACATTTGCTTCTGTTGGCATTTCACATTTTGGGTAAACCACCGAATCTTGAGAAAGTGTACTTTCTATTTCACATCATTGGACAAGTACTTCTAAGACCGTGCCAGATGTTCTTTTGGCCTTGAAAGTGCCTCGGCGGATTGTTCCTTCTGAAGTATCAACCCTAACAGTGATTGGTGCCAAATATATTTCTAAAGTTAATCCCACTAGAAGTTTGGTAAACCCTTTGTCAAATACATTCACTCAAAGATGAGGATCAAAACAATGGAACAGTTGCTTTCTAGGTCTGTGTGGCTGCATGAAAGCACACTGGAAAATCTCCAAATTAATTTTATAAGTGTGAAACAGCAGGCCGTATTTTTAAAGTCACTTGCTGCATTTTCAAGACCTTTCATTTTCCCCTTCACCACTTTACTGCCCTGATCCTCCAGCTTCACCTTCACGTCCATCGCCGACTGCTGATTCGGAACAATTTCTGATGCAAAGCTTCCAGCTTTATAACAAAATAGAACCTTTTAAGGAGTATAGAGCAATGTTTAACTCCTCAACAAGAGGAGCTGTAACCCTAATTATCACTCCATTGCAACACACATGTAAAAATATATATTTCTTATAGAGTGTGACAATAGGAGTCTCCCATCCCTGAACAAGCCATAAGGCACGGGGCCTCTCCGTATTAGGTAAGGTAGAAGGTGGTACACTGCAGTGCAGTATGGTTTTATCCTCGCGTGTTTTCACTTGTCTGAGCATGCAATGTGTACTTGTGTGGTGTGTCACATGTGCCACGATTGCGCCTTTAAGTTTTACATACTTCTTTAAAAAAAAAAATGGCTGCATGATTTCCATGTGGTGTAATTCGATATTGATTGTCTACCTTAATACTATGATTTATCTTGACTTCTACTCATGTAAATTGCCTTTGATTTGACAACATGAGGTAGGCCCTTTCCTTTACATTCACTATATAGACTAACATAAGGATCCCAATAAATGCCTTGAAGAATGCCTGAGACTTATTTAGGCTAACTGTGGGCAGAAACATGTTGGCACCACAGAGGTATGCAAGGGCCATGGTACCCAATAACGTCCCTGACCATACTCTTTAAGTATTTTTATCTATACCTAGGGTACCACCTAATAAAGGATTTATTGTGGTTTATCCGAAGGTATTTTTAACTAGGACAACTGGTTCCCAGACAACTGTCCAGATAAATAATTTCTAAGAACTCCCTCAAGATAGTCCCACTTGAGGTTGAGTCCTCCCTGGTAGTATCATCTTATCAGGATCAGATGAGGTGGCCTATGATGAAGCATGTCACATTACATGAGTGCGCCCACCTCATCCAATACTTGGAATTGGCCAGATTTTGAGTAGGAAGGTAGCTTAGGCAGGCGCAAGAAATCTCCGATCGGGTACTAATAAACACAGATGTACCTATCCAACCAACCACTGTGTCAGCGTGTGATGTGATGTATTACTAGAGGCAGATGCGGGGTCTGCTGTAGCCTCTTTTTCTCTCTTAGTGATAAAGAAGCTTACAGAGAGGCCATCAGAGCTCCCTCACTTTGTTCACCTTTCTCTTCCTCCCAGTCCTCATCTAGTTTTTAGTTGGTTTCTTAGCTTTTTCTTGTCTCACAGCCTCCTGTCTCATGCGCTAGAGAAGCACAATGCTGTGGTAGTAAAGGCTGGTTGGAGAGCACACTCCGATCCTCTAGTCTGATTAGGATTGCCACACTGAATCAATTCAGGAACAAATGAGGGGTCTTTTTCTCATGTACATTCCTAGGCTGGAACAAATGTAATGGTTCTTTTTCCTCCGTAGATCCAAGGCTTGTCTCACATCCCCGTTTATAGTGCACTTAATTAAATGGAACTCCCCTATCTAGGGAAGCGGCTCCACAGTTGTGCCTTAGTTGCCAGCGCCGGTCCTTCTGCTTGACTTCTTCTTCCAGGAACTCTTGAATACTACTTAACTGCTTTGCCCAAATTCTTAATTATCCAGTATTGTATCTTTTATAGATTCACATGCTTGAATCTTCCCCGTCGTCATGGTGGGAGTCCCACGGTAACAGTACAATAGCAGTATAAAGCTTAAAGGTTAATCTCCCTTGAAAATCAATAGCATTTAGTAACCAGTTAACCTCATTAAAGAACATCCAAACTCCAGCCAATCACATCACAGACCCAGAGTATCCATCCCCTGCAGGGCCACCATACCTCAGATTTCTTACCGCACGTCGTGTGTTAGGAGTCTCCCTGAGCTCTGCTCAGTCACAGAGTTAATACCTTGAACTTTTCAACTTTCAGCTAGCAGTTCCTTTTCCTCAACCTTCTGTTCAACTGAGGTGCTGCTAGAAAGTGAGTTTACCTTTTTCTTTCTGTATTTTCTGCAGAATGTCTGAGTCTAAAAAAGGGCTGTTTAGGCCCTGTAGGACTTGTGGAAAGTCCAGGCTCTTCTCTGAAGATCCTCATAAGGAGTGCTTATGCTTCCTTTATCCGGTCATAAGCCTAGAGACTGTATGCACTGCCGGACTTTTTCTTCAAAAACCCTCAAAGTCCGGGAGGGAAGACTACTTCTATGGCTTCAAAAAAGAAAATCTGTTAAGGATTCCGACTCAGAGAGTGAGGAGAGGCCTCATACCTCTTCTAAGAAAAGGAAGGAAGAAGATCCTCCTTCTGTCCAGAGAGTGCCAAAAAAGTCAAGATCTCAGAGCAAGGAGTCTAATGTGGAGAAAAGGGCAAAAAAGGAGGAGCCTGGCTCTTCTCATGCCCAAAAGAGATCTGGTTCTGCACCTCCATCTGCGCCACATACTCCCTCACAGAAAATCTGCCCGTCGACGGGGCATTCTCCGCCCAGGAACGTTGAAACGAGGGCTCCGTCGACGGTTTCTTCAGCAACATATACAATGTTGACGGTCAGGACGACGACAGATGTGGCGTCGACGAAAACTGAGGTAGTGATGTCGCCGGCTTCTGTGAGGAGTTCTACGTCATCAAGAGCTTCGCCGCCGATGGTTCAGTAGGGTGCTGCGTCGTCGACGAGCATCTCCGCCCCGTCGACGGACATTTCCACACTGTCGGCGCAGTCACTGACGACGTTACTTGCTACGATCCCGTCGACGAAGAAAATGGACATGCCAGTTTCAAAAACAATTCCATCATTGTTGCAGGACTTCTCCAAGATTTCTCCACTGCCTCTTTCTCGCCTCCTGGATTTCCAAGAATCGGAGGATGAAGGTCCTTATGGTCCCGCATACAGCCCTTCTCAACTTAGAGTCAAGTGCCAAGAATCCGAGGAAGAAGAGCAACTAGATGACCTTTCTGCGTATTTGGAAGGTGAATATTCCTTCTTAGACAGAGGACGCACAAGCATGCAACGCTTGGACACTTTTCAGGAGCATTACCCCTATTATGAGCAGGAAGGGGAGGACCGTCAGCAGGAACCCTCCATTAATGTTTCCGATGTCTCTGCTCACGGACTTGCGTATGATTCTCAGTGACTACTATAAGCGTTTCCCTGATGCTAATGTAGCTCAAAAGCCAGCTTCTCTACGGGAGGATCCTGTCGTTATTCCAGATCAGGAAGCTCCACCTGCACCACCAAAACAGAAATCCTTACCTCCCCTGCAGATTCCTGCTCGAACATTAGACAGTGGTGACCAACAATTGGAGGAAGGGGAGCTACAAGTGGATTATGATGTCCATGATGAATGGATGGACTATGTGGCACACACACCGCCTTCTCCCACCCTGCCAGTGGCTGATTCTCCTCCAGCAGATATCGGCGGCTTCCATGACCTTCTAGAGAGGGCCTCAAAACGCTTTGATCTACCCATACCGGTCAAGCAAGCGGAATGCTTCTTGTATGATTTCAAGGCTGCCACACGGCGTTCTGTTAGGGCAATCCCTATTGTTGACTTCCTGTGGCAGGAAGGCCTTAGGCTGATTCCAGCTTCTGTGCCGGTAGTTATTTCAAAATTAGACAAAAAGAACTTGGCGTCTGAAGGCTCTCCTGCATGCCTCATTGGCCATCCAAAGCCTGATTCCGTAATAATGCAAGCCACTCAAACGCGATCTAAGAGCCCTGCTTCGCCATGTACCACCCTGCCAGATAAGGAAGGGCGCAGGTTAGACAATATTGGGAAGAGATTTTCCACGCTGGCGGCAACGGCCATCAGAGACTCCAATGCCATGGCCATCCTTGGGAGGTATGAAAGGCAGATGTGGTCGGACATTGCTCCTTTTCTAGAATTTATGCCTGAGGACAAGAAGAAGGAGGCGAAAGAAATACTCTCAGAGGGTGAGAGATCCTCATCGGATGTCATCGATGTGGCGCTCGACATCTCTTCTACCGCCTTTAGGCAGATGGCAGGCACTGCCGTGTTGCGCAGACAGGGTTGGCTGAAGGCAATGACATTCCGCCCAGAAGTCCAAGCTAAGGTGCTTGACATGCCGTTTGACGAAGAGAACCTTTTTGGTAGGCATGTGGATGAGGCGCTTCAAACTATTAAATCAGACACAGATACGGTGAAATCCTTAGCCAATCTGCAGCAGAAGAAGTTCTCTTCCTTTCGATGAAGGGGAAGGGGTCAATTTGCATCTCCGCCCCAGCTCCAGCAGCGCTTTCAACCTTACTATCAGTAGGGTTTCCAGCCTCAATATTCTGCGCAGTCCTTTCGTCAGACGCCCGCACCAGCTTACACGAGGGCTCCGGCACAAAGGTGCCCCGCATCTGGAGGAAAATCCCATGATACAAGCAGAAGGCAATGAGAATTTTCAGGCAGCCATCACCCCAGTCCCACTCCAATTGGCTCGAAACTACTCCAAATTCTTCGTTCAAAGGAACACCATTTCTTCCGACAGATGGGTGTTAGATGTCTTCAACCATGGTCACACCCTGGAATTTATTCAGCAACCTCCGAATTTCTGTCCAAGGAAAACTGCTCACCGTCATCTGGCACTTCTCAAAAGGGAAATAAATCTCCTTCTCGACAAACAGGCAATCGAAGTAGTGCCACGCAGTCCGCGCAACCTAGGCTTCTATTCTCACTTTTTTCTGATAAAGAAAAAGACTGGAAAATGGAGGCAGGTTATGGACCTCAGGTTGTTGAACAAGTTCATCAAAAGTCAGGATGTTGTCGCTCCAGGAGAGTTTTGTTCTCTTGGATACAGGAGATTACATGACCTCCCTGGATCTTCTGGATTCGTACTTCCATATTCCCATTCATCCAAAGCACCGTTGTTTCCTCAGGTTCCAAGTGGCAGAGTGCCACTACCAGTTCAAAGTGCTACCCTTCGGGCTAAAGTCAGCACCCAGGGTTTTCACCAAGTGTCTGGCGCCAGTGGCGGCCTATTTCCGGCGTTCCCGGCACCAGGTTTCTTCCCTACCTGGACAACTGGTTGGTCAAGGCCCCATCCTTTCAGGGCACCAGGGAGTCATCCACGAGTGCCTGTCTTTGCCTTTTTCACTCTCTGGGTCTCAATCTCAACAGAGAAAAGTCCTCTCTCCTCCCCTCCAAGTCACTGGTGTTTCTGGGAGTGATGTTAGATACCAGCCGCTCAATGGCCTTTCCCACAGAGGAAAGAATTTCACGTCTTCAAAGGATGGTTCAGTCCCTTTCCTCAAGAAGGTTCGTTTCTGTGAGGAATTACAAGTCGATGTTGGGGGATGGTGTCATCTTGCATCCCGTTGACACCTCACTGTCGATTGCGGATGAGACCTCTTCAGGAGCAACTCGACTCCCAATGGATTCAAGCTCGAGGCTCCTTCGACGACACCGTGTCAGTCACGCCAGAGATGAACAGGGCAGTGTCCTGGTGGACATTAAGAAGCAATCTCTCACAAGGCCTATCCTTCCTCCAAGTGAGACCATTGTTGATAATGACAACGGATGCTTCCATGGAAGGATGGGGAGCTCACCTCCAGGAGCTTCAGGTCCAAGGGAGGTGGTCGGACCAGGAGTCTTTATGCCACATCAACCTGTTGGAACTGAAAGCAGTCTTCCTAGGGCTCCGATCCTTTCTACCAAGGTTAAAGGGATCGTCAATTCTCGTCCACACAGACAACACAACCAACATGTTCTATCTGCAGAAACAAGGGGGGACGAGATCTCCGGCTCTCTAAAGCCTGGCGCAGCAAATTTGGAATTGACTGATTCACCACAACATATCGATACAAGTCCAGCACGTTCCAGAGGCGCTAAACGAATGGGCCAATTCACTCAGAAGAGACACCAAGCAGTGTCACGAATGGGAGTTGGATGCCGTTCAGCTGGGAAAGGTATTTCAGTGTTGGGGATTACCAACACTGGATCTGTTCGCTACATCACTCAACAAAAAATACGAATTCTACGCCAGCAGATTTCCTCAGCCAGGTTCTCTGGGGAACGCCTTCCATTTTTCCTGGGAAGGAGCGTTTGCTTACGCGTTCCCTCCGTTCCCACTAATACCAAAAGTTCTACAGAAGATGAAACGGGAGCCTTGCCTCATCATTCTCATTGCTCCGGCGTGGGCAAGGCAATACTGGTTCACAGAGTTGTTTCGCCTATCGGAGACTTCTCCAATCCGTCTTCATCCTACGGAACGTCTGCTTTCCATGGATCAAGGCCAAGTGGTTCATCCACAGATTCACTCTCTTCACTTGTCTGCCTGGCTCCTCACCAAACAGAGTTTGGTGACTTAAATATCTCTGAGGAGTGCCGTTCGATACTAGGAAGGCCCGAGCTCCCTCCACTGTCGAGTATTACTCGGCCAAATGGAAAAGATACTGTTCCTGGTGTGCAAAACACTCTTGCCATCCACTCTCTTCTCGTCCGGAGGACGTTTTGCCATATCTCTTATCTCTGGCCAAGACTGGCCTTTCACACTGTTCGATTAAAGTTCATTTGGCAGCAATTTCGAGGTATAGGAGCCGTTCAAATCAGTTGTCTTTATGGTCCAGCAGACTAGTTAAAGAATTTATGAAAGGTCTTTTTTAGAGCCTACCCACCAGTTCGACCTCCTCCGGTGCTCTGGCAATTGAACATTGTTTTGTTGCATCTCATGAAATCACCATTCGTACCAATTCACAAGTGTGATTTGAGATACCTCTCTTGGAAAGTGGCTTTTCTCTTAGCCATCACGTCTGCTAGACGTATTAGCGAAATTCAGGCTTTCACTGCAACTGAGCCTTACCTACAGTTTCAGCAGGACAGAGTGATGCTCCGCACTAATCCTTTGTTCATCCCTAAAGTACCTACCACGTTCCATCTAAATGAATCAGTGGTCCTGCCTTCATTTTTTCCTGCTCCGTCTACACCAGCGGAGAGAGCTCTCCATTCTTTGGACATCAAACGATGCTTGAAGGCTTACCTACAAAGGACAAGACCTTTTCGTAAATCTACCCAACTTCTCATCGCTTTCTCTGCCCCTAGGAAGGGTCACGCTTTGACCAGAGCACCTATTGCGAGTTGGGTTTCTTCTACTATAGTTTACTGTCATGAAAGAGCTGGACGCCTGCTAACATCTAAAGTGGCTGCCCATTTCACCAGGAAGATGGCAACGTCCTCGGCCCTGTTTGCCGGAGTGTCTCTACCCGACACCTGCAGGACGGCGACATGGACGAACGTCCATACCTTCACAAGGCACTACTGCCTGGATACCTTGCAGGAGACGGATATTGCTGTTGGTCAAGCGGCCCTACGTCGTCTGTTCGCTTAAGGTAGGCCTCATCTTATTGAGGTTTATTAAGGCTTTTATTATTATTTCTTTCCTATACCACTATTCTGAATTTGTTCTTCTTGGTGATTTGGCAAATGTTATTTTATATATGCAGAGGCTATGTTACTTGTTTGCGATTCTGGTTATAATACTACGGTCGCATTATGGGATAGTTCACCTAATTTTCCCACCTCCTTTAACTATTATGTACTGCTTACTATTCTGATTCAAGCATGTGAATCTATAAAAGATACAATACTGGAGAAAAAACAAGTTACTTACCTGTACACTGAGGTTCTCCAGTATTTATATTTTTTATAGATTCACATGCGGCCCTCCGTCCTCCCCTTCCAGGTGCACCTTCCATACCTCTATTATTTTACTAACTACACTCCTGCTCGAAATCTGAGGTATGGTGGCCCTGCAGGGATGGATACTCTGGGTCTGTGATGTGATTGGCTGGAGATTTGATGTTCTTTAGTGAGGTTAACTGTTACTAAATGCAATTGATTTTCAAGGGGGATTAACCTTTAAACTTTATACAGCTATTTTACTGTTACCATGGGACTCCCACCATGACGACGGGGAAGATTCAAGCATGTGAATCTATAAAAGATGTACTGGAGAACCACAGTGTACAGGTAGGTAACTTGTTTTTTACGCAGGGACCTTGACGGGCTATCTGGTGTGTTATAATGCATGGTCTGCAGTATGTATGTCCATCTTACCCTCCTTCACTGGAAATGTTAATTAGTTCTATCCCAAAGAATTCTATATCTCCCCGTGGCACTGTGGCGATACGACTTGACTCTCCTCATGCAATTTGTCCTTTTGAACTTTTCTTAAGACCGGCACAGCAGATACCACACCATTCATGGGTGTGGAATCTTCCATTGTAGAGAAGCATTTTGGCACAGAAAATGCCTCACTCATAGCTGGCTGTATCTAAGCCTTAAGATACGAAATATGAGACTCCTAAATAAGTTTTTATTGTAAACTGTAATATTTCAGCCCGGTCAGCAGGTGAAAATTGCTGAATTAGACAAAGGAAAGGGTCCTGTTGCTCTTCTCTCTACAGGCTTTCATAAAGGGGCCAGCGCTTTAGATACACCAGGCAATATATTGCACAACAATTCTTCTCTAACCTTGTAGCTAATTAATGTAGCCCCGGTTGTGTCCAGGTACAACACTGAGGACAGGGGTCACATTTCCAGATCGCAAATTATTTCCTAGGGAACAGAGAAATTACTTTTCAGACTTCCTGAATTAAAGGAAGCTGCTGTTCAGCAGTTGCAGATTAATATCGGGGACACACCACTGCGTGGGCAATGTTAGGATTATTATGCATGCATAGACAGCATCCATACACATATTTAGTTGGATATGTACTTCTTAATGTCCTAGTGGAATTCAGAACTTAGTTCCAAGTTCATTCTATAGAAAACTCAGTTCTCACACTCCATTGCGTTAATGCTGATAAATTATAAGCCAATGGATTTCACTGCAGAAGCCTTAATTGTTATCTCATCCACTTCTGAACAAGGATCTTGTTAGACTTCTTATACCTTCAGAGCTTTTGAAGCCAAACAGGCTTCGAAAGGAAACAGCACATCTCTGCTTCAAATTCTACAACCACATGGGACTACACCCAGAGGCAGTTTGACTTCCCTATGGGGTGCAGAATGATCTTTTTAGGAGCATGCATCCTCAGTATTGGGGAACGAGGAAGATGAATTGGGAAGAAAGAGGGGAAAAAAGATAGAATAGTTTATTCTTTTTTATGCAAGTGGGCCTTCCTCCCACAAGTACAATAAGTGTTGAAAATGGAAGTGGTGCACTTAGATGAGTGTAGGGATGCACAATTTTATATCTTCACCTCTACGGTAACATTGACAGTAGTTAAAGTTTCTCATAGTGGCATCACTGTTGATACCAATTATATTCAATCTGTACTGAAAGTGCTTATGATGTAGAGATCTTTCATCTTAGACTGCAAGGGATACATCTTTATCCTGACTTGAACAACTGACTGAAGACAAGTCTCAATCAAGAATCTGCAGCGTTTTCGTCAGAATGAAATCTGAACTGATACCTTGTCAAAATTTACTGTAGTTTTTAGGTGCACTGATGGACCACTAGTTATGCATCTCGCTTTCCCTCAAGGGTTTTAGAGCTCCTTTTGCCAGAAGTTGGGGCTTCAGCATCCCTTCAGGGGTAGATTCAGTAGAAGATATTTTGAAAAAGTTATTTTCCGACCCCTGTTAGATGAGCAGCTACCCGATTGGTCACAGTGTGGATGTGAAACTTCAGACACAGATTTTTTGAGTTCAGGAAAAATATTCTTTTTAAAAATATATATGTTCGAGGCATATGAGCTGTAGATCATATGCGTTAGCATAGATCGCCATCTGGTGTTGGGCCCGGATGTTTGCACTTTGTTTTTGTTCGAAGAAGTCTTTGTAGTCACGGGATAGGTGACTCCTCCTTTTGGTGATAGTGCGCATGGGCATCAACTCCATTCTTAGATTGTTTTTTTCCGCCATCGGGTTCGGATGTGTATTGCTGCACTCCGGTTCGGTATCGTTTTCGAACCCCTTCGACGCGCAATCCTCTACCCTCAACGGTATTGTCTTTCGATCGCGGTTTCCCATTCGACGCGCATCGTATAATTTGTGAAAACCTTCGATCTGGAAATTCGTCAGGCCTACCCGTGCCGACCACGCAAGCAGTTGATGGAACGGACTCCATTTAAACTATGTCCCGGGTGTCGTGCTAAGTTCCCACGCACCGACCTGCACCAGGTCTGCAACCTGTGCTTATCCCCGGAACACATCGAGAAGGACTGCGAAGCGTGTCGATCGTTCCGATCGAAGACTCTTTGTGACCGTCGGGCTCGACGCCACAAAATGCAACGAGACAGCGGCTCCGTACCGAACATCTTCGGTGAAGAATCAGAGGTTCCCCGTACAGATGTAGAGGCCGAGGAAGAAGAAGAACCGGTCTCCGTCTCCGAAGCCGACTCAGACATGGAGGAAGACCTGGACATCACCCCGGGTCAACGTACAGTGAGTACAAACCCCCATGTGCCCACGCAACCCAAGACAACTAAGCCTCCGGCGTCACCCTCGCCTCGACACCAACATAAAGTTTCTAAAGTCCCACTCTCCAGCCCGGCTATGAAACATAAGGATGAGCCTTCCGGCTCGGGCTCGAGCCGGCCCCCTTCCGGTACCGAAATAATACCTTCGGCACCGAAGCATAAGCCGCCTTATGTGCCACCCCCTAAACCGTCGGCACAGAAGACACCTTCGGCACGAAAGCCCTAGATCCGAAAACCGCTTTGGAGCCGAAATCGTCCATACCGAAGTCCTCGGCACCTAAAAGCTCGGAGCCAACACACTCCGCACCGAAACATTCGGAGCCGAAACATTCTGGTTCAAAACGTTCGGCGCTCAAAGACCTTCATAAAGCTTCCACTCCGAAACCCGCTCCTAAGGAGAAAGACACTCCTTCCAAAGAACTTCCATCTGAGGACACAGTTTCGGACCCAAAACAGAAGAGACTCAGTATTGATCCCAATACTGGACGCCTTCCAGCCACTATTCCAAAGAAGTGGAAGCTTGATTTCTCAGAGGACTCTCCTATTCCTCTAAAAAAGGACATGGGTACTAACCCTTCTCCTCCTTACATACCTCCTTCTCCTCCACCTAACCCAAATTTGCTAATCACACCATCAAATTCACCACCACCCACATTTTCACCTGAGCCACTGGATGATGATGATTATGGGGACAGGGATGGGGATGGGGACGAGTATCAGGACATTACACAAGACCAGGACATTCCACATGACACTGATCCATGGGAGGATTACAATAAAGAACCAGATCATAATAATGACCCTGACCTGTATCCCTCCAGACCCTCTCCACCTGATGACAATATAGGCTTTGCACAGCTTATTAACAGGGCTGCTCAATACCATGGGGTGGAGCTACACTCAGACCCTCTAGAGGAGGATTTTCTTGTGGAGACATTTACTCATTCACAAAAATCCACTAATACTTTGCCCATACTCAAGGGCATGATAAAACACGTAGTCGATGTATTTAAGGACCCAGTCAGAGCCAGAATACTGACCCCTAGAGTGGATAAAAAGTACAAGGCCGCTCCTACGGATCCTGTATATATTAGGGGACAGTTGCCCCTAGACTCTCTTGTCGTATCTAACGCCCGCAAGAGAGCTAATTCCCAAACTACAGGCGACGCCCCTCCTCCTGATAAGGAGTCTAAATTGTTAGACGCATCAGGTAAATGAGTGGCCTCACAGGCTGCTAACCATTGGCGAATCGCCAATGCTCAGGCCCTGTTAGCACGCTAAGACAGAGCTCACTATGATAAGTTAGAGAAACTCATCCAACACTTGCCTGACGAGTACAAGACAAAGGCTAGCGACCTCATTCAAGAAGGGAAGCTTATTACTAATACTTCCATAAAATGTGCGATGGATGCAGCAGACACAGCATCTCGTGCCATTAACACCAGCATACTATTACGCAGGCACGCTTGGCTTCGAATCTCTGGATTCAAGCAGGAGGTCCAATCTTCCATACTCAATCAGCCCTTTGATAAAGAGCATCTTTTTGGGCCAACAGTTGACACTACACTGGAAAAGATGAAAAAGGATACCAAAACTGCTAAGTCCATGGGGGCCTTACAATTGCCTTCCAGTAGAGGTTCCTTTCGCCGCTCCTTTTATAGAGGTGGCTCAAAAACAGTGTCATCAGAGACTCCCTCCTCCTCTTATAAAAACAACCAATCCACCTCCTCCAGAGGTTATTTTAGAGGAGGCTACAGGGGAAATAATAACAAGGGAAGAAGCAGAGGTAACTCCACCCGCATTTCCCCTGCCAATAAGCAGTGACTTCCCTCCACTACCCCCTGATCATTTATCACCTGTTGGGGGACGTCTCTCACAGTTCCTACCTGTCTGGAATTCAATCACCACAGACAAGTGGGTATTACAGATTATCCAGTATGGTTATTGCCTGGAACTTACATGCACTCCCCCAACTCTCCTTCCGAAAGAGCGTGCAATGTCACCAGAACACCTCACTCTCTTAAAACAAGAGGTTCTCTCCCTGTTACAAAAACATGTAATAGAACCAGTCCCATTACACCATCAGGGGACGGGGTGTACTCCCTATACTTTTTGATTCCAAAAGGACGGCTCTCTCAGGCCTATATTAGACCTCAGAAAGCTAAACCTCTATATTCAATCAGATCACTTCCACATGGTCACACTTCAACAGGTGCTCCCACTGCTTCAACAAGGCGACTTCCTTTCCACTCTAGATTTAAAGGACATCTACTTCCATATTCCCATTCACCCGGCTCACAGGAAATATCTCAGGTTCGTAGAGGACGGACAACACTACCAATTCAAAGTTCTCCCGTTCGGGGTAACTACAGCACCCAGGGTGTTCACCAAGTGTCTGGCAGTAGTCGCAGCACACTTGAGAAGACGACACATTCACGTCTTCCCCCTACTTGGACGATTGGCTAATAAAAGCCAAGTCATGACACAGCTGCAAACAAAACTCTCACAAAACAGTTCAGCTGCTTCACAACTTGGGATTCACTGTAAACCGCACCAAGTCTTATCTCCAACCTTCCAACACACAAATATACCTAGGAGCCACAATAGACACTTGCAAGGCTCTGGCATACCCCAACCCTCTCAGGATATGCAACATACAAACCCTGATATCACAATGTCAGCCTCAACACTCATTACCAGCACAAGTGTTCATGAAACTCATCGGAATGATGGCATCTTGCATTCTACTCGTTACGCAAGACTCCAAATGCGTCCCTTACAGGAATGCTTAGCACGTCAGTGGAACAAGGCTCAAGGTCAGTTAACCGATCTGGTGTTGGTAGATGGCCGCACCCATCGCTGTCTGCAGTGGTGTAATATACAAAACCTTTCCAGAGGGCGGCCATTCATCGACCCGGTTCCACGAATAGTGCTAACAGCAGACGCATCGCTCACTGGTTGGGGAGCTCATATTCAAAAGCATACCATTCAGGGCATTTGGACACTACAACAAAAACAACTCCACATAAACCATCTGGAGCTGCTAGCAATTTTTCTGGCATTGAAAGCTTTTCAACTACATCTAGTAGACAAGGCTGTCTTAGTCCGTACAGACAATATGACAGCAATGTACTACATACAAAAACAGGGGAGGACACACACTCTGCAGCTTTCACACCAAGCTCAAAGCGGGCACCTAACAAGTAATTACAGCCGCTGGGCTACTGTTTTTAAACCTTTGTACTTGTGTTTTCATCTCTTTTATAATTTAATTTTAAATTGCGCCGTGATCAGGCTGTGTATCACTCACCCCAGGTTGTTGCCTCGGTCCCCGGTCCGCCACGGCTTGTGCCGATTGAGCGGAGGGACGGAAGTAGGCTCTTTCAGCGCTCCCGGTGCTCCAGACCGGAAGCAGTGTTAGCGCTCTAGCCACTACACTCTTGCAGGGCTACTTAAGGCGAGTACAAGCGCGACGCGCGCAGCGGCGCACCAAAGGCAAGCCCGTCTGCGCCCGACAGCCGACAGGACCGTATGCTCCTATTACTGCTCCTTGGGCTACGCTTTGGGTGAGTGTGCAAAATGAACTTAAAACAATATTCTAGCCAAGAGCTAAAAAAAATTTAACCGCGATTACTTGGAGCAACCAGTAATCCCGGGAGATATTGATTACATATGCCGGCAGACAAACACTAGCTCAACCACGCATGTGTCCTCAACCATTTCACAAGTACCACGCAATATCCATAATACAAAATCTCCTAAGGTTTTAAAAGGAATGTATCTTAATGCTCGCTCCATACCAAAACATACGGTGGAAATATGGGACCTCTTGGATGCAGAATCACCTGATATCTGCTTCATAACAGAATCTTGGCTGCATGAATATGCTTCCCCGGATGTGGCAATCGCTTTTCCATCAAAATATGAAATAACTAGAGTTGACAGAAAGGGAAAGAGAGGAGGGGGCTTACTTATAGCTACCGGTCCCGGTACTAAGATTATCTCTTTGGATTCAATGAGCACTGAACAGATTGAATTATGTATTTTTAGAATTGATGGTACATCTCAAGGGCCATGGAGAGGAGCTCTTGTATATAGACCTCCTGGCCCGAAGAAAGATTTCACGCACATTTTGTGTGAACAGATAGCTCCACATGTACTTGCCACCGACCAATTTCTTTTGGTAGGAGATTTTAACTATCACGCTGAGACACCAACCAACTTATTACTGAAATGAACTCTTTGGGGTTAGTCCAAATGGTGAAAGGTCCAACTCACTCTGCTGGACACACTCTTGACTTGCTATTCACAAACTCCTCAGGTGTCACAGTCGAACCCTCCCTCCCACTATTATGGTCAGATCATCACCTTCTAAAATTTTCTATCCCAGCACATATAGGAAAAATCGAGCACAAAAATGAATTAATATGGCGCAGATCCTGGCGAAAGGTCACGGCCTGCTCTTTTTCAGCTTTTTTCAGGCCACTTTTAAAAGATCAGGCTGAAAACATTGACCTGACGGCAACTACATTTGAGGAAGAAATAACTCAAGCCTTAAATAAGATCGCCCCTCTCACCATGGTGAAAATCGGATCCAGAACTGCTCCATGGTTCACGGAGCAATTGAAAATAATAAAACACTCCTGTAGAGTGGCCGAACGCAATTGGAGAAGGAGTAAAAATCCTTCAGATCACAGAGAATACAAATGCATTCATCGTAACTACATGGAGAGCATTAGACAGGCAAAGAAAGTGTTCCTATTAAACCGTATCGAAGAAGCGGCAAACTCTAATAAGGAGCTCTATAAGGTCCTAAAAGAATTTACGTCCCCTCAACCAAAGACTGAGGTTGCTAATTCACAGGATTGGATAGATTCCCTCTCCAAATTCTTCGATGACAAAATAAATACAATACATAGCTCCTTTCCTCCTCAAGAAGCTCCAATCAAAAACTTGGAAACGGACTCTATCTTACAAACAGGCCCGCCTCCCGTCTTGGAGGAATTCTCCTAGTTTAATCCCGCTGAAGTGACAGAAGCCATGTTAAAATAAAATCTGGCTGACCCTGTACCACCACGCTTCCTACCAACGATTGCTTCCACCCTTCTTGAAAGCATCACCAAACTATTTAATCGTTCGTTAGCTCAAGAAACAGTTCCCAAAATATGGAAAGCCGCCAGAGTTAGACCCATCCTGAAAAAACCTACTGCAGACTCCAATCTCTTGGTCAACTATCGTCCGATTTCACTGCTGCCATACTTTGGGAAAGTACTCGAATCCTTGGTCCATAAACAACTTGTCTTCCATCTTGAGAGTAACCATCTATTGGATCCCTCACAGTCTGGTTTCAGGGCCACCCATAGCACCGAAACAGCGCTGGTAGAGGTAATAGACAACATTAGACTATCACTGGATAAAGGACAATCCTCTATTCTTATCCTACTGGACCTGTCGGCGGCTTTCGACACCATCTCCCACAGCATTCTAATACAACGGCTAGGGGAGATTGGTGTCAGAGGGAAGGCCCTGGGGTGGCTCAGGAGTTATCTAACGGACCGAGTCACCACTGTCCAGGTTGGCGACATTAGTTCCTGTAGTAGGCCAGTAACGATGGGAGTGCCACAGGGCTCCATTCTGAGCCCAACACTCTTCAATCTTTACGTGACACCTCTGGCCAGGGTGATCAGATCATACGGCTTTGACGTAATGTCATATGCCGATGACACTCAAATTCTGGTCACCCTTGGTCAGAACCCCATAGACACCAAGGCTCGTTTTAAAGACTGCATGATCCACATTAACAGGTGGATGAATGAAAACCATCTACAGCTAAATGGTGACAAAACTGAGATAGTATTCTTCGGGAATGCACAAAAGCACTGGACAAATGACTGGTGGCCTGCAACTCTTGGCCCTAGTCCAATACCCAAACAATCTGTTCGCAATCTAGGAATCCAAATCGACAGTAATCTATCGATGAAAAATCAGGTGAACCACATAATCGGCTCCTGTTTTGGTATCATGCACAACCTGCGTAAAGTTTTTAAATGGATTCCCATGGAAGCCAGAAAACCATTAGTCCAGGGATTGATTATTAATCGCATGGACTATGGAAATGCCCTACTATCGGCAATAAATGAGGATCTCTTATCCAGACTGCAGGTCCTACAGAATACTGCAGCTAGGCTGGTCCTGAATCTTCCGTCTGGCTCCCCATCTGCGCCTAACCTGAAGCAACTCCACTGGTTACCTGTCAGAAAGAGAACGCGTTTTAAGATTCTTTGCTTAGTACACAAAAACATGTACGGTAGGGGCCCCTGTTACTGGAAAAAGAAGCACAACTCGCATCAGCCAAGCAGGCCCCTCAGCTCCAGCAACAGGCACCTTCTTACCTCCATCAGAATTCGTACAACTAGAAATGGAGGAAGACCTTTTTCGTTCCTAGCCCCCACTCTCTGGAACAAATCGCCATTACACCTTCGCACTATTACTAACCATCATCGTTTTCGTAGGGAACTAAAAACATGGTCTTTTGACAACTGACCCCTGTTTCCTTTATTAGCTGTCTTTAGTTGGAGCTGCCTGCGAGCGCCATGAGACTTTCGGGTGATATGAGCGCTTTACAAATGTCCCTGATTTGAAGCATATGGAGATGGGCCATACCTCAAAAGATATATCTCCTTGCAGAACATCTCCCAGGAGTAAACAATCAGATCACAGATCTGCTCAGTCGTCAAAGACAACAGATCCACGAATGGGAACTACATCCTCAAGTACTCCTCCCATTCTTCCACATTTGGGGCTACCCAGAAATAGATCTGTTCGCCACACACCTCAACGCAAAATGCCCAAACTTCGCGTCCAGGTATCCACACCCGTTGTCCAAAGGCAATGCTCTATGGATGAATTGGTCAGGGAAATTTGCTTACGGTTTTCCGCCTCTCCCGCTAATTCCATTTCTGGTTCGGAAACTCAAACAGCATTCCCTCACAATGATCCTAGTTGCTCCCACATGGGCTCGACAACCATGGTTCACAACCCTGTTGGAACTATCAGTAGTTCCTCATCAAAAGTTACATCTCTCCCCCAAGCTTCTCATTAAGAACCATGGAGAGATGAGACATCCAGATCCCAGTCAACTCAACCTTGCGATCTGGCACCTGAAATCATAGAGTTTGGCTACCTTAATCTCCCGCGAGACTGCATGAACGTCATTAAAGAGGCCAGACGCCCTACCACAAGGGCATGCTATGCAGCAAAATGGAAACTATTTGTAATTTATTGTACTAACAATCAAATCAATCCGCTAGATGCTTCAACTCAAAACATCATTTGCTATCTGTTACACTTACAACGTGCTACCTTAGCATATACATCTATACGATTACATCTTGCCGCTATCACGGCTTACCTACAAAACACTTGTCTTTGTTTCGAGTACCCGCTATCAAAGCCTTTATGGAAAGACTCAAAAGAATCATTCCTCCTAGACTGCCACCTTCTCCCGTATGGAATCTTAATATAGTCCTTACAAGACTCATGGGCCCACCATTTGAGCCTATGCACAGATGCGAATTACAATTTCTATCTTGGAAAGTAGCCTTCCTTATAGCCATCACATCTTTTAGAAGAGTTGGTGAGCTCCAGGCATTAACCATACAAGAGCCATTTTTACAAATTCACCAAAATAAAGTGGTTCTTAGGACTAACCCAAAATTTTTACCCAAGGTTGTTTCTGCTTTTCATCTCAACCAGTCTGTTGAGTTGCCCACCTTTTTTCCTCAACCAGACTCAGTAGCAGAACGTGCTCTTCACACAGATGTAAAAAGAGCGATACTTTATTACACTGAAAGAACCAAATCTTTTAGGAAAACTAAACAACTCTTTGTTGCTTTTTCCCCACCACATAAAGGCAATCCCATTTCAAAAACCGGTATTGCACGATGGATAGTTAAATGCATCCAAATATGCTACCTTAAAGCTAAACGCACCTTAACAATTCCCCCTACAGCGCACTCTACACGCAAACTAGGGGCTTCTATGGCATTCTTAGGGAACATACCCTTAGATGACATCTGCAAGGCTGCAACACGGTCTACACCACACACATTCACAAAGCACTATTGTGTAGATGTGTTAGCAAAACAACAAGCTAGTATGGGCCAGGCAGTTTTAAGAACACTATTTCAGACCACTGCAACAGATACAGGTTAGCCACTGCTTGGGAGATAACTGCTACGTAGTCTATGCACAAGCATATGATCTACAGCTCATATGCCTCGAACGGAAAATGCTACTTACCCAGTATGCATCTGTTCTTGACATATACAGCTGTAGATTCATATGCACCCACCCGCCTCCCCGGGTGCCTCTATCTGTTGCAGTAATATCTTACTTAGATACATTCTACATGGACATCTCTTTACTACTCTTACTAACTCCATCATCACCCATTATGGCAAAACAATCTAAGGATGGAGTCGATGCCCATGCGCACTATCATCAAAAGGAGGAGTCACCTATCCCGTGACTACAAAGACTTCTTCGAACAAAAACAAAGTGCAAACATCCGGGCCCAACACCAGATGGCCATCTATGCTAACGCATATGAATCTACAGCTGTATATGCCAAGAACAGATGCATACTGGGTAAGTAGCATTTTCCTTATTGTATTTTTGCATGTATAACAAATCTACACATTTCATATAGTATCAATATTCCTAGTCAGAGAAGGGAAGTCAGTTACATTTTGTTCATTTTTGTCCACGACAGTATCCAATATAACATGATCAGGCCCCTACTCCTCCTACATAAACACTGCTTACCATGGAGGAGCCAGCATGCTAACAGGATTAACTGTAAGCATACATATTAGCATATGAGAAATAAATCAGGAGAAAAGGATACTGCAACAAATACATTCACGTTTCAATATGAACAATACAGACTCAACAGACGCCATGTGTGCGCATAATCGGCCCTTTTCCTCCCCCTGTGTCTCCCAGCGCCCTGCCTGTTACTCGATCCTGTATCAGGACTCCCTCTTGTCTAGCGACATGGATAGTGCCCATCATGCGACGTTCGGCTCCCACGCTTCTCGGCCTGCATGACACCCCTGCAGAGAAAGTGGTTGAGTAACCTGAATGTCTCACATGTTCCGCATGGCTTTTTAAACAGGGTGACGGTCTTTTCATGGGGGGGGTGGTCATCTGAGTTCGCCTTGAGCTTCTCCAGGTAGATATCCCAGCACTTTAATGGCCCCCCGTCTCCTTGTATGCAACATTCTATGCACTGCTCATTCAGCTACAGCCAATTTATACATTTCAGCCCGCGACTGGTTAACATGGCGGGGGGGGGCAACAGCCGATTTTCACACCATGGCTATGCAATGCTTTGCAAGAATCAAGGCTAGGTTTTTAAACCGCACCAGTCCCTTCTTCTTCTTAGAAATATACACTCTGTCTAGTATGCACCAGACAGGCAGCCCATCAACTCTGACACCTTCTGCGTTACTTGCAGCCATTAGGGGGATATCACCACACACGACCAAACCATGTGTATAAAGTCTGCTTCATTCGACCCAGACCTAGGACACTTACTATTCGCTCCTGGGTACATCTTCCCGATCCGTTTCAGGGTCACATATGTGTGGTGCAGGAACTGAAATTGAATAAGACGGAACAGAGCATTGCTTTTCATGTGGAACCAATTGAAGGCAACTGGTCCATACCTTGTCCGATATGTCGGCTGTCAACGCAGTCCTCCATCAGTCCCGCAGTGTCTCCAGTGGAGTGCGGCAGCAATGCAGATTATGAGTAGGTGATTGCCTTGGTGCAAAGCCCCTAGTCCGTACCGCCTCTAGTGGAACCTCAATGGGTGGCTTCTCCTGCATCACTCCTCTGAGGGCCGAGAAAGGCAGAAACTGTTACATAATCTAGTATCAGTTCTACGATTGTATGCAACCCTTCGTCGGTCATCACGTCCGCCCATGCTCGGATTCCTGGCTTCTCCCAGACCCTAGTCTGGTACGTTGCCCTCAAAACTGCACATTCCAGCATCGCCTATATTGGAAGGCTGTGGATTTCGTACCTCCACAAGCAAACTGCCTCCATGTGATTATGAAAACAACCAGACATACATTATTGAAAAAGAATAACAGCAGAAATCCGAAAAAACATAAAGATAGACTTAGTTTTGTAACAGGTTTTAATACTCATAGCCATGATATTTACAAAATTATATTAAAACATTGGCATCTTCTTACTCTAGACAGATCTCTGGTGAAATACATCTCACACAAACCTAGAGTAGTACATAGGAGAGGTAAGACACTTAGAGACATCCTTTGTTCCAGCTATCTTCCACCCAAACTACAAGGGAATACATGGTTACCAGATAAACCGAGCGGTTTTTATAGATGTACCCAGTGTAATATGTGTTCATTAGCGTGCAACAAGATTAAGGAATTCAGATACAACACCACTATCGTGTACCGAATTCAACAATTTATTAACTGCAACACTAAGTATGTAGTTTATTGCATTCGTTGTCAGTGTGGACTAGTCTATATTGGGAGCACGATACGTCCTCTGAAGGAAAGGATTCAGGAACATATGAGAGCTATACGCAACAATGACACGAGTTATCCTCTTGCAGTTCACTTTAACACCTGCCATCCTAACCTAAATCTGGCAAGTTTAAGTTTCCATGGAATTGCTCAAGTGCGGAATAATCCCAGGGGTGGGGATAGGGTACTGGCACTTAGGAGGGCAGAAACCCAATGGATTCTGCGTCTTCGTGCTGTGGAAATGGGCTTAAACATTGATAGGGAACTACATGTTTTCCTTAATGATTGAGGCACTAAATAGGCATCAGACATCTATGAGGATGCTCTTGTTTTGGCAACTGTTTATTTAAGCCTTGACTCAGAATGCTTAAAATGCCTCGTTGCAATCTAGAGAGCTGGACCTCTGAGTGCTATGTTTATATACTTTGGGATACCCTTGTTCTTTTATTAATGAACTGTCATGAGCTACTCGTAATAATAAGCACTACACTATTCTATCAACACATCAGGTTTTCATTATGTGTTTATTATGAAAAAAGTGTTAAAAAATGGCACTGTCACGTGTACAGACATTGGATTTTTCAATGTGGACTTAACGATTGATGTATATGTATTTTCACATCTGACAACTGTAATTACAATGTTCTTTCATATGTGTATGTATATGTTTGGGTTTTGTAGGAAATAATGTTTTCTTTCTGGTATGTGATTATTAAGCCTTAGTATTAAGGACAAACAGGAAAGTTTCTGATGTTTCTTACTCAATGAAATATCCACCCTTCTTCCATGTGGTGTCTGTTGTGTATCACGTCGTTTCTTTTCACTACTTTGAAACTTCGCGTTGTCTTTTTAGTTGGTGGTAGTAATATTCAGTTTATCTGTCTACCACATTTTTCTTCTTTTTTGGGCCATCTTTGCATTTATTTGCGTGTCCCCTTAGCCGGTTTCAGAAATATTCGGCTTACTATTCTAAATCTTATTTTTTGAGGAGCACCTACAATTATATTGTTTTGGAAGGTGCAGAATTTCCCTTGCATGGGTGTCTCTGTTTTTATAAACTTTTTCGGGAGAAATAGTTACTACTTCAATATGGCTGCCGTTTTTCTACTATTTGGAATTCCTTAACCCCTCTTCTATGTTTTGGTCAGGGGATCTCGACATCCCAGAATTCCTGCCGATTAGGGAGGGTTTTGTTTTTGGCGCGAATATTCCCCTTAACTAGTTAACATGGGGATGGCAATCTATATATATTATATCTCCAAGGTGGAACAGCAAGCCGACCCTACACACCAAAGATGTGTTTGTGACGCACCTCCAAACCACACAATCCCCCAAAAGAAGTCCAAAATCCTGAGCCAAATAACTCAGATAGTGTGCACTTCCACTGCCCCTGCTGCTCCCAAGGGCAATCTCCAAGACCAATGTTAAATTTTATAACCAATATGGAGTGCACCACAAATAGTCAAACAAAAAGTCTCTGTCCATCCATTTCTGGTTATAGATTGAAAACTTTATTCTTCTTTTTCCGTTAAAAAACAACAGCCAGACAGCCGACGCGTTTCGTCCAGATATATGGACTTCATCAGGGCTTTAAAATATGTTGTTTGTCAGCAAAGATAATCAGTCAGATATGAAACTCGCAAAGTAATGATACAGACTGTGTATCAGTTTGTACGAGTCAAATGCAAAAGCTTCATGAAAGGGTTTCAATGCTTTTGCATTTGACTCGTGAGGGACATCTAGTAACAACTAGTTGAACTGCAGCTCTTTGTAGAATTATTTTGATATTGGACACTATAATATTCACTGCCCACTGCTAATCTCGTCCCATAATGCTTTGCAGGGCCTTTGGTTGGGATTGTATTTTTGCCCATAACTGTGCTTGGGGTGGTCCTAGGAGGAAGGGACCACCACTGAATCGTTCACATGATATGCTTTTTGTGTTCAAGGCATCTGCTTGGTCCTCCCCCTAGGTTAGGGGGAACCCAAAATCATCACCTCTCTCATTGCTTGATATTTTCATTGTCAAAGTTCACTTTTGTGAATTTGTTATATGCTTTTTAGCATAGAAAATTGCTTTAACAAAGCATTTGTATGTGTTTAATGTACTGCTGCTACGCTACGTCAATTAGCACAGTTTATTACTCTGCTACGTGCAATTTGCGTAGTGCGTAGTAACACAAACTTTGCATGCTCCGTGAGCGTAGCAAAGTATTATGCCCAGGGTTAGTTGAGAGTAATATGTTAGTACACGATTAATATAAATTATTTCGCGTTTTGCCAGCCTTGAAGAAAAATGGAGTTGTGCCGTTTTATGGCTGTTTCTTTTCTTTTCTCCCGTATACTTCTGACTATATTTTAAGATCTTAGTCATTTAAGAATAGGGGCACTTTCACAGGATACTATGTTTTTCTTTTAAAATTAAGGTTTCCTTTTCAGCCTCATTGCTTAGTGTATTCTATTTTTCTTGCTTCTGGCTGCTTTCCCTTTTTTCTCCTAGTTGGAGGACATATGAAAGTGCATTTGTTTACGCCTATGAACATAATGTTGGAATATTATTGTTTTTATTACTCTAGTAGTTTTTTAAAATAAAATTTGTACGTACATATGCATTTTGGACCCTTATATGGTACTATTTCCTGGTTGAGAAGAAAATTAATTTTGTCTCATCCGATTAAGGATAGAGAGCATGTATATATTATGCCAAATCTACATATATTGACTCCCTTCGGGCGCCTTAAATTCTACATTGATAGGACGTGTTTATATATGCTCTATCTATATTTTCTCTCTCTCATTGACAGTGACCGAGAACAGACTACTTTCATTCTCCACTAAATACTATCGACCATTTGATTGATCGGTGACTACTGCGAAATATATGTAAGGAGCCTATTTTTACTGAATTTTAGACCATTGTACCCTTTTATAACTCAAGCACTTTTTCCTTATAATGGAAAATGAGACTTGGTTTTGTTTATACTTTTCTTATTACTTGCTCGCTTTAGGGTCCCCTTTTCGGATTAAAGATTATAATAGGGTTTTTCCGCACTTGGACAATCCATAATCACTTGGAACAACTACTTCAGACGTACAAGGTAGATATAACCTTGCATGACGCATATCAAGTGGTTGTGGGACCATCTTAGAGTGTTCTTTTATAATTTTGGAATCACTTTATTGATCTATTGCAAGCCTCTGCTCGCATGGTTTTTTGTATCTTGTCACATTTTTCTGGTGTTATTGATTTTTTGGGACACGATATCTGGGTGATAGTATGATATTTCTTTCTTCTCTTTTTGGCCTTTCCATTAAATACTAGTGTATGGTTGTTTGTGATGATTGACTCTCAAATAACTTGTTTCTAAACACCTCTATTGGCTATAAAAGGTTAAGCATATCGTTGAGAATTTGTATGAGGTATCATTAATATTTTTATTTTTTTGACTGTTCTGTATTCTCAATATCTGTACTGTTATCTGCACTGTTTACAGCCTTGAGAAAGTTACTTGTGTAACGAAACACGTGTCGGCTGTTTTCATCAGGCTGTTCCCACCATTTACAACAGGGAGGCTGTATGAACAGGACCTCCGTGGGACTATTAGTGAAAATAACATTTTTGTAAAAATGATATGTCCTTGCTTTTGAATTGCACCTTTTATATTGGGTTTTATGATTGAAATATTTAGCTGCTATTAAATGGAATTTTGCAAATAAGCTATTTTTTTAATTGTTTTCCTGTGAGTAGCCTAATTGTCGATTAATTGCAAACGCTTACACTATTTAAAATAGTGACTTATAAATTTTAAGAGTGCCGAGGTACAGTTGTTCTTGTCAAGACTAGCACGGGAGTCCTCTGGTACTTCTGTGTGGTGACATCCATGGTAGTGGGGTGTTTTGTGTTTTGTTACCTCGAGTGGCACCAATACTGATATTGGGTTATAGATAAGTTTGGATAATATATTGTTTGAGACTGATGTGCTACCATGTATACCACCACTACCCCCTTTTGCTTTTTTGTGTGTTTTTTCTGCCTCCATGTCTGTAGGGCAGCTCGTAATACGACACTGTCCAAGATCCTGGGAGTGGGGAGGAGTAGTGTCCAGGAGTCTGTGTAAGAGGGTCGTCCTCCCAATTCATTTTAGTACCCCTGAGTATTCCAGTTGTGGAGTGTGGAATAACCATTGCATTGGCTGTTGTAGCTGGGCCACCGCATAGTATAGTTCGTAATCGAGGGCACCCAGTCCGCTTTCCTCTAAAGGGGCATATAACTTGGTAAGGGCCACTTGTCCTTGACCGTTACCCCAAATCAGGTTTGTTAGTAAGCCCTGTAGTTCCCTGAAGAAGTACTTCCGTATAACCATCGGAATGGCCATGAAGAAGTACAACGGTCTGGGTAACACCAGCATTTTAGATATGGCAATCCTACCCATCGGTGACAGCGGCAAGTCGGTCCAGAAAGGGAGCGAATGATGAATGGAGGTAATTTCCTTTCCCAGATTACCCTCCATTAAGGCTTCCACCCCATGATATACTTGAAACCCCAGATACTTGAGGGTGTCAAACTGCCAGGTCAAACTTGTGTGCGTCAATGATTCTCACTGGTCGTCCGTTCGTTGTGTCAGGGGAAACAGGCAGGACGTATCCCAATTGATGCGGAATCCCGAAATACTCCCAAAGTAATCTAGTTCTGACAACTCTCGGCAGCACATCAGCATCTGCTTTTAGGTACATGAGCGTATCGGGATATGATCTGTGGATGCTCCAGTACTGTGAGGCCCAACTGCGGTGCTCAGTCTCCTAGTAAGCATACCATTGGTTCCATTGCCAGTGCAAACAGTAAAAGGGACAACGGGCAACCCTGTCTTGTCGCACTAGCTATTGGGAACGGGTCTGATATTACTTCCTTGTACGCACCCGGGCGACTGGCCTGATGTATACCAGCATAACCCATCTGAGAAAGGACGGTCCGAACCCCATTTGCCACATGACCGCCATGAGATAAGACCACCCAAGGGTATCAACGCGCGCTCTATGTCTAGGGATGCGACCCAATGAACGTATTACACCCTGGTCCATTCTGGTCCAAGTGTACTAATGTGCCAACCCCCTCTGCTAATGATTAGTCCAAATTTAGACAGGATAAGGGATGATAAGTCATCACATTCAATGGGTCGCAGCAGTGCTTTGGGAACACAACTATCACTTCCTTCCTCATGGAGGTCGGGAGGAACCCACTGGACATTGCTTTCTTGTAAACCTTCAATAACCTACATGCCAATTGGGCCCGGTAGGGAGCATAGAATTTGATTGGGATTCAGTCTGTGCTTGGTACTTTCCCATGTACTAGCTGTGCTATCGCCCCCTTTACTTCCTCTAGGGTTACCAGGATATCCAGTTTGTGCCGGTGTAGGGGGTTGATTTTGGGAGCTCTCATCCTCGCTAAATATGTGGAAACCGCATCTGCCATTACCTCCAAGGTCTCCCTGTATAGCCCCGTATAGTAGTCCTCAAATGCCTCATTGATCTCAAGCTGCAAGTTCATCTCTCGCCTGATTAGAGACGGAGAGCTGCTATGGGGCAACTCGGTGATTCTGACCTTCACATCCAAGCCAATAAACGACCTGCTTTGTCTCCCAGTTCGTGTTGTCACTGTAGGTAGGTCTTATAGTCGAAGTTACAGCCTGCAAAAAACTGCCCTATATTACTTTCGTAGGTCTGTGCGACTATCTTGGCATGTCGCATTCTTTCTCAAGCTCCCAAATGCTGTCCTCCATGGTAAGCACTTCTGCTGCTAGGCCTTTCAGCTCACAATAAACGGTTTTCAAACACAACTCCCTCAGAACCACCTTAAGCACGTCCCATTTGACCAGGGCATCAGAAGAGGAACTCTTGTTTTCCTGGAAGTATCACTCTATGGCTTTGCCTATCTGTGTGCTGAACTCCATGTCATTTCAGGCAGATGTAGGTAGTCTCCACGTAGGGATTTTCTGCTTGGGTTTACCCCACTTAAGCGATATCAGCAAGGGGTTGTGATCCGATATGGTATGCACTTAAGTATTCTGCTTGCATGCACTGCGGAACCAGGTCAGGGGAGCCAAACATCATGTCTAGTCTGGAATGTAGTGCATGTACTGCCGAGTAGTGAGTATTTTTTGTCTGCTGGCTGTAGTAGCCTCCATAGTTCCCCTACATGTTGTGTGCCCATGTGCGTAGCAGTTGAGAGACTGTACAGGATTGTGCCCCTGGCAGCAGGGCGTGGACCTATCTGCATTGAGGTCCATGTCCCCATTGAAGTGTGGGCTCCACCCCGCCAGCGCCTGCAGAATTTTGCAAGTTCCATCGCTGTGAAGTGTCTCTTGTAAACATGCGAAGTGTGCCTGACGTCTCCTCAGGTAAGCATACAAGACAAATATTCTTAATCTCATATTGGTTCTTCAATTTCTTTTTGTAAATAATTTTTATTGGATTTTCAAAACATATTATGTAATCTAACATTGATGCAAAAAAAGAAACAGTGCAGTGAACTCTACCCCCACCCACTGATCTCCTACTCTCCATGATAGGAAAAAACATAGCATACAGATGTCCAGGAGAAAGGCATATTACCGGATACATGGGAAGTCCTGTCAGTGCTTCAGTTGCCCTATCATGAGACTCACCGTTGGTCCTTGCTACTGCCCACTGAGTCCCCCCATCCATAATCATTGTTATTGTGTCCTTCCAGTTCCAGCCCCCCCCCAATCTCGCAGTTCCTTTCTCTTATTCCCCTACAGTCCACGCCTTCTCAAATTTCCTTGGGCTACCCTGATCCTCATAGACCAGCTTTTCCCGGTTCCATCACACATCCATCTCTCGTGCCCAATCTTGTACTCTTGGACTAACCGCACTACATCATCTCCGTGCGCGCTCTGTCTTTGCTAGGAGAGACTCGAAATTACCCAAGATTTTCTGATACAAGATGAGGTCTGTAGACCCCCACACCTCCAACAATGACAACTGAGCCTGGGGTACTAGAGGTTCCCCAGTTGCCATTTCCCAACAAGCTTTTACACCCTCCCAAAACAAGTGGCTCTTAGGACATTTCCACAAAGTATGTTAAAAACCCTTCTGACCACAGGCATGGAAGCACTCCTTGTTCACTGCCCTCCCTATCTTGTGTAGGAGTGTCCTTGTGTAATAAATTCTATGAAGGCCCTATGTTTTGTACCTACCCATAATGAGGTCATAGGGTCAGCCTCTTCACGCGCCCATTTTCTCCAAAAGGGACACCCATATGCTGCAAACTGTCTTAGTCGCTTCTGTGGCACTAGGATCAAGTTTACCACCGTAAAGAATTTGAAGGTAACCCTTTACTCCCATTGCGTCTCAGTCATAGCGATAGGCCAGGTCATCCAGTGCCGCAAATACCCAGTCGTTTACCGTGCTATCCTGAGCAGCTTCATAGTATTTGCTGACATCTGATAGAGATAGTCCCCCCCCATCATGCATAGACCTTTGTTGGGCTGTGGAGGGCTACTTGTGGTGGTCCATTCAACTACAGAAGTTTCCTCACACAGCCGTTAATCTTATGGAATAAGACCTTCAGTATATGGCAGGGGCTTTTTTGTAGGATGTTAGTTAATTTCGGTAGGGTGATCATTTTGAACAAAGCCACTCTACCCAATAGGGAGAGTGGAAGTGTCCTCCAGTGTGTGGTATCGGTCTCGAATCTATGCAGAAGCAGGGCTAGGTTGTTCTCCTAGTGGGCAGGTCCATCCCTGGGGACCCAGAGCATCAAGTATCGTAACCGCTCCTGCTCCACACTGAGGGGCATAGTGATTGTCTGTCGGGTCTCCCTGGGGCGCAAGAGAAACAGGATTGATTTCTCCCAGTTGATACCCAACCCTCAGCACTTTCAATAGATCCTGAATATTTCCCCCACACACTTAATAGTGACCGCTCTGGTTCTGATAAGTAAAAAAAAGATGTTGTCAACATACAGCAATATCCTTTCCTTCCACATATCTCCCTAGTGTAAGCCCCAGACCTGTGCGTCCACCCGGGTCCACTCAGCCAATGCCTCTTTTGCCAGGCCAAAAAGCATAGGTGACAAAGGGCAGGCCGGTCTGGTCGCCCGGCTTATTAGGAATTCTTGAGATAGAACACCAGTTACTTTAACTCAAGCACTCTGCGTCTTTTAGAGGAGACCGACTCCCCGTCTGAATTTGGGCCCCATACCCATCTTCTCCAAAATGGCGAATTAGAAAGGCCATTCCACTGAGTCGAACACTTTATTCGCATCCAGCTATACCAATGCCAGTAGAAGCCTCACAGCGTTGGCTGTTGCCATATTATTGTTGTAAGCGTTAAAGATTAAGGGCCATATGTATGAACACATTTTCCCATAGACACAGGATGGGAAAAAACCTTTGATACATATGGCCCAAAGTCTAGTTGATCGGTGTGGCAGGAAGCCATTCTGGTCTGGGTGGACCAGGTCTAGTATCGCCTTCCTCAAACAGTTTGCTAGGACCTTAGACAGTACATTTGCATCTGCATTAAGTATTGATATCGGGCGGTAGGAGTCCCATCCGTCGAACGGTTTCCAGGGTTTCGGGATCAGCTCTATAGTCGCCAGGTTAGCATCCCGTTAGAGCTCACCCCATCGATGCACTTCCTCGAACAGCCTCGCCTCACTATATTAGCTACTTTCTTAAGGATTTCCGCTGGTAGCCCATTAGGGCCCTGTGCCTTCCCGGGTTGTAGTTGAGTCGGCGCCACTTGCACTTTCCCAACAGTCAAATCTTCCTCCAGGTCACTCATATGTTGCTTATCTAGCCTCCAACAAGGGCAATACTGAACAAAACTAGGCATATCTTCTGCCTCCAGTCAAAGTTTACTTCCATAAAAATCTCTCAAATACCCTGCCATTGTCTCCGTTATGTTCTCGGAGCTGGTTACTAAGGAGGCATCTGGATCTTGAACAGTCGGTATGTGGTGCCTATCTTGGTCTCATTTACGGAGCCATACCAACATTTTCCCTGCCTTGTCTCCCACTTTGTATATTCCCTTAGCCTGCATTAAATAATTTAATTTAACGGCATCAGTTGACACCAATCTGTATTCCTCCACCTTGTCAAAGAGACGAGCCTTCCCTCTAGCTTTGTATACCGCATCTGTGAACCTATGGATAGACCCTCTTGGGGTGAAGAAGTTGCCAGTACTGGAGTAGGTGTCAAGTATGCTCAAGTAGAAGGAATAGCACCAACGCTGTCCGCGGCTTTACCTCCAGATGTCCCTCATTCCAGCGAATTGGAGGAATTGATCCAGTTTTCCCGGGCCTTTCCTATGCATCCTTCTGACTTCGGCTCTGACTAGCTAATCATCCATCACCATATTAAAATCACCCCGACTACTGCGGTAGCCTGCAGTAGTTCAGTGAGTAATTTGCCTAAGTTCGTCAGTTCCCTTTTTATCTTATCTCCTAGGCCATTCAAATTCCAACTCAACAGTTAAAGCATACGGTGAGTCATATCGTATATGCTCTTGTCCCCTCCCCACTTCGTGCTGACCTGTCACAGTGTAAATAACCCCCCAGAAAAGGTGAAGTATCCAAACCTTTAAACAATGAACGATATCCCAGCTAACCCCCCCCCCCTCTCTACTTTACCATGTTGCGATCCTAGAACCAGCCGCTGTCCCAACTCACAGTATGTCCGTCGGCCATATAACTTGTCTAGAAAAAAACGCAACCATCTGGACTCTGTAAGCATAGGTTATCTATGGTAGGAAGGGCATGGCCTGTGGCAGTACAATGGACCCCCAGCGATCACATGGCAGGCCCTTGTAGACGCCAAAGCATCCCATTAGTTAAACGTACACTGTTCAAATAGAAAATGACGACCCCCTCATTATCTACGGAATCTACCCCCCGCCCCCCTTGCCCAAGCCACCCATCTGTTTTCGGACACCTACCATGGTGCCTGCTGGAGGTCAGCCACCACCTTCACCCTCTCGGTTTCAGTCTACATTTTTGTCGGTGTGGCACGCGATATGTTCCTCCTTCGCTGCCGCCGTTGCTACTCCTGCCAAGATTGGGCCTGTGTACTCGCCCCTGTCCTTCGGATGTTGGTACCCCTTCTGTTCAAGCCAGGCACAGACCTCTGCTGAATGACTGATTCTTCTCTATAATCCTCAGTTTTCCTGGGAACAGTAAGTGGTAATGGATATCCAGGCTTCTCAAATGTTGTTTGACCCTTAAATAGTATTCCCTCTGCCTTTAAACTAGAGCCATGTAGTCCAGTTAGATGTTAACCGGTTGTCCCTCTATCATCCACGGGCCGTGCGTACTTACTATTTGGAATATAGCATCTCTATCCCTGAAGTTAAACAATCTGGTTATGATCACCCTTGGAGGCCACCTGGTGGTGGTGGTCTGCCTGGCACCCTGTAGGCGCGTTCCACACTAAACCAGTTTGTTGTTTTTCCCCCCATCACTGCCAATACTAGCAACTCCTCCAGGAAAAGATCCACACTCTGGCCCTCCACCCGTTCCAGAACTCCCACTAGATGATCATTATTTCGGCTGGGGCAACTCTCTTTGTCTTCCACCCTCTCTTGTAGGTGTGCCAATTCATGCGCGAGCGTCTGTATTTGAGTAGCATGTTTTGCCACAGTTGAACGGGTGAGGGCCAATGTGGAGTCTCTGCTACCCGATCAACCAATTGCTGTGGTCCGTCTGGAGAAGGTTTACCTCTTCAGTGACTGCATCAATTTTGAACTCCAGGGCGGTCTTTGTATCCTTTATAGCTGCAAAAATATTAGAAGTGTGGACCTCCAAATCTCAATCGGTCGTATTCGTCAACGGGACTTGGCCAGCACCCAGCTGATGCGGTGGATCTTGGTGTGGGACCTTGAGCACCTTCGAGCGTACCATGATCACCCCCCCTTGTTGCTCCGTCTGTGATCTGTTGACCTCACAAGATACCTCTCTGCAATGTTGAGTGGGGCCACCATTGATGGGTCTCGCCACCGACCAGTGCAGTAGTGTGCAGGACTAGGCTGGCATTGTCTCCGTTCACAACACTGGTAGGGCAACTTCTGACAAGACCCCGGCGCAAACACCCCCTACTGGTTCCCAACAGCGGTCATGCTTCAGACAGACATAGAGGTATCCACCATAGGACATCATTCAACCCTGTCATCATACCCGGCCCTGGACTACTCCAGTACTTTGGCATCGCCAGCGTTCCTAAGATGTATGGCTGTAAGTTATAGCAACCCCCCCAAGCCATGCTGCTCCGGTTGGTACCCAGAGAGAATCGAAGGGGCTGCCATTGACAGGAGCCAGCAGTCGGTCAAAGATGGAACGTGCCTTCTTCTGCAGTTGGACATGGACAATCATCGCCTTAGGGAAACCTCTATTTGTCTCTCGGCACTCCACCTGTTCACTGTCCCTTATGCTGTGGCTCCCAGTGCTCGTTTTTTCCCCACAGAGGCCCCCAATTCGTCCTGGGGATGGGGTGTGGTGGGAGCTCTCAACTGCGGCCTGTCTTTGTTCTTGGGCATGGCCGCGGTTCCACTCCGGTTGGCGTCCGACGGATTCCGGCTCTTGCCGATTCAGCATCACAGGTGGGGGCTCCTGGGGTCTCCTCTGCCTCAGGGACCCTCTTGCGACCTGGTGGGGGCTGGAGGAGGTCACAGGATTACTGCTGCAAAGGCCATGGGTCCTGGAGCCGAGCTAGAGAGCAGCCGACTCTATGCGTGCCCAGGCCACGCTCTCCTGTTCGTCTATTTCTTCAGATTAATGTTTTGGAGATCCTAATGCTCAACCCTGCTGTTTTTTTTTTTTTTAGATGGAACAAATCTTTTTTAATCACTTTGCCATTTTACAACCCTGTTGTAAAACCTTTCTCTCAAGAAAATCATTATTTTACTGCGTTGTGTCTCGAGAGTAAAGAGAAGCAGATACTCGTAGCATGCTCTATCATTCTCCCACAATTTTTAGGTCGAACCTGGGCAGCGCATGTGCTGCTCTGCGGCATGCTGTATTGGAGTATGGAGTAGAAGCCCTGTCCACTCTCCGCCCATATTTGTCATTGGCTTGTGTCATTGCCCTTCGTAAATGCTGGCTTTGATTCGGAAATAGGCTTGTTAGTCCCTCCTTAGTACCGCCTTGCCTTCATTTGTAACCTCTTATGAGGACTGGCCCTTTTACTTCAGCTGTTACACAGTATGTCTTTTTAGGTCTCGCCTAGCGTCGCAGCGCATGCGCTGCTCGCTCTGCGAGATCTATTGTTGTCGGGTTGCTTTCGGAAGTGGGGTGGAAGCTCCGCCTCTGCTTTTCATTGGCGCGCGTCATACTTTGTTAAACGCTCGCATTTCATTTGGAGTGAGGCTTTTTGGTTCCCTCCCTGTCTCCTTTCCTGCTCGCCCACCCGGACTGGATATTTTGCTCGCGCACGGCGTCTGTTTTGCTCGCGCACGGTGTCTCTTCCGCCTTGTTTTAGTTTCTCCTAGGTCGTGCTTCGCTTACATTGAGCGGACACGCCCACTTTCACTTTTGGCACAGAAGGGACAATGGCTGCCGTTTGTTTACACTTCACTGTTAAATTGTCAACCTCGTTGCAATTGCTTGATTTATTGTTCCAGTGCTTCTGTGACTGTAGGGCTTCCTGACATACGAGTTTAACCAGGAGGGTCTGACGAGATAAACGTGATGCGCATAAGCGTTTTCGGGATAACTCTCCAGACGCTTCTCAATTGAAAGTTTCCTGGGTCTGAGGGTCAAAGCCAGGGAGCTAACCGACTGGGAGGGGAGAGGCACGGGCTGCGCCATACGAGTCACTTTCGTCCACGCGCATCATAAGAATAGTACAGCTGTGGTATCGGGCCGACTCAACCTCATGGACAGGACCGCAGTGGTTGCTAGATCCCAGAGCTCAGCACGATACAGCTCTCCTGCTTGAAGTTTCATGCCCGGGCGGCGCTTGTTTGCTGCGGGAGTCGTTGTGGCCACGAGGCGGCACAGGGCCCGTACCAAATTGCAGCTGCTCACCTCTCAAAGTAAGTCAGTGAAGTGAGGTCTCTACTCCCTGTAGCAGCTATCCAGCACCACTGAGGCACTAACTTGGGAAAAACTGGACTAATGCCTGTCTTGCGGCTGGTCGACTTGCAACTGCCCTGTGCCCCGAGAGAGAGCCCCTTCCGGTGCCTCTGCCTTGCTATGGACGCCAGCAGCACTGAATTGAGACAACACGGAGAGCAGCTCTGGAGCCATTCTGGCACCTTCAGCGTTTCCCACTCACTGGTAAGGTTGCTAAATAATGCCCATTTGTTCATGCTTGACAAAATTATAAAAAAATTGTCTTCATAAAGTTTATACATTTTACAATGGACTTTGTCTTTATTTTACTTTAATTATGAGACCATTATCTTTAACTTCGCAGCTTCAGAACACTGCAAAGTGTTCTTCTTATTTTTACTGTTTAAAGTATGTATGCACTGGTGAGGGGAAAAATCTCGGCTTTCAGTGCGTCTCACAATTTTTGTACGAGCCAGGACAATAAAATACTGATCCTGATAATGCCAGTAAAAACAACAGACTGGTGGTAACCCTATAGGTAAGTGACTGGTACAGTAGGACCTACCTGGGATCTGCTGCAGTATCAGTGAGCAATAGTGAAGGCAATAATCCAAATAGGCCAATCCAACCCTGGTCAGGCTCAGGTTCTTCTTAATGGCAGGAGGGTGAATGTGCACATTGAGCAGCATTTGCTGCTGCTTGTGGGCCAGTCCAGGCCTGATTGGAGCTTCTTATTATTGTGGTGGGGAGAAGGCTTTATATGACATATTTGTCAGTGGGTGACTCTGAGTGCCACTTAACTGCAAGTGTGGTAATGTGGCCCATCAGCTTTTCTTTTAAAGTTTAATGGCGAGCGCAGCGCCCGCTTCGGGAACACCATGCTCTCTGTGAAATAATAGGTTTTACTTTTTCAAAACTTTCACCTATTGGTATTCTAAATGGCAATGCCTCTTATTATTATTATAAAAGGCATTGCCATTTACAATGCCATTAGCTCAAAATCACGCAATTGCGAGACCTATTGCATTGCAAATGCTTGTTTTTCTGGTCAGTATCTACCTCGTCTTTTAGCCTCTGACCCCCTCACACCCCCATCTGTACTTCCTCTCGGAAAGCTTCAGTGGTGCTCTCATTCTGAAGCAGCTGTGTGGCTCTTCTAACTCCTGTAGTCCAGGGTCCAGTCTTCCTGCTCCCATATACAGCCTCAGTGTGATATTGCTAAAAATAATGCCTAGAATCCCCCACATGAAACCTCATTTCTATCATTGCACCATCATACAAGCAGCATCTTGCGCATCTTCCCCTCGCTGGAGCCATGCGGGATGAAAGGCTGAATGCTCATTTTCTGATTAGAGTGCAGGTGCGCCCACTGGGGACGGGATGGAAGCCTTTTCACTTTATCTGGAAGTGAGAGGAACAAAGAGGCTAATTGCCTCTTCTGCGCTGCCTCATTCTTCGATTAGCACTTAATACGCCTTGCGCAAGAGCAGCAATTGGCTCCTGCAGAAAAGGCCTCAAAGTTATCACAAGCTGCCATATTGCGCTCTCACAAGCACAATAGTCATTGACTCGACTGTTCTGCGCTGCTCCGTACTCGCTGCACCTGAGGCTAAAGACTATATGCCCTTTGTAAGGAAAATTATTTTTGCAAGTATTTAGACGGGTTTCCCTGGTGTCACATTACCATATTTTGTTTGTGAAGTAGTGTGAAATGTTTCTTGTCAACTGTTTGATTAAGGAGATTTTAATAACAAGAATGCAAGCAGCACAGGTAACAACAGTACAGGTTCAATACATCTAGCGTGTCACTACAGTTCCATTTAAAGTTATGTCATGTGTTATGTTACTGATTATTTGTATAGGTCTGCGCTCGCTTATTGTTTGGCCTCTAGGTATTTATAAAATTTAACAAACTAAGGAGTGCCATGAATGTCACAAATGCTTTTTATGATTTAAAAGCAGGTTTTGGGCCTCAGGGATTAAAGCAGTGGATTTTGCTTCACTAACAATACTTCTGGGTGTTGATAAATGTGTACTGTCTCCGTGTGAGTAATTATTTTCCTTCGTTGTCACGTCCATAAAGGTTGTTAGCTGTTTGCCCCAATGTCCAACCGATCAGATCTACTTCAGCTGTGATGAAACAGTATGCGAAGGACCCCTGTCCTTTCTTTGAGGGGAGGAGGGTGGTTCCAATACCTTAGACGACTTGGAAGGGCTCCTATGAAGAGTCTAGGTTCAATTCATCTGGCCATTCGAGAGGATTTGCTACGATCAGAAAGGTCTCTCACTCTTAGGAATTCTGGTTTGCGTTTTCGGTCCATCGAGGCATAGGTAGTCATCTGTCTTTCAGGCCACTTGAAATGATCTTGCAGTGTTCCCTTCCTTTTTATTGGTGCATTTTTGTAGACACTGTCCGTTAGAAATGCTGTATTCAGTCTATGGCTGCATGGAGAAATACTTATAAGGTCCCAAAGGTGAGACCGATTGTATTGCAAATGCTTGTTTAGTCTGTAAGCACTATTTTCTTTCATGAGTTTCTCCTATTGCAGGCACGACATGCTTTCTTGCAACATTCAGCGTGCCATGAGTGCTTTCACTTTCCGAGCAGCCCGGGACAATGGCGGCCGCTTCTTTGAATAGGTCTCGCATTTACAAGTTTG
Organism: Calotriton arnoldi; assembly: GCA_963921515.1. Classification (NCBI taxonomy): domain Eukaryota; kingdom Metazoa; phylum Chordata; class Amphibia; order Caudata; family Salamandridae; genus Calotriton; species Calotriton arnoldi. Next base: position 749,700 of record CAWUFW010002358.1, read on the forward strand.
AGCTTTTGGCATTGTAAATGACAGTGCCTTTTATTTATGTGTTAATTAGCAAAACTGATAAATAAAAGGCATTGTCATTTACAATGCCAATAGCTTAAACTCTCGCAAATGCAAGACCTATTACATTGCAAATGCTTGTTGAACAAAGTAATTTTGACAGTTTAACAGACCTCTGCTTTTCCTCTCAAAGATTTCTTTGCTAGACAAGCCCCATTTCACTGTGTTGCGACTCATGAGTCTGCCTGGTTTCTGGGGGGAGCTCCCTGATTAGATTAGGTGGGAAGCTGCTGCATCTATTCTGTCTCATTCCCCCATACACTGAACACCTCGGAAATAAAAGAGGCCCAGGGATCCTAAAAGCCTCATGCTGTCGATATGGGGCTTTTATTTTGCCAGATTGGTTTTTTGGATCGCCTGCTTCTCACATATGTTTTCTGATGCTTCCTCTGGTTTCAGATCTGTTACTAGAGGGAGAAGTGCGGAGGAAGGATGGACGGAGGCGGGGGACAGTTTCTTTTTTCCTTTTTTCCCATAACCAGACTTTGGAGCCTAGCTTCTTAAGCACTAGTTGGTTAAAACCTGGGTACCCCTGATAATGTTGCTATCATGCAAGCTTCTGGAAAAGATTCCACAAGAAGCAGTACAAAAGCATGGCTCGGATTTTGCTGCTAAGTTCTTGAGATCTCAAACTCCATTGAAGGTATTTCTAAAAGATGAATTTTCTTTCATTACTCTTTTGGCTTACACTGGGACCAGAATTGATTTTTATAAACACATCCTTTCAGCCATGGCGGTTCATCTCAATAGGCCGGGTGGTAACTTTGCACAGAAGAGTGAAGCAGCAAAAAGTAGCGAAAAGGCATTTTGATGTCTTGCTCAATTTACTCGAACAAGCTCGATAGCGGGACCTTAATGTTGTTCTAGGTACTATGACAGATCGCTTTTTTCATCCTAGGGCTGCTTTTGACAAGTTTGTTAATTTTGGAGATGGTCTTTGTAGTGCCGACCACCTCTGCCTGAGAAATTGGCAAGCTTAAGGCATTGGACTGAATACGTTTGTCTTTTATTCCAAAGCATTGATGAAAGTTTATAGATATAGAATAGATTTTCTTGTATTTCAACATAGACCCATTGGTTCCTCGGTAAGGAAACATTGTACACTCTTTGTTCCCAGAGCATAATTTTATCGAGTCTCTGATCATGACATGGCTGAGGTCCCTCGGCCCAAAAACAACTGTTGCCCCAGAAACCGACTCCCACATTTTTAAATGCTATACTTGGGTCACTTTTGCCCGTTTTTGTAAAAATTACTATCTGATGTATCTTTGCAATGTTATATAGGACAAAGCTTCTTTCAAACCTTATGCCACGTTTGGCCTCAAAAATGTCTACCCAGCGTTTTGTTACATAGCCCTGTCACTTATACTATCTAGTCCAGTCGACATTTTTGCTGTGAAATCGGATTCCAAAGTAGTTGGTATGGAGGGAGAGCATGACCATGGGGTAAGGAAAAATGATTCCCGTACTCTTAGGTTCGCTCTCTTCTGCACAATACTCCTCTCAGGGTATATGCAGTGCTCCAACCTGAAGGGGAACGAGTAGGGACCAAGGAGACCTATTTCAACAGACTTTTTTCTCAGGTTTTACTGCTACGCTGGTTCACTATCTCTTAGTGATAGGTTGTGGATAGCGTGCATTGTGTGCACAGGACTGCATGCGGGTGTGCTTTCTCTCTGGTTTGTGCATTATGCAAATAGTGAGAGTGTTTATGACCTTAGAGCTGTGTGTGATGCATGTTTCACTGCGTACATTCCAGATTTCTGTACATGTGTTATATATGTTTGCCCCTCCTCCATTTCAGAGCTGTAAATTGAGAAGTCTGATTTGTCAAACACCATGAATTGGGCCCTCGGTTATATTAGAAGAATGCTGTTGTCATGTCATAGATTTGATTTATCTGCCACAATAATAGGACTTAACAAACATCATAGTGCTGAACATACTAGTATCTGTCCCTTTACATTATTGCCCATGGTCTTCTAATATAAAATAAAGTTGTGTTGATAAAGTTTGAGCACCCACAAGGGCTATATCATGAGTCCTAGGGCTGTATGGAAAATGCCCTGTACTACACAGGACGTATGTCACCATATAGCATGCAAGTGCATTGGAAGTCACTACATCATGGCTCCTACGCTGGTAGTACCATTACATCCCAAATTTTATGGTAATTTAAAAAATGTTATGCAGTATTTAACCCCTCATAACGTACATTTTTTTAATCAAAAGAAAAAACCGACGTATAGTTTCCTGCATGCCTGAGCCCAGCCTGCATTTATGAAATTGCTAGCCAAGTCATGGGTTTGTCATATGGCCATTTTCTCTAACGCCATAGTGAGGTACGGTAGGTTTGAAATCAGATGAAGGCTACCTTGGGCATCTGTGTTTGAGGAATCCCTCTAGGCCCAGCGTTACATAACCTGGGGTGAGACTAACAGTATAGCAGTTTGAGGCACAGACATTATGCTGAAAGATTACAACTGTTATGCGAAGGTTGTCTGTAGGAGTTACATAATTTCCCTGGCCTTTTCTTCCTAGCTAAATGAAGACCCTTTTACGTAATCTCTTCTGCCTTGAACAGCCAGCCCTCTTCATTTACAAGTGCATTGCCACTTCCTTCCTAGGTCTGTGGTCCCCCCTCCCTCTCCAGGGTCCATTACCTGCTCCTCCACCCTTCTCCCCCGACGGTCCTTGACAACGCCATCTTCGCCTGTGCTGCTAGAGCACGGTCTCACCCACGGTGGAAGGGGCGAAGAACTGCTGCTTCCCTAGCTGCATTACCTGGTGTCTGTCTCCCCGAATATTGATGTGGATGGTCTGCTCCCTCCAACCACAGGCCATGTATCATCTCTTCCTCCTCCGCAAAGACACGCTCTTCTTAACCCTCCCTATCTGCATGGCCTGCTGCTTTTACAACCCTCTCCCCACCTCTGCATAGCTTGACCATAGGCCTGGCTAGCTTGATCTCTCCGAGCTGTCTCTCCCTGTACGAAGCGGTCCCGCCGCTGTATTGATTCCAAACCATGTTGCTTCTCCTGCCCACCTCTTCTTTGGGCACATGATTTCTCCCTACACTGGCACGTGTATTCTTTCACACTTTCCCCCTTTCCCCCCCTATTTCTCTGTCTTCTTACACGTTCCCATCTCCGCTGTCCCTTCTGTCTCCTCCTAATAAAACGTTCAGCTAATTCTCTTCACCCTTAATCATTTCATGCCCCCTTTCTCCTTCCATCTTACTTCTTTCCTGCTGAGCCCCTCCGACTTAACCCTTTACTTACCTTGCAATCGTCTTTTTGTTCTACTTTTCTTGTTCGCTTGTTTTTTATCCATTTTCCCATTCCCTGCTTTCCCTTCCCTGTTTCTCTTTGTTTTGAAGTTAAATCATTTTCGGTCATCTTTCCTTAAATCTCCGATTCCTTGTTTCCTTTCTCTCTGGCTGGACCGACTTTTCCCTCTAGGTCCCCCGTTCTCTCCGCCAGCACATCTCCACTCTCCTACTCTTCTCTTGCTTGCCCTCCATTTTGGTCTCGAACTTTATCCAGAACCTTTCCCATCTCTACCCGGTCGAAATCTCTTCCTCCTCTTCTCTCCTTCTGTAAGGGCCTCTCTCCGATGCCTTTCTCTTCTCTCTGTCTCGCCGCTTGCCTGCCACCCTTGTCTCTTCCATTCTCGCCTGCGTCTCACTCTCTCGCTCTCTTTCTCTCTCACACGTAGACTCTCCCTCGCTGCCTCTGACTGAGGCGGCCTCCCTCCGTCCCTCGCCCAGTGGTCACGAGGGAGCTGTCTATTGGCTGCCTGTGTTTGCATGAACAATCCTTATTCCCCGAGCATGCTCCGTCTATTTATAGCGGGCTCCTCCCCCGGTTCTATTTCAGTCTTGCTGGGCCTTGCAGGCTGGTTGTTTGGCAGTAGCAGGGAGAGCCCTGGATGCCGGGCTCTACGTGCTTGTCTGGCGGTGAAGCCCCTGTTCGGTGGGGGCCCTCGCAGTGCCGCTTGAGGATGGCTCTCTGATTTCCGCCCCCCCCCCTCCATCATGCCACACACACATCCCAGGCCTTCGCCAGTGGGAGGGACGATGCCCATCTAGATCCACCCACGGTGTCGCAGGATCTTGCCGTGGAAGCGACTTGGTGTCTGTCTGCATACAGCTGGACTACTCACCAGAGAAGCTCAGTCATGTCCCACCTTGCTCGCATGCGCCCTGGACATTCCTTGCCTGCCAGCCTTGCCAGATGTTGGGGACCACGGTGTTCTTCCTGAAATCGCTTCCTTTCGTTCCTAGTCCAGAAGTTCTAGTTTTGATTGGTTCTCCTCTCAGTCCATAGCACTGGGTGCCCATTGTGTGTGTTCTCCGTTTGAAGAGATTGTGGTTTTACCTGGACCGGGGCCTTCCCAACCTTGGTGGTACTTCTTGCTGGCCCAAGGGCTACCTTGCCTGCTAGGCCCTTCTCAATGGTTTACCTGAGAAGCACTGAAGCTTTGGGGTGCTGGGTCTGAGTACTTGGATGTGAAGTGAGGCTGGCTGGGCAGAAAAGGTGAACAGGCCTTCTGCCCACTCTTTGGTAGTGATTGGGAACTCGATTGGCATGCTGTTAATGCCCAAGGCTACGGGGCTGGCCGAAATGCTTCAGACTATTTACGAGAGTGAATCCTATTTCTCCTCAGATGGGATGTCGGGACGGGAGCAGCCTCTGGAACTCTTATCACGGTCTCAGGTCCACGCCCTGCCGGTGCCAGGTAAGAAAGCATTCTTTGCCATACTTTGGTATATGGTTGTTATTGCTCACAGTTAGTAATCGCTTGATCGCGTCTGAAGCAGTGGGCATTGTCTATCTTTTTGTGAGGTGTTCTCGTGCGTATGTTACTTGCCTACTCATCACTTACTTTGCCTAGTGCTACAATAATACACAGCTTTGATATTGCAACTCAGTCCTGCTCCTGCACCTCCCTTGCTATTTCAGGAGTAGCATCTAAAAATGCTATTCTAATGACCTAGATTTCTGGTGTTCCTTTTCCTGTCCTGCAGTTCCAGTACTGACACCAACCATAACTCTGTCAGTGCACCTTAAGTTAGACCACTAATTCCCCACTCCTTGAACTTTGAGTCCCCGGCTCTGCTGGTGCATCTAAGTATGATATCCAAGCTCCTTATGTTTCTCTCCTTTTCTCTCTCACAACCCACATTTTCTTACCCACTGCTCTGTTCTGCTGGTGCTGGAACTCTGCCAGTTGATCACAGTCCAAATCTTCGCCCCCCCCCCCCCCCATCCCATGTATTAGAGGGGCTCTACTCATCTTCTGGTAGAAGTGAGTCCTCCAAGGGATCTGCCAGCGGAGCATCAGGGACAGGATTGAGTCAATTGTAAGACTTATTCCTGCCCAGAAGCTCCCTTGCCTTCCACTCTAGAACACTGTCCTGCCCAGATCTCCCTTGTCTTCCACTCTAGGACACAGTCCTGCCCAGAAGCTCCCTTGCCTTCCACTCTAGGACACAGTCCTGGCCAGAAGCTCCCTTGCCTTCCACTCTAGGACACAGTTCTGCCCAGAAGCTCCCTTGCCTTTTTTACTCTGGGACACCGTCCTGCCCAGAAGCTCTTCCACTCTAGGACACAGTCCTGCCCAGAAGCTCCCTTGCCTTCCATTCTAGGACACAGCCCTGCCCAGAAGCTCTCTTGCCTTCCACTCTAGGACACAGTCCTGCCCAGAAGCTCTCTTGCCTTCCACTCTAGGACACAGTCCTGCCCAGAAGCTCCCTTGCCTTCCACTTTAGGACACAGTCCTGCCCAGAAGCTCCCTTGCCTTCCACTCTAGGACACAGTCTTGCCCAGAAGCTCCCTTGCCTTCCTCTCTAGGACACAGTCCTGCCCAGAAGCTCCCTTGCCTTCCACTTTAGGACACAGTCCTGCCCAGAAGCTCCCTTGCCTTCCACTCTAGAACACAGTCCTGCCCAGAAGCTCCCTTGCCTTCCACTCTAGGACACAGTCTTGGTCAGAAACTCCCTTCCCTTCCACTGTAGGACACAGTCCTGCCCAGAAGCTCCCTTGCCTTCCACTCTAGGACACAGTCTTGGTCAGAAGCTCCCTTGCCTTCCACTCTAGGACACAGTCCTGGTCAGAAGCTCCCTTGCCTTCCACTCTAGGACACAGTCCTGCCCAGAAGCTCCCTTGCATTCCATTGTAGGACACAGTCCTGCCCAGAAGCTCCCTTGCATTCCATTGTAGGAGCCAGTATACAGCAGTACTTAAGTCATATTCATGACCTGCAAAGTTCCTGGCTGTTCCATTACTGATGCCCTTAGCCCACAGAGCAGGCCATGCCTAGGTTTACTGGCAGCTGCTGCCACTTCAGTGTTGTCACAATATTTTCAGTACTGCTCTGCATTGCTCTTTTGCGCTTATAGTTCATTGAAATATTGGTAGTGAAGTATTTTCGAAAGTGGGCTTCGATCACAAGCTGTGACTACTGTTAGTAAAGTATTTTGCAAGGTAGCAGGCCCTGCCATTCTTGTCAGACAGTTGCATCTAGCCGGAGTCTCCGTGTGAATCTGCAGATTTCACAGGTCACCTTTATTGGGGCACTTTTCATGTGCAAGTTCGAAGGTCGGCCTCGATGTGGTTAGTATTCAGTGAATGAACTGGCTGTGGTATGTATTTATACATGAATCTGTGTATTGGAATTCATATAGTGCAAACCTAGCTGGGTAGTGACGGAGTACTGCATTCATGTATATCACTTTAGATGGATACATTTGTTACACTATTTACAAATTATTACATTTGAAACATATTTACAGTTTTAAACAGAGGGAGATTTAGGACTCATTACATCAGGAGCCATGGTAACTGTTGTTACCGCACTTTTTTCAATTATGAGTTTTGCGACAAATATCGGCAGGTTAAACCTACTGATCTTTATAGGGGGGGTAATAGCCGGTATGTACCTGAACATACCTGAACACGAGGCTCTTGTTAGGATTAGCACCAAATCCACGTTATTCCCCTCCAAAAACTAGTAATAGGTGCTATTTGTCAGATTCAATCGACCCTGACTCGGCGGAGTCGGATTTTATCAGGTGTGATAGAGTTCACACCATTTACATGGCCGCTCGTAATAAGGACCCAAGTGCTTTGGCCAGGATCACAAGATTTTCAGTGCAGCTGGAGCCAGGATTAGAAGAACCTTGCTCCCCTGGTTTCAAAGTTGGCAGTGTGCCTGCTAATGTTCTTCCTCTTGATGTATGCGATCGGTTTATAGAACTCGTAACTCCTCGATGACCTTGGCGTACCGAGGGCGTTTGTCCAAAGGCCTGAAGGCTCATGTGTCTACAGGTCATGAGTGAAAGTGACACCTCAGAAGTTATGTTACTCGTGTTTGGCTGTACTCTCTGAACGCAGGGGGCTTTATTTTGTTTCTTCTTGCGTTATCTGCCTGTATGACGCTTCCTGGCGGTCTATCTCAAGTTGGCACCCTGTAATCTGTCTAGATCTTTCTGTACGTGCAAGGCCGTGATCGTCCCAAGGACAAAGACATAGCTGTTATCGGTGGGCATTTAGAGACGCGACTCTCGTTAATGCAACAGTGAGTCAAAAGGTAGGCGCCCCAAAGGCTTCTTTTTCCGCACATGGTACTGCTGTTCTGAATGTAAAAGCGAACATTCCTTCTTAGTGCGTCGCTTGAGGGCTTCCTCTGCACGCTACAGTGCCCCGGATTCTGGAGCATGTTTGCGTTTCAGAAGGTGTCAATTTTCAGGCCTGTTGAGGTGCCTTGTTCTGGCCTGTGCTGTGGTGAAGCGCACGGGCGTGTCTAGGCGCACACGGAAGCCCAGGTGCTGTTGTGTACCATACGACGACCTCTACTGGAACGAAACTCTCCCCCAGCCATCTTTCCCTCTCCGATCTCTCTCCCCTCCCCCCACCCCTCCTCCTTTCAGATTGTGGATGCTCCTCGCCCTCTGGCCCCAGACGGCATCAAGCAGGCTTTGCAGACGTGTGCGCCGTCCGTATTAATATCGTCGCTGCGGCTATTTCGGTGCCTGACTCCCGGCTCGGCCTTTCGCTTCATTCACCTCTGTTGCCATGAAATTGTCGGGCGCCTCTTCCGGGTGCCAGCGACTAAGAATACTGCCCGGCTAATTTTGGAAGTGGCTGCTCAAAACACTTTAATGTTGTCACCTGGGTATTAACACCATCTTGCAAAACAGTCTTTGTCCTCCTGTACACCCCCTCCTTTTATCACCAGTATTTCATTACAAAGTGGAGTTAACTCTTCCAGATGGTTTACATCAACCTCGCCCCTTCATTTCTCTCATTAATTTCTCAGGCCTTCCATTTGTTGCCTCCCCCTCCATCTTTCTCAGGCCCCCCTTCTCATTGGTAGGCAGATGAGTTTATTGCATTTATCATCAAATCATATTACAATAAATGTTCCCTTGTGGAGAAGTATGGCTCAATGGTTAGAGCGGCAGACCCTGATGCAGAGATCTTGCCTGGGACCAGGGTTCAATTCCCGCCTCGGCGGGTCTTGGGCTCAATTTCCTCGGACCTGATAATTCTCGCCTCGGTGCCTATTCTAATCATGGGTCCCACTCTGCAACTCTGGGCAATAGCTTGCTTAATCTCCACAACGGCCCCAACAGCGCTGGGATGCCTGGCTTCACCCTGGGGGTGCCCAGGAGTGGACATTTCACAGGGAAAAGCCAGGAAGGGTTCCACAGCGGTATGCGTACAGTACTTCTTCCTCCACTGCACCTCATCAGCCCTTCATCTCCTTCCCTATCCTTACCACTCCCTCCTCCTCGCCAAGCCTCTAATTGTTTTCATCCACTCCAGTCTCTCTTCTCCTCCCACACTTCTACCCCTCAGTTTGACCTTGCCCGTCCTTTGCCTCGCAACTTCCTCTCCGCTGCTCCATGCTCCTTCAGCCCCATCACTCTACCTACCTTCTTGCTCCCTTTCTCTTCACACCTCACACGTCTAATAAGTGAGCTCGCTCTATTCCTGGAAGGCCACCGCACTGTGCTTCTGGAGATGCCCTGTGAGATCAGAGCCTGTACAGGCGAAGGGTTGGTAGGTGGAACCGGAAGGGCTCAGGATGAACCGGAAGGGCTGTAGAAAGGCGGGGTTCATCTGAATAGTGGCGGGTGTGGTGCAGTCGACTTTCTGCGGATCCCATGTGAAGTGCTGTGCTGTCCGCCTGGAGGCTTGTAGACGGTCCTCGACTACGTGTGTGCAGTAAATTGCATTGTAATTATATTGTGTAATGTTACGATGTCCTGGCTGGATGTGCGTCACTGTTCATTGTTGTTATGAATGTAATGGTTACAGTTTGCTTTGGAAGATGATGCGGGTACATTGGTAATGATCGTTTTGTATAGAGGCCATCAAATTAACAGGGAGAGCCAAGGGTCGGCTCTGGCACCGTGCCCGAGCCGATCCTGGAAAATACTTTGCCTATAAATAGTGCCACAAACAACTTGTTAGAATATGACAAGGTGTCTTCAAATTTCAAAAGGGTACATTTCTTTAACACACAGATGTTTCACCTTAGTACATCAGGTTATGTCTCTGCATTGAGAAGTATTTTTTAAAAGCAAGAATTTTTAAACATGCTCTGAGAAACATTGCTGCCCCTCCCTCATGACTACGCTATTAGTGAACTTGCAGGCAAGTGAGTTGTCATGTGTACCCAATATGTGGCCTTGATTTTTATTATATATGGAGCAACGTTATACAATATTAAATCAAACACAAGAGGTTTTGTACAGCGCTCATCCAGAACTCCTGTATTTGAAGGCACTCTAATGTTACAATGAATAACAAGCATTGGCATAGCCAATAGGTCTCGCCTTTGGGACCTTATGTGTTTAGCCAGAACTTTTGGCTATGTTGTAGAGCATTGTGGCTGCTGTGCATCATGTTGAAAAGTTATAATAAAGTGTTAAGCATTTTTGTTACCTTTATACAAACCAATACAACATTATATACAACTGAACAACCTGATTAAAAAAAGATTTTAACATAAAAAATGTCTTCTAGTTTTTTTGTACTTGCACTGCTGGCAACTTCTTCCTGCCTGTTCTCATGCTTGTTTGTTATACTATTTTTTGTTATGGGGGAGCGGGCCATAAATAACGGGAGAGTGGAGGTTGGAAAACAGTAATTTAATTAGAACACGAGCAGCGGACGGACACTAGGGGAGAATCAACATGCCAGATTCCGAGGGCAGACTGACGTGATGTTTAGGTGATGTTTATTTAGGTGATGTTTAGGTGATGTTTAGGTGATGTTTAGGTGATGTTTAGGTGATGTTTAGGTGATGCTTAGGTGATGCTTAGGTGATGCTTAGGTTATGCTTAGGTGGTGCGCTGATGCAAAATGGTGGTGGTGAATGATGTTTGGTGCTCAGGTGGTGCCACTATATGGTGTGAATTGGAGGTACGTTGTGTATTGTGGAGTTAAAATATGTTGTTTGGTGTGTAATTATGTGGTGTGTATTGGAAATGTGTGGAGTTTAATTGTGTGGCCTGGAACTGTGGTGTTGAGTGAAATTATGCTTAGTGAAATTGTGTCATGGTGTGGAGTGCATTTATGTTGATTGGTGGTATGTGGCTTAGAGTGCATTTATGTGCAGTGTATTTGTTTCATTGAGTAGTGTAATTATGTGGTGTATAATTATGTGGCACAGTGGTATTATGTGGAGTGTATTTATGTTGCATTGAATAGAGTAATTATGTGACGTGTAATTATGTGGTACTGAGTGGTATTATGTGGAGTGTATTTATGTTGCATTGAGTAGAGTAATTATGTGGCGTGTAACTGTCACACTGAGTGGAATTATGTGGAGTGTATTTATGTTGCATTTAGTAGAGTGTAATTATGTGGCGTGTAATTATGTGGCACAGTGTTATTATGTGGAGTGTATTTACGTTGCATTGAATAGAGTGTAATTATGTGACGTGTAATTATGTGGTACTGAGTGGTATTATGGGGAGGGTATTTATGTTGCATTGAGTAGAGTGTAATTCTGTGGCGTGTTATTTTGTGGCACTGAGTGGTATGTGGAGTGTATTTATGTTGCATTGAGTAGAGTGTAATTATGTGGAGTGTAATTATGTGGCACTGAGTGGTATTATGTGGAGTGTATGTTGCATTCAGTAGAGTGTAATTATGTGGCACTGAGTGGTATTATGTGGAGTGTATGTTGCATTCAGTAGAGTGTAATTGTGGCGGGTAATTATGTGGCACTGAGTGGTATTATTTGGAGTGTATGTTGCATTGAGTGCAGTGTAATTATGTAGCATATAATTATGTGGCACTGAGTGGTATTATGTGGAGTGTATTTATGTTGCATTGAGTAGAGTGTCCAGGAGACGCCAGAGCAAGCGCTATGTAAATCCTGTTGTTGTCTGGTCGCTGACAGATTTCTCTGCGCCTATGCCAACATTGCAAATATATAATTTCTACCCTATTCTCCTTTCTTTTTTCACTGTCTTAGTTACATTTGTTTGAAAAGTGCGAATTTCATGCTCTCCTATAGACAAATGTGTTGTTGTGTGCAGCTCAGTTGGTTGCGCTCCGGCTATAGAGGTGTGTGTATGTGTCTGTCTGTCCCCAGGAGGCTACACGTTTAATCCCGCCGACCCAGCTTTTGGTCCCTTTGAGGGGCATGTAAGACGCATACTGTCCCAGAGTTGTACATGTCCTCCGGGGACACCATTTTGTATACGTATCATTGTGTGGTGCTGTGAGTTTGGGAAGAGAGTGACAGAGGCTGTGACAGGAAATGGGTAGAAGTGACAGCAAGAGGTTTGCTGCGAACGGACATGGAGAGACTGGGCAAAGAGGGACAGGGAGAGTTGAGTAGTTAACAGAAACAGGGGAAACTGCTTAAAGTAGAACAGAGATGTCTGATAAGAAAGGAACTGGAGTTGGCAAGATAGGCATGAGGCAGCCTGACAAAGAATTGAGGATTAGATTTGGGGGAATCCGGGGCCTAGGAGTTTGATCCGACCAGATAGGATAGACGGTGTATGGCAGTACCTCGGCTGAGCAATGAGGGACGTGCATTGTTATATTATTTGCACATGCACTCAACTCAAACCCTCTGTTAGAAAATACAAGGACTTGTTTCTGAAAACGACAGAGCTCAAAATACAAAAACGTGTTGTTTGGGGCGAAAAGTGCATTTTTTAACTGAGCTCTTCACATCTCCAATCAACAGTAATATGCCATCTTCAGACATATATGAAAAGCAGAAGGCTCAATACACAGTAACTGGCAAGCCCGTACCAGACATCATGGCAAAGCAAAAAAATTACTACACTGCTACAGCAGTCCCCACAAGGACCTAATGTAGCCAGGCACCCTCCCGCACTGCGAGGCAGGCGGAGAGCACTCGCTGGCGCCCGTGGGGAGCTTAGCGAAGCAATATGGGCAGAGAATGCCTACCAGAAATTGGGAAAACAAGCATGTGCCACGCGTTGTATGGCCTTCTGCTGGTTCTGGCACAGCGGGCAGTGAGAGCAGAATCTTTGTTTGCTGTCTGTGTCCTCCAGAGTAGATGTAAGGGATCACAAGGAATGCCAGCCAGCACTGGAGGTGTGGGGTGCCAGCAGTGGAGCAGTACGACTAATCACTTACTGCTACAGAGATTCAAGCGGTTTGGACACAGATGACCGCATCACGAGAACGGAGCAACCAAGCTGACTGGTGAGGCAAGGTAGAGGCGGAGCAACGCGAGTAATGAGGCGTGCTGATGAGTCAACAACTTGTGGGAGCCACGGACACGAGCATTCTCTGGCCACTTCTGTGAAACTCTGGGTGAGCACACAGCGCATCAGTGCACAAGCGAAACAAGGGGGTTTTATAGCCATTGTTGCCAGCCTGGAAAACCACCCTGACTTCTGAGGCCGAGGAGAGGGAGGGGAGGACATTTTCATAGAGATAGACAGCAGTCTTTTTCCATCCCCTGCATTAGAATGCTGCGTTTGTGCTCGGAGGGTGGAGGAAGGTTTCATAATGCGAAGCAGGAGGGAGGAATGAAAAATAAACAAGCAGCGACGGGCAGGTGGTGTTGGGTGGGGACGGCACAGAGAGGAAGCCCCCTAAAAAACATACAGCTTGGGTGCTAGCCCGGTCAAGTAGCAATGGTGGGAGATGGTGTGGGGACGGCACAGGAGTAATAAATGGAAGTGACGGCGGCGCAAAACTAAGAGTGTGTGAGCACAAAGGGAACAAGCCCGCAAGTGGTGCGCGCTGTAAGGAATGCAGCTGTGATCGTGCCCGCCGCTGGACGCGAAAGTTAAACCTGATCCAAAACAGATGGCACCCTGCGCGTTCCCGAGACCCCTAGGCCATGGGAGTGAAAGTTTTGAGATAAGGCGGGACATGCACCCGTCTTTGGCCATTTGCGTGCTTTCAATTATTGAAAGCCACACACAAAGGCCAATGGGATGTGTTGGAGGAGGCACACCCACACGTAGAAGGCTCCTGGAAGTCTGAAGTGATTCCAAGAGCCCTCTCCTAGAGCAGCGCATGCGTGCTGTTCCAGGCGAGACCTAAAAAGGAGGCTCGGTGAAATGATGCCTTTGCATAGGATCACACAGATTGGTCAAGCAGAGAAGCTGGGATGGATCTCAGGTTTCCTGACTTCACACTGTGCAGTTCGGCCACTCAATGGGCATCTCTTTCTGACATCGAAGGTTAATGCCTTGCTCTTCATTTTTGGAGGATGAGATTAAACCGTGGGTGACAGTTATACATAGGACGAACTTTGCCCAACTACATAAGAGCTTTTCACAACAGACCGAGACTACTTTCCGCTTTTTTCCCTGGCACAGGGAGATTTGCCGGGACTCAGGATGGTGAGCCGAGGCCTGGGTTGAAACCTTATTCCGAATGATGCATGGTGTGCGGTTGTAGCCACATCGACCCCGACTTGGGCTGTAGGTTCGAAGATGGGCCAGAGCCCGGCTTCGAACACGAGCTTTCAGTGGGTCGCCCACCTCTAGTTAAGAATGGAGCATATAATATAGGCCTCGCTTAAGGTCCCATTATTACAGCGCCATGCAAGTAAAATACAAAAGTGAAGATAAAAACCGACTGCTGTGGAGTTAATACATGTATGCATTAAAACCAGTCGTAAATGTATGTCTTGTTCAGCTGTCCGATGCATTTCAGATCTTCATAGGAGTGAGGTACAGCTCCTGGGAGCGGTATGTACACAGTCACAGCCCTTCTGTGAACATGAGCGACGAGATGTACGCTGAAGCGTTCTAGTCTGGGGATGCGCTGGGCACGCAGTGCTGTTAATCCTGTGCTCGGTCGGCTGCAGTGAGTTACGGGTCAGACCTGGCTCTTCGATCAGTAGCAGCACCACCCCCTTCTTCCCCCAGCGCCTTGAGACCCTCGCGGGTATGTAGTGCGCTTTATAAGTGACATGATTGATTGATTGATTGAGATGTCCGAGCGTGAGCTGGCCCATCTTAACTATTTGGCAGCTACCATAGCCTTCGAGCAGGAACCTGTGGTCGACACTGCAACGCTTGGAACCGTCCGAGCTCACGAATGCCTTTTATTGTTGATTTTGTTATACTATTATACGTTTTTATTTTTAATTTCAAAACCTTCTGTATTTTTTACTATTAACAAAGTGTATATTTTAGGCATCCTTTTACGTCTGCCATCATCTCACTAGGTGCACCTCAGCTGTCACAGTAACTCTTTGTAAAGCGTTCTTTCTTTCCCTTCTGTCCACCCACAGGTTCGTCATAGTTTGTGGCTTTGTGCTGTCATGAATCGCTGGTACATAGCACTTTTTGCACAAATTCATTTCTCGCTGTGCCATTTGTATTGGTACTTTGTAAAGCTGTTCTCCGCCATTACTGTTGGCATTCTGTATGTGAATAGATGCTGTTGTGACTGGAATGTCTCCTGCTTGGTGTACAGGCTTGTACCTCTGCCCTGAGTACTCGACTAAATGCGAAACTGGTATCCTGACCTTTTGTTTGCGCCTGGCGGGACGCTGGTCTAACCTCTGCCCGGAGACCTAGGTGTCTCCCTGGTAAAGTGAGGTTCAGAACCTGCTCTGGCCCCTGCAGGGATGCACCAAGCATTCCCTCGTAGTGAGCACAGGACTACTGTCCATGCTATGGTTGCGTCACATATAGTGGTAATGACAGCGCACATCTTATTGAAATCTGTAGTGTTTCTCTGTGTTAAGAAGATGCAGCCCACTAGCTCCTCTTGCATAAAATTCAGCTGTTCTCTGAAACCTAGAAGCTTGTGCTGGCGTCCCATGTGGATGTCAGGTGCCTGTACGCGTCGTGAGTGTGTGGCACGTTTATGGTGGTAGGACTGTGTGTTTTACGAGTCTGAGTACTGGGGCCAGTGGCATTCATTTTGAATGCCCTTGGTTTAGCATGGCACAAGATGGAAGATGACAATAGCATTCTTCCGACAGCAAATGGGTATTTCCTATGTTCCTGTAGATGGAGACACAGATACTTAAGTGCGGGAGGATGGCAACAGGAGTACTCTTGGAAAATCAATGAAGTACTGTTAGCAAAGAGCCGCTGCTTAGTATCTTCTTGAGCTGTGCCATTTGGTAGATGTTAGGGGTAGGATTGTCGTTTCTGTTGAAAACCTGTCTGCAGCTGGATTGGGTCACTGCTGAAAATGAGTGCCACCATGCAGATGCCTCACCGATTACCCCCCTGATCTTGGTCCCAAATGAGGCTGCTGGCACAGACCACCCCGCCCCCCAAGAGTGGAGCGACTGCATGAGGTCGAGACCTCATCTGCTGCATAAGGGCATTTCTGTGGTTTTATAATGTGGATAGCAAGGGTTGGACTAATGATTTCAGAGGCAGTGGTAGGCAAAACATAGGGTTTTCCCTGCACCAGGGACTAGAGACTAACGTGTGCCGGCGAGTCTGCCACGCACGATGCATAGCTGCAAAACAGTGGTCCCAGTACTGGCAATTCCACTATTCAAGTGATGCCTGTGGTGCTTGAATTACACACTGTACAATAGGTTGAAGCTACCCGGAACTGCAGGATCACACTCTGCTTCCTAGCTTTAATGCAGTCTGTTTTGTAAGGGAAAGAAACCATTGATCTTGGGCTGAACAGAAATGGAATTTTTGTAAAAAGACTCGGTGCTGTGCCTGGTGTTAGCGTTCTAGACCATTCACAGGTGAATGCTCCTACGTTACTCTGAAATGCTGCCTCAGCTGTCCCTCCTCGCAAAAATCTGATCTGCCATTAAGACCAGTTTTGGCAAACGCATCCTCCAAGTACTACAAATTGGTATACGTTTCACAAGACGAACAAGGTGGAGTACCAGAGTTTAGTACTTGTCATTAAAGATCGCGGCTGGTTATTGTAAGAGGAATGCTCTCAATGGGCCCCTTGAGAGGGGTATTCCAGCTGGATACTTTGAGGTTGTGGAATTGTGGAATCAACACCAAGATTTTTTCTTGATTCAGTCTTCTGTGCTTAGCTTTGCAAGTCTAATTTGCTAATCTTTGCTAATCTCGTTTTTCACCTCTCCCACCACTCTTGGTACAGACTGGTTACGTTGAAAATCTGCGGCTGTTTCACCCACCACAGGTTTCGGTGTGCTATCCCTTGAGAATGTGGTGGTTTTAGAATGGGAGGGTAAGGTGCAAAAAGAACAAGAGCATAATTCCATTGCAGTGGTGTTGCGCCTGACGACCCCTACACGTGCTTTTATGTAGGACGGGATCATTGACTCGGCTGACCTTATTAACCGGTTGGAGCTCGCTTGTGAGTAAGAGATTCCCTGGAGTGCTAATAATCATAGTGCTGCAGCAAAGGCCTTGCCACGAGGGCCCATCACTAATTAACTCAAGCAAAGGGCAGTTTAAGATGGTGGGTCAGGCGAAATGTTTTAGGGCGTTAGTTCAAGGTATGATGGAGGCGATGGCGTGTTTAACTTAGCAGAAGTGTAGCCCAGGGTCACTGCACCAAATGAAGTTTATGGCCACAGATTTTATGGGAGCCCCTTCCTTTATTGAAGCATGCCTTCTTCTATTGTACATGGGTTTCCACGTTGCTTTTTATGTCACAACCTAAAAACATTTTGGGGAGGTTCAGAAAGTTGACCTAGGAATCCATTCCGCCCATTGCTTACCATTGGCTTTGTGGTTTGCAACTCACATTTTCTGGCTTTCTATTTGCTGGCTTTATTTACATTAGGCTGTCCAGCTTGAGATCCCGTTGCCCAACCCTTAACCCTTGTTTACTGTATTCTTTCACAAACTCGCTTTCTGTAAACATGCCTTTAAATCTTGTTCCAACTTGTCATGTTTGCTGGGCATTCAAAGACAGAGGTCAAATGTCGAGCTGTGTCTCCCAAGGGAGCTTGGTGTTTATCTTTCAGCTGACTTCAAATTGAGAGAATTTAGGTGACCGTCCATCCTGCTGAGTACTCATGTGAGAGGACAGGCTGTAGGATGTTATTTTTCTAGCGCACAACAAAAATGAACTGTGCTAGTATTTCAGAATACATTAGAATGAGAAAAGTAGAAATCAGGCACATTTCATTTGTAATTCTAAAGTGTGGTGGAAGTAAATATTTTAATAGGAGCAAAACACATCAATATACTAGGTGATGACATTTAACTGTGTGTCTGCAAATGTAATGGCCATTTCAATTGGAAATGTGTTGTCTGTAAAGGCAGTGCACTATCACACCATGCATATGCCACACTACGCCACTCCACTTTACACTACTCAACTCTATACCAGTCTACACCACTTCACTCTACAACACTCTACTCTACAACACTCTGCTCACTCTATGCCCTTCCACTTTATGCCCTTCCACTTTATGCCATGCCATGCCACTCCACTCAACGACACTCCATTGTAAGACACTGTACGAGACATCTCGCCACTGCACTCCACACCCCACCACTCCCCTCAACTCTACGCCCCTCCACTCTACGTCCCCCCACTCCTCTCCTCTACACTTCTTACCCCACTCCACCCCAACCAAATCTACCCCACTCCCCTCCTGTCTACCCCATTCCATTCCACCCAATTTATTCCATTCCACCCAATCTATCCCACTCCGCTGCACCCAATCTATCCCACTCCGCTGCACCCAATCTATCCCACCCCGCTGCACCCAGTCTACCCCACTCCGCTGCACCCAGTCTACCCCACTCCGCTTCACCCAATCTACCGCACTCCAATCTACCGCACTCCACTCCAATTTTCCGCACTCCACTCTACTGCACTCCAATCTACTGCACTCCACTCCAATCTACTGCACTCCACTCCAATCTACTGCACTCCACTCCAATCTACTGCACTCCACTCCAATCTACCGCACTCCACTCCAGTCCACTCCAATCTACCCCAGTCCACTCCAATCTACCCCAGTCCACCCCAATCTACCCCACGCCACTCTACCCCACTCCACACCACTCTTCCACACTCCAATCTACCCCACTCCATCCCAATCTGACTCAACCCACTCTATTCCACCCCACTCCAATTTACCCCCATCCACCCCACTCCAGTCCAATCTACCCCACTCCAATCTATCCCATTCCAAGATACGTCATTCTACCCCACTCCATTCCAGTTTACCCTACTCTAATCCACCCAATCTATTCCACTCCCAACTTCACCCTAAATTACCCCCTCCACTTCAATCTACTCCACTCCAATTTCCACTCCAATCTATCCAACTCCACTCCAATCTATTCCACTTCAATCTATCCCCCTTCACTCCACGCCATCTCTACCTACCCCACTCCAGTCTATAATCAATCAATCAAGGAATTGTCAAGCGCGTTACTCACCCGTGAGGGTCTCAAGGCGCTGGAGGGGGGATGGAGGGGGGGTTAAACCGCTCCAGTCAGTCGAAGAGCCAGGTCTTGAGGGTCTTCCTGACGATATGCAGAGAGTGGGCGCGTCTGGTGTCGATTGGGAGCTCGTTCCAGGTCTTGGCCGCAATGTAGGAGAAGGCCCTACCACCCATTCTGGCTCTGCGGATGCGCAGAGTTTCGGTTAGGGCGAGGTCAGTGGTTCGGAGGTTTCTCTTGGGTACGACGTGGAAGGAGATTCTCTAGTTGAGGTATTGGGGTCCGGTGTTGTGGAGGCATTTGTAGGCGTGGGTGAGTGTCTTGAAGGTTACTCTCTTCTTGACGGGGAGCCAGTGGAGGTCTAGCAGGTGTTGGGTGATGTGTTCTTGTCGAGGGATGCCGAGTACGAGTCTGGCCTGCGATGTTCTGTATGGTCTGGAGTTTGCGGAGCAGAGACTTGTTGACTCCGGTGTAGAGGGCGTTTCCGTAGTGCAGTCTGCTGGTTATGAGTGCGTGGGTGACGGTTTTTCTTGATTCGGGGGGGGATCCATTTGAAGTTCTTGCGAAGGATGCAGAGGTTGTTGAAGCAGGTGGAGGCGACGGCGTTGACCTGTCGGGTCACGGAGAAGGAGGAATCCAGTGCGATGCCGAGATTCTGGGCGTGGTCTGTGGGGGTGGGCGGGCTGCCGAGGATGATTGGCCACCAGGTGTTGTCCCATGTGGTGTGGGAGGGTCCGAGGACGAGGACCTCTGTCTTCTCCTAGTTGAGCTTCAGGCAGCTGCTGCTCATCCAGGATGCGACGTCCTTCATTACTTCCTGGAAGCTGAGTCTGATGGTGACGGGATCCTTGGTGAGGGAGAGGATGAGCTGGGTGTCATCGGCGTAGGAGACTATGTTGAGTCAGTGCTGTCTGACGATGGCGGCAAGGGGGGCCATGTAGATGTTGAAGATCGTAGGGCTGAGTGACGATCCTTTAAGTACTCCGCAGTTGATCTCTGTGGGTTCAGAGAGGAAGGGTGGCAGTCTGATTCTTTGGGTTCTGCCGGTGAGGAAGGAGCGGAGCCATTCAAGGGTGGTTCCCTTTATGCCGGCGTCGTGGAGTCTGGCGGTGAGTGTGCAGTGGGAGACGGTGTCGAAGGGTGCGGAGAGGTCGAGTAGGATCAGGGCCGTGGTGTGGCCTTGGTCGAAAAGGGTGCAGATGTCTTCTGTGGCGGCGAGTAGAGCGGTCTCGGTGCTGTGGTTGCTTCGGAATCCAGATTGGGAGGGGTAGAGGATGGAGTTCTCTTCAATGAATTTTGTTAGTTGGGCGTTGACTGTCTTCTCGGTGACGTTGGCTGCGAAGGGGAGGAGGGAGATGGGTCTGTAGTTTTTGAGGTCCGAAGGATCTGCTGTGGGCTTCTTGAGTAGGGGCTTTACTTCTGCACGTTTCCAGTCGCCGGGAAAGATGCCGGTTTTGAAGGTGGTGTTGATGGTGCGTCGTAGTTCCGGTGCGATGGCAGCGGGGGCTCTGTGGAAGATGTGCGGAGGGCAGGGGGCCGTGGGTGCTCCTGAGTGGATGCCTTTCATGGTTGATTCGGTGTCTTCGGTGGTGGCTGGGGTCCAGGCGGAGATGGTGGGTTGGCTGGCGTTGTTGGAGGAGGGAGTCGTTTCGGAGTCCGGTGTCCGTTTGTTGAAGTTGTCGTAGAGGGACTTGATTTCCCAATGGAAGTAGGAGCTGAGCTTGTTGCAGAGGTCCTGGGAGGGGATGATGTCCGTGGCCTCGCTGGGGGGGGGGGGGTTTGGTGAATTCTTGGATGATGCTGAAGAGTTCCTTCGAGTTGCTGGAGTTGGCGGTGATCATGTTCTGGATGAAGGTCCTTTTGGTTGATCTGATGAGTTGGTGGTATTCTGTCATGGCCTAGTGTATGTGGTGCGGTCTTCCGAAGTTTTGCTGTTTCACCAATTCTTCTCGAGACGTCTGCAGGTGCGTCTGGATTCTTGGAGATTGGCGGTGAACCAGGTGGCCTTTCTGGGGCGCTGTCTGTCGGGGTTGCGTAGGGGTGCGAGTTCGTCTCCGCAGTTGGTGATCCATCTGTGTAGTTCTTTGGCTGCGAGGTTGGCGTCGGTCGAGGTGGAGGGGGCATCCCGGTTGAAGGTGGAGTTGAGTTGCTCCTCGGTGACCAGTTCCTTCGCGGTTGGCGGGTTGCAGGTTTGGGGGCGGTGGGTTTGTCAACGTGGAAGTGTACGCAGTGGTGGTCCGTCCAGAGGGGTTGCGTGGTGTGGCTGAAGTGGATGTTGTTCCCTCCTGCGAAGATGGGGTCAAGGGTGTTTCCTGCCATGTGGGTGGGGGTGGTGACAAGCTGTTTCAGTCCGAGGTTGTCCAGGAGGGTGGAGGAGTTGGGGTCGTTGAGGTTGTCGAGGTGGAAGTTGAGGTCTCCGGTGAGTATGTAGTCCATGAAGGCGATGGCGTGGGGTGCGACTAAGTCGGCGATGGTAGTCTACCCTACTCCAATCTCCACTCCATCCAACTCAATCAACCCTGACCTACCACGCTCCACTCTACCCCACCCCACTTCACTCCAATATGTCCCACTCCAATCTACCACACTCCACTGCAATCCACTCCACCAAAATCCACCCCAATCTACCCCACTCTAGCCCAATCTTCTCCACTCCAGTATACTCCATCCCACTCTACCCCATTCCAAACTACCCCAATCCATCTCAATCTACTCCACCCAACTCTACCCAGCTCCACTCCAATCTACCCCACTTCAAACTATCCCACTCCAATCTACCCCACTCCCTTCCAATCTATCCTACTCTAATACACCCATCTACCCCATCTACATCCCTACATTCTAATATACCTTACTCTAATCCACTTAATCTACTCCACTCCAGTCTACCCCACTCCCTTCCCCTCCACTCAGCCGCACCCCAATCCACCCCACTCTTCCCCAATCTACCCCACGCCACTCCAATCTATCCTAATATATCTCACTCCACCCCAATCTACCGCACTCCAGTATACCCCACTCCAGTCTACCCCACCCAGCTCCAGTTTTCCCCACTCGAATCCACCCCATTCCAATCTACCCCACCCCTCTCCAATCTACCCCACTGCTCTCCAATGTACCTGACTCCAATCCACTCCACAACACTCCAGTCTACTCCACTACAACCTACCCCTCTCCAGTCTACCTCACTCTATCCCAATATACCCCACTACAATCTACCCTACTCCACTCTAAACCAGTCTACCTCACTCCACGCTAACCCAATCTACCCCACTCCACTCCTATCTACCATACTATACTCCAAACGACCCCACTTCAAGCGGCCCCACTCCAATCTACCCCACTCCATTCCAATTTATCCTACTCTAATATACCCAATCTACCCCACTTCAAGTACCCTACTCCACTTTACCCCAACCACACACCCTCCATTCCAATATACCCTACTCTAATCCACTCAATCTACCCCACTCTATGTACTCCACTCCAGTCTACCGACTCCCTTCCTCTCCACTCAGCCGCACCCCAATCCACCCCAATCCACCACACTCTTCCCCAATCTACCCCACGCCACTGCAGTCTATCCCAGTTTCCTCACTCCACCCTACCCCAATTTACCGCACTCCTATCTCCCCACTCCAGTATACCCCACCCCACTCCAATCTATCCCATTCCACTCCTCTCCACTCGACCCCACTCCACCCTAGTCTACCCCATTCCAGTCTACCCTACTCCAGTCTACCCCACTCGTCAACCCCACTCCAATCCACCCCACTCCAATCCACCACACTCCAATCTATCCCACTTCAAAATACCCCACTCCATTCTACCCCACTGCACTTCAATCTACCCCAGTCTATTCAAATCAACCCAATCTACCCCACTCCAAGTACCCCCCACTTGTCTCCAATCCGCCCATTCCTTTCCCCGTCTACCCCAATCCTCTCCAGTCTACCCAATATACCTCACTACACTCTACCCCAGTCTACCCCACTCCTATCTACCCCAATCCACCCAAATCTACCCTACTCCACTCTACCCCACTCCACCACAACCTACTTCCATCCGCCTCAATCTACCCCGATCCACCCCACTTCAATCTACCCCTCTCTACTCCACACCAATCTACCCCACTCCAGTCTACCTCACTCTGCTCCAATATACCCCACAACAATCTACCTCATTCTACACCATTCTACCACACTCTGCCCCACTCAACTCTAAACCGATCTACCCCCTCCATGCTAGCCCAGTCTACTCTAAACCAACCTATCCCACTCCATGCTACCCCAATCTACCCCACTCTGATGTATAATTAATACTATGAGTCAAACCTGAGGATGAATGTCGGAATCTTTTTCAATGTGTACATTATTTCACATGTATTTTCTCGACATATGTGCCCAGCAATTATTTTTTCACTATCAACCCTTGAGCTGATCAACTGACTTGGCTGGATCGGTGGTCTAGCAGCAGTCTAGCAACAGAGAGATGGTTTACCTGATTCAAGTACCTAGTAATCATTTCCAATATAGCACAATCTTCACAAGTAAATAATGTTTTCTTTCTACATTTTTGCATCCTCAAACTGCATACTGTCAAAAATATTCACTATATTCCTTAAATTTGGCTTTAAAAAACTGTCCTTTAATTAAAACTTCTGTTTGTCGCCTCTCCTTTTTTTAATTCTCTCTCAATTGTCCCTCTCCTTACCTTCCATCCTCTGCATGCCTCCTCTCTCTGAGCACAACCTACTGTGACGCATGCACGTTTGACAATTCTTTATTTTAGCACATTTCCCACAACTCATTTACAAGATCACAATCTCTCCTCCTTCCACTGAAAGTCATACCTAACGATACCTAATCTCCTCTAACTCAGGCAATAATCCCACCAACCATGTGCTTGAGCTCACCCCCCCACTAATGATTGCAACCAACCACCATTACTTTAGTCCACATATAAAACTGAAATGACTGCATGCAATAGTTTGCTTTGAGCGCACAAGACTAATCCCAATAACTAACAGTAACCATTAACACTGAATAACTATTAACCTTGGATTCCATAGCAGCGTGCTGCTCGACGTAAAGCACTTCGACGCCTCATCAGGGGTAGTAAGCACTATATAAATCCAATTACAATAACTCTAAACCAACCTACCCCACTCCACCCCAATCTACCTCACTCCACGCAGAGTAAGAGAGAGAAAAACACACAGGGAAAGAAGGAGAAAGAGAAAGATGGACAACCCGTCACCAATGGAGAAAGCAGGAGCCTGCAAGAGTGAGATAAATGGGCAAGGAGTGAGTTTCTGGCCATGGATTAAAGAGGCCTAAAGTGGATTGAGGACTACGCACCCTTGGTATTTGGCACGCTGCCATTTAATAGCGCCGGCCGTGCGCGCAGCGCTTTGGGCACCGGCACTCATTATTTTACAAATTAAACACTGCTCAGGAGCAACATTGTCACCCCATCAGACTTCTTTTAGCCTCCAGAAAGATTCTAATACACATGAGCAAGCAGCTGCTTGCCTCTAACAGGCTTCTTCTAGAATCCTCCCACATCTCATTCTGAGCACTCTGTTTTTTCACCGCTAGCAGCCGTTAACTCACCCCCCCTGTAGGCCTCTTACTAGCCCCTTGCACCCCAACTCACAGTGGCTTTTTCAATCTGGCCAGTTCCTTGTGACTCTCAGCAGGCCTTCGCCCGTTCTGCCCGGCTTCTTACCTCTAGCACACCACCCTGCTTCATGTCCTAGTCTCTACAAGACCGCGCTAGAACGGATTGCCCTCTTGTTCTTTAGCCTGCTGCTGGTCTCTTCTCGCTGCACTCTCAGCTGCTATGTTGTGTGTATTTGTAGTGCTCTTACTACTTTTGTATGGTACAGTAGTAGTGGCGTCCTTTGCAGTTCTGCGGTACGAGTTGACTTATGTCATTGTTCTATTGGCATTGTATTGGGTTGTGTTTCGTATTTAGAAGTGTATAAAAAGTTTATCTGACGTCCCACAAGTATTATGTCATCAGTGTCATTAAGTTGCTTCTGTTAGGCAGGAGTATCACAAGAGCTTCTTTACTCCAGTCCCACCAGGAGCTGACATCCTCTCTCCAGTCACCACTTCTTGCATGAACACTCTCACTCACCCTATGTTCTGTACCTTGCAGCATAATGGCTGACTCGCACCCCAAACCACAGTATGCAAGTATTGACGTGTGTTGTTGACTTGTTCCTGTTAGCAATTTCTGTGTATTAACATGCTGCTTCTTTTCGTTTTCAACATAGACTGTTTGATTAAAAAATGTACAGTTGTCAGTTGAAAGTTATGAGATAGATGTCACCGGTGTTTAGGGCACGAAGTGCCTCTTTATAAGGCTGGAGCACACTGATGATGCGGCAAGGGAGAGTCTTAGGAGAGATGAGGGATTCCATTGTAGCTGAGCAGAAGAGACCGACCCCATTATTGTTTAACGACCATTGCTTTGGTAGCCATCTACGGTGACTGAAGTTGGCAGTCACTTTCACAGATGACCACTCCTGGACTTTTATGTATTGCTGCTTTGAGCGTGACCTGGGGAAGTGCCTGAAATGTGATAGTTGCAAGAGTTAACTCTAGAAACCGCTGCGGCTTCCAGTCTAATAACTTCTTGGAAGTTCAGAGTTTAACTTCAAAACGGCATCACTGACCAGGATGGTCAGGGTCTTCCTTCCTAAACAGAATTCTTCAAGTCACTTCAAGGCATGTATGAGCAGTTCTGAATCACACGCTATGAAATGGCCTAGGTAGTCAGAGCTTGTCCTGTCAGTCAATACAACTGGTTGAGAAACCGTGCAGGCCCTGGCATTGGCAGACCTGATGTGGTGTCACCGAGCTTAAGTCATGATCGAACTCACTGGTTTGATGATTTTTAAAACATTTTTTTAAAATTGTGTAGCCAGTAATGGCCCCCTCGCTCAGAGGTTTTATATAAATTCTTCAATATTGATTTTGTTTAACTTCATTAAAGTCGAATAGATTGTTTAATGAAAAGAAACAAACATATTTTTTTCTGCACACCATGTCAGGGTTTCAAGGAGCACGCAGACACTCTTGTCATGCAAACTCCTATGTCATGCAAACTCATACTAAGCAGAAGACATCTGGATTCACTGATCCAGCTTGATCAGTGGGGCTGGTATATGGTGCAGAGGAGAAGTGGCCTTGTAAAGGGGTGAAACTCTCGACAGGTAGCGGGTACTTGTTGAATCTGATGCAGCGCGTACAATAAAACTATTCTCCTCCCAGGTCACTTATAGGTCATCCAGGGGCGAACTATATTTCTCATATCCACATGACGATGGGGCCCATAAACATCGCCTAACGCACACACACACACACTCCTGGATTTCCTTTACACCTTTATGAAATTCTGTACTCCTAGGAGAAGCATGAGAACTAAATGGAGAACACCATTTATGTACCGCTGGAAGAGCCGGGATATCTTATTACCTTAATTTGTCCCTTTCTTTTAGTTATTTCTTAAGATATTCCTGCTCATTGTTTTGTCGATGAATCATTCATGTAAAAATTAGTTCATAGTGATTAAGACCAGCTGAATCACAATAACCAATTACTGATGTCACAATCATTTAGGAAAATAACCACTGAGTCATTTTGGGTTTAAAGAATCTTAAATTTTATATAATTTTTAAAAGCATGAGAAAGAATTTAAAACTTTATTCAATTATTCATTCTTAAATTCAAATATTTATTAAGCATAATCAATTTATTGCAGAAAGGAAATTTTTGTCATGAAGCCAAAACCCTAATTACCTGCCTACCTTCCTAATTTAGCCTAATGATTTCTAACCTAAGTTAAGAATTAGAAATAGCCTGATTCTCATACTCAACTGGAAAATTAAGACAGCAACAGCAACTTCAGCTCGTCAGCATCAGCTACCTGCAACCCGTCTCATCTAATAGTCTTTCAGCATCTCCCGCTCAGTAAGGGATCGATCAGGACCACCCAGCACTGGAAGCCACCAACACGACTCTCCAACTCCTCTCCTGACTGTGACTGCAACCTCGACTGACCCCCTCCCACTAAGAGTAGGCCCTCTTATACCCTAATTCTAACTTTGCTAACTAACTGTTGCAACATTAATAACACGCTTTTCTTTCATTGGTCCATGCATGTCATCTTATTCATTCTTTTAATCAAGTTCTCTTGGATTCAAGGGTCCTTGGATCATTTCCTTTCCCATACGCTCAAACATATTTTCATCCGTTTCGATCAGTACATTTGTAACTTCTTTCGATACATTCGAGAACTCCGCAGTCATTGTCCTTTCTCTTAAACTTGTTTCCCACAGGTCTTCTGCTGATCATCACGGCACACTATCAGTTCAATTAGGTCACATCAGCCTTGACCATTTCTTGCATCCTAGCGTCTCAGTAACCTCACGAGGTTTAGTTTTTTCTCCGATTTCATCCCGTGTCACATGTCCCCTTGCGCCTGCGCACATCTTCCCACTGGCGGCCATTTTATATCGCCACTCGGTTATACTTTAGAAGCACTAATTTGAGGCAAACAAAACATAATTAAAATAGAGAAAAATAGCCCTTTCGTTTCCCTCCCGTCATCTACGTACCCCAGTTAGTTATTACCTAGCAGAAAGCAACATTTAAGCTGTTCCTTACTTACCATCACTATTGTTTTTGCAACGACACGTTTTATTTCTATGAAGCACAAACATGCATTTATTTTTAATTAGTACGCATTTATTTTTACGTTATAATTTAGACACACGGACATCCATTAATAGATTATTTAGCACACACATTGGCATGTTACCATTCCCACACATACAGTGTTGATTAATACATTTAAACGAACATTTTATTTAATTAATTATAAAATTTGTTAGGGGTTAAAATTTTTTATTTTCCCTGCTCCATCAAAGGCAAACATGTATTTATCTTTAGTTATTACATTCTGTACAGCGCTGACATGTTGCAGACACTTGAGAACACTGGGCGGTGAGGGAAACAGTCCAGTGGGGAGTATTGTCAGACCCCAGGTAGAATAGAACGGCCCATGATGATTCACTTCACTATTGAGGACGGAACAGACATCGAAGTCACACATTGACTCCGGGTGCGGAATTCCTGTGTACCAGTGGCACCTAGGCGGTAGCTGTTAAGAATGCATTCCCTGCATGTTCTAATCCTTAAGGGTAATAGTAAACTCACTGGGGACAGATGCTGGCACCATGCAACATCCTGTTTCTAAAGAAGAAAGTGTGTCGAGGGTAGCAGTGCCCGCTCATTCTGCTCTTTTGTGTATGATCCATCCGAAAACCTCAGGGATCGCAGGAAAAGCTGGAAGAGCACTGAAGCATACCTTTGTCTGGTTCTGTTTGTTGTTCATCTAAGAGGAAGTATTCCCTCCTTTGTCTCTTTTTTGGGTGTCCCTTCCTTGATGGGCTATCGTCTAGTGTAGTGGGTGTAATACAGAGACCAAGCACAGAGCTCAATCCAGTAGTTCATTGTCGGAGTCTTCAGACTACAAAAAAGAACAGACGGGTAGCAAGCTTACACGGGAGTGGGATAAAGGAGGCAGGTTCATCCTTGAAGTGTCTCTTTTTTAGGTGGTTCCTCTTCCGCAGTGACCCAGAAGCTAAGTAGAGAATAGACTTCAGACTAGGCGTGCATCTTCCATTATGGTGCTCTACGAGAGCAGGTAGTGTTAGGCCATTTAGTCATATGTCTAGGTTCCCCAGAGAGTAGATAGATTTGGGCTAGTCATACCAGGAATGCATCTTCCTTCCTATTTGGGGTGCTTTAGAGAGAAGGTCTAGGGACATCCCTGCAGAGTGGAAATAGTGATGTAACACAAAACGACACCAACCCCCCACAGCATATGTTGGGGTACCTAAGACTCCCTTATCTTACAGATACTCCTAGCCCTTTGGCTGAGGGCCTGGGGGGGATTGAAGGGTGGTGCTCCCATGCCTCTTAAGGTCGGCAGATGCTTGTGTTAAGCTGCGTGAAAACCTCACTATCGTGAGCCAATGTTTGAGTTTCACCAGAGAAGTGTGGCGGTGTACAAGGCAGAGAACAGGCACTGCAGATCACTAAGGACTCCCATTTATGTGAGGCTCTGTTTCCGTCCCATTGTTAATTCCTTTCTGCCTCGAGCAGGCCTGCGTTATGGCTTCATTGTGCAAGATTACATTTAAAGTGTTTATGCTGGAACGTCTTAACTCGCTTGTGTACACATGTCACTGAACAAGCTTATTTGTGAAGGCACGTGGGCTTCTTGACCTTTAGGTAGAGAGAAGGGAATCTAAATATGAAAGCAAGGTTTCATTCCTCCTAATGCCGTCAGTTTAGCTCCAGCGTGCCAAGAGGCAGTTAAAGGGGCCATGCACGCTCCAGGTGTTACTGCTTTCAGTCAAAGAAACTCCGCTCTTCTTTGGTGCAGGGAGACTCATTTAGGGGCCAGCTTGACCGCGCAGCTGTCGCCAGACAATTATGTGAGTATCACTAGAGGGGGCTTTGGCTCTGCCCACATTTTGGGATCCGGGAGTACATGTTTTGATTGGGCAGAAGTTTGGGTGCTTCCACAAAAAAAAGTGCTTGCCCTCCACACAGCTGTAATAATTTTGTTTATTTATCCAGCTGCCTGAGCTTAAACTTTCAGGGGTGCACACCTGACATTGTAAAGTTATTAAAGTATCTTAGATGACTAGATAATTTATGGTGGTGTTCTCTGGCAACAGCACAGATGGGAGGAGGGCAGTCATTAACCTACATGGATCTTTAGGTCTGGTTTTACAGTGCAGCTGTCAACTGACCATTTAACCTACACCAATATTATGCTACAGTTCTCTGCTTCCACACAAATACATATCCATTGCCATGTTATCTACTTCTAATGCTTCACATTACCATACAACATTCCTTTAAAGCCGGACCTATTGGCATCACCAATGCTTGTTTTTATTTTGGTCTAGCTCGACAGCGCAGCTATCGCCATACAATTATGTGCGCATTACTAGAGAGAGTCTATGGCTCCACCCACATGTTGGGAACCAGGAGTGCATGTTTTGATTGGGCAGAAGTTGTGTGCTTTCACAAAGGACATACTTGCCCTTCACAAAATCTGTGATTATTTTGTTTATCCAGCTTCCTGAGCTTGAACTTTGTGGGGCACACACATGACATTGCAGTGCTATTAACGTGTTTTAGATAACTAGAAGATTTATGTTATATTTCTCTGGCAGCACCCCAGATGGGAGGAAGACCGACATTAACCTACATGGATTTTTAGGCCTGGCTTGGCAGTGCAGCTTTCACCTGACCTATTGACCTGCAATAGTATTATTCTATAGTTATTTGCTTCCACACAAATACATATTCATTCCCATGCTATTCACTTCTAATGTTTCACGTACCACACAAAATTCATTTAATACCCGACCTATTGGCATTGCCAATGGTTGTTTTATGTAAGAGTCGTGTTTCTACAATTAAAAAAAGCGCTTCGTGCATTGTTGGCTGCTGGCTTTCTGTAGTCCATGCCTCTGAATGGCTCCCTTCAGGCAGCCGCTTTGCATATATGCCTGCCTTAAGTAACTCCCTGGTTTCACTTCTGAACTCGTTCAACACGTAAACACATTCGTGGGACTGCATCTCTCGGGAGGAGAAGTGCAGCATTGAATTCTGTACCATTTTTACCCTCTCGACCTGAAAAAGACAACAAGAGTGGTGTCCTAATAATGCATCTGCACTCAGCAACCTGAAGACCAGCCTTCTGTGCCTTTGGGCCATGTAGCATAAAATATAATTAATAAAATTAGCGAAATCGACAAATTCGTTTATGTATGTATGCTTTCTTTTTCTCCTGACCATCGTTATATCGTGCTTACTTTGAGAACGTTAGATGTTTTAAATATGTTTAATGCGTTTATTTTTGTGCATGCATGATATGTTCTCTGTGCGGGGCACTGTCTCTGTTTCAGAGTTTAGTCCCTGCTTTATAAAATAAACCAATAATTCATTTGCAGGACTGCGAGCCATTTTAATCTGTCTCACAGAAACAGCAACAATGTCCTTCAGCTCTTGGCTGCTCCTGTTCTCCATTCCTAATGAAAAAAATCACAAAGTGTTTTTGGCAGGAGCTCAACAGAAGGTTTTAGCAGAGAGTGGGAAAGCTAGATGTTTTGAGTTCTAGGATAGCTATTAAGTGTACTTCCCAATAATCTTCATGTAATTTTGCCCCACAACCAATGTACACTGAGAAGTTTCTGGGATTCGAAACAAGTGAGCGTTTCAAAGTGAGAACACACAATGCCAGGGCCTCTAAGGTCATTTCTCTCGGAAACCAGCATTGGCAATGCCAGTAGGTCTGGTTATAACTGAAAGTCTCTCTTTAGTCTCTGTTGAGTTTAGGCACTCAGTTATTCGTCATGCAGGTACTCTGTTGCTTATTCTTGTACTCACACATCCATCCATTTGTTCATCCTCTAACTCATTCTGCGTTTATCCACATGCCCATCCTCAATAAAGCAGAAACACAAGCTTCCACAATCATATGGAAGATAAAGTAAAAGAAAAGAAGTAGGGGGAAAAAAAAGAAAACATTTTGCCACTTAAGCTTGGCAGGCTTTTGCTTCAAACACAAAAATAAAACGAAGCATGGTAGTAGGTGGGCATCTTGCACTGGTATTTTACATAGTGTATCATTGTTTTAAAATTACAGTGCAGCTGCCACTTTCAGAAGTAACATGCTGGCCATCTTGGAGTGGCAAAAACAAGGATACACTGCATAATTCCATTCTAAGATAGCTGTACTTGGAGCTATTTTTGAATGCTAAAGTGTATATTGCATCACTTATGTACTAAGCCAAGGTGGCCAAAACAATGCCCCTAAACATGGTGGCCATCTTGCTGCAGTAAAACATTGATACACCGTAGATGATACCATTCTTAGATGGCCGTCCAGTTTAGAAATAGTAGCAGCACAGGATGCAAGAGACAGCAGGTGAAATGAGGGGAAAGCAGGCAGCCTGGCAGTAATGTCTGGGGAGGTATAGCACACTCAGGAAAAAATAGAGAAAAAAAGAAATGAACGGTGCCCACCATCCCAGAAAGTGAAAAACACTCATTTTCAGGTGGATGTGCACGTGACCAGGCCAAATGCTATTACTCTCAGGGCAAAAGAGCCAGTGGCAGAAATGGACTAACCAATTGCCCCATGCAGTATGGGGTCATGGGGAGAAGCAGAATGACACTGCAACAGGAGAGGGCATGTCCAAAGTGCGCTTTCTCATACATACACCTATATATATTTATTTCTATTGTGGAGGGTGCACCAGAGACGGAATCAAAAACCATCAAGGTAAGTCCAAAACGATGTTTCTTTTTATTCTTCAAAAAAATCAGAAAACGGACATCAGCCTCAAAAAAATCAGAAAACGGACATCTGCCAACGCGTTTCGTTCAACAAGAACTTCATCAGGGCTGAAAACAATCAACATATAACAACATGTAAGGAAAAACCACAACATTAAAAACTACATACATACATATATACTACAACATAAAAATATACATACACAAAAACATTTATAATCAACACAGACTTTGTACCTATAAAATTATCATTGGTACACTAAGAAACCTTATTATACATATCTTAAGCTAAAAACACGAGCACATTTAATAATGTTATAACCATTGTATACTTTTATACAATGTATATTTAAAATTTACAAGTCTTTATTAAAGGTAAAGCAAATACAAAATCAAAAACTAAAATTTAATGGGAAAATAAGAAAAAAGGGGAAAAGAAAAGAAAAAGAGAGATAAATATACTATTAATAACGAAGAAAAAACGGAAAAAGGGGGGAAAGACAAAAAGACAATTCAAGCTAAGAAGAGTAAACAAGCATAATGACAGCAATATAGGAAGCATTTGCCAGATTCCACCACATAAGTAGCCAATATGCTCACCGTTATATATTGATGAGAATAGAATAATCCAAAATGACTATAGATTTCAAGTATGAAATGTACGTTGTGAACTACAGGAAAACCCCACGATCCTGGGTAATTGCTGTACCATCCAGCATTGATACTCTGCATCAGTAAGCAAAAAACATATATATGTATTACATATATATATAATAATAAATATGAACGTACAAACCAATTTACCACAAGGTCAAATAAAACACTACTCTAAAAATTGATACCTATTTATTTAAGGACAGCTTAACTGCCATCAAAAGGGCCAATTACCTCCTTTTACGTTAATATAAAAACATTCCCAAATGAAAATCACAACCGACCTAATGCGACGAACATTAGGCAAATATTAGTAAGCCAGTCTATACATATAAGGTAGGCATACATAAATAACTATAAAGAGGATCCTCATATAAACCACTCGTATTGAGTATTTACATCCCATCCTATCCAGTCTAGTGATGCATGAACATCCTGACTGGTCTTAAGCGAGCGCGTGTGCATTGCCATTAGATTGTAAAGCAGACTATAGTCCTGAAGGTCCCAGTTACTAGATAGATCACTATTCATCATACCTGAAATGGTTCAATCGTAGACTGACGATGTTGTCGAAGTAAGACGCTAACCAGAACACGAGATAGCGGCACTTTTTGAAGTGATCGCACGCCACGTAAAGGCGCGTAATGACGTCATACCCGATGTTCTGGTACTCACGGTTTAAGGAAAACACAGCGGCCATCTTATAATAACGGAAACTATTATATCCAGAGACTGAGAATAACGTTTTGTATTAAAGTAACGCAAAGGACCCACTGGTTCTAAATAATCAAAAATGAATTGTAATGCCCCCAAACTTCATTCAAGATCATTGGCCATCCTATGATAAAAAGTGCCATCGCCAATCAGTACCAATTGTGACATATTACTATTTGAAAATATTTTTACCAAATACTAATAAACGTAAAAATTTCCGTTAAATAATAACATTTTAATTAAAGCAAAAAACAAGCAAAAGAAAAACTACAACACAAATCAGTTACACTTGTTGAAATAATCACGCGCAACGCTAGAACGTAAGGATATAAACCGGGTTCCCAACTACTCACAGATCAAAGAAACCACGGCGGCCATCTTATAGTGGTAATGAGTATTATATCCAAAGACTAAGGGTAACATTTGTGTTATCAATAACCAAAGAACGCTAATTTTAAATAACATAAGCAAAATCATAAAGCCACCAAACTTAATTCAAGGTCCACTGCCATTCTATGCTGCAAACCATACTGTCGCCAATCTATATCACTTTTTCCATATTCCTTTTTGGAAATATTTTTATCACAGAAACAATACCGACCAAAGTCAATGTTTGGTTTAATAATGAAATTTTAATTAGAGCAAAAATTAAAAAGAAAGAAAAAAGGAGAAAAAAAAAAGAAGACAGACAAGCAAAGCAATAGAGCCCAAGTAAATAACTAAGCAATAAGGAACTTATCGTTCATATATACATATGTATCATTTAACTAATTACAAAAAGAGACCATAATTATAAACTGGGACAGTTCCTTAATTTCATCACTTGTAAATTTCCCAAAAAAACACAATCGGCATTGAATAATATTAACAGATGACCATAACTAATTTATCATAGAAAATGATGCATCTCTCCATCGGTATTATGTCCTGAAGATATTGCTCGCAGACGACATATCCATTTAGATTCAATCTGTCTTAATAACAACTCCCTATTACCCCCTCTCTTAATAGGGGGACATGATCGATACCATGGAACCAAAAATCAATATCTCCAATGTGTGTGGTATTATAATGCTCCACAATGGGGTATCTGCTATCTTTCTTTCTTAAGGCTCTCCAGTGCTCTTGGATGCGCAATTTTAGACAGCGTATGGTGCTGCCCACATATATCATTTTGCAAGCACATCCAAGAACATAGACCACATATGTAGTATTGCAATTGATGAAGTGGTTAATGGTATACATTTTGCTGGTATTATAAGCAAAAGTTTTGATTTTATTCTTACCCATAGGGCAAACATTACAACACCCACATGTGAAAGAGCCTTTAGGTTTGGGTGGTAACCAGGTATCTCTAATTGAGGGTGTAGTAACATAACTTGGACAGAGATGATCTCTTAAGGAGACCCCTTTACGATAAGTAATCAAGGGTCTCTCACCAATACAATTCTTCAGTCCTGGAATCTCTGTTAGTAACTTCCAATTTTTCCTCATGATGTTAAATATTTTATCACTATACATAGTGTATTGGGTAATAAATCTAGCCCTGCCTCCCTTGATGTTATCCTTATTCTTTGTAGATTTATCACATAAAGTAAGTTCCCTATTGATTTTTGAAATTCTGTTCTCAGCATTATCCAATATAGTTTGACTATAGCCCCTTCTTTCAAAGCGTTTCCGAGACTCCAAGACATTAGCGTGAAATCTGTCCTGTTTGCTGCAGTTCCTTCTAATGCGAGTAAATTCACCAAAGGGAATATTCCTAATGACTGAAGCAGAGTGTGAACTTGTTGCATGCAAGACTGCATTACATGCAGTCTCTTTCCTGAACAATGTACTCTGTACTACACCATCTTGGACATAAAATCTTATATCTAGGAAATCAATACTTTCCCTATGATAGGTCATAGTAACCTTGACATTAAAGATATTATCATTAAGGTAAGTGAAATACTGTTGTAACTGGCAGACAGATCCAGACCAGAGACAGATCACATCATCAATGTACCTCCCCAGAACACTATATGTTCAGTCCAGGGGGAGGCACCTCTGGCCCAGGCATGCTCCCTCTCATACCATCCCATAAAAAGGCAGGCATAAGAGGGAGCAAACCTGGATCCCATCGCAGTCCCACGTATCTGGTGGAACCACCGACTGTCGTGCAAAAAAAAAATTGTTCATGAGGATAATATCAATCATATCTACAATCATTTCATTATATTCAAAATATTCGGCACCCTCCTTATCCAAAAATGATCGTACAGCCATTAATCCAAATTGTTTCAAAATGCAGGTGTAAAGACTTTCGACATCAAAAGTCACAAATAGCAGTTCTTCCGACCATTGGAAATCATTAAGTTTGACAAGTATATCTCTTCCATCTTTGATATATGACGGGAAGTTTAATACATGAGGTTGTAATCGTAGATCCACAAACTGGGATAGTTTCTCAGTGGGTGAACCCACCCCTGAGATAATAGGCCTCCCCGGAGGGAACTGTCCCCCCTTGTGCAATTTAGGTAACATATATATACATGGATGTGTAGGACAGTCAACCTTCAGATATCGATATTCATCCCCTGTAATAAGACCACTGTCTCGCCATTCACATAATCGAGCATTGATCATATTTGTGAGACCCAGTATTGGATTGAGGTCGACCTCTCTATAGCATAAATTATCACTTAACTGCCGGTTGATTTCATCCATATAATCTTATCGATTCATTAAAACCACATTCCCGCCCTTGTCGGCTTCACGTATTACTAACTCAGAATCTCTACTGAGTCTGTCTAATGCCCGCCTTTGAGCTGGAGTAATATTATGAACAGTATTCACCGTATATTTATTGGGAACCTCAAGTGCATATAGATCTTCAGTCACTTTTTTTATGAAATAAATCAATATTAGAATGGTAAGAG
Source organism: Calotriton arnoldi (assembly GCA_963921515.1). Classification (NCBI taxonomy): domain Eukaryota; kingdom Metazoa; phylum Chordata; class Amphibia; order Caudata; family Salamandridae; genus Calotriton; species Calotriton arnoldi. Next base: position 786,284 of record CAWUFW010002358.1, read on the forward strand.
CAAGTAGGCACAAATTTAGATTTTGGGTGCAGGCCACTATCAGCACCAGGATTTTGTGCAATCTTCAACTCCTCCAACAGCAATGGCATGTCAATCATATCATCCTCATTTAAAGACAATAAACACTGTATGTTATGAATATCAGCAATAGTGTGAGTGCCTCATCATTGGTGGTAGAGCTACCCCCAGGATCAAATACCCTATTTGCAAAATAGTCCCTCAATTTCAATACTCTTGTAAATTTAAACAAGTCGATGTGGACATTCGCAAAATCACCACTTTGTGTGGGGCAAAAATTAAGACCATTGCTCAACAATTGTATTTCGTCCTTATCTAATACTTTATTGGACAGATTCACAATTCTCAAATCATCATTAACATTAGAATCACCAATTGTATTAGTGTTGTCTGATATCATCATATTTATGGTTTCTTGGATCTGATTGCTGTATCTGTTTTGTTTGTTATCCCCTTGGTGGTTCCCCTTTGACCTCCTACCCCCCCTTCTGGCCTTTGTTGGTCTCTTTTTTGCTGCAGTCTGCTTGATATTCTTAGATTGGCCAATTCTTTTTGATAACACAAATGTTACCCTTAGTCTTTGGATATAATACTCATTACCACTATAAGATGGCCGCCGTGGTTTCTTTGATCTGTGAGTAGTTGGGAACCCGGTTATGATATCCTTACGTTCTAGCGTTGCGCGTGATTATTTCAACAAGTGTAACTGATTTGTGTTGTAGTTTTTCTTTTGCTTGTTTTTTGCTTTAATTAAAATGTTATTATTTAACGGAAATTTTTACGTTTATTAGTATTTGGTAAAAATATTTTCAAATAGTAATATGTCACAATTGGTACTGATTGGCGATGGCACTTTTTTATCATAGGATGGCCAATGATCTTGAATGAAGTTTGGGGGCATTACAATTCATTTTTGATTATTTAGAACCAGTGGGTCCTTTGCGTTACTTTAATACAAAACGTTATTCTCAGTCTCTGGATATAATAGTTTCCGTTATTATAAGATGGCCGCTGTGTTTTCCTTAAACCGTGAGTACCAGAACATCGGGTATGACGTCATTACGCCTTTACGTGGCGTGCGATCACTTCAAAAAGTGCCGCTATCTCGTGTTCTGGTTAGCGTCTTATTTCGACAACATCGTCAGTCTACGATTGAACCATTTCAGGTATGATGAATAGTGATCTATCTAGTAACTGGGACCTTCAGGACTATAGTCTGCTTTACAATCTAATGGCAATGCACACGCGCTCGCTTAAGACCAGTCAGGATGTTCATGCATCACTAGACTGGATAGGATGGGATGTAAATACTCCATACGAGTGGTTTATATGAGGATCCTCTTTATAGTTATTTATGTATGCCTACCTTATATGTATAGACTGGCTTACTAATATTTGCCTAATGTTCGTCGCATTAGGTCGGTTGTGATTTTCATTTGGGAATGTTTTTATATTAACGTAAAAGGAGGTAATTGGCCCTTTTGATGGCAGTTAAGCTGTCCTTAAATAAATAGGTATCAATTTTTAGAGTAGTGTTTTATTTGACCTTGTGGTAAATTGGTTTGTACGTTCATATTTATTATTATATATATATGTAATACATATATATGTTTTTTGCTTACTGATGCAGAGTATCAATGCTGGATGGTACAGCAATTACCCAGGATCGTGGGGTTTTCCTGTAGTTCACAACGTACATTTCATACTTGAAATCTATAGTCATTTTGGATTATTCTATTCTCATCAATATATAACGGTGAGCATATTGGCTACTTATGTGGTGGAATCTGGCAAATACTTCCTATATTGCTGTCATTATGCTTGTTTACTCTTCTTAGCTTGAATTGTCTTTTTGTCTTTCCCCCCTTTTTCCGTTTTTTCTTCGTTATTAATAGTATATTTATCTCTCTTTCTTTTCTTTTCCCCTTTTTTCTTATTTTCCCATTAAATTTTAGTTTTTGATTTTGTATTTGCTTTACCTTTAATAAAGACTTGTAAATTTTAAATATACATTGTATAAAAGTATACAATGGTTATAATATTATTAAATGTGCTCGTGTTTTTAGCTTAAGATATGTATAATAAGGTTTCTTAGTGTACCAATGATAATTTTATAGGTACAAAGTCTGTGTTGATTATAAATGTTTTTGTGTATGTATATTTTTATGTTGTAGTATATATATGTATGTAGTTTTTAATGTTGTGGTTTTTCCTTACATGTTGTTATATGTTGATTGTTTTCAGCCCTGATGAAGTTCTTGTTGAACGAAACGCGTTGGCAGATGTCCGTTTTCTGATTTTTGAGGCTGATGTCCGTTTTCTGATTTTTTGAAGAATAAAAAGAAACATCGTTTTGGACTTACCTTGATGGTTTTTGATTCTGTCTCTGGTGCACCCTCCACAATAGAAATAACTTTTGCTCTGGATTACAGTGGAGTCTTTTTGTGGCAGGCTCCGGAGGCGCAATGCACAGAAAGCTTATTGTATATTGAATAGAGATTGTAGTGCATAACATATGGTCTGCCACTTTTTGTCTTTTGGTTTCATATATTTATATATAGATATAGATGTAAATCTATATCTATATATATATCTGACAGATACTTAGGCTCTAACTAGGATTACTACAGTACTAATCGTATACACCAGAGACAGAGAGTTTATTCGAGGAGTTAACCAACACCAAAACTGCTGATTTACTAAATTAATCTGAGCTTCCATGCAACAAGATACTAGTCTTCAGCCTTCTATTGTTGCCGTTAGAGTGTAATAACAATTCACCTATAAAGGCCTATTAGCGTTAAGAAATGTATTTCACAATAAAAAAAAAAAGTCAGGCCTTCTACCTTTTTTTTTTTTTTTTTAAGTATCTTTATTGGCATTTTGCAGGTGTTGTAATACAGTTCGTATATGGAAGCAAAACAATCTTAAATTCAAATAATTCAAAGGCAGCAACAATACAGTACTGAAATACATCTTTCAGCGTCCATATAAATGATCAAAGAAGAGAATCTGATTAACAATCTACATTTCGTTGGGCCCAGAGGGGTGCTGCCTAGTCAATATTCCAGCAGAAATCTGTCACCTCCAGATTTAGACCAGATTCCTCTGTACATGCTTCACAATAGTTTGTGTTCGATAATACACATTGTGAGAGCATCCACCAACAGATCAAGGTACCAATATAACATCTTTGATTTTCAAAATGCTACTTCAATTGTCTAAAAACAATTCCAACAAAATGAAAAAACAAGGAAGCAATTAACCCAATTTAAACAAAAAAAGGAAAAGCAAAGAAAGACCTTATGCAGAGGGGGGAAAGATATTGTAAACATTAGTACAAGCGTGTGGTGAAGGCACAATATAATGAAGTGTCACAGAGGGAGGCAAGCGGTACAACACTGGGAAGGGGTCCACCTCTACAGGTAAAGCTGCCCCATCCCGGCCGCAAATGGCCAGCAAGTAATTCCCCATATATTATTTTGACAACAGGAAATGCCGGCTCCCCGAACTCGCCAAAGATGCAATAGGTGGTGCAGTCTAAGTCCCTTCTGGGCGTTGACCTGGGCCTGAATCTGAGTCTGAACCCGTCTCACCTGTCCCATGCCCCTCAGGGTTCTCCCAGGTCGCCAGCACTTCCCTCCACTGGCCTGCAATGGGGAGCTTCCTCATACCTTTAGATTCCTCCTAGCTGAGTGCTCTACATTCCGCCCCAGCCCACACAATGACATCTCTGTGCCAGGTCTCAAATTGTGGACCCCTATTAGATTTCCATTCCATAGCAAAGCGGCGTTTCGCTAATCCCAGCGCCAGGTCTATGAGCCTATTCCCTACCTTGCGCTTCGGCGGCCTGGGAAAAAGACCCAGAATGCACGTCTGTAGTGTGAAAGATAAGTCTCTGCCCAGCACTGCTGCTAGCTTACCAAGCACCGCCTCCCAAAAAGGCCGCAGAACTCCACAATCCCAAACCATATGGCCGAAGTCCGCGTTCGGTTGGGAGCATCGGGGACAGGAACGAACCTCCCCTCCATATGTCACATTGAGACGATGTGGAGTCATGTAAACCATATGTGTGTAGTTAAACTGTATATATTTAAGACGTGAATTACGAGAGAATTTCTTGGGGTAGTGCAAAACCCTCCGCCATTCCGCGTCTGTTAAAACCCTGCCCCCAGTCTCATCCCATTTGGCACGCAGCTGAACCAAGGGACGCACCAAAGCCTCCTGAAGGGCCACATAAAACCACTTCATTAGATGCCCCGCTGTCCCAAGCGTGAACAAGGCATGGAGCACTGGGTGTGTCTCCGGTTCGTTTCTACCGGCACCCCATAGCTGCTCAAAAGTAAGAGTCAGGGCCTCATAATGCAGGAATTGGCCCGGGGGCAGACCGCAATCCTCCATAAGGTTGTCAAATGGGAGTAGGGACTTGTCTAGGAAACAGTCCCCAACAGTATCCAGCCCTGCATCCGACCAGGGGGCCAGCTGCTCATTTGTGAAGACAGACTGGGGGTTGCCATGTGGCAGACCCACAAGAGGCAACATAGGGGTGTAGCTAGCGGCCTGCCGTCCTTTACCCTGGCATCTCCGCCAGGCTTGAAAGGCTGTACGCTGCAGCAAGGAGCAGTACGGGGTGGGCGTCGTTGGTATCAGCAATCTTGCCATTACTAAACTAGGGCGGGAGTCCGGGAGTGACAAGAACGTACCGTCCTCGTTCACCTCCTCTATCCATTGCGCCAGCCACTGCAGTTGACCAGCCAACATGTAATATTCAAAGTTCGGCACTCCCAACCCGCCCTCAGCAATGGGACGCTATAACGTTGTAAGGGACACCCTAGGGCATCCACCACCCCACACCAGATCCCGTAACAGAGCATTCAGGGGGCGAAACCAACCGCTAGGCATAAGGACCGGGAGGTTGACAAAGAAATACAACAAGCGTGGGAGCATAACCATTTTAGATAGGGAAACCCGGGACATTACCGGCAATTGCAATGTACGCCAAAAATGAACACACGCACGTAATGAGCGCACCGCTGTACCAAGGTTACCTTCTTTCAAATCATCAAGCGAATGGAAAATATGTATACCCAGGTACTTGAACGTATTCTGGGCCCATACGATGTCAGCCATCAGAGCGTCCGGTCTAGGGAGAGGGCCCGCCACCGGAAACAGATACGTCTTTGCTCTGTTAACCCGCAGACCCGATAAGCCAGCGAAGTCGTCCAGTATTCGCAAGGCCGTCGAGGTGCCCACTACGGCGTCCGACAGGTACAACAAAAGGTCATCCGCATAGAGGGAAACCTGATGTGTCCGCCCTCCAGAGTCCAGTCCAATCCCATCGCCGCCCCGGCGGAGTCGCTCAGCAAGGGGCTCAATCGCCAGGGTGAAGAGGAGGGGAGAAAGAGGGCACCCCTGCCGAGTCCCCCGAAACACCCCATACTCCCTGGATATTATTCTGCCCGTTCGGACCCTGGTAGTGGGCGCCGCATATAAAAGTCGCACCCAACGTACCCATTCGTCTCCCAGCCCCATACGCCTCATCACCTCAACCAAGTATCTCCACCCCACCGTATCGAAAGCCTTTTCCAGGTCAACGGAAAATACAGCGGCCTGGAGATGAAGCGGGGTCTCGGCGTGATAAAGAATGGAGTAGAGCCTACGAAGATTGTATGAGGTGTTACGGGCGGGGATAAACTCATTCTGATCTGGGTGTATTGATGCCTTCATTTGCAGGATCAATCTACCGGCCAACACCTTGCTCAGGATCTTAAAATACAAATTAAGCATGGAGAGGGGCCTAAAATCCTTAACCCCCGCCCTTGGCGACTTGATTTTCGGGAGGGGGATTACCAGAGCGCTCCGAGTGGTGCCAGGCAATTCCCCAGTCTCATAGGCGTCCGCGTACAACTGGACCAGATGTGGCGCAAGTAGGTCAGAGAAACGCTGGTAAAATTCAGCCGGGAGGCCGTCCGGTCCTGGCGTCTTACCAGGTGCCAACGCATGAATGGCGGCCTTAATTTCCTTCAAAGTGATAGGGTCCCCCAATCCCTCCCGATCCTCGTCCTCCAACACCCGAAGTGGCAATGGTTCCAAAAACTCCCTCACCGCTGAACAAGGGGCCACAGTCTGGGCCGCATAGAGGCGTTCGTAAAATGTTAAAAAGGAGTCGTTAATCGCCTCAGGGCTATACAATACCTCACCAGAATCCATTCCAAGTTGTGTGATGGGGAAGCCACCCAGTTCAGGCTTAATTATCCTAGCTAAAAGACGGCCCGCCTTCCCTTCCTCTCTTTGCACCCTATCGAGATACTCGTTGTAGTTATAACAACGCAAACGCCCAAGGGCCTCATTATACTTTGCTCGCGCCTCCTGTAACGCCAAGCGAGCCGCGTCTCCCGTACCCTGGATGTTATCTAAACTGCAGATGTTCCCTTCTAGGTCAAGTAATTTCCGACGGAGCTCCCTATAAGCACCGGTCGCCTGTCCCATGCAGTGGCCCCGCACCACCCCCTTGAACGCCTCCCATTCCACCCGGACAGAGGATGCAGTATTGGCATTAATAGGGAAATATGTTTCTAAAAGTGTATGTAGCGAGGTACAAAATGGGTCGTCATCCAGCATTGCCGGGTTAAGCCTCCAAGTGGGGGACTGGGGGATACCGCCCTAAGGGTTGATGAGTCATTATTAACGGGCTATGGTCCGATAGTGTACGGCCCAGGTACTCCGTATGCGCAACGGTACTATTAAAGGCAGGGGAACACAGGAACATATCAAGACGCGTATGCACTTGGTGTACCGATGAAAAGAAGGAGAATTCCCTGCGGCTATCATGTTGCAGTCTCCAGGTGTCTTCGAGTCCCCAATGTGCGATCCAAGCGCGGAACCCCAAAGCAGTGCGACGTGCCGGGGACCCCATTATAGGGGGATGTGACCGATCCTCAGCAACATCCGCAGCACAATTAAAGCCCCCCCCTCCCCCCAGGACCAGATTGCCCCGCAGGCCACCCGCCAAGACTGCAGAAAATGAATCCAAGAAGCCAACCTGGTCTTGGTTAGGAACATAAATATTACCAAGGGTAACCTCGCGCCCCGCCAATCTCCCAGCCTCGTCCAGCCATGATCTCTCAACTGCAAAAGGGACCCCTGGCTTCACCCAGATCAACACCCCCTTGGCAAAGGCTGAACAGGTAGTCGCAAAAACCTGGCCCCTCCAACGTCGTTTGTTTTCCAGCTTCCTCACTGTGTAAGTGGGTTTCCTGCAAGAACGCTATATGGATGTCCCTGCGCCGCAAGTATGAGTAGATGTTGTGACGTTTTGCCATGGACCCCATCCCCCTAATGTTCCACGTTAGGAACCATATAACACTCTGAGCCCCTGCCATCCCTGCTGGACCATACTATGTAACATTCCTGAGAGCAGGCCCACCACCACACCCTCTCTTTGCACATAACGTCCCACCCCTCTGCAAACATACCAGGTCATAAAAACAACAACAAAAGGACCCTTAAGGTGGTCAACTCCCCGACCCCAGGGCAGTCCAACAACGGTCAGCCGCCCAAACATCCTGTGAAACAGTGCGTACTAAGTGAGGCCTTAACCCAGTTTGGCACTCAACGGGGGTTGGCTAGGCAAGGAAAAGCAAAAGAAAAAGAAGGGGAACGCTCTTACCAAGGAGAGCGCACCAGCCCCCCCTAGAAAGAGGCAGCTCGGGGTCAAAAATGGGCAACATACAGACGGTGGCCCCTAAGTGGCACAGCCGCACTAGCTTACCATTCACATCAAATGATATCGTCCGCAGTGTTAGTCGTCACCACAGGCAACTTCACGCTATCACTGTGGGAGGTGTCTGTTTTGTTGCCATCTGTCTCCCTGGTAGAACTGGCCACTACCTCCGGAGCCGAATTCTGACTCCGCATTAGTTCCGCCACTGCCTGCAGCGCCTCGGCCTTCTCCCTTTCGGTCTGTGATGGGGACGATTTCTTGGAGGACCCTCTACGAGGGTGCCGTCTCGGGCGCTTTCCAAGTTCCATGGGCCTCCGCCCGGCGCCTCCAGAGCCACCGGCCCCAGGAGTCTCGCCTTTCTAGGTCTCCAACCAATCCCACGTGTCTCTAGGGCAATCAAAATAATGAGTGGTCCCCTCCAGCAGGATGCCGGGCCGGGAACATCCGAGAGTATTGGAGACCCTCATCTCTCAAAGCCCTCTTGACCTCCAAATAGGATGCCTGTTTCCTCTGTACCTCCAGCGTGTAGTCCAGAAAGCGCGAGACCGTACTATTATCCACAGCGAAGGGGCCATCCGCTCGCGCCTTTTGCAGAAGAAGATATCTGTTACGGAAGTGGAGCAGACGGGCCACCTCTGGATGCGGGGGTCTCCCAGGGGCCAAAGGCCGGGCCAGCACACTATGGGCTCTTTCTAGCGTGTAGAAGGAGGAGAGGCTCTCTGGCGCTACTACAGTCCTAAGCCAGTTCTCCAGGAAGGACACCATGTTGCTACCCTCCGCCCCTTCCGGAAGGCCCTGAATACGGATGTTGTTTCTCCTGTTGCGCCCTTCGGCATCCTCTGCGCTCCAACTGGCTCACTCTGTCCGTGAGAGCCCCCATCTGCTGCTCCAACGCCTTTTGGGCCGGTGCCAGCTCCGCTACATTAGACTCAGTCTCTTTGACCCTCTCCGATAACTTTTTATGTTCTTCCCGCAGCAGGCCAAGTCCCACCGCAACAGTGCTGATATCCTGGTGGAGAGTCGCTTTCGTATCCGCTATGGCCTCCAAGATTTTATTGAGATGCTGCTGGACTGGGTTGTCTGGGCCAAATTGTGACTGCTCCTGAGCACTGTCCTCCGGCTCCGGAGGGGCACCAATCTGGCGACCTCTAGGCTTGCCCATGATGGCAATAAATCCCTAGGCAGGATCAGGGCCCCCTACTGTCAACGGTTGTGGAGATCCGGGATAGCAAGGGCTGCCCTCCGCAATGGAACTTGCACCTTAGTCCAAGGGGCCGGCTCACTCTGCTCCCCCCGCTTACAGGAGCCGCTGGCGGGGCCTCGTTACACGTGTATAAAGTCCCCAGGCCTCCAAGCTATCTAAGGGTCGTGCCACGTGTCATGGGCCCAGTCCGTCGCCCACCCACCAGGCTCATAGATCCATGAATTGGCCACTCAGGTGACCTAGGCCAGACAGAGTCCAGGCTGTCCAATCCCACAATCCAGGGGGGCCCGCCAGTGCGACTGGCCCACCACTGAGAGGGTTTCCCGTGTTCGCGCTGGTATGTGGACAGGTGCGCCAGTTCTGAGTGCCAAAAACCTCAGGGGTCCCCGATAGCGCCCCACTGACCATCCAGGTACTTCTCCAACTTACTCCCAGTCCAGCCCACAGTGGCAAGGCAGCGCCCCGCTAGGCAGACCGATCCTGCACACAGTGCTCCAGCAGGGGGAAAAACCTCAGAAGAACAGGGGGTACAGCTATTCGCCCTGCACCGGGTGGGGGGTCACTGCTACACCCTCGCCTGGGAACCCACCAGTTGTGCCACTCTGCGTTGCTCCCGTCGCCAGGATCCAATACAAGCACACAAAGGGCTCCCCGCGGCCCACCCGCAACAGCCACCCGCCGCGGGGGTCCATCGCTTCAGGCCTCGCCGGCGGGTCAGCAGCCTCCGATTTCAGGCCCCGAGGCCGGGGATCACCACCCGCTAGGCCAGTGTTGTGCCCAAATACCTCTGTGGAGCCTCAAAACCGTCCCGCGCAGACTCCCCGGTGCAGTTCGCTCTGTCAGATGGTGCTGTTCCAGCCGAAAGCCCGCAGGAGGAAGCCGTTGCCCCGCAGTGCAGGCCCGCTCCAGCGCCGACCAGCAGACCACAGGATCACCCCACGCACCTCAGGGAATGTCGATGCACCACCAGCGTAGGCCACTTCACCAAAGCGGGTCCCGTTAGGCCCGCTGACGCACTTTACGCAATGCAGCCGATGCCGTCGCCCGGGGGCATAAGCTCGTGCACCTCAGGACCAGCCAGGGAGCTCTCAACACGGGCGACTTCCCAGTCTCACCGCTGTACTCCGCAACCCGTTTGTGCTGCCTTTTTTCCGATCTCCTCCGATGGCAATGCAGCTCCTCTGCTTCCCCTCAAGCGGGCCGCAACCTCCTCTGGCACAGCTCCCACCTCGTTCGTAGGGAGCCCTCCTCCACGCCGCAATCCTTCCGAGACAGGTCGCGGGGGCTCACGCGCCTGCTCGACCCAGGTAGCGATGGGACCGGGCCTGCAGGGACTCACACGGCCGCCATGACACCGGCTGTGTCTACGCACTTTCGTGGCTGGCGAGCTGCTGTGCTGATCGCCCGCGCCGTCAAACCCCAAACTTCGTCACAGGGCGCCCCACAGCACTCTGGACCCCCAGGGACCACCAAAGTCTCGTGCCTCGGCCCCGGCTTCACAATCCCCAAGGATAAAAGGCAGGCTGGTGCGGAGCTCTCAGCTCACGTGTCCGCCATGGTCCTCGGCCAAGCCACGCCCCCCCAGGCCTCCTACCTTTGTTGTAACTTTTCCTAATTAACAGATGAGATCTATGTCATCTGACATACCTTTTCCCAGTAACCAACCAAGCCTAGAGTCTTCATCGTTTGTTGGTCATTATTGGTTTGTCGCCATAACAATCTGAGCCTTCCTGTAGTGCACAGAAGCTGCCAAAAGTCCGGAACAGTCATAAAATTACAAACATATACAAAATTACAGTTGGCAAAGCAATTGACAAACCCCTTGGAAAAGGCCTACCCAGGATTTTCACATACCAAATGGACAATCTCAAGTATTTGTCAGAGGGGGTAACTATCACCAAAGCTCTTGCGTACAGTAGTAATCTGTGAGATTCCATATACCAAAGTATCTGTCTACAACCTTTAACACAGTGTAATGACAATCCATTCTTAATAGGCCTATTGACATTTCATTATAAACATGAAAGACCTTTGGCATCTGACATCATTTTTCCAAGAGAACCCAATTAGGCCTTTTGGCATTATCATGAACTTGTCAAAGAAACCAACTCAAGACTACTGAATTCTGCTTAAGCTTTCCCACAAGGCAATCCTCCTGCGTACAGGCAGAAAATATATATATCTACACCAGCAGTCTTAACCTTTTGACTTCTGTGGACTCCCACTGAATCATTACTGGAGTCTGGGGACCCCCACTGAGTAGTCATTGGAATCTGGGGACCCCCGACCTAAGCAATTTCTATGATTTGAACTTCAAAACAATACACAAAAATAAAAAAACAATTATGCACGAAACAAATGTTCAAATATAGATTTATTTTTGCTTAATTCACAATCCGGTATAGAAAACTTTTCACATTTTCAATTTTTCTTCTTTATTTGTGTATACTTTATTAATTGTAATGTATTAATATTATTTCATTTTGTATCACAGACACGGACCCCCCCAGAGCAAGTCTTGCCTCATGGGTCTTCAGACCACATGTTAAGAACCACTAATCTACACAATATTATAGATGGCAAAACAATATTCACTCCTAAGATGTTAACAGGAATGCTCAAACTTCAAATCTTCTACCCACTGAGAGAGGGAAACCAGAAGAGGAAACCAACACCAGAACTCTTGCCAACTACAGTAATTTGTGAGAATCCATGTAACGCAATACCTGTCTACAGGCTTTAACAGTGCAATAACAATCCGCACTTAAGACCTGTTGGCGGTAACATATTATTCCTTACTAAGAGCCTACCTCATGAAACTTACGTGAACGGATCATTAAGGATCCTGACCTAGTCGCTGAATCCCTGGTGACAGCCATTATTGGGCTTTTAAAGGACTCTTACCCACAGGGTGCCTGCACCATGCTTCATCGTCTAGTCCTTCATCCAGGATGACAAGGCACCTGGATGGGCTTGATCCAGCGCTAACAATAAAAATTCTTCTCCTATATGCTTCGGTCATCCAGGTACAACTATCCCTCCAATACACAGACTATATCCATATGACGGTGGGGCCCATAACACCGCACATGCATTCACTCACTCATTTATTCCCTGGATTTCCTCCGTCAGTAACCTAGGAGAAAAACAGTAAAACGATTCGCTGGAAGGAGACGGGTTACCTCTTTTTAACACGACATAATATTTCTCATTGTTTTAAGGTATTCCGCTCATTGGTCGATGGACCAACTAGTAGGAATCAGTTGATGGTGATTAAGACCAGCTCAATCACAATAAACCTTCTAACATTTTACATTAATCATTGAGCTAAAGAACCACTGAGTCATTTGTTTAAAGATAATAAAGTTTATATAAAGTTTAGAAGCATGAAATAAGTTTTAGGTTTATTATTCAGATTATTACATTTGTTATCATTATACGAATAAATTGAAATTGCAATGCATACCTATTAGATGGAAGAATAAAGTTAGTCACGGCAAGAACTCCCAAAATCTCTATCTATCTGTTCTGGAAAAGTCTAATAGTTCTAAATGGAAAAATCTATCAAGAATAAAAGTTCTTCAAAAAGCAGCATCTTATGCTCAATTAAAAATATAAAATAGCAGCAGCAGCCTCAGCTCGTCAGCATCAGCAGCAGCAACTACATACGCCACTAACAGCAGTCAAAAACGGCAAAAGGCAGCTCCCAGCAGCATCATCTAATAATCATAATAACCCTCCCCACCAAGAGTAGGTCTTCTTATACCCTAATTCTAGCTTACTAAATAAAAATGTTGCATCTTTATGGTGAGATTCTCTCTAATTGGTCCATTTGAGTCCATATACATCTTTTATCAAACTTCCTTGTTCTAACCAGTTCTTTGTGGAATGTCCATACTTGCATCGTTTCCCACAGTTCGTGACATTACTCATCCGCTCGATCAGTCCAACTTGTATCACTTTCGGATACTTTTTAGGTTCAACAGTTCTTTTTGTCCATTTATTCTTTTTGACTTCTCACGCTTCTTGCTGACCCATCTTGGCACACATTTATTCAGTAAGGTCACAATAGCCTTGACCATACTTTCATCCTAGGCTCTTGGAACGATCACGTGGTCATTCTTGTTCACGGCCTTTCTCCTTGTCTACATTTCTCCTAGCGCACGCGTATTCTAGCTCATGGCGGCCATTTTATATCGCTGTTCAACAGGCCTAAGCGCACTATTTACAAAGATAAACAAAATATAGTTAAGAATAAAGAATATAAACCCTTTCGTTTCCCTCCCGTCATTCTACGTACCCCAATTAGGTATTACCTAGCAAAAAGCAACATATAAAGCCGTCCCTTACTTACCATTGCTTTATTTTGCCACTACACGTTTTGCTTTCAAAGCACAAATCATGCATTTTATTATTCTATTAATACGCAAATATTAGGTTATGTTAGCCACGTCAACAATTATAAGTAAATTAGTTTGCACACAAAATAGCGTGTTACCTTTAACCCTTCACATGTAACATACATTGTTGGTTATTTACTTAAACGAACTTGTTTGTTAATCAATTTACGTAAATTATTAGGAGGTTAAATTTTTTTCTTTTACCCTGCTCCATCAGGCTCAACCTCTGTGAGCAAGCTCTTGATATTTATATCTAAGGGATCTTATATAGGTGTGTATCATTAAAATTACCTAGTGAGATATCTCTTTATAATACTTTTATTTATGGGTTCCCCCAGTAAGTAAAAAAATGAAAAAACATGCAAGTTGGTGCGGGAAGGTGATTATTACTTCAGCATCGTGAGATCTAAATGTTGCAAAGTTTTTTTGTCATGAAGATCATTCGGCCTTCATCGGGACCAAAAGATTTGTAATAATTTGTCATTGCGAGCTTAGCTATAGTTCATTTGTGGACTAGGAAAGGACACAAGCATGCACCCCCACAATTTGAGTGTGTCAGGTTGAGTGGCAGGGATAAGATAATGAGGCACATTTATAACATTTTGTACGTGTTCAGTTAGTTGTCAACGCATACTGTGCAGGTGAAACAATATTTTGGTAAAACCACTCTTGGTGATGTCATGGTAAACCACACTTAGTGCTGTGCAAAGGTTGACACTCAAGGCAATAAAACTAAAAAAGATATACATATATGTCCGCAGGACCCGATTATCAACACATTTACTCTGGGTGGGCTTCTTATTTCCCCCTCAGTGATGGGGGGGAAAAAGACGTTCTTGTTGTCACACTCTATTTTAAACAATAGAAGTAATGTCCAATATTAGGGCGCTCAAGGTAACGTCTAATGAGGAAGAAGGCGAAGTAAGGGGGAGAAAATATAGGGAGAAACAGGGAGGGTCTCTTCCATTAGCATTGTGAACATTAACTTACTTCATCAAAGCACGTGGCTAATGGCCAAACCTGTCCCGTTCCTCTCTCCTGAATGTTGGTGAGAAAGGAGTGTTGGATTGTATTTATAGACAGCCATCATCCGAAGATCGTTTGGTAGCGCCTCCATGTAGGGGTCGTGCTTTGTGAATGCATCACATGCATTGCGCGTTGCTTTTGGTGAGGCATGCTACACAAATGCGTCCCATGTATCCAGTATAGCCATTTGCCAAGATGTTGAACCACATCCTTAATACTGTAAACTATCAACCTCTTTGTGTGTACATAGTTGAGTATGTTGTATTGCTGATAGAGCCTAATGACTTTGTCAGGACCCGGCTGTAGTAAAAAAATATATTAACCCAGTTACAACTCCATTGTTTGATTGTGGGAGGTAGTATCTATCCTGAACCATATAGCAATCATTGTTTGGAATGATCAATGTTTATTTTGCAGGGGGTGTGCATGTATCCCATTTTTGCGATGGCCTTTCTCCGTGACTAGATATCCTTACTAGAAGGGAGTGTGGTATAAATATAGACAGAGGAGAGTCTCTCTCTTAAAGTTCTCCATATTGTCATAGGACATGATGTGTCTGCCTTTATTTTTTGAGAGACATAATTAAATTGGTTATAATTCTTGTCTCCTAAATAGGATATTTCATTATTCTTTCATTGTATGCCAATAGTATTATCTATTGTGGTAATTTCAAATGTGGTGTATATCGTGAAAGGTGATTATCATCAATGTCGAGTTAATGTACGGCTTATTGCATAGGGTATCTCAAGATATGGATTTAAAAAAAATAATATATATATTCCATATAGTCACTGAAAAAAACAAAGGTTACGTGGACATTATAGTTAGGTTGACGTTTTACCCACACAAAACCATAGAAATTCAGCAGTTATAGTTATACTTATAGTTGTGCTTATCTAAAGAAACTGTAACTCGTGCCTTTAAGTAACTTTAGGCCACGAGTTATAGTTTCTTAACATAAGTAGAACTATAAGTAGAACTATAACTGCTGAATTTCTATGGTGAAATAGTGCAAGTGAGCCCTTGATGAAAATGTCAAGGTTTAATTTTTGGAGCCAACAATCTTTGCGTAAAGAAAGGCTAGGATTTGGGGGGAAATAGTTATTTGAAAGAAATACAAGCTTGTGTTTGTGGAAATGGAATTTATTTGGCCAAATGAAAAGCTGCAGTTTGGGAACAAAATCTATGTATGTCAAGCAAAGGTTTGTATATAAAATGCTTGCCCTTCCATAACACAGTGATCATATTTGAGTTCTGTTCATGCTCCCTGGGGGACACCTGTTGCTGTATCGCGTTAGAACCTAAGGACACTCGCTCCTGTCATGTGAAGGCATTTATCATCTATTTTGATAAACTACTGCCGACTGAGGCTGTCCTGCCCTGTAACTTGAGACGCAGCTCGAGGGTCCGAGCATTAACCATCTGTTTATTGTTTGGTGACTGATTATAGACCTGTGTAACTTTCATTTTCTCTCCGTCCCTTACAAGTAGATTCTCGGTCAACATATATAACCGAAAATAATCTTGGAAACAGCAGTTTGGGAAAATTATAAAGGTGGCAGGCTGTATGCATTTTATAACGATAGGAGGTCATGCCAGATTGCTTCCCCAGATTATCTGAACTGCTAGCAAAACCGTGGCTTTTAGACAATTATTTGGGAAATTGGACTGTAAAATGCATGATTTTGCCCCCGGTTTTACCAATATTTTTAGAGCTCCGAGAAAGGAGGAGGTTGGTTAGCAGCACCCTGGGAGAATCATTCTTTTGCTGTTGGAGGGCTCCTCCTAAGTACAAACACCTCTTGGGGCACATTACTATTTGCACCCAAACAGTTTCAAAGTTCACTATCCGCCGTGTGTTGATTTAATTTTTAGAAGAATAATCTTAACAAAATAGACTCCTGGGTTCTTTACTTAACTTTGAGAAAATGCTAGTAACAGTAGTCAGCGTCTCCTTGAAGATGTTTCTTTATAAGAGGGTGTTCTACTGCTGCTCTCAGCCTGGGTGTCTGTGTGAGAGAATGTTGGTGAATGGAATGTTCATGTGTGTGAGAGTCAGTTGGTGATGGGCTGAGCAGCAGTGAGGCTGCTCCTGGTGGGGCTCTCATCTTGTAACATCCTACCTGAATAAAGATACCTGAAGATACTACATGGACCAGTCTACTTTTATTACAACATAATTTGGCGACGAGGATGGGATGGCATGTGGGGGTGGGTGGGTTTACATCTTGCTGTGGGAATATGTTTTTGTTGATTCCTTTGGTGTGCTACTTACTGCGTATTCTTAATGATTTACCGTTGTTTTTTTTTTGTTGGGAAGTTTCTCTTGCCTGCATGTGTTTGTGTGTCACATGATGCCCACTACTCTGTGGTTGTACTTGCCTTATTTCCAGGAGTGCTTTTGTTACGTGTGGAGTCTCTTCCACACATCACACCCTAACTTGCTGTTGGGGGGAGTTCTTTACGTGTTCAGTGAAGTGTTGTGCACCTGCTTAGTTTCCGTGTAGAGTGTTTTCTACACATCACACCCCATTTTGCGCTGTGGGGAGTTCTTTACATGTTAGGTGAAGTGCTGTGCACCTGCTTAGTTTCCGTGTAGAGTGTTTTCTACACATCACACCCCATTTTGCGTTGTGGGGAGTTCTTTACATGTTAGGTGAAGTGCTGTGCTCCTGCTTATATTCCCTGTAGAGGGTTTGCTACACATCACACCCCACTTTGCGTTGGGGGGAGTTTTTTACGTGTTGAGTGAGGTCTGGGCATTGCTAGCGTTTTCCCTCGCATGTCAAGGTTTGCGTTGGGAGTGTTTTTGGTTCCGTGTGGAGTCCCTTCCACACATCACACCCCAACTTGTTGTTGGGGGAAGTGCATTTCTTCTGTTTGGTCCGTTTTTCATACATCCCTTGCACGTCAAGGCTTGCGTTGGGAGTGCTTTCCCTTGCACGTTAAGGTTTGCTTTGGGAGTGTTCTTGGTTCCGTGTGGAGTCCCTTCCTCACATCACGCCCCAATTTGTTGTTGGGGGAAGTTTTGCAATTATTTTGGTGTTGCGATGTTATTAAGTTCCGTGTGGACATCCTCCACGCGTACATATTGGTTTTTTTCTTTAATGGATGGTTCTCCTCGCACTTTTGTTGTTGGCACCCTTGTACTTTTCTTCGTGTTTGCCTGGCCAGCTTGCATGAGTTTGGTACTTTGGTTTGTTGGTAGTTTTTGGTGTGGGTTGTGTTGTGATAAGAAGGGAGATGGTGTATTACTGTGTCTCTTTCTTTCTATTTTACTCTTTCTGCATGAATTCGCCATCATTAATTTTCATGCTACTTTTCAGAACTTTGTTTGTGATTTATTTCTTGCATTTGTTCTGTTACTGTTCTGAGGGTTTTTGTATTCCCTTAAAGGAAGGAGATGTGTTATACTGCTGCTCAGCCTGGGTGTCTGTGTGAGAGAATGTTGGTGAATGGAATGTTCATGTGTGTGAGAGTCAGTTGGTGATGTGCTGAGCAGCAGTGAGGCTGCTCCTGGTGGGGCTCTCTCATCTTGTAACATCCTACCTGAATAAAGATACCTGAAGATACTACATGGACCAGTCTACTTTTATTACAACAGAGGGGCATGTCAGGTTCCCATCGTAGCCGGTTTTGCCTCTTTTTCCGATAGGTGGGTTTGTCTTTATTTCTCTGCATATCATTAAACTGTATTGTTCTCTCCTGCTTCTGTTCAATTTCTCTCAAAGCATGTGAGTGACCTCACACTGATAAGCTCTAAAAGTTCTAAACAGAGTGAATCCTACAATTGTTAAACATCCAAATGGGAGGTGTCTATATTGGGCTGACAGTTGTGTTTCAAGCAGCATTGCCTTTGTGTGATAACATTCAGAGCTATAGTTTCAAAAATCTTGATTCTGGGATGAAGCGGATTCTAAAGCCTGCAGGAGACGGTTTGTCGTTTGTGAACCTTAATAAGACTCTTTTGGGTTCTAATGCAACATATAACATTTAATATTAAGATAGTAATGTTTGAACCGGTCAAGGTGCATTAGAAATGAGCACTAGGACTGCCAATTGATCTGGCTTGAGTATGTTGGACCAGAACTCACAGGCACACCACCCACCCTACACTGGGGTAAAGTTTGTTTTACCTCTGGTATACAGGGAAAAGGAGTGAGAATCAAAGAAGAGCATCCGCCTGTACTAATGCGATAGAACCTGGGCCACAACCTAGAGTGCATGAGAAGAGGGATGAAGGATGTGAGAGGGCACACAGGACTGAAGTTGAGAAGGAACGCGTTTCAGCAAGTACCTTGTGCACCATGCTTAGTTTCTTAAACAGGATCCATTTATTCACTGGGAACCTGTGGGACAAGTTCAACTGGGATTTAACCGAAGCACACCGAGTGACTTTTTTATTTTTTTCAATCTTGAGGTGACAGATAAGATCTTCAGGTAAGACAAGCAAGTCCTCATTCTAATAATTCAAAGAGAATACGATAGCTGCCTTCGATCATCAACCTTCTCCCTTCTACTCTGAGGCAATGAAGAGTTTTCCTTATGCTGCTCAAAAGGGAGTAACATACCAGAGATCTTGCTGACATGCGGGCAGAAGGTAAGATCAGCATTGATAGTAGCACCAACATTTTTGATTATAGTAGATGGGGCTCGGAATAGATCAAGAGCCAGTGACTGCCAAATGGAGGGCCTGTTCTAAGGATGATTCCCTAGCACCAAAACTTCCATTTTGTCTCTATTAAACTTCAAGAGGTTATTGATCATCAAACGTGGCGGGGGGTGGGGGTGGGGGGGTAGTGGTGGTGGGGATTGGTTAACCAAAACCCTAGCCTACTTTGGTAATCTGTGGGAATCTGTTAGAAAATAATTTTCTACAAGTTTTTACACAATGTAATAATTCATCCATGAAGGTCTATTGCTTTAACATATGCTTTAAACAGTAATTAATTCAGGCTCCTGCCTTTGTCATAACTTTTTATAATAAACTTATAAGACCTCTGGCACCTAACTTAATTTTTCCCAGTGAAACAAATATGTACATGTTCTCCATCTGAGAACTTTAATGTTGAGCACAATCGGTGAAATACAATCACTCTTTTTCAGTGTAAGCCCACAACTTTGGCCCAATTAAATCTAACAGGTAGGAAGATTAAAATGAGGACGGAGCCAAAGC
This sequence comes from Calotriton arnoldi, assembly GCA_963921515.1. Taxonomy (NCBI): domain Eukaryota; kingdom Metazoa; phylum Chordata; class Amphibia; order Caudata; family Salamandridae; genus Calotriton; species Calotriton arnoldi. The sequence goes on from CAWUFW010002358.1 coordinate 805,831, forward strand.
CATGCTCATTGATTTCCTAAAACTCTTTCTGTTTGTACACACACGGTTTGGCCACAGCTACGCTGTCTGGTATGATTCGACCTAAAAAAGACTTGGACCCTTTGTTTTGTCATGGTGCCTGAGTTGGGAACTTATGCAGTGGGTTCTCTGTTTCGCCATTTACAGTTTGCTAAAGGCATGCATGTTTTTTCTCCTTGAGCAGTATTAATTAAGCAGCAGTAGGGAACGACTAAACCACAGTCTTACTTTGATAACACTTTAGCAAATAAAGCTCACAAGGGTGTGGTGGTTGTTTTCTGCCGCTGAAGCATGCATTTTTATGCAAAATAAAGCCTCTCATTAGAACAATGCCACTTTGTAATGTATGCAGGCGAGTAGTTATTCCTGCCAAGACAGAGTAAATACCCAATACATCTCTGTTGTAATAGTGGGCATGCAGTGGCTGTATGATGCCAACCCTCTTTACCATTGTAGCTACAGAAAAGAGCTCCTGGGCGGTGAAGTGAGTGTCACGAACTGGTCAGAAATGGCACAGATGACACGTGCTATCATGATATTTCAGTAATTTGTTGTGGACGGGGTGGTTTTCTCGGTGTTTGTGAGTTTGGATGATAACTGACTCGTAGTTTGCTTTTCTCAACAAACTTAAAAATTGTTTTCTAAATACCTGAAGTGAGTTAATTTAATGCTGGTATTTCACAAAAGTAGCTGCTTTAAAGAACGTCACTGTTTTGCTATGGAGTTGAACATAAATACATCTACATACCTGCATCCCAGGTCCCCCTCCTGTAGGGGAGGGTGACCTTGAACACTTTTGCCCAGGCACTACTATCCATTGCCTGCCTTCTGTTTTAAGAGTTTGGGTACAACTTTTCAAAACACATTTCCTTCCCACATGTTTTTTTGTTGAGAAACTGGTACCATAATATTTCCTCCAGCTCACTAGTGTCCTACCTTGGTTTTGTTGCTCAAGCCGTGAGTAACTGGCTTTAAGATAGGCAGATTCCTGTCTCTGGGAAACTATCCCTTGTAAGTATTGATTGCAGTTTCTGGGACTTGACCATCCCATTCAATTATGTATTGTGTGCGATTTATTTTTAGCAAGATGATTGACAAATTTGTTACATCGCTGGATGAATGTCTCCTGGATTCATCCTTCTTGGGAATTAGGGCACCTTGATTGCACATGGAATGTGAATAGGCTCATTCAACACAGCAAAGAATATAATCATTCTTGGGTTTCTCCCTTTCCCTGTGCTGAAGTGTCTCATTTCAGCTTGAAATAGAAAAGTTCCTATGCCTTTTTTAGGTCCTGCCTAGGCAGCGCTTGTGCTGTCTCTTCGAGACATGCTGTATCTAGGATATGGGCTTGATAAAACGCCCATCTTTTTTGTCATTGGTTCATCTTGCTGTCCTTTTGAAATGCTGGCTTTTCATTGGGGAATACACTTAGTAGTCCCTCCTTTTGAAATGTTGTATCCTCCCATGAGGACTGGTCCTCTTACATGTGTTCTTACTGTTCAGGTTATTTATACTTGGAGAGAACTGTTTTAGTTGGCCTGCCTCTTTACTCGTTAACTGTTTTGTTTACTTGTGCAATGAAACTTTGGTCGCTTCATTTGCTTTCTGTCTCTTAATGCCTCACCCCTCCCAAAACACTGCTTCGGTCGCTTCATGTTCCATAACCTTCCTGTGCCCCACCCCTCCCACAAAACTGCTCGCAGGCCCACACCACCCCTCAAGGTCACTGCTGTTTTGCTAGTTTTTTTGTTTGGTTACTCTAGGCATAATTTGCAGTGCAGTGCCCTCGTTTACTATCCCTTTGCCTAATGTGCCATCTATCCTCACCCCCTTGCACGTCCCTGAGATCGCCTCATTAAATTCTTATGTTATATTACATTAGTTGCTTTTATTTATGTAGCACACCTAGCCATGGACTTGTGGGGGCATGGGGGGGGGGCATAGGGGGGATATGAAACAATCACCTCATTATCACAGGATATAGAGCTGTCACCAGACTCGAACACTGATCCCCAGCTCACCAGTCGGCAGCTGTCACCGCTGCACCATATCCTTTCCCTAGCCATGTTGCGGGGTGCAGTACCATATGTGGCCAAAAGAGATCCCAAGGGCACCTAGTGACAGCCTATGGTACTGCACCCTCACAACACTGCTTGTTTTTTCTTCTTCATCGGAACACCCAGTTTCTGTTGCCTATATGATTACTCATCCTTTAGGTATTCAGTGAACATTATTTGTGTTCTAGTTACCATTTTGCTGCTTGCACTGCAAAATAAAGTGTTGGCAATATTCCACTCAGAAAATGCAATACATCTCCCTGGGGGCAGGCACATAATACCTTAATAAAGCCTAAACACAGCCCTTTAATATTTCAAGGAAATTTCCATCGTGAAGGTTTATGTAAATGTATGACGAGTAAATGGGGAAAGTACCAAAAGAGTAGAATGTGTTTCACTAGAAATTGCCATTGCCTTCCATCAGGGCAAAACTTGGTAATAATTATAAGGGCTTTTATCCCTTTGAACATGTCCCTTGTAACGAGTCTTAAAACCATAAAGTGCAGCATCACTTTTACTGGTGATCTAGAAGGCTTTAAAAGGTTCACTGTTTCTGTAGATTGAGAGATACTTGCTTTTATGTCTGGATTTTATTAGGTGCCTTGATGCATGGAAAGTGTAGAGATTTTGCCACTACCATGTCCGCGCTTTCGGCCTGTCTAATGAGTTGCTTCTCAATCTATGTCTCTAGTATGAATTCCCAAATTCTGTCGGTCTTATCTCCTGATTCCAAAGTCAGGCACCACTTACATTTAGTGGTAACTGATGGGAAACTTAAGGCAGTGCCTCCCGTTTCCACTGGTTTCGCATCCACCTGCCCCCAATTAAAAAAAGCAACGTGGAAATGGAAACGTATGCTCAGCTGCATTTTTTTCTGTTTATATTTGCATTAATAGTGTAGTACCTTTCATGGCTAATAGAGGTCCCTTTACAACTCCACAGGGACACCTAGCAACAGCCTGTGGTGCTCCACCCTTTCCTTTCTTCATGGACTTTTGTTTATTACTTATGCTACTGTTGGGATATTTGTTTTTAAAAAAAAAAAGTAAATAAATAACAAACATAATTTGCAGTGCCAATAGCTCTTTCACTAATGCGACACCTATTGCATTACAAATGCTTGTTTCTCTTACTGAAGCGATGCTTAGAAGACTGTTCATAATCTGAAGATGAGGATGTCTCTTATATTTTGTATTTGTATTGCTTGAGTAAGAAGCTTACGGATCTGTGAAGGATGTCTGGTGTAAGAATATCTGTAGGCTGTGCAGTATAGATGCCACAACAGTAGAGAAATTGTACATACTTCTTTCAAGGGACTCCAATACATCAAATCAGATTTAGAAGGTATGTCCTCCCAGTCTGGGTCTCCGGATCCTCATACATACATACATACATACATACATACATACTTAGCCACACCCTTGTCCTCTCAGTATACTTGTACAGAGGTTGGAGCTTATTGGCTGAGGGTTACATATGGTACAGTGCCCGTTGCTAAATAACACGGTAATGAAGCACATCTCCTTTGAGAGATAATCCATATGCTTCTCCTTTGCCAGGCCTTGACTTTTGAAGCATCCCATCTAATGAATTTATGGCCACATGACACCAGAAATAAAATAAGCCTGGTATTCATAACGAGTGTTTATTTTTTTTATGTTTCATTTTACTCTTCTCATCTCTAAATGCCTATATTCAATTCTAGACCGCTTTCGGTGTAAATATATGGAGCGAGTTTGCTGATTTGCGCATTGCTGGTGTGTTGTGCTTTTCGTTATAATAGTAGAAACTCCATCTCTTCTCAAGATGTGTTTTCTGACCCATCCCAAATGTAGTTGGCCTGAAGGGCATATTAAGTAGTAATGGACTTCCATTCCATTTCAGGAGTCAGAAGGGAGTGCAAGGTAATTTTTCTTTATATAGGTCGGGCCTCTCGCCAGCCTCACGTAATAAAAAATAATTATTGTTAATAAAAATAAATGCATAAATATATACCTTCATATATCTGCCTTTGGGCAGCCCTTTGAACCCATTTGTCTAATTAAATGTCATTCACATTTTGCTTCTGCCCACCACACGGGAGTATGTTAACCTACTTCATCGATTGGGCACCTAGTGCTTCTGATATGCTTTTCTCTTTCCATTCTCATTTTCTTTTCTTTCTTTCTGTTTGTTTGTTAACCTTGTGGGCTTCAACTATATCGTCAGGTTACAGTAATTCAGATCCTGAGGTACCTTTTTGTGCCGGCGAGAATCCCATTATCCTGTGATGTGCACTTCAAGTAAAATGTTTTTTGTAACTTTTCTAATCGCACCAGACTATTCTATGTTGAAAGTATGTGCAACAGTGTTTTTAATGTAAATTTTCATTGCAAGCATTAAATAGCGTCATGTTTGTGTAGTATGCTTGCAATCATTTTGTAAAAAAAAAAAAATTAAAAAAAATTGTACCAGCTTGTCAAGGTCCAGACCTTTTTGGCTTTTTCAGTTTTTTCATTGCGTCCCAGAATTTTGAAAATATATACTAACTGCCACTGGGAAAGATACTTTGATTTACAGGGCCTCCCATCCTGCTTCTCAATGCACCAAATCTCTCACAAACTTCACTTTCACTTTTTGTTTTGTTTCTGTTTCATTAGTGGACTTCTGAAGGCATAACGTTTTAGCCAAAAATATTTGTGATTAACTTTCAACGATTTAGCAGTAAATAGAACGAAAAAAGAATGGAAAATTAGAATTAAATAATTGTGTATTATGTTAATGATGTGATTTCTTCTCCTGTTCGACATTATAACACAAATATCTCTTTGTGCAGTGTGAACCTGTTCTAGATTCACATGCTTTACTTTATTCCACCATTTAGTTGTAAGGTCCGGAAATTCTGACTTAGTGCAAAGTTTTTTTCTTGTGGATGTTGACCATGAGCGGGATCTATGATGTCGAACGTAAGTACACAGTGCTCCATTGCATCACCGCCATTTTCAGATTCTTGCTTCCGCTGTTGGGATTGAAAGTTAGGAAGATTGTTGAGCGATCCACTTTGAAACTTGACATTCAAACATATTGAGATATCACCAAAGACCGAATGAATGAGAACAAGTTTTTCTAGAGAAAACTTCAAATGTACAAGGGTCCATAAGCCCAAGACCCACGAGGTCTGCAGTCATTTTCAGCCAAAGACTGTCTCTGAAGATCAGAGAGAAACAAAGGTGGGCACACTGTCATGGCACACGCAAAAGGACAGAGCTTGACAGAATAAGACTTAACCAATGACGAGGAATCAGACATCCTAGAAGGTTTTGAGGCGGCCCAGGGAGAACATATCCAGGATTCTGATGTGAAGAACATGTGCAAGACCCATAAAATGGTCCACATCGAAGAGAGAGCCCATGATGTAGAAAGACAGAAACACAGACTCCAGCTGAAATGGTATATATCATTCAATAAAAGAAATAATTCTGTGCATCAATGACCTCATACAAGATCCTATATAAAGTGGGACAAAAAAAGACCAAAGGAGACAAATGTGAGTCTCTACTCACACCGGATCCATGAGGTCAGGAAGTAGAACCTCAAATACACAGAGTACTAGAGCATCATTTCAGAGGTTGACCATCTCCAGTGTATGCCTCAAATAATGCCGGGACTCGGCAGATAGAACCATTAGACACTAGTGTATGGACATGGATGGCTCATGTATGACTTCAAATCAGAGTTACAAACAGTCATCAACAACCCATTTCATGGGCAAGATCTGTTTGGGAGCAGTGTCGACCAAGCCCTAGAGAATGAAACAGCTTAGGCATGTGAGGATCCCTGCAATCTAGGGGAGGTTTCCGCTGAGTAACACATGCTCCCAGAAAGAACAAGCATTGGCATAGCCAATAGGTCTCGCCTTTGGGGCCTTATAAGTGTTTAGCCAGAGCTATTGACTTTGCCAATGTCTTCAAGCTGTGCTGTAGAGAAGTGTGGCTGCTGTGCAGCATGCTGAAAAGTTATAATAAAAAAGTGTCAGAAGCATTTTTGTTACTTTATATATGACCAAGAAGGCATTATGTAAAACTGAACGACCATATTAAAAAAAAGTATTTACAATAAAAAATTTCCTCAGTTTTCTTTTGTTCTTGCAATGCTGGCAACTTGTTTCTGCCTATTGCAATGGTTGTTTGTTAAAGCTTTTTTTTGAGGGGGCATAAACAATCGGAGGGTGAAGGTTGGGAACTAGTACCTGTATTATAACACTAGCAGCGGCCAGACGCTAGGGGAGAATCAACAGATGCCAGATTCCGAGAGCAGGCTGAGGTGGTGCTGAGTGATGCTGAGGTGGTGGTGGTGGTGGTGGTGACTGTTGCGGAGACGATGCTGAGGTGATGCTGAATGATACTCAGGTCTTGCTGAGTGATACTGCTGTGGTGCTGAGTGATATTGTCTTGACGCTGAGTGATGCTGTGGTAGCCCTGAGTGATGCTGTGGTGACCCTGAGTGATGCTGTGGTGACCCTGAGTGATGCTGTGGTGACCCTGAGTGATGCTGTGGTGGCCCTGAGTGATGCTGTGGTGGCCCTGAGTGATGCTGTGGTGGCCCTGAGTGATGCTGTGGTGGCCCTGAGTGATGCTGTGGTGGCCCTGAGTGATGCTGTGGTGGCGCTGAGTGATGCTGTGGTTGCGCTGAGTGATGCTGTGGTTGCGCTGAGTGATACTGTGGTTGCACTGAGTGATACTGTGGTTGCACTGAGTGATACTGTGGTTGCACTGAGTGATGCTGTGATGGCGTTGAGTGATGCTGTGATGGCGTTGAGTGATGCTGTGATGGTGTTGAGAGATGTTGTGTTGGTGCTGAGTGATGCTGTGCTGGCTCTGATTGATGCTGTGCTGGCTCTGATTGATGCTGTGGTTGCGCTGAGTGATGCTGTGGTGTTGCCGAGTGAGAGATAGAGTGAAGATATAATGCCCAATTAGAGAGGGTGGTGAGAGAGAAAGAGAGAGAGTGTACATAGAATAACGAGTGGAGCGGGATAGAGAGAAAGAAGAAGAGAGAGAGTGAATGAAGGAGTTTGAAAGAGAAACAGATAAAGGGGTGAGAGAGAATGAAAGGCTAAAAAAGATAGAGAGGGGAGAGTTAATTAAGTAGAGAGAGAATTGGAGAGGGGAGAGAGAGAGAAGGAGAGAGACAATAAGAGTGGGGGGTGTGGAGTTTAAATAGAGTGAAGAAGTGACGCGGAAAAAGTAACCTTAAATATAGCTTTGTGCGTTGCGCGAATAAATATATAAAAAAAAAGAGTGAGACAAAAATACTGGTAATTAGGCTGTGACTCCCAATATAAAACAAATAGCGATATAAGGTGAAATCAACCCACCGAAGCAATATTTCTAACTAGACAAAAAAAGCTTGCATTTCAATGCTAATCGCTGTTGTTGTTCATGTGACTGTAGTCCAGGGCCGTCAGTTGGTAATGTGAGCTGCTGCTGCGATTGAAACATCAGAGTCCAGAGAGTTAATGAGCCATGACGAGGAAATGAGGAAGAGATAGGAAACCCAGATGGCAGCTGCGCGCGTGCACGCTATCGTGAACGCAAGCTGGTCGCCAGCCGAAAGCCAGTGGGTTTGCACTTCCAAAACCCGCTTACTAAAACTCTCGGCCAGACCAGCGCAAGCGCTGGTGCAGGCCGAGACCTAAAAATGGTTGTAATAGACCCTTCTTTACTCAGACAAAAAACACAATCACCAGGTCTTTCGGGTGCAGTGAGAGGAAGATGTCAGGCCAACAGAAGAGGTACACATATAGTGACTGCATCAAGCTGCTCCCAGAGCACCTAACACCACTAGAGGCCAGAATCCAAGATTTTAGTGAAGGACGGAGAGAAATCAGAACAGAAAAATGTGTGTTGAATATTATCAACAACGACTGTTTCATAGAACTAGAAGGCAAACTAAAACGGTGTATGCTAAAGAGACAGAACTATATTACACAATAAGGGGAATCACTGGTAAAAGAAGTACAAGAACTTCTAGAAAAGATTACTATAGCAACAGCAGGATACTTGTGTGTACTTACTCATAGAGAAGCAAGACCTAACTCTTGGGACTCTTCCTTGACCTAAGATTATTAAACAGATTCTTCAAACTACAAAGGATGAAGGTGACGGCACTACAGGCAGACATTCCCATTTTGGAGAAAGGAGAGTACCTGACAGCAATAGGCTTGAAAGATTCCTATTTTCATGTACCAATGAGCTAACGCAAATACAACCACCTTATGCAAGTCATGACCAATTCAAGACACTGCTCTTGGGATAAAGTCTGCTCCTAGGTTGTTCAGAAAATGTCTTGCAGTAGTAGTAGCTTTTTTCAGAAAACAAGAAATACTCGTTTACCCATATGTAGATGATTGGCTTGTGAAGTAAAACCCTTCCTACAATGCGAGAAGAGCACTAGCACAGTCATTTGACAGCTGCACTCGTTGGGGTTTGAGTGACTATCAAGAAAACACCCCTATCCCAGCGCTTGAGAAAATCTTGGCGGTCTTCCTTAATTCAAGAGCGGCACTAGCAGTCCCTATACAAAGAGGAAGGAACTGGTTTGCCTTTACCACACATCACAGTCTGACAGTGAGAAGAGTGAGGAGGCTATTGAACGTGATGGCTTCATGTATTCTAAATATTCCACAGTCCAGACTGCATACGAGACCACTGCCGGAGAGGCTAACGAGACAAGGGTCACACAACAAGATGAAGTGTGATGTTCTAGTCGTTGTCACGAACCTGAGTCAAAGAGAGCTAAAATGGTGGACAGTATGAAGCAGCATTTCTGGGCACCACTCCCCTCTGCAAAGAAAAAGATATAGCATTTTGTTTAGCATAAAGAAAAATCTGAAAATAGATGTGATGCACTGGGGTATTGTGGGCTTACATTTGACGTCCTAGACCCCCCTATGGTTGACGCCCAAAAGAAAAAAATGGTAGTAATTCAGGATTTTCAGACCCAACTACTAGAATCAGAAAATATGTGTGACTCTTCTGCACTGCAAAACTATTGTTACAGGACACTTGACAGTTTCGTACACGGCATGTGTTTTGGTTTTAAGAAATGGTGCCCTTGGATAGAGGAGGGTGCATTTTTCATTTTATTTCGTTGTGCAGCACGCCCCAAATTTGAGTATGTCTGAGAGATGTTTATCAATTTAGAAATGTTTGCAACAGTGAGGAAAGTCTTAATCATATTCGCATTAAGAAACAACAGCAATTAATTTACCAGTCGAGGCATGAGTGAACCAACTTCTGTGTTATGCATGGTACCCTCTCAGCCGTATTGTAGCCAGTAAGTGGCTTGTGTAGACAGGAAGATTTGAAGAGTGGTTTAATATAAACACTGTTATTTTATGTAGTGATCCAGCGCTAACAAAAATAATTCTCCTATTATGCTTTGGTCATCCAGGTGCAACTTTTCCTTTAACACACACACTATATCCATATGACGGTGGGGCCCATAACACCGCATATACATTCACTTACTCATTTATTCCCTGGATTTCCTCCGTCATTAACCTAGGAGAAAAACGATTCGCTGGAAGGAGACGGGATACCTCTTTTATCATGACATAATATTTCTCATTTGCTTTAAGGTATTCCGCTCATTGGTCGATGGACCAACTAGTAGGAATCAGTTGATGGTGATTAAGACCAGCTCAATCACAATAAACTCTTTAATATTTCATTTTAATCATTGAGCTAAAGAATCACTGAGTCATTTGTTTAAAGAATAATAAAGTTTATATAAAGTTTTGAATGCAGGAAATGAGGTTAAGCTTATTATTCAGATCATTACATTTATCATTAATATAAGAATAACTTGAAATTGCAATGCATTTTTATTAGACGGAAAAATAAGGTTATCATAGTAAGAACTCTTAAAGATAAATCTATCTATCTGGGGAAAATCTAATAGTTCTAAAATAAAAATCTATCAGGAAAAATTCTCCTAAAGCAGCATCTTATACTCAACTGGAAAAGAAAAATAGCAGCAGCAGCATCAGCTCGTCAGCATCAGCAACCGCAACTTCACCCATCTACAGCATCTAACTTCTCCAGCAACTCCCGCAGCAACTCCCGCAGCATCTACCGCAGCATCTACCCCCCTCCCACCAAGAGTAGGTCTTCTTATACCCTAATTCTAGCTTACAGCATAAAATGTTTCTTCTTCATGGCGTGACTCTTTCTCATTGGACAAAACTCAGGCCCATATACATTTTAATCAAACTTCCTGGTCAAAACCAGTTTCTTGTGGAATGTCCATGCAAGCATCGTTTCCCACAGTTCATGCAATTGCTCATCCGTTTCGATCAGTCCAATTTGTATCTTTTTCTGCTACATTTTGGGTTTAACAGTTCCGTCTATTGATTCAGTTGGACTTCTCACGCTTCTTGCTGATCATCTTGGCACACATCTGCTCAGAAAGGTCACAACAGCCTTGACCATACTTCCATCTTAGCCTCTCAGCATCAGCACGTGATCATCCCTTTTCCACAGCCTCTCTCCTCTATCACATGGTCCCCCGCTCGTGCGTACTCTAGCAACTGGCGGCCATTTTATATCGCTGCTCGACAGGCCTAAGCGCACTATTTTCAAAGATAAACAAAATATTGTTAAAACAAAGAAATATAAACCCTTTCGTTTCCCTCCCGTCTTTCTACTTACCCCAATTAGGTATTACCTAGCAAAAAGCAACATATAAAGCTGTCCCTTACTTACCATCACTTTATTTTGCAACCACACGTTTTATTTAAAAGCACAGATCATGCGTTTATCATTTAATTAGTACGCAAATATTATGTTATGTTAGACACGTAAACAATTATAAGTTGATTAATTTGCACACGGAATAGCGTGTTACCTTTAACCCTTAACATGTAACATACATTGTTGGTTATTTACTTAAACGAACATGTTTATTAATTATTTTACGAAAATATTAGGAGGTTAAAAAAATTTCAAATACCCTGCTCCATCAACTCCCCCTTTGGTGATTTTTAATATCACCACAAAAACCCAAGTTATACAATTTTCTCAGACAGCATATATCTTTTATCCATTTGCTTTTTGTTAGTTTACACAACTGTATCCCTTTCAACTTGTCTCTTCGTTTTCTTGTACATGTTCTCTTTTATTTCTTCTAACTCTATTTCACCCATTTCTCTCTCACTCCTTGTTTATCATGTTTTCCTTTTCTATTTTATTCTGCCTTCTTTTTCTCTTTATACATGTTATTGCAAGCTTCAGTATTAATAATATTATTATTATTATCACGGTTGCTATTATTATAACTTTCCCTATTATTAATCCACTCATTCTTGTTAACCAATTTATTACTGAAGAAAACCCTTTACCAAGTTTTCCCCATGCACTTTCAACCTCCAGTGGAACAAGTTCTTTGTGCAAACTTGAAATATTTGTTATATACTTCTGTATATTTTCACTTTTATCTGGAATGTAAGTGCAACAATGTTGGACTTTCAGCATTCCACAGACTCCGCCCTCTTTTGCCAAAAGAATGTCAAGGGCAAGTCGATTTTGCATCACCATAGCTCTCATGGCAACCATCTCGGTATTTACCATCAAGAACCCTCCAGCAGTATCTGTAGATAAACGATCTACCACTGTGGATAATTTCCGAATTCTAAATGCATTCAAAGATATTTCCACTGCTGGTATCAATGCTCCAAAAATATCACCTACTATTTCTGAAAAACTTTCCCTTTTTCTACGTGTAAAGGTATTTATCATTTTGTGTGTTCCTTTTTCTTTTCTATCCATATGAAAAATCTTTGGAAAGACCAGGCCTAAATAACATGACCCATACCAATGGTCCGGCAACCTATAATAAGCCCTATTTCCGCAAACATAATAAATCCCTGGAAATATTGGATCTTTTCCCCTTTGAATCCCCATCCACCTAAAATTTGGTAATTGTCATGGCAAATACTGGAACCCACAAAATAATTGTCATATCTTGTCTTATTTCTTCTAATGCACAACCTTCCCTGTTGGGGCCAATCCAGAGTCATAGCTGCATTTGTCTTTTTATTGTCATGATTGTCTTCTTCAAACGCCCAAAGAGGTGTTTTTGTCTCTTCTATCACTTTTCTTTGAAATTTCACTCTTCTCTCTTCAACCATCTCTAAAAATACTTTTTCCTCCTTCTTTAACTCACAGGTAAGGTTGTACCTATTTATACTATCTAATGTTAATATCTTATCTTCTAGAAAATATTCACCAAACGTTTTTCCCTCTTTTATTTTGTTCAGCTCGGGAACTACAGAAACTTTCGCAAAAATCTTATTTATGTCAGTGTAATAATATTCTAATCTACCTGTTTTATAAAATAAACTTGCTAAAACGCTAAATGTTATTCCATACGTCAAAGGGAGGTGATGATAAGTCACACCCTCTGCTACAGATGCAGGCAACTGCATACAAACATAGCAATCTCTTACATCCATTGTTTCTACATACTCATATAATAATTTAGTAAAAACATTTTTTTTTAAATCTGTTATTGATTTGTCCTTGTGTAATTCTGCACTACTCTTTAAAATAACTGATTCTTGAGTGTTAGCTCCTTTTTCTTTCTCACTGTTATTAGACATTTCTACTACAGCTAAACTAATTGGAATAGTGATTGCTAGAACCACCCATACTGTTATTAATAATCCTGTACAAAAGCAACACATCTTGCACCATCTACTTAAAAATTCACATTTACATTTTCTATCTCTAGTATTCTCCATTTTTGTTTTATAACCTTATTTATTTGTTTTCCAGAAAATTGTGTCACTACACCTCAGAAATGACTTATTTGCCACTCTGTACTCCAATGTTTTGTCTTTACTTGATACTTTCTTTTAATTCTTTCTCAGAATTCTTTCTTTGTCACATCTGGTAAAATTTTTCAGATCCAGTGTTTTGTCAAATCCGGTAGAAACTATTTAAACTTCTTCAGGTTTGTTGCACTTCACTTTCTCCCATCAGGTTTCTTTGTTCTGGGTTCTCGTGAGTGTTCTTTTCTTCTTTGTTACTAGTCAAAGCAAGATACAATCATTCAGGCGATCTATACTTCGGATTTACCTTCTTTATTCTTTTCGTTTTCTGCAAGTGTTTTCCACCTTGTTTTTCTTGCTCTCTCTGACTTATTTCATTCACTTGTTCAGCACTTTTCCCATCCAACCTTATGATTCTGTATCTTAATTTTCTTACTTCGTTGGGCCAATTGTCTCCTTTCCTTGGCCTTTTTGCTTCACTTCCTTTTTCCTCTCTTTCTGTTTTCCAATTTCTTTTTCTTGACTCTAGTTTTTGGTTTCTTTCTTCTCCACTTTCTTCAGACTCTGTTTCAATTCTTTCGTCATTGCCTCTTATTTTGAAACTTATAATTTCATTTTCTTCTACTTGTGGTTCTTTTCTTATCTTCCTTCGTTCACCTATTTCTGTCCCTCCTCGAGGTTCTTCCGAATTTGTGTCAGTCTCTCTATCTGCTTCTAAATTTCCCTGTTCTCGTGTTTGACTATCTGTCCCTACTGCTCCTCGGGGATTTTCCGATTTTTCTAGCTTTTTGTTTGAAACTCTCCCTTCTTCATCTATCAATATTATCTCCGAAGGATTTTTACCACAACTTGTACTTGGTTGCTCACTGTCACTATCTTCTGGCTCAGTTTCTTCTCTTATGCTTTCAAAATTCCAATTTCTTTTTAGAATTTCTTCACAATCCGAATGCTCTATCAGATTCTGAACTGGTGTCTGATATTTCCAGATGTCGACTTACAGGTCGTTCTTCAAGATCTGGAACTTCAGCTATTTCTTCTACTTCTTCTACTTCTTCTGTCGTTGCACTTGTAGTTGGGTCTTCCAGATGTCGACTTACAGGTCGAGCTTCAGGTTCTGGCACCCTGTTGGTTTCTTCTTCTGTTTCTGATGCTGAACTGTTATCCAATACTTCCAGATGTCGACTCACATGTCGATCTTCAGGTTCTGGAACTCTGATGGTGTGACTGGCATGTACCCAGTGTTTCACTCCTGCACACTTGACTGCAGTGGTCACCAGGATCACTTGTCGTGGTTCGTCCCAGCGAGGAACCAAACAGTTTCTTCTCCGGTGGACTTTTCTATGGACCCAATCTCCTGGATTCAAGCAGTGAGCTGGTTTTCTTTCAAGAGTGGTTGCATCCGGTCCAACCTGATGAAACACAGAACGCACCACATCAGCCAATTCTTTGCAATAATCCAGCACTAGATCATCAGTTATAGTCAGTAGTTTGTTGACGGGTACTTGTGCTTGTCTCATTGCTCGTCCCATAATTATTTCATGGGGACTGAGTCCAGTTTTCCTTTCCGGAATACTTCTGATTGCATTAGAACTAATGGCAAAGCACCTGGCCATTTGAGTCCTGTAGCTTGACACATTTTTCCTAACCTGTTCTTGATTGTTCCATTCACTTGCTCTACGATTCCAGAAGCCTCTGGTCTGTATGCACAATGCAGTTTCTGTTTAATACTAAGTGCTTCACAAATCAGTTTAACTAATTCATTTTGGAAGTGTGTTCCTCTATCTGTTTCAATCGTGACTGGAAAACCATACCTCGGAATGAATTCTCGCAGCATAAGTTTTGCTACCGTAATACCATCATTCCTTCTTGTTAGGTATGCTTCCACCCAACGGGAAAACAAACAGACGACCACTAGGACATACCTTAGTCTGTTGCAAGGTGGCATTTCAATAAAATCCATTTGCATTCTAGTGAAAGGACCCCCTTCTCGTCCTATTGTTCCTAGACTCACTACTGTCTTCCTTCCTGGATTTAACTGTTGACAAATAAGACATCTCTGACAAAGACTCTCAGCTATGGCTCTGAATTTTGGATTGTACCATGTTTGTCTAAAAAGTCTGATCATTGAATCTCTCCCAATATGGGCTTGTCCATGGTACATCCGTGCCATGTCAGAAATCATGCTATCAGGCATAACTGGTCTCTCATCTCTATAAACCCAAACATCATTTTCTTCATGTTTTCTACATCCTGCTTTTATCCATGTATCTTTTTCCTCATCATCTGCAGCTTCTTGTAACTGTCTCACCTCATCCCATGTCTCAATAGAGTTAGTAAAAAGCAAAGGACAAGAAATATGCTCTCTTTCCCGACTTTTGTTTAAAGAAACCACATTCTTTGCACAGTACTGTGCCATTTCGTCAGCATATTTATTACCAACAGTTATGTAGTCTTCCCCATTTTTATGTGCATTGCACTTCACAACAGCAATCTGTTTAGGCAGCTGTATCGCCTCAAGCAGCTTTTTCACAAAATCTCCATTTCTAATTGGCGTTCCTGCAGACGTCAAGAAACCCCTTTGTGACCAAATCTGACCGAAGTCGTGCACCACCCCAAAGCCGTACTGGCTATCTGTCACAATCGTAACCCGTACATTTCTTCCCAACTTACACGCTTGAATCAGAGCTACTAATTCAGCAACTTGGGCAGACCGTACCCCTTTCAGACAAGATGCTTCCATTACAGTTGCTACTGTGCAAACTGCATATGCTGCACTTAGAACTCCATCACTCGTTCTGAAACATGAGCCATCCACAAACAGAATATAATCTGATTCTTTCAAAGGCTCATCTCGTATGTCAGACCTTGGTTTTGTACAGTATTCGAGCACATTCAGACAATCGTGATCTACTTCATCCATTTCAATCACACTCTCTTCATCTGGCAATGATGTCGAAGGATTCACATTCATACATCTGTCAATGGTCACATTATCTGCACTCAAAATTACTTTTTCATACCTAGTCAGCCGACTATGTGTCATGTATTGGGTTTTCGTTCTTGTCAAGAGAATTTCCACAGAATGGGGAACATATACTCTCAGTGGATACCCCATCACTATGCCTTCACTCTGTTCCAGACTCACACAAGTAGCAGCAACTGCTTTCAAACATCCAGGCAATGCTTTCGCTACAGGGTCTAAAACAGCCGAAAATATGCAATTGGTCTTTTCATAGTTCCAGGTCTCTGTACCAAAACTGAAAATGCACATCCATCTCTTTCACTGCAATACAGCTCAAAATCTTTCTCATAGTCAGGCATTCCTAATGCTGGAGCTTCACATAATTTCTTTTTCAGCTCTCTGAATGCTTTCATTTCTTCATCATTCATTTCAAAAGGATCTTTAACATCCTTTTTTGTCAGTTTCTGCAATGGTTTAGCAATCAGTGAAAAACCGCTTATCCATTGTCGACAATATCCAACCATTCCCAAAAACATTCTTACCTCTCTTTGTGTCATTGGAGCTCTCATTCCTTGAATCATTTTTATTCTTTCTGTCGTTACCTTCCGCACTCCTTTCTCAATTTTATGCCCTAAATACTGGACTTCTTGTTGACAAAACTGCAATTTTGAAGGGGACACTTTATGTCCTCTTTTTGCTAAATGATTCAGCAAAGCAATTGTATCATTGACACATGCTTCTTTCGTTTTTGATGCCACCAGTAGGTCATCAATATACTGAACCATCACTGACTTTTCTGGCATTCTTAAATCTTCCAACGATTTCTTTAGAATCTGATTAAAGATTGAGGGACTTTCTGTGTACCCTTGAGGAATTCGGCACCATGCCAAAATACGCTCTCCAAACCGGAACGCAAATAATGGCTGGCTATCTGGATGCAGTGGAATAGAGAAAAATGCATGACATAAATCAATTCCTGTGTACCATTCTGCTTCATGTGGAATCTGGTATAGAATCACAGCAGCGTTCGGTACTATCGGGCAACAAGGCACAACAATTTTGTTTACCTTCCTCAAATCTTGTACAATTCTATATGTTCCGTTTGGCTTTTTCAGTCCCATTATTGGCGAATTACATGGACTGCTCAGGATTTCTTTTAGAATCCCTTGTTCAATCATTTTATTTATTACTGGCGTTATTCCTTCAATTATTTCTGGTGTCAATTTATACTGGTGCGTATTTGGGTAACTCGTTCCCTCTTTCACTGTTATTTTAACGGGATCTACTCCTTTCATTAATCCTACATCTTCTCCTGTAAAGTCCCACACTTCTTCTTTCACTGTCTTTTTCAATTCAATTGGGATTTTCTCTGCATCAAATACAGGAAACAAACCATTTACTTCTGGTTCTAAATTCACCATTGTCATTTTATACAGCACATCCTCATCTGGAGTCTGAAATGCAATTCCGTCTGGGGTACAATAGATAGTGCAGTTCATCTTGCACAATAAATCGCGTCCTAATAGGTTCACGGGACTACAATCGCATACCACAAATCGGTGCATTTCACTAAATGGACCAATTCTTACCTTCACTAATTTAGTAAGAGGCGTTTTAATTTGCTGATTTGAAACTCCAACTACTTGGATATGTTCACCTGAGAGAGGAAGGTTTGGAATTTCCACTGACCTAACAGTAGAACGGGTAGCTCCAGTGTCAGCAAGGAATGTTACATTTGCACCATTCACTTCTCCAGCCACAAATGGACCAGACTGATCTACCTCTAGAGTTGCGCCAAGCACGCACTCTTCCCCCTCTCCTAGGCACCGTCAGGAACTTTCATCCGTGTCATCCTCATCCTGTCGTAACCAATATTGAGAAATTGCAGCTGCACGCGGCAACTGTGTTACCTGTTCTCCTCCGTAGAATCCTGTTTCTGCACTGTATTTCTGTTGGTTAACACTCTTGGGAAGTGGTGGTTGTGACACCTGACCTTGTTGAGTAACTACCTCACTCTGCACCTGTGAATTTAATGATTGATTTTCCACATTAGGTTTTGGAGGAAATTTTCACTCGTTTCTCCAATGTCCTAGCTTTCCGCAGTTGTGGCATGGCCACTTTTTCTTTGCCTCATCTATGCTCATTTGTCCTTTTCCTTTACCTATATTAGGTCGGGATTTAACCTGTCCTGTTTCATTACCAGTATTACTCAATTGAGCTTCTTGCTTCTCTGCAACTTTCACCTGCGCCCACATGGCCTTTTCTTTCAATTTACGCTGTCTACTCTCAATATCATCACTGCAATACTTAGCATATCTCAAAACCTCATCCACTGTGCTATTCTGCCAACCAATCATGTGCTGCTTAATCATTTCACTTATCTCTGGTTTCAATCCATACACAAACCTATATACAAAATGACTCATATCCTTCTCATTCAGTGTTTCATAACCACTATACTGTTTGAAGACCAACAACAATCTCTCATAGTAGGCGTGCACTGATTCTTTACTTTCCTGCGTTGTTCTGTCTATTTTTACCCAATCTGTTTCTTTAGGTGGAATTTTATTCTTCAAAAAGGTAATTACTTGGTCGTACTTCCTCATCACTTCTGGTCCTGGCGCTCCTGTTTTAGCATCGCTTGGATATTCTACAGTTGGCCAAACAATAGTAATCTTACATTCTGTCCACTATATCAAACAATCCATCCAGATCTATCCACAGCACTTTTGACACCTTAAATCTTTCCACTTGTCTGTACCATTCTACTGGCTTCTCTCTCAATTTGGGAAAGTCATTTGTAAATGACAGTATATCCTGTCTGGTCCATGGAA
Organism: Calotriton arnoldi; assembly: GCA_963921515.1. Lineage (NCBI taxonomy): Eukaryota > Metazoa > Chordata > Amphibia > Caudata > Salamandridae > Calotriton > Calotriton arnoldi. Next base: position 824,518 of record CAWUFW010002358.1, read on the forward strand.
CATGCACATAACTACCACCTGGAGTTTCTCTCATCGGGTATTCCCTAACAACTGGTTCCCTATCTGTCACTGCAAAAGCCAAAGATGCTTTATCTGTTGTTTTCTCATTCCTTTTTGACCATCTATTTCTCCATCTATCCACATCACGCCATTTTCTCAATAAAACAATTAACTCTTTTATTTGGGTCAGTCTTCCTGCTGTGTTCAAATTCTCTGTCTTTCTCACAAAAATCTACTCTGTATGGTTTCTGCAACGTTCTCACTTTTACAAATTCCACTCCTAGTTCACTTGCTGTCTCTTCCAATTTGTCATGTAAATTTCTAGCTCTCCAAGTAAGACTCTTGCACAAAAACATAATCTCATCATCCTGATAATTTTTTAATTTTTCTGTTCCAATTGTTCCCAAAATCAATTCTTCCATGTCTATTTTCAACCTAATTACATCTAATGGTTTCTCTTCCGGTTCTTTTGTTTTTAGCGCTTTCATCCATTCATTTAACTCATCTGGAGTCGGACCTACAGGTGTACTATTTCATTCTATCCAATTGCTACTTCTTTCTGGTGTTCCTAATGCGGACTCTGTCACCATAGGCATTTTCCTAATCTCATTTTCATTTATCGTCAAATTTGTAGGTGGGCTTGGTCTATAGGTACTAGCCAAATTGTGTGCACCTTCATTATTCATTTCCATCCCTTCTCTTTTTCCTTGCAAATGTGAATTCATGGGAATCACTAAAGAGCGTTCATCAATTTTCTGATTCTCAAAAATTGGCATTACTGGACCTATCGTTACTGGTACAGTTACAGCTTCCATATTCTTTGTCAATTCTCTTATTTTCTCAGTCAATTCTTTTGTCGTTTTTGCTAATTCAGTTGCATTGTCACTTTCTATCTCTTCATTTTGTGAAGTTTTTAATTGATCTTGTGACCTATTTGTCTCATCTCTTCGTTCGGGATTTTTATTCCTCCCAGTTACCATTGGCGGTGCATTAGGTGTCACCACCGCAGAAGTCTGTTGGTATGGAGGTGGGTTTCTGTTTAAAATATCTTCCAGCAATTCGTCATCCGTTTCACTACCACCATACACATACTTTTCTACCACTACATGTTTCTTTATCTCTGTACACTTTCTCTTTGCTTCTTCCTCAACTGTAAAAGCTGGAAACAAACCTCCTGTCATGTTAGCATATCTCCAACGCTTTATTCTGTCCTCATGATTTATTCCCCATAACCTTCCAGGCACAAACTCATGATTCTTTAATCCTCTGGATCTTTCTCGCTCATACATCTCATCTTCCCATTCCGTTAAAGCTTCAAACTGTGTCGGTCTAGGTTCTAACATTACCATCTTTTCTCTCAAGTTCTGTAGTACAGCTACATTAAATGAACCATTCTCAGGGAAAGCCAATGCTCCATCATTCTTGGTGTATTTTGTCCAATTTTCTAACCATATGCATGTATGATATCCATATTTCAGCATCATGTGTGAAGCTGGTGATTTCGGCAGAGGAATTATTTGTCCCTCTCTAGTCACTACCTTTTTGTCTTTCTTAAAGAAGTTCTTAACTTTCGACATCCATGACGTTTTCTCTCTACCATACTCATAGTACGACATGATTCACAATCGCTTTTTCTCCTCAAACGATCCGCAATTCAACACTGTTCTCTATGCGTTATTCGGACCAATACTAGCGCGACTCACACCAAAGCTCCAATCAGAGCGATTTCTGTCTACGGCGCACTGTCCAATCCCAGCGCGGCTTCTGTCTACGTCAGTTCTGCTCCTGTTTCCATGTGACTAGCGCACTGTCCAATCCCAGCGCGACTCTTGTCTACGTCACTTCTGCTCTTGGCCCCTCCTTTACAAAATTTATCGGCAATTTCTTTTTCAACAATTCTTTGTTAGTTACAACATTTAAAACACATTTCCATTGTCTGATTCGCTAAACCGAAGAGATAGCTTTGACCATTTACACAAGAACTCTGTATTTTCCAGTAGCCAGCGCTTACCTCTACCCTACCACAGAATTTTTAGTTTCGCCGATAAAGTAGTACTTCCCTCTACCTTACCCTTCTTTCAAGCAATCAGTAAAACCGTTTCTCTGGGGATAAAACACACGTGGAGACTATACTGCTCCTGAGAATTAAGGCCAAAGTTTCACAAGAAAACCGATCACTATTTCACTTACACACCTTTTATACGCAAAATGTCCCTATTATAACACAACCTGTGTTATTACCAAAAATGAACTCAGACAATGTACAATTCCATGCGACTTCTCTTGCCACACGTGTTCCACTTCCTACTTCCCGGAAGCGTGAAAACTTACATATAACATAACGCGACTCAACAAAAAGTGTTAGACATGAACTTATCAATAATCACCAAACTAATCTATAGTAACCATAACTCTGCTACCAAGAAATCTGATCCAGCGCTAACAATAAAAATAATTCTCCTATTATGCTTTGGTCATCCAGGTGCAACTTTTCCTTTAACACACACTATATCCATATGACGGTGGGGCCCATAACACCGCATATACATTCACTTACTCATTTATTCCCTGGATTTCCTCCGTCATTAACCTAGGAGAAAACGATTCGCTGGAAGGAGACGGGATACCTCTTTTATCATGACATAATATTTCTCATTTGCTTTAAGGTATTCCGCTCATTGGTCGATGGACCAACTAGTAGGAATCAGTTGATGGTGATTAAGACCAGCTCAATCACAATAAACTCTTTAATATTTCATTTTAATCATTGAGCTAAAGAATCACTGAGTCATTTGTTTAAAGAATAATAAAGTTTATATAAAGTTTTGAATGCAGGAAATGAGGTTAAGCTTATTATTCAGATCATTACATTTATCATTAATATAAGAATAACTTGAAATTGCAATGCATTTTTATTAGACGGAAAAATAAGGTTATCATAGTAAGAACTCTTAAAGATAAATCTATCTATCTGGGGAAAATCTAATAGTTCTAAAATAAAAATCTATCAGGAAAAATTCTCCTAAAGCAGCATCTTATACTCAACTGGAAAAGAAAAATAGCAGCAGCAGCATCAGCTCGTCAGCTTCAGCAACCGCAACTTCACCCATCTACAGCATCTAACTTCTCCAGCAACTCCCGCAGCATCTCCCGCAGCATCTCCCGCAGCATCTAACCCCTCCCACCAAGAGTAGGTCTTCTTATACCCTAATTCTAGCTTACAGCATAAAATGTTTCTTCTTCATGGCGTGACTCTTTCTCATTGGACAAAACGCAGGCCCATATACATTTTAATCAAACTTCCTGGTCAAAACCAGTTCCTTGTGGAATGTCCATGCAAGCATAGTTTCCCACAGTTCATGCAATTGCTCATCCGTTTCGATCAGTCCAATTTGTATCTTTTTCTGCTACATTTTGGGTTTAACAGTTCCGTCTATTGATTCAGTTGGACTTCTCACGCTTCTTGCTGATCATCGTGGCACACATCTGCTCAGAAAGGTCACAACAGCCTTGACCATACTTCCATCTTAGCCTCTCAGCATCAGCACGTGATCATCCCTTTTCCACAGCCTCTCTCCTCTATCACATGGTCCCCTGCTCATGCGTACTCTAGCAACTGGCGGCCATTTTATATCGCTGCTCGACAGGCCTAAGCGCACTATTTTCAAAGATAAACAAAATATTGTTAAAACAAAGAAATATAAACCCTTTCGTTTCCCTCCCGTCTTTCTATGTACCCCAATTAGGTATTACCTAGCAAAAAGCAACATATAAAGCTGTCCCTTACTTACCATCACTTTATTTTGCAACCACACGTTTTATTTAAAAGCACAGATCATGCGTTTATCATTTAATTAGTACGCAAATATTATGTTATGTTAGACACGTAAACAATTATAAGTTGATTAATTTGCACACGGAATAGCGTGTTACCTTTAACCCTTAACATGTAACGTACATTGTTGGTTATTTACTTAAACGAACATGTTTATTGATTATTTTACGAAAAGATTAGGAGGTTAAATTTTTTTCAAATACCCTGCTCCATCAGTAGCATTTGCCAGCTTGGTGCGACATCATGTTGAATAGTGTGAAAGGTACAATACAACATTTAGCACACACTTTGTGTTTAAAGACTCTGGCCAGGGGCGCAACTAGACCCAAACTTCGGGGTGGGGGGAGGCCTGCTAACACTCCCAGCCAGGGCTGGCCCTAGCACTGGTCGCACATGGTGCAACAGTCTTTTTTTGGCCCCCCTCCCCCATTTCCTCATTCTTGATGAATTCCCTCAGTGCCACTCACCAACAATGCACCTCATCTCCCTATAGCACCTTTCTGACAAACATTTCATTTTTTTTATAGCGCTACTCATAGTTTACTCACACTCAGTTCTGTGATCTGCATGGTACACGTTCTTTGTAGCAGGCACATTAACCCTCTGCGCTGTGTGGGTGGCAGAAGTGCCCATGTGTGTGCACAGTGAGCGATGCAACAGTGTGAGAGTAGGGTAAGAGAAGTCACTGCAGGGTGAGTGAGGTGACAATATGAATTTGGTTGCGGATGTAAGTGCAGAGTGGGACGAATGAATGCATGGTTAGTGATGGGCTTGTTTGAGTGAGATTGCAGAGTTTTTGTAAATCTATGTGTCACTTTTCAGTTCAGTTGCTTACGAACATTGCCATAATACAGGTTTGTGAGGTGGAGGGGAGGTTGTAGCCCAGTCAGATAGATGGTAACTGTGTCTAATATTCTTCAGTTGCCAAGCATTCAGTGTTAAGTTGAGGACTTGTTTAGTTTAGCTCTCAAGGATAGACTAAGCCTATTCCAGAGGCTAGGACCTTGCAACCCTTCTTGGGAGGGACCTTTCTAAATGAGTGTGGGTTAATTAGATAGGCAGGCAGCTGCTGAACTGAGATTTCTGGTTGTGGAATAACGAAGAGTCTGTAGATGTACTGTGATCTTTGTCCAAATACCCTTTAGGAAGGGTGTGGCGAACCTTACATTTGATTAGTCTCCTCTGGCAGCCATTGGACTCCTTTAAGAGTGAAATTGGTGTGGTCATGTTGGTGGTTACCTACAGACGTGTTTTGAATATTCGAGATCAGATGATTTCTGTCTGTGGACCCCCACTTAATCATTACTGGAAGAAACCCAGGGACCCCCAGTGAATCATTATTGCAATCTGGGGACTGCCACTAAGTCATTACTGGAAGCAGGGGACCCCAGCCTAAGCATTTTCAATGAGTTGACCGCAAAACAAGACACACAAATTTCAGAAACAAGTATTTATCAAACAAATGCACAAATGATTAACTATTTTATTTAAATTGTAAACAAATATAAAAAAAACAAAATATTAATGGGAAGCTTTTGTAATTCAATTTAGGCTCCTTATTATCCATATTATAATCTTCTTAATGCACTTGTACTGCTCCCACGAATCAATCTGAGGATACTAACTTAATTTTTAGCCTCTAATTTCAAATTAGTACACATTTACAGAACGTTTTACATTTTTTAACTTAACATTTTGCTTCTTTATTTAGGTACACTTTATTAATCTGCTAATATTATTTAATTTTCTAAGCAGTCACAGACCCCCTGAGAAGCTTTGTGGACCCCCAGGGGTCCTCGGACCACAGGTTTAGAACCACTGTTCATTCATTTCATTGTCTATTGGGGGTTTTGCATGAACTCCATTGGTTATAGTTTTACAGGCTTTGTTTTACTGAAATTTGGTTGCATCATTTTTAGGTCCAGCCACCTAAACATATGTTGTGAGGCATATTTTGACGTATCAAGAACATAAAGGGACTTGGAGCCCACCCATTTCTTATCATTCTTTGGCTTTCCTTTTCATTATCATTTGCCGTCTTCTTATTTGTGACAGAACTTGTCAATCTTGTGTTTGCCTCTCCTTTGGAGCATTGCATCTTTACAATCTCCTTTAGTGGCTGGTATAGCTGCTTCTACTGCTTGACTTTCAAGCACTACTTAAAAAAATAAATTGATAAAGCTCTCCATTGGAGTGCGTGCATTTTCAAGCCATTTGTAGATGCATTTTTCATGGCTTGGTTGATGGCAATTGGATGCACATTCTCCCAATTGATTCTTCTGAAGTTCAAGACATCATTAAATGTCACATTTATTGTAAAAGTTCCTTATACACCTGTCCAAAAGATGGCTCATAAACTTCCTACCCCCATTATAAAAAAACTCCTGTTGCTTCTTCAGGTTCCCCATCTTATGTCGAGCAGATTCTCTTCTCATAGATTTGTCTGGGAAACTTGGGTTTACCATTCTCTAATTAATGTCACTCTTCTGAAGTTCAAGACATTATTATACCTAAAATAGATTTTAATAGCTCCTAGTACACCTTGCCAAAGGATGTTTCACAGACTTCCTACCCCTATTATAAAACAACCGTTGTATCGCCAGGTTCTTGATCTAATACAGCAGGGGTGGCTGATTTCTTCAGGCTTGCCTTTCTTTACTGAACTCGAGGACCTGGTTCTGCAATCGCTAGCTTGTGCATATTTAGGTATCTCTGAACAAAACCTATCCAGCGTGTATGCAGTTAAGAAGGAAGCGGTATAAAAGTGAAAAGCTGAGTGTTTTTCAGTGGGCCTTATAAGGGAATGTTAAACCTGAAGGTTTCGTTGATTGATGATCACTCCTTTGTCAGTCCTGGGGTTTGCCTGAATACATCATCCAAAGCATTTTTGTTTAAGTAGAGAGTTATCAATTCACTGGTCTTCCTCGTCTTTTATCTTCCTATTAAAGATTCTACTTCTCAGTGGGACTGACATTTAGTTTTGGACTGGTACATACACCAACCATTTCAACCTGTTGCTTCCTTTGACACTAATTTACATGCTTGGAATATAGCCTTCTTGGTAGCCATAATCTATTAGTAGGGTTGATATGCTTCAAGCTCTTTTGATCCAAAGCGAGACATTGCTTTTTTACAGGTCCTCATTAGGATAGTTTTCGCTTAGTTCCAAATGTCTGAAATTAAAGACATTTCATTTAAAAACGATTGAGATGTCTTTAAAATGCTGATATAATAACTGTACAGGAATAAACCATTTACAGTTTCTGAGCATCTGTTGGTGCGATTGTGGTCTTTCTCCAGACAAATTAAAAGGCTGTAGCCTCTACTGCCAGGTGACTAGTTTGTTGCATTTCAAAGTATTTTAAAATTGGAAGCCATTAGATTCTTCAGATGGTTCATGCGCATTTCACCAGAAGAACTACATAATCGGTGTTCCTAGTGCAGACACTGCTAGCATTTCTCTCTTACTCTCTGGAAACATCCTGTAGGAAAGGTAAATCTTTAGCCATGATGATCTCTGTAGCATATTTCTTTGAAGCTTGGTCAGGGATAGGCTGCCCGCCGCCAGATTTGAGTTGAGAAACCCGGCCCCCAGGCTAGGTGATGGAGTAAGAAAAAATCATGTTGTCAGTGAGTCGAGTATACTCATCTCTTGCTCTCCCTCCTATACAGCACCCACCCAGCCATTGCCTCATTGGTGAGTATTGTACTACAGCATTACATGCTGGCAAAAACCTGTGCGACCCGGATGTGGCTATTAGTGAGTCACTAGTAAGAGGTGAGATCATGAAACAGAAGGACACGGTACATAGATGGCCCCAAACTTCTGTAAAGTGACTGTATTAGCTGTTTTAAAAGCTCTTTTTGTCTTGCTTGATGGCTCAGTCCAATCGCAACCTGTTTTGAGAAGGGAAATCTCAAAAACAGTTACCACTCTCCCCCCCTTGTCAAGAGATGTGTGTTGGAGTCATTGGTGACATTTACTTTGAAGGACCAAATTAAAGAGATAAGACACTGACTACAAGACTGTATCATGCCAACCATAATAAGAAAATCAAATATAATTGCTGAAGAAAACTTAAGGCCTGGTGAAGTTCCAGATGGGGATGAAATGTGTTGGCTGGGCTGACTCCAATTTTATAAATAATGTATCTACTTAATAAAGTATTCGATCAACAGCAGAAGATTGGTTTTGGCATAATTTGTGAACCGTATGAACTAAGAAGTTGAATTAGAGCTATAATCTCTTCTAGCACTTCACTAAATTCTATTAACTTACCTTGAATTGTCAAGTTTTTGAGTGCTTCTTCCCAATAGATTTTTCTAATGTATTGTTCAAAGGTGCGACCTCTTGGCGGATGAGCTCCCCTGCAGTTATGCGCCACTATTGGAGCTATTTTGTATGTGCGATGTGGAATTCCATTGCTGCCATTTCATATTAGTATCACTGTTTCGACTAGGACTAAAAGTGCTGCAATCACCGCAAGGTAATTTTTCTTTTAACCCCTTCTCAATTTGATGTTATTTGGGTAATGCTTGCTTTGTGACTTATCAGTTTTGTGGTTTTTCTTTTGGTTCTTTCAAGATTTGTTTTATCTGTTCTTGGTTTTTGTTTTGTTATTTCATTTACATTAATTTCCCTTTTATTCAGTTATATAAAGTCGTACAATAATTAAGATACCCAAGAGTGCCCTGGTCACATATCTAACTCTTGACTTGCTCCTTCCCCTGTAAGAACATAATCTTAGTAATGCTTTTCTATTCACACCCCTGCTGCAGAGGGTGGTCTGACTGAAGTCGGAGAGGACACTTTAACTTAACCAGGATCAAACTGACTATCTCCCAAAACCTTATGGCCACACCTCGTTTGAATTGCCCACATATGACGCTGAGGATGATCCAGCTGCATGCTGCCTGACACTAGGAGTACAGTGAAGTCCAGTCTCTGTGTGCTGCTATTGCATGTAAGAGTAGAAACTTTAGATTAATAGTCCGAGGCATTGATTCGGCTTGAGTTTTTTTCTTTCTTTAACAGAGGGCGCACTTTGTGCGGCAGAGATTTGTGTTCAGAAAGGGCTTGGTGACATTTAGGTTGGAGAGCTTTGGTTGATGACAAAGGATCAGCTTGAATAGATGTGTCGTTTGGAGATATCAGTAGGCTGGGTATGTTCCTGTAGTGGTTTGGCTTGAGTTTAAGGCTGAGATTGTGTAGAACCCACCATAAAGAAGCACATGGCCTATTTTCCAGTTTTGGACATTGAAGCGGTTTCTGTAATGGTTATTGCTAATAAGGCAGCCTGTGGGACCGAGAGGGTTTCTATGTGACTGGAGAATTCTTTTTACAATGTATGGCCTTGCTTTCCATTGTTTTTTGTTCTATGGAATTTTCTATTGCCCTCTCCTGTCTAATTACTTGGTTCATTTGTGCGTTCTCGTTTTTAGAGGATCTTCTTAGTTATCCCCCTTTTTTAAATAAAGATACAATCCTGTTTTGTCAGTCTATCCTTTCCCATTTCTATTTTTCTCCGAATTATATGTGTTAAATGTTCGTTGTCACGTGCTTGTTTTCTTAACGCCGTGGATGGTAGAAGCAAATTCTATGCATTTATTTTGATTATCTGGAGTGAAGTCGTCAGTATATAGTAAAATACAGAGGAGATGGTGGGCTGTTTTATTCCTTGGTAAATTGCTCTGCACGCTGCCTGTTCTTGGCGCTTAATAACACTTAATGGATTCCCGAGCTTTCTCCGTGTGGGATCTGTAGCTTCATCTCCCTGTCAGGTTATGCTAGCCGGCTCGCTTGTTGCTAGATAAATTGTCTCCACGTATGTGATATAAATAGCTATGTTTGTTGTGTTTGTCAAAATAGCTTTATTTAGCCTCTTGCTGAAGCCTTCAGACTTCTGTTTTATAAGGGGCTGGCTGGGCTCTCTGGATGCCTGGAAGAGGCTGGCGGTGGCTACCTGCCACCTGGCAATGGAGAGCAATATATTCTGAATAGTTGTGGGCGGTAAGTTTTCTTCTGAACTGCCTCTCATCCCATCGAAAGATGTTGCATGGTTCCTACTATTCTCTTCTCGTGCCTTATTACTCTTATTCTTGCCTTGTCTTTTATTTTGCACGTGCCCTGTGCGTTTCTAGCAGTTTCCCAAAAACAATACCTAAAACTCCATTGTTTTTACATGCATTACATGTAATCGTTCTACAAAATGTATTAAGTACTTACTTCACTTTCATTTTTGACTTCTTTCAATTTCCTATTCTGTTCCTTTTGAATAGACTGGATGTCGATTTTGAAGCAGCTGGATAGGACTACAAATAGTTACATAGATCTCACATTTGTGCATTCAGAACAACCTGCAGGTTTGACTTAATTTTAATCCTTGAACAGATGAGCTCAGAGTACATCGAGCTTTAACTTTCAAACAGCAGATGTTTGAAGTTGAGACCTCACACATCACATTTACCTATTGCGTTAATAATGTATTTTATAGTGAACCGTGTATGTTGGAGCAGGAATGGTCCCCGGCATGGTGTACGGTCGTGCTTCCCTTTCAGAGTGCCCAACTGCTAGTATTTCATTTCTTTGTTTTTGATTTTGTTCCTAGCCTCATGAGTGAGGCTAGGCTAGGCTGGGCCTGTCCTGTGACCTGGAGGGGCGCACTATAGCATGCCCTCATTAAATCGATAGAGGACTACTTTTTCTGTCATGGGTTTAGTACATGAAGCAGTGATTGACTCTTTTATCTGTGTCACTCGATTAGCGGCCTACTGGCCCACTCATATAAAGTTCTTATTTTGTGCGCTATTTAAGATCATAGAGCTAACATCCCAAGTGTATGTTGTTCATGTTTTTGTACTTGGCGTATGTGGCATATGCATGGTGTGTATGGGTGTGCCAGAGTAATAGAGCCCTCTAGAATCCATTTTTGGATTACCACAAGCCTGACTTGTTGCACAGGATGGAAATGAGGTTGATTTCCCTGACAGTGGAAGTGTATTGCTATCGTTCCTGTAGCTGCAGGGAGGGGAGGCAAGGCTGCTATTGAAATTTGATTAGCCGTTTGCTGAGCAAGGAGCTTCTGATTAGACTTCCTGAAGCACTGCCATTTGGGTGATGGTGGGAGTGAAGGTTGGGACTGCAGACTCTGTTGTGCAAGGTGAAAGGGACACCTTTAGGTGAGGCTCAAGGTTTTGTCTTTTCCTGATAATATTCCTTCAGGTGGCTGACAGTCATGTGCCGAAAACTGACAATTGTATGCCAGTTTTAGGTGCTGCAAGCTAGAGACTAACCTTCTGCGTGGAGCGCCACTCAACACAAAGGCTGTACCTGGAGAGCAGCCGGGAGAAGACACTTGAAAGGAGAAGCACCCCAAAACAAAAGTGCAGACTATAGACAGACATCTCCTATCTGCTTTGACTGTATAAAAGTGGGACCAGGTTTGCTAGTACAAAGGAAGGTAGCGCTCAGCAGAGTACTCGGAGGACTGCTGTGCAACCAGAGCTCATGTCTGCATCAGACAGGTCCCTAGAGGTGAGGGGACATCACCTGGGTCCACCTCTTGCTGCAAGAGCTGATCACCTGTGCCACAGTGCCTAGAAAGAAGCTTGCCTGCTGAGAGTCGAGGATCCAATCCTGCAGGAGGAGTGACTGTCCAGGAGGAGCGGGATACAGAGTGTCCGTGGTGCGGTGGGTCTGTTGATGTGGAAAATTATAGAGTTTGATCTGTGTGTCCTAGTGTTGGCAAGCCCCTGGCTTTCCCTTGCGATTCTAGTAGAGAATTGTGGAGTGTGGCATGTCTTTAGCTGCTGTGCCAAAACATGAAGCTGCGGTGTGGCCTGAGCCTTTGTGCTCAAAGCATGAATTTATGGCAATAACGAAGCTGTTGTGTCCAACTTGTGAAGAAGCAGCATGGCCTGAGCTGCTGAGCCTGAATTGTACAACTACGGTGTTGACCTGAGCTACTGTGCCCGATTAGTAAAGCAGTAGTGTGACCAGAAATGTCACTCAATATAATCCTGTTGCATGACCTGAGCTTTGGCCTCCTATCTGCCTGACACCTTACCTGATGTACGAATGTGGCCTGTGCGTAAGTGCACTCATCTGGACCTGAACAGCCCAGAGAGTGCTGCCCCGGGCACTAGCCAGCCATGAACCAGCACTCCCCGAGCAGCCGTCGACTGCCCGCAGCAGCTGAAGACACGACCGTGAAGGAAGATGAGAGAAACTGCAGACTCACACTCCGCCCAAGAAGAAGGCTGTGGAGGAGTGGAAAAATCAGGGTGGCACCTGAGACGCCTGTCTGTTCCACAGACTCAAAGACTTGTTGAGTGAGGAACAGTGATTAAAGCCAAAGACTGGACGCTACTGCAAGAGTGTTTGGGGTAATCTGCATCTGAGCCTAATGTTGCTGTGCATTGGCCAAGGAAGGCATCCACCTGTTCCAAGGCCGGGGACTGGGGGCCGTAGTGGGGAGTGCCACCAACTTACTCTAATGCTAAGACACTAAAATTGCATGGTGTGCATACGTGTGTGTAGTGTTTAGTGCACTAAAGTACTCTTCTTCTTAAGAGTAAAACATTAGCTTAGACAATCAGTTATCCTTATATGGGTTTGTTGAGTGCTGAGCTCGAGCACTCCCACACTATCTCCCTCATAATACTGTGGCTCCTGTTGAGTCCTAACCCGGAGGTGGTGGACATACACCGCAAACTGAATCGGATTAAAGAACGATATGGTCCATGCAGAATACTGACATCTGGTCGCTGAAATTTCTAACTTTCAAGATACTCACCCATGCCTACAAAGGCCTCCACAACAGCGGACCCCAATACCTCAACAAGAGAATCTCCTTCCACGTACCCAAGAGAAACCTCCGATCCGTCGCCCTCGCCGAAACCCCACGCATCCGCAGAGCCAGAACAGGTGGCAGATCCTTCTACATTGCGGCCAAGACCTGGAACGAGCTCCCGGTCGACATCAGACACGCTCCCTCTCTGAACATCTTCAGGAAGACACTCGACCTGGCTCTTCGACCGAACGGAGCTGCTTACCAATCCCCCATACCCCTCCACCCCCCGCCCCAGTGCCTTGAGACCCTCATGGGTGAGTAGCGTGCTTTACAATCCCCTGATTGATTGATTTGAGATTTCTTGGTCATTAGGCAATGACGAGTTGTGTGGAGCATACAAGGTGGTACGGTCAAGTCTCTTCCATAGTCTGGTAGATGTTTTAGCAGTTATAACTCTAGATTCGGCTGGTGGTGACAGTTGGATAGTTATGGTGCACAGTGGGTGTTTGATAAGGCTCGGATGGGTCAGATAAAGATCAACAGGCTGCAAAAGGAAAGAGGAGGCAGGTGATTGAAAGACTGGAATACAAGGGTGTGGAATGTGCAAAAAAGCGAAGATTCCATCAAGGTCTGGATGTTGCAGGGATTTCTAGGAAAGGTAGAGGAAGGAGGGCGTTATATTAATGAACGTAGGATTTAGAAGTGAGAATAGAGTGAATATCTAAGATGTGTAGAAGTAATGAATTGGGACAGGGGAGAAGCTGGGGGTGAGTGGAGTGAGGCTTAGAATTGTTGCATGAAAGCAAATAAAAGATATGGGTTGCAAAAGAGGAGAAAGGGGGTTGGGGTTATGTTGTAGACCGGTGGTGAATAGGTAAGTTGGGTGGTAGCAGTGAATTTGAATAAGGGGTTGGGCAAAGGAATAGGCATTGGAGAGTGGGTTATGGGGATAGAGGGTGGATGTAAAAAGGGTCGGGTTCTGAAGTGTGTGGAAGATGGTTTATCATATAACTAGTCCAGTAGGCAGTAGTGCTGTGATTTCTTTGGGGCATGTTTTTGTCTGTATGTTTGTAAATTCTACAGAGGTCAGCTGTTAATAACTTGGTGCTTTGTTGAGAGAGGGTTATTTCGAAGATAACCAGTTAGACACTTGCGTTGTTGTTTTGGTGCCTCTGGTGTGAATCAGACATTGGTGTCAGTATATATGGCATGGATTCTGATTGGCGTGAGGATAGCTTTGAAGCAGTAAAAGCTCAGTTGTCAAGATCTAGGCTAGTTTGTGGGGGGTCAGTGCAAGTTAGACTTTTGGAATGGTAAATGCTCTTAACTTTGGAGTGGTGGATGTCTCTATCAGAGACACCAGGAAATCTGTAGGGTTTAGTATGAGTTCCAGGTATAAATATTTAGTCTGAGAAGACTTAATCTGGCTTCGTGGATAGTTAAGTAAAGGAACATGGATTTGAGCTCATGTGTTGTCACTGACATCTTGCTCTTTGAAATGCGCACCATATGTTAGGATTGGCCATTGAGTATCACAGATGGTGAATGTATGCAAGAATCATCAGTGATATACAAGGTATGAACACCATTTGCTGAATTAGTTACTATATGTCTGTGTACCCTCATACATATAAAAACTTACTGACTGCGCAGGTATATGCAAACCCACAGTCTCGCTGCCAGTTATGAAGTAATCACTTGATAATTTGCACAGTTTGGGAGCAGCAAGATTGCAGTGGTTAAGGCCATGACACTAAAGATTTCGCGATTTGCCCGTGTCTTGAAATCTCCGCTCTGGCAGAAGGAGTGCTAAATACTTGATTGGGGAGAATGGGGTGGGCACTAGGCTACTCAGTCATTACTCAGTGGCCCAGCCCTAGGCACTGCCAACATTTCCCTTTCTCAAGGCAGTAGTGCTGGTTTGACAGCAGAAGTCCCACTCACCTCCCTAACTAGTTCTAGCTCCTAATTGGGGGAAACAATTATTACTAATTAAGGTAGTCCCTGAATGACCTATTCATGGCATATCGTGCCACCAATTGGAGCATCCTTTTCCCACCCGAATTTACCACAGGCCCCCGCTACCTTCCACTACTCAAACGTCTCCCCTTCCCTTGGAGCTGTGTTACTTTGTGCATTGGAAACCCTGCCCACTCATGTCCATCTTGTGTCTTTGTGGTAATGTTAGATGGATTTATGCCACACACTTGCACAGTATGTGGATGTCCAAACCATCCTCCTTTTGTCTCCTTATTTTGATTTGGTTCGATTCAAGTTCACCCTATTTTCTTGTTTGATTATGGTTTTCCTCATATACTGGCTTAAATATGCTCCCACAAGAAGGTTTGCAGGGCTTGTCAACATTTCATTGGTTTGCCTCTTGCTTTCTTCTCTTCCTGGTATGATTTGCATTCCTGTTTTCCTGAATTCGTTCAATGTTCTCTCCACCCCTACTTTGGTTCTGGTTCCCCTCTTGCCACCCTTGTTCTTACTGGTTTCCCCACTTTCTGTTTGGCATCTGGTTTCCCTGCTGCTGGGTTGCCATCAGGTTTTTTCCACTTTGCCTGATTGGAATTGGCTCTTCCTGTTTTGTTTGGTTGGCATTTGCTTTACCTGTTTTGGCTGAAAAGTATCAGCATTTCCCTGTGCCTGTCTGGCAACGGCCTTCTCCTGTGCCTGTCTGGCAACGGCCTTCTCCTGTGCCTGTCTGGCAACGGCCTTCTCCTGTGCCTGTCTGGCAACGGCCTTCTCCTGTGCCTGTCTGGCAACGGCCTTCCCCCCTGCCTGTCTGGCAACGGCCTTCCCCCCTGCCTGTCTGGCAACGGCCTTCCCCCCTGCCTGTCTGGCAACGGCCTTCCCCCCTGCCTGTCTGGCAACGGCCTTCCCCCGTGCTTGTCTGGCAACGGCCTTGCCCCGTGCTTGTCTGGCAACGGCCTTGCCCCGTGCTTGTCTGGCAACGGCCTTGCCCCCTGCCTGTCTGGCAACGGCCTTGCCCCCTGCCTGTCTGGCAACGGCCTTGCCCCCCTGCCTGTCTGGCAACGGCCTTCCCTGAACCCTGCCTGTCTGGCAACGGCCTTCCCTGAACCCTGCCTGTCTGGCAACGGCCTTCCCCCCTGCCTGTCTGGCAACGGCCTTCCCCCCTGCCTGGCTGGCAACGGCCTTCCCCCCTGCCTGGCTGGCAACGGCCTTCCCCCGTGCCTGGCTGGCATCGGCCTTCCCCCGTGCCTGGCTGGCATCGGCCTTCCCCCGTGCCTGGCTGGCATCGGCCTTCCCCGTGCCTGGCTGGCAACGGCCTTCCCCGTGCCTGGCTGGCATCGGCCTTCCCCGTGCCTGGCTGGCATCGGCCTTCCCCGTGCCTGGCTGGCATCGGCCTTCCCCTGTGCCTGGCTGGCATCGGCCTTCCCCTGTGCCTGGCTGGCATCGGCCTTCCCCTGTGCCTGGCTGGCATCGGCCTTCCCCTGTGCCTGGCTGGCATCGGCCTTCCCCTGTGCCTGGCTGGCATCGGCCTTCCCCTGTGCCTGGCTGGCATCGGCCTTACCCTTTGCCTGGCTGGCATCGGCCTTACCCTTTGCCTGGCTGGCATCGGCCTTACCCTTTGCCTGGCTGGCATCGGCCTTACCCTTTGCCTGGCCGGCATCGGCCTTACCCTTTGCCTGGCCGGCATCGGCCTTACCCTTTGCCTGGCCGGCATCGGCCTTACCTTTGCCTGGCCGGCATCGGCCTTACCCTTGCCTGGCCGGCATCGGCCTTACCCTTTGCCTGGCCGGCATCGGCCTTACCCTTTGCCTGGCCGGCATCGGCCTTACCCTTTGCCTGGCCGGCATCGGCCTTACCCTTTGCCTGGCCGGCATCGGCCTTACCCTTTGCCTGGCCGGCATCGGCCTTACCCTTTGCCTGGCCGGAATCTGCCTTCCCTCTTTGCCATGTTAGAACTTGCCTTCCCGTAAGTGGTACACCAACAAAATCCTTCACCCCTCAGATCTCACTTGAAGTTATACGGTCCCATATGTATGCTGAGATCAGCTTCAAATATGAATTTGACAGCCCCCAAACTCAATAGTAAGACAGTCGTAGGCGGAGCCTTTTTAGGTCTTGCCTACGCAGTGCTTGCGCGGTCTCTTCGAGACGTGCTGTATTCAGGATATGGGCATAAAGCTCCTCCCACTTCCGCTCATATTTATTTGCTCCTGTCCTTGTCCTTTGTACATGATGGCTTTTCATTGGCAAATGGGCATAGTAGTCCCTCCTTAGTACCGCCTTGTCTCTTCTTGTAACCACCTATGAGGACAATCCCTTGTTGCATCTGTTGTTACTCCCTAGGTTTTCATTACAGCCTCAGAGCAATATTTTCTTAAAGGGCTTCAGGCAGAACACATTGGTCCAAAGCAAGGCTGGCAGTGGTTACTTTACTCGCTAGCACATCTCACATTTATATGAAACCTTCTATAAATTTCCCTTCGTCAGCTCCACACAGAGTACAACCTAATCCGGATTTCTTTTATCTCATTTCAAAACTACTAATTGTATATATGGACATAGCTATTTGAATGTACTGTGGTACTGTCTTGCATGCAATCCATTATGGATAGGGTGGATTTACCATATCTGGTGCAGGGTGCAGTACCATATGTGGCCAAAAGACCTCCCATGGGACCTCTTTTGGCCACATATGTTACTGCACCCTGCAAAATGGCTAGGTAAAAAAACATTGGCATTTATAATGCCAATAACTCCAACAAATGTGAGACCGATTGCATTTCCAATGCAATAAGTCACACATTTGTTAAAGTTAGAGCTGTTGGCGTTGCAAATGACAATATTTTTTACTTTTGCTTTTTTTATGCCATTGGCAATAGTGCTAAGCAAATATAATAACTCCACTGCAAATAAAAAACATTATTTTCAACGCCAACAGCTCTAACTTTACCAAATGCAAGACCTATTGCATTGCAAATGCTTGTTATTTTAGTAATTGCAGCTCAAAAGTGGAATGTGCTCCATGATACTCTTAAAGGACAGTTAGGCCATCTGAAATTTAGGCGAAAGGTGAAGACCTGGTTTTTCCCTAGGCCTGATTGAAGAAAATCCAAATAGCAGCTGCAAGTTTGTTTATGACCTGCTTTCAGCGCCATGATACCCCAGTCGGGTGATAGATGCGCTTGATAAAGCAAGCAAACAAACAAACATGGTTTGGTTGTTGATGTCCTTTTCATTTACTATTTATGTATGGCTTGCCTGTCTCTGGTATGTAAGCTTCCCATCCGACTTATTGCTTTAATTGTATTTCATATTTCTTTGTTTTTTCTTTATGAATTACTCATCTGCTGGTTGAGGCCACATTGTACCTTTTTTGTTAGTGTTTCCTTTTCCCCTTTCCAAGTTTTGGAGGGTAGTTTTCATTACTCTCGCCATCCTGATTTTTTCTCCTTTTCCATCCCTAATTTAGGTCTGATCCTCCCGATAATCACCCTCCTTTGCTTATTTCAGTATGTCTGTCCTACCCTGGTTTTATTGTTATTTTGATGTAGTTTCTTTAGGTTGAGCCTGGGCAGTGCATGCGCTGCTCTGCGAGGCATGCTGTATTCAGGTATGGACTAGAAGCTCCGCCCACTCTCCGCCCATATTTTTCATTGGCTTGTGTCATTGTCCTTTGAAAATGTTTGCTTCTGATTTGTTGATAGGCTTATTAGTCCTTCCTTAGTACCTCCCTGTCTTCTGTTGTTACCTCCCATTAGGACTGGCCCTTTTACATGTTTCCTAACTCGGGAGCTTTCATTAGAAGTTTAGAGAACTATTTACTTAATTAATATAGACAGGACTCGCGGGACGGCAGCAATGCCGGCCGCTTCTATGTATTAGCAGCGCACCATGCGCGCTTTACTGTGGCTGCCCCTCCCCCCCTCTCCCCCCAGCACTCGCGGGACACCAGCAATGGCGGCCGCTTCTGTATAGTAGTAGTGCACCATGCGCGCTTTCACTGTGGCAGTGCAATAGGTCTCGCATTTGCGAGAGTTTGAGCTATTGGCATTGTAAATGACAATGCCTTTTTATTTATGTGTTGGTTTTTAAAACCTAAATAAAAGGCATTGTCATTTACAATGTCAATAGTTTAAACTCTCGCAAATGCGAGACCTATTGCATTGCAAATGCTTGTGCCTTAGCCTGGCGTCTCCTTTGTTGTTAGTTTGAGTCTGCTCTTCCTGCCTTGGTGTGGTCCTAGTTTCCACATCTTACTGGTTAGATTTTGTCCCTCTGTTCCTAGTTGGGGGTCTGGTCTCCTCTCTATCCATCTTACACGTTTGTTTGTTTTTATGTCCTTTCCTGGTTAGGGTCTCGTTTTCCACACTTTTTGTAATATAATATCTTTACCCTTATTTTGCAATTGCTTCTTTCAGTGTTTACCTCTCTCTCTCTCTTTTATCCTCTCATCTTTGATTTGTGCTGTTTTACAACACTGCTTTTCCCTGGGGTGGGAAGTTGTCGTCTATGAGCTCCTATCTGGTGCACGGACTTGGGAGTTGTCACGCTCCATTATTATACAGGGTACCTGCGTGTTAATTAGCCAGGGATGTGAGAAGTAAGGTCTGTGGAGTGGCTTAGCTAACAACCTGAGATCTGCGCGGTGCAGGGCTCCCGTGACACCAATTAAAACCACGGGATCCTGTTTGTGGGGGGGGGAGGGGGCTGCTTGCGTAAAACACCTCCTGTGGGACCTCTGAGGAGGTTGTTATATTGCAGTGAGTCTCTCTAGGGCATGATGTAAGAAGCTTCCTTGCTATGGGTAGCTCCGCCTTGTATTAGGTAACCCCATTTCTTCTCTTGCCTGAGGCGCAGTAGGAAAGGCTCCTGCTGGTGACATGCGCAGTTTTGTTTTATGAAGCAGTAAACACAACGGGGTAGCCCCTGCCTGGGCTAGATGAACAATTTCAACAATGACATATTGTAGCATAGAGCCTAGCGCAGGCAAGTATGGAGGGATTGTGCAGCTCTCGGAAACCCTGTTTTTAGGTCTCGCCTACGCAGCGCGCATGCGCTGCCTAGGAGGAGACCTTTAGGAATCAATTCACTTTTTGGGCCAAAAACGTGCACGCTTTGCATTGCTTTCAATGGCAACGAGTGCACGTTTGGCGATTCCCTTGCAGGAGCGAGCTTTGAAACCATCTGTTTGTAATTAACTTGCAACCAGATGGTGCCCCTGCTCGCTCCCGCAAGGGAAACGCTTTGTGTGCTCTCGGCCGCACTCCCCCCACCCCTCCCCCTCAGCTGCATTCCTCGCATCCCACGGCGTTTTGCCTGCAGGAGCAAGCAGTGCCTCCTTGTTTACATAGAAAGGGTCAGCTTTCCTGCATTACTGAGTATATCGTATGTGTTTTAATTAATCGCCCAATAAAGTATTAAACATGAACCCGCAGCTTTGTGGCCTAAAAACTGATCCTGGCACCTGAGCATTTTGATGAACTGCTCTACCTCTCTACTTCTCTACCTCTCCCTCTACCGCTCTACCTCTCTACCTCTCTCTCTCTACCTCTCTCTCTCTACCTCTCTCTCTACCTCTGTACCCCTCTCTACCTCCCTCTACCACTCTACCTCTCTCTACCTCTCTCTCTACCTCTCTCTACCTCTCTCTCTATATCTCTCTACCTCTCTACACATCTCTACCTCTGTACCTCTGTACCTGTACCGCTCTACCTCTCTCTCTACCTCTCTCTTCCTCTCTCTCTTCCTCTCTCTCTTCCTCTCTCTCTACCTCTCTCTCTACCTCTCTCTCTACCTCTCTCTCTACCTCTACCTCTCTCTACCTCTCTCTTCCTCCCTCTCTCTACCTCTCTCTCTCACCTCTACCTCTCTACCCCCTACCCCTCTCTCTCACCTCTCTCTCTCACCTCTCTCTCTACCTCTCTCTCTACCTCTCTCTACCTCTCTCTACCTCTCTCTACCTCTACCTCTCTCTACACCTCTCTACCTCTCTCTCTCTACCTCTCTCTCTCTACCTCTCTCTACCTCTCTCTACCTCTCTCTCTACCCCTCTCTCTACACCCCTCTCTACACCCCTCTCTACACCCCTCTCTACACCCCTCTCTACACCCCTCTCTACACCCCTCTCTACACCCCTCTCTACACCCCTCTCTACACCCCTCTCTACACCCCTCTCTACACCTCTCTCTACACCTCTCTCTACACCTCTCTCTACACCTCTCTACACCTCTCTACACCTCTCTCTACACCTCTCTCTACACCTCTCTCTACACCTCTCTCTACACCTCTCTCTACACCTCTCTCTACCTCTCTACACCTCTCTACACCTCTCTCTACCTCTCTACCTCTCTCTACACCTCTCTCTACACCTCTCTACACCTCTCTCTACACCTCTCTCCCTCTCTACACCTCTCTACCTCTCTACACCTCTCTACACCTCTCTCTACCTCTCTGTCTCTACCTCTCTACCTCTCTCGCTCTACCTCTCTACCTCTCTCTCTCTACCTACCTCTCTACCTCTGTCTCTACCTCTCTACCTACCTCTCTCTACCTACCTCTCTACACCTCTCTACACCTCTCTACACCTCTCTACCTACC
Organism: Calotriton arnoldi; assembly: GCA_963921515.1. NCBI lineage: Eukaryota > Metazoa > Chordata > Amphibia > Caudata > Salamandridae > Calotriton > Calotriton arnoldi. The sequence continues at coordinate 845,719 of CAWUFW010002358.1, forward strand.
TCTCTACCTCTCTCTACCTCTCTCTACCTCTCTCTACCTCTCTCTACCTCTCTCTCTACCTCTCTACCTCTCTACCTCTCTCTCCACCTCTCTCTACCTCTCTCTCTCTCTCTCTCTACCTCTCTCTCTCTCTACCTCTCTCTCTCTCTACCTCTCTCTCTCTCTACCTCTCTCTCTCTACCTCTCTCTCCCTCACCTCTCTCTCTCTCCCTCTCTCTCTCTCTCTCTCTCACCTCTCTCTCCACCTCTCTCTCTACCTCTCTCTCTCTACCTCTCTACCTACCTCTCTACCTACCTCTCTACCTACCTCTCTACCTACCTCTCTACCTACCTCTCTACCTACCTCTCTCTACCTACCTCTCTCTACCTCTCGCTCTACCTCTCGCTCTACCTCTCGCTCTACCTCTCTCTACCTCTCTCTACCTCTCTCTACCCCTCTCTACCCCTCTCTACCCCTCTCTACCCCTCTCTACCCCTCTCTACCCCTCTCTACCCCTCTCTCTCTCTACACCTCTCTACACCTCTCTCTCTCTACACCTCTCTACACCTCTCTACACCTCTCTACACCTCTCTACACCTCTCTACACCTCTCTACACCTCTCTCCACCTCTCTCTCCACCTCTCTCTACACCTCTCTACACCTCTCTCCACCTCTCTCCACCTCTCTCCACCTCTCTCCACCTCTCTCCACCTCTCTCCACCCTCTCTCCACCTCTCTCCACCTCTCTCCACCTCTCTCCACCTCTCTCCACCTCTCTCTCCACCTCTCTCCACCTCTCTCCACTCTCTCTCCACCTCTCTCCACCTCTCTCCGCCTCTCTCTACCTCTCTGCCTCTCTCTATCCTCTCTGCCTCTCTCTGCCCCTCTCTGCCCCTCTCTGCCCCTCTCTGCCCCTCTCTGCCCCTCTCTGCCCCTCTCTGCCCCTCTCTGCCCCTCTCTGCCCCTCTCTGCCCCTCTCTCTCCCCCTCTCTGCGCCCCTCTCTGCGCCCCTCTCTGCGCCCCTCTCTGCGCCCCTCTCTGCGCCCCTCTCTGCGCCTCTCTCTGCGCCTCTCTCTACACCTCTCTACCTCCACCTCTCTGGCAACTAAATCAGCATAATCAATTAAATAAGCCTTAATAAAGTTTGAATCCAGGAAGCTTAGACAGCATGCAGGTTTATTAAATATTAAAAAATACAGAAGGCAAAAACAACAGTAACAAGCATTGGCATAGCCAATAGGTCTCGCCTTTGGGACCTTATAAGTGCTTAGCCATGCAACAGTTGATGTTGTTGCACCAAGGATATTGTGCTGCATAACTAAATACTTATAAGGTCCCAAAAGCGAGACCTATTGGCTATGCCAATGCTTTTTCTGCTAGGCACGGAGTTGACTGTTTGCTGGGGTGAAGCATCTGTATTATTTTGCTTCGAGAGTGGTCGATTGCTGGTGGCAGGACACAGAACGAAAAACTTGGCTTGGAATTGGATGGCTGTTGCTTGTCCACCCCTCCAAGCGATAATACATTTGTTTGATAGGTGTTGGTTGCAGTGACTTAGTTGCTCTTCTGCTGTTTTTCCTGTGCAATTGGAGTTGTCATTGCTACGTGCCCGTCTCCAGTAGTCGTAACACTCAATACATGTGTATTTGTAAAGTGCACGTTCACTCCTTGGGGCATTTCGTTGCCGAATAACAGGTGTCTATTGTTACCCAACTCAGTGGAGCTCATTGTATCGACCTTGGACGGATGAAAAACAGAGTTGACCTGCCGAGTTCTGAACCTCTGGCCATGAGGTCAAAAACAGGTTTGTGAGGTGGGTACATTTGTCCCCTCAGCCTCTAGACACTGTTTATTGCAATGAATAGTTGTATTTCTTGCCTCCTCTGAGGATCCGTTTCCAGGTGTATTCATTTATTCCCTGCTCGCTCTCGTGTTGACACAGTATTGGTCGTTTTCGCTGCCTCTCTCTGGTGGTGGACTTGTAGTGGCAATGTTGCCCGAAGTCCCTGTGTCGTGTTTTGATGGAATGATCATAACATGGTGATTTGTGTTTTCTTCGCCTTTGGGAATAGAAGAACTGCAGTGATTTGCAGTTTAAAGTCTGTGTCCCTTCAGGTGACGGATTGACACTATTATCCCCTTCCTCTGCCGATAGTCAGATGTCTGTGCACAGCATAGCTGGCGTTACCTGCCTTCGGTGGAGGTAGAATGAGTGACGGGCGTGTAGTCGGTTCTCCCTCTTGTGGTGAAACGACAGAAGCATCCTCTTTGCATCCTCTGTTGGTAGAACAGCATTTCCACCGTTTGGGCCGGCTTAGAAGGGTAGTTCACTTTTCCACGGCCACCCGTTATTCTCTAGAGTTAGACAGATGCATACTGTTATTTGTAACCCTCTGCTGTGAAGGAGGAGACAGTTAGTTCCTTATGAAGAGATACTAACTGATATGTATTGACTGAATTGCGCCGTAAATACTTTACAAGACAGAACCTTTTATTTTTGTATTAACTTATTTAAATGCACTTTTTTAGGTAGCCTTTTAACCACTTAAAGTGACACTTCTGAGACAGTGAAACGAAGAAAACATGCACTTGAGGCAGCAACATCTTTACATTGAGAAACTACGCTGCATTTAAGCCAGCCAGGTTGCCCCCCAGTACAAAGAAGGAAGCACTGTTTTGACATTTTACAGCCATTTCCTTTTTTTTGTGCGCTTGGGATTCAGGAACACCGGGCTCTCCACATATATTTTATTATGTTGAGTTTAATTTGATTTTCGTGTCCGTCCACATCATAAGACCCACTTAGCTGTGAGCTTTAATTCTGATTTTGTCTGAGAAAACGTAATTTTCCTTTGCTTTTCTTCACAAACGTTATGTCCTGCCTTCCCAGTTTGCTATGTTTCCTTAAAGTAGCAAGACAAAATCAATGAACGATCTACATAACTTTCATATCCGTGCTGACCGTAGCCTTTGGGAGAAGGTCATTAAATACTTCATACAATGTCTCATAGGATATAGAAAGTTAGTGAAGAAATCTGGCTCCGAAGTTGTGATCATTCCAAGAGGCCTTTCACTCTACATAAGACCCTAAAGGAGAAACGTCCTTCGCCTTAGCACTTTCTAAAACCTCTTTTAACCGCAGGACAGATGAAAAAACGTACGAGCAAGAACTTGAATCATGACTTTTCTACCTTTAGTGATGGCTGTTGGGTTTGGCTTAGAAGACGCTCCGGCGCTCGAATTGTTTACTGATGAAGCATTCTTCAGAGTGATGTTTGTCCTTGAAGAAGTGGACCCACTTGCTCAGCGTTAAAACACCACATCCGAGGTTTCCCCATCAAGGAGTATACCATCAAGAAGATGTAGATCTTTGAGACTTGTTGAGGATATCATCCAATGTCGTTTTGGGGGCTTAATGGCATTTTCATCGAACCAAATGCACAACTTGCTAAGAGAAATGCAGCTGTGTGTACACCCCTGTGAGTTTGTGCTTGGAACATTGGGATGATAAATTAATGTTATTGATGGCAGCTTGATCATCATTAACGTGGTGAATGAATGAATAATTGAGAGAGATTCCATAGCAGCTATTCTATCAAACCAGTACTGATCATCTAAGCTGTTCAGCTCACCTTGAAATCCTTTTGGCCTACATTAAAAGACTAATCTTTGTTAATCAAAAGGAATAACACAATATTGATGCTCTATCCTAGGAGGCAGGGAGTCCTTAAAACTGAGTACTGTCAAAGCAAGCCCAAGCTGCTTGGCACTGGAAATTTGCTTGGGGTCGCTCTAGTATGCTGTTCCACCCACCAGTAAAAGAAAACTAACTGGACAGCATTATTAGGAGAGTCTTAACAGAGCTAGTTATAAATTATCTGCAACAGAGTTCATTGCCAAGTCTTTTATCAGCGGGGGTACCTCCAACCCTTTGTGACCTCTTCATGAGAGCACAGTCACTTAACATCTAGGCAACCAGAGACTGGATCAAGACATTTGTGTTTTTGTTTGTTGAGCTGATCAGCAATATTTGTTTTTCCCACTCCTACCCTTGATCCAGAATGGCCTCACAAATGGTAGTTGACAGATCTGCTTTATTTGACGGATCAGCCACATAAGAGAGGGCAGTGCAGACCAGGCCTACTCTTTAACTGAGCGCTAGTAAAGTCCTGTGCAGCTGCTATTTTGCAGCCTAGCTCCTGAATTACTCCGAAAAGGCATTTTAATTTGCCACCAGGCTGTATGGACATTCTCCCATAAGCCACAAAACCTTCATAAAAAAAACCATACACATTTTCAGTGGACGGGGTGATATATGTGGTGTTGAAGTCCATCAGTACTATTGCGTGCTAGAAACAACTCCCCATTACATCAGGGGTTTGAAAAGAGTTATATAGTATTATCCAGATAAACAAGCAGTGGCAAAGCCACTACATTTGGCTTGCATTATTAGTCAAAACTAAAGTAATTTAAAAAGCCTGCTGCAGTGAAAAAAAAATATTGCTTTCTATAAATACTACATCTATGAGGCAGTAAAATTAGTTGTGATCATTCAGTGCACTTTTGAGCTGTAAAACAGTCCCTCAAGCAGTGCAATGCAAGCACTCTGGATGAGCCAGATTGATAACACCAAATAGCTAATAGCATTAGGTGCGAGAGAAATATTTCTCTGGGTGGAGCTGAAACCTACTCTTTCTATTTAAATAAAATTGATAGCAATAGGTCTTTCAGACAGCTGTGCTGTCAAGCCGTAAATACCTGAAAAGGACATTAGATAGTCTGAACAATTGTTTGTTGGGTATGGTCCCTCCATGCAGCTTTGGGAACATGCATTCAAGCAGTCCATACCCGTTGGATGATGGCCACTAAAACTAACTTGGTACCGAAATGCCAGTGATAAAATACCTTACTATAAATGTCCCTTTTGCTTAGATTTATAGAGCAGTTAAGTTCACCCTTTTGTCAGACGCTATTCCCTAGAGTACAACTCAGGAACTCATTTCCAAGGGGACCAAGCATCTCTGTGGAACCTGTTAGCTGCTGTTTATCTTCTTGCGGTGTCCCTGCTTTGCACTCTTTTATTGTTACGTTAGAAGATGGCTGTGAGCCTGTGTTTTCCTTGCTCTCCATGAAGTCACTTATTTGTAATCCCGTTTCACCACCATGGTGATCTGCTGTGAATTCATGAACAACCGTCATCCCTTCCCAGAAAACCGAAAGAGTGGATTTAATTGTGCAGTTTCCTGCAGCATCCTAATACTTATTTTAAAATTCAAAATGATAGTTGCCTGCCAATTGCCAAAGGTGTGCAGTCAAAAATTCAATTAAAAAGACACAGCAGTTTTGTCTCTGCAAAGCTATGCTGCCTGTCTGCCTACTTAATTTAACTTTTTCACACAAAAAAATAATTAACGGTTTAGAGGTCCCTGCCGCTTAACAGATCATTATTAAGGTGTAATTGACTAGCCTTTGAAGTTTTATTTTTTAAAGATAGACTTGTGTTGGAGATTTCTGTAGTAGACGGTGCATGCGTTGTTCCATTGTCGAAAGCTAAGATCACAGGTAAGTAACTTTTTCTTAGAGAGTTTTGTATTTTGTGCTCCCCTTGTAGAAATGGGATTGTTGCGTATCCCACCGGTGCAGGGACACCCTCAGTCTACGGGTTCAAAAATGAGAATCAACACTGGAGTGGAAACAGAATGCAAGTTTATTACACTCATGAGCGGGCTCCATCTTACAGACACTGCAAGTGTCTGAGAGGGAACTGTTAAGCATAGGTGTCAATACAGCATTTATACAGTTACTCCAAGCCTTAGCGCAGCATGACACTCACTGAAGCTTCCCTATCCCACCCAAATGCGAAGCTGCTAGCTCTTGATAAACCCCCACCCACGTTGTTTCCAAAGATAGATAAGGGACATTTATAGGCGTTGGTGGGTTTAAGATAGGAACATCTGCGTGCTAGGGGCACTTCAACAGGGCCAAGCCTTTATTCTTGCATGCAAGTATGTTCGTACGACCAGTTGTCAAACACTTGATGACCTAGAGTAGTCCCCGTCTTCGCAAGATCCCTCATTGAAACACAAAATGGGTGTCCGTAGACAAAATGGATGGCGGCATAGGCTAACTTAGCATGATACATATTTTACCGTTTAACAGTCCCTCCTTTTAGCCTATGCTAAACACATTTTGTCTAATCAGGTGGCGAAGCATTACGATCAGTGGATTGGGCAGGTGAAAACATGTAAGCATAAGAAGCATCGGTAGGGGTGGCAAGCGGGGCCGGAGTGTGTAGTTGTACTGTAATAACTTGGGCCACTTCGCCGACATCATTTCTACTTCCTATATCTATATTCATAAGATCATCTACCTGTTGCTGAAGCATAAGCTGTCTGTTAACATCATGAATATTTATTTTCTTAGGAATACAGGACATACATAAAGAGGTGCAGAGGGAGCATATAATGGGCATACACTGAATACAAAGCAACAGCCTAGGATAACACCCACTACACAGGCTGCTACAATGAGTAATTTCCACCCCCAGGATATAAGAATACCCCAGAACCAACCAGACCAGGTCCATGTTCCGGTGTGTTGGTGTATTTCGGCCGCTATTTTATGCAGCTTAGAAATAGCCTGATAAACAGAAGGTGCGTTATCAGGTATGTAAACGCAACAACCAGCACCTATAATGCAGCATGCACCACCACGATCCGCAAGGATGACATCTAGAACCAAACGGTTCTGCAAAGCCACAAGTCTAGTAGCTTGGAGCTCCTCGGTAATATTGCTGAGGGCTGTTGTAGTCTGTTTAACTACTGCCTCAACTACTCTGGTGAGTCTTCGGATGTTTCTACTATTAAGAGGCGGGCCAACAAAGAAAGATACCTAAATTTACATCAACATACTCTTGCAATGAAGTGTCAGTCTGATCTACTGTACTGACATCTATCATTCTTTTGGACCTGGCTAAGGAAGGACTGTGAGGCAGTAGTCGAGTTTTGTGATGGGAAGCAGGGGTCAGATAGACGAGAGGGAGAAGGAAAGACACATAGCATGTTCCCGACCAACCATGTGGTAGTAAAAAATAACCTTTGTTTCCGCAAATGCAATACGTATTGTGGGACACTAGGAAGCTACTATTGTTGGGACCTGTTAAGGTCAATATAGTGTTGCAGTTGCTATTACCCACAGGGATTGCACCAATACTCCTTACACAAAGGGGGGGCCCGTGTTTCCGTTACTATTACAACAGGGAATCCTTTTCCCAATTTAGTTTGTGTCTTCGCAAAGACTTATTTTGTGGCAGAGTTACCTCCAGCGTATTCCTCAGCTTCCCATGCTGACCCCTTTGCTTGTGGGTTGCCCTCGTCATCTGGATAACATGCAGTATTTAACTTCTTATTAAGACCCCCTACATCAGCATTAGAAACGTTGTTAATTTCTGCGGCCCACAAGAGCTCGAACCAGGCACGACAGGAGCCATTGTGGGAAAATGGGAGTGGTATAAGAGGTGTTCCCCCTTTTTCCTGGTGTGCAGGTAACATTCCACACACCCAACAGTTGGAAATATTGGCAGCACTGTGGGTGTAATGCAATACTTGGATAAATGAGTTGTTTACGTAAGAGAGCCTATGCCTTTCCTCTAGTGGCGGAAGGGTGAAGTGGTGGTGTGGGTGTCGGGAGTACAAGTATGTGCACAGGAAATTTTGCATGCAAAAACCAAGCTATCACAAAAATACATATGACACAAAGGAGACCCGCTATTGAACAAATAATTGTCCGCTTATGCTTGAGCCACTTAGATGGGAGGTGTCGGATAATCAGATGATCTTTCTCCATGGTGGGCATTTGCAACGTCAGTTTGGAATGTCTCTAACTAGTTTGTTGCCTATAACTTGCAAAATTAATCTGTAGATATTCCTTCTTAGACTTTGCAGTCTATGTCCAACGCATATGTTATTTAGTGGGGAAGATGAGAAGAAAAACTAAACATTGAAGCAAACAGTCGCAATTTTGCTTTGACGGACTCCGAGGCCAGGAGCTGAACAAAATCGTTGGAACTTGCAGCCCAGGGGTGACTATGGTGATGCAGACGTATATTCTATCTGGTGTCCGTTTAGCAATGTAGGTCAGTATCTGGGTTATTTGGAGGTGATATTTAGGATATGTCGTCCACCAGCTCATCGGCAACAGCCTGAAGGACCGTGAAGTATATTGCACTCTTCAGAGGGTGCAATTCGGGCCCCGTATAATATCCGGTCGGAGACCAGTCAGGGAACCGAAGCTGCGGTCCGAGGCAGGCAATGGCTATTTTACTTTTTACTGGATTTCTCAGCCAGACAGTGGAAATCGTAGATTCTATTTCTAATCCAGGACAGAGCATTGAAATGTGAACACGGATGGTGTCAGTAGTTTTCCACACTGTGAATCCTTTTATTCTTTCCATTCAAATACTGCAGGACGGATACCAGAAGTCTGACGATTGCAAATGCTGGAAGTCAGGGTATCTCACGGATTCAGGATGCTCAGGTCACAAACCGCCCGAACCTAGTTCGGCTGCTTCCGTGGCAGAGAGTTTTCCTGCCAAGTAGGCCCTCTAACTGAACCAGACTCGCCGGACCCTCTTTCCCTAAGGTCTCTAATTAGTTGCCGTCACGAGACCTCAGATTGTACCTGTCTCTTCCGGCCGTTGTCAGATCCGCAAAGAGTAGCTCCTCAGGTGTGGCAAAACAGTGGTCCGTCTTTTCCTCGTTGCTAAGAACGCTTTGTGCAATTCCTGCATTTTCAGTTTCCTCTGTCTGAACCAGGTCCGTTGGCACCTTTTTACAGTGCGAAGCGTGGACCCAATTTCTTCTGTTGGTTACTCGAACTGCCGTCCGCGTGGCCAATAGGACCTGCTCAGGCCCCTTCCAGCAAGGTTCCAAGTTCTTTGAGCGCTGGAAGTGCTTGGTCAGGACCCAGTCGCCGGGTTGCAACAGGTGCCCAGGACCTTCAGAGTTATCGGGCAGTGAGTCGTGTACCTGTTGATGAATCAAAGAAAGATTGTCTGTCAGTTCCTTCCTATAATCTAGTAAAATAGGATAGTCAAGCTCTTTTATTTTCTTGGGACGTGGAGGACCCCATACATTCATTGGTCTCCCAAAAAGTATTTCATAGGGCGTAAGACCGAACCTGCTATGCGCAACAGCGCGGGTCGACATGATTGCTAGAGGCAGAGCATCTGGCCATTTAAGTCCTGTTGATGCCTGTATTTTGGCTAGTTTGAGTTTCAGAGTTTTGTTATGTATTTCCACTAACCCCGCGGATTGTGGATGATTAGCAGCGTGAAATTTCTGGTGAATGCCCAAACTGTCAGTTATCAATTTGATAACCTGTCCAATGAAATGAGGCCCATTGTCACTCCATAAAACTCTACAAATTCCAAATCTGGGGAAATACTCTTTCAAGAGGATTTTGGCTGTGGTAAGTGCAGTATTTTCCTTTGTGGGATAGGCCTCGACCCATTTACTGAAAGCACACACTATTACCAAAACATATTTCAAATTATTACATCTTTCAAGTTCAATGAAATCCATCTGTAGGACCTCGAATGGTGCACTGGGTGGGGAGAACCCTCCTTTCGGGGAGGCTACTCCTTTTCCTGGGTTATGTTGCAAACAAATCATACAATATTTGACAATGTTCAGCTGTCTTTTTGATGTCTGGATGTTCCCATACTTGTTCTAATTGTGTAGCTATGCTTTTTGCACTGATGTGGGTTGGACCGTGAGCCATCGTTACGAATGGCAAGACATAGGAACTAGGTAATTTCCACCTGTCCCCATCCGGTCCTCTCCTCCAACAATTTTCACTATCCAGTATTCTTGTCTTTTCCCACTGTTCTATTTCCTTTCTTGTTGCCATCTGTTGGATCTCCCTGACTTCTTCGTTCACATTTGCAATTTTCTCTGCGGTAGAGTACATTACATACATTTTTTCCTGTTGGCTACGTGCTGTTTCTTTTGCTGTGCTGTCTGCAAAGGCATTGCCTCGTCCTACATCATCTACTATTTTCTGGTGCGCACTACACTTAATGATGGCCACCTGTTTTGGTAATGTTAGTGCAGTTAACAAATTTTGAACTAATTCCCCATGTTGTATCTTGGTGCCATGTGATGTCAAAACCCCCTCTCCTGCCATAGGCGTCCAAAGTTGTGTGCAACTCCAAAGGCGTACTGACTGTCTGTATAGATGTTTACAGTCAGTCCTTGGCTAAGCTCGCAAGCCCTTAAGAGTGCAATGAGTTCAGCTGCTTGTTCGGATTTATAGGGGACTCAAGCTGTCTCCACAATTGTTTGCAATGTAGTGATAGCATAGGCTGCTGTGGTGGTGCCATCAGGTAGCTTAAAGCAAGATCCATCTACATATAGGTCACGTTGGGCGTCAGGCAAAGGGGTATCAGTAAGATCCACTCGACCCTTCGTTTGTTCTTCAGTAGTGAAAATGCAATCGTGTATGTCACTAGGTTGTTTGGAGGGTGATGGCAACAAGGTAGCTGGATTCAAGGTCCGGCAGCGTTTAAGTGGGATGTGTGGTGCTAGCAAGGTGAGTTTGTACCCGGTGAGGCGAGCACTTGTCAGGTGTTGTGTCTTAGTCTGGTTCAGCAACACATCAACCGAGTGGGGAACCAGAACCATCAATTTGTGGTCCAGTACAAGTCCTGCTGATTGTCTGATTGAAATGGCAGTTGCTGCCACAGCCTTCAGGCAACCAGGGAGCGCCCTGGCCACAGGGTCCAGAACTGCAGAAAAGTACGCGCATGGGCGTTGTTTATCCCTGTGTGGCTGTGTTAGGACAGACAATGCGCAACCTTTGCGTTCATGTACGTAGAGAAAAAATGGTTTCGTATAATCAGGTGTTCCTAGTACAGGGGCAGAACACAGTGCCGCTCGGAGTTGTTGGTATGCGCTTTGACACTCTGAGGACCAAGGCAAAGGAGTTGGGGTATTCTTAGTCGTGAGGGCAAGCAGAGGTTTGATAATGAGGGAAAAATTCGGAATCCACTGTCGACAATAGGATGTTATGCCAATCAATGCCCTAACCTCCTTTTGTGTTCGAGGAAAGGGTGTGTGTATAATAGCTTTCATTCTGTCTTTAGTCAATGTTCTCCCCTCCTTCAACAAGAGGTGACCTAAATAGGTAACCTCTGGTTGACAGAACTGTAACTTGTTCTTTGACACTTTGTGGCCCAATTTAGCAAGGTGATTCAATAACATCAACGTAGCCTTGGTACAAAGTTCTGTGTTATCTGCTGCTATGAGTAGATCATCGACATATTGCAACAAGGAAGTGCCTGGGGGTTACTGTACGGCATCAAGTTGGCGTTTGAGGGCTTGGCTGTATATGCTTGGGCTCTCTGTATAGCCTTGGGGAGCGCGACAGAAGTGAAAGGACCACCCTTTGATGGAGAATCCAAACAAATACCTGCTGGAGGGCGCAATGAGAATAGAAAAGAATGCGTTTTTAAGATCAATGATGGTAAAAACGCATGCGGTTGGCGGGATCATTGTCAATAGTGTAGTAATGTCTGGGACTACGGGAAACTGTGGCACTACTATTTTATTAATTTCACGCAGGTCAATAACAAATCTATAGACTTTTTCTTTCGTATCATCTGAGGTGGAACGTTTTAAGACCGGTAGAATAGGACTGTTACAAATATTGCTGTCGGTTTCTTCCACCTTTTACAATGAGTTCTTCTATTATTTGGACTAAGGCGCTTTCGCCTTCCTGTGATATCTTGTACTGCGGTATTCGAGGCAAAATGGCATTCTGTTTAACCTGTTTGTGTACGGGTTTAATGGATAATAGACCAACATCAGTATCGCCATCCGCCCACACAGAAGGTGGTACAGTGGACAATTCATCTGGCAATTCATTAGTAACATACTGTCAAGTCAAGTCAAAGAGCAACGTTTATTAGACCATTGGTCTTCAAACAGCATAAAAACAACATATTATAAATAGCCTAAAATCATCACAAATCCATCAATAACTCCATTAAAATAGGTGACCTATGAACAATGAATATAGGACACACGAATATTCATACAATAAGACATAGTAGCTAGATTCCTAGTGTAAACATTATCAGCACATCCCCTACTATGAATAGAATAGAAAGTTAGAATTTGGAAAGCTTTAAATTAATAAATAAGTGCAAATTAATAGAAATCATTCTTTAAAATCGCCATAGGCCCAACATTTAACACCTATATTCTCAAATTCATTTTTCCATAAAAGAACTTTTTACAGCCTTAGTATATCTTCCAATTGCAATTGCACTATCGAGATTGGGCATATCAGTGAGTAGGTCTACAGCATGGGCCCGTGATACAATACCATATTTAAAAAAAAATAGGACGTAAAAATTATTTCCGCTGGGTTGAAACTGTCACACAATCTACTAATATGTGCGGGATGTCACATTTTGTTCCTAACGTGCATATACAATTGCCATCGGGCTGCACCCTTTCTGATTTTGTTTTCTCATTTATCAAGCAAGGGTTAAGGCCAATTCTTAATCTTAAAATTTCGCATCTGAGCCAATAATTAGGTAACGTGTCCAGGTATGGGTACCAAGCTTCATTCATCCAGGTAGCCCTCATAAATTGTACCGATTTTTTTTCTTGCTCGTGTACTCCACATCTGCCCTCCTGGACAGTTCCTGCCCTTGGAATCTGAGTGTACTTTTTGTATTTTCTATCTGGAGTGAGCGTTGACAGATTCTCACACTCAGGTTCTCGCAAACCGTGTACAGTTTCTTTCTAGTCTCCCTGGCCCATTTTAAACTACTGAGCTGAATCTCATTTCTACACCATTGAGAGACCTTTTGTACTGTTCCGAGATCCTGATGTTTCCAGAACCTTAGCAGGGCCTTTTGAGCCTGTATACTCAAAGATAACATTCCTAGCTCAATTCTAATGGCCTGAATCATTGCTGAGCCTGGTAACGACAGTAGGGATTTTAAACACTTCCCTTCCTCTAAATCCCAACCATTCTTACCACTTAGGTAGAGAACTTCCGCCCCATACAATACTTGGGGGGGTATCATTGCACTATAGGCCTTTAACAACGGTCTATGGGACATCTCCCCATAATCCCGGTTACATTTTTTCAACCCACATAACGATGTAAAGGCCTTCGCTTTTTGGGCTTGTAAATGCGTGTGCCACTTTAGGGAACTATCAAACCAGACCCCAAGGTATTTGTATTCACTCACGATTTCTAATTTTAAAGGACCCAAAAACCAGCTACACCTGGGATCTTTTACCAAAGCATAACATTTTGGTTTTATCCAAATTTACAGTCAAGTGCTTTGACACACAGTACTCACTGAATGCATTTAGCTTCCTTTGGAGTCCTATCTCGGTCTGATCATAAATTACTAAGTCATCTGCATACAATAGGCATGATAGTTGTTTACCATTCATTTTCGGGCTGGCACTTCTATCAACCTCTAGGGCTGGGGGCAAATCTGCTAGGAAAATGGCAAAGAGTAAGGGGGCCAGCACACAGCCTTGTCTAAGACCGTTCTCAATAGCTATTTTTGATGTCAAGGACCCCACCGTGTTCTTGATGATCTGCGCCCAGTTCCCTCTGTGTAGTTCTTGAATTATGACAAGCAGACCTTCCGGGATATTATATTTTTTCAAAGTCTCCCATAAACATTTACGGTCCACTAGGTCAAATGCTGCCCGGAAGTCCACAAAGCAGCAGCATAACTTCCCTCTTTGCTCAATTGACTTCCGTGCCACTGCCCATAGGGCGAAGCAATGGTCTATAGTGGAGTGTCCTTCCTTGAAGCCACCCTGTTCTACCGGCACAATCGACCACTGCTCCACCCAATCCTTCAGTCTACCTAATATTATTTTTGCAAAGACGTTCTCCCCTATGTCCAGCAGATTAATCAATCTATAATTTTTCGGGGCTTTCATATCACCCTTCTTATGCATGGGTCTAATTACCGCACCCTTCCAATTCTTTGGGATTCTTCCTGAATCTAAAATAGCTAAAAACTTATGTGACAGAAATTCGGCCCACCACTGTAATTGGAATTTTATTATTAAAGCTAGGAGGTTATCGGGTCCTGCTGCTCTGGTTAGCTGTAGCTTCTTTATGGTATTCTTCACGTTCTCTACTGTGAAAGTCTATTTTTAAGTCTTCCACTAGCCCACCCCAATGCAGCGTTTCTCCTACTTCGGGTGTGCTACATGTACATACAATTCCTTCAAATATTCCTCCCATGCCGCTTCTTCTACAACACAATTCATGGCCCCCGCCGGTTGTTCAGATGCTGACTGTATCAGCTTCCAGAACTTCCGTATATTTTTTGTTTCAATGGTTTCCAACAAGTTATCCCAGCATTTCTCTTTATGAATTCTTTTCAAACTTCTAACTAACGCTTTGTATTTACTTCTCAATTTTTTAAGTTTTATATACCTATCCAAATCATATTTGACTCTAAGGATTCGTGCTTCTCTCCTTAGCTTCCTTTTCTTCTTTAAACATTCTTCGGAGAACCACTTGGCTTGCCTTACCGGAAATGTTTGTATTCTTATTTTTTAATCTAACTCGAAGGCATTGCACTACCTGTTCGATTTTCTCTCAAACCATTCCAGATTCTGCCCTCTGGCGCTTCCCAAATCTAACCCCTGTTGTAATTTTGCCAGTTTTGCTATATATTCGTCTGTTAATCTCTTTGTCACCCGTCTCAGATACTCTACTTGTTGTGGGATTATTGTATCTTGTGTGCTCAAACTCCCTCTTGAGACCTCAATCTGCAAGGGGTTATGGTCGCTGCCTTCCCTTTGACATACCCAGAACCCCTTGATTAGTGCAAAATTCCAGGCGAGTGTAAAAGTATAGTCTATAGGGCAGTTTTGTGTGCCTATTTTAAATGTTTTCTTAGCAGGGCAGTCTGTATCCAACCTACCATTCAGGCAGGACAGACCCTTCGTACCCAAATACTTTCCTAAGTTTATATCTTGTCTTGAGGGGGTACAGACTAGGAAATCAGCCAACATTATTTCATAAGCTTCCAATACTTCCTTAAACCAAGGATCTAGCTTATTTGGGTTCAATTTATGGTTAAAATCTCCCAATATTAGAAACATGTCGGTGCCATATTTTTCACATAAGGTATCAATATCTTCTTTAAAGTACCCCATCTCGACCCCATACTCCTCAAGGCACCCCCATTGCATATAGACATTTACAAGGACCCAGTTTTCACACTTTTTGTCTGAGGCATACAGAGATATCCTACATGCAAGCAACCATTTGCATTTTACGCTTGGGGACACCACATCCTTCACAATTTGAGTTGATAGTAGGGTCATAATCCCGCCTGCTGGGCGCCGAAACCTTTTTTTTCTTTGTGGATCTGTGGAGTTGAACAAAGCCATCAATTATAGGGGTTTTGTCGCATAGCCAAGTTTCTTGTAAACATAGCAGCACTCTGAACTAGCTCTTTTATACGTTCTTGTTTTACAGATCCTCCAAGACCATTTATGTTCCAAGATATGATCTTCAGGCTATGCGACGACCCATTATTCTACTCGGTTTCGCTTAAACGATCATCTTCCCCATTATACCAGTGGGAGGGGCCTGTTAGGCTACTTCTTTGGCTCCAATTCCCCCATTGTTTGCAGATATCTGAATTATCTGAATTATTAACTACTACATTAAAATTTTCGTTATCTTCCCCCTCTTCCTCTAACAGCCTCACCTGCCTCTTGCCTAATCCTGCATGACACTCTAGGAACCCTCCTCCTTGTTGACTACTCTCCTCTAGTTCTCCATCTGGGATTATTCTTATCCCTTCCTTCAGTACCTCTCGTTCTGCTTTCTCAATTTCCACCTTTACTAGATCGGAGTACACTAAGACCTTGGTGATTTCCTTCCCTTTACAGTTATAGCTAAACCCCACCTGACGCAGGTCTTTAGTTCCAATTCCTCTCAAGCTGGGGCATTTTGCGAAAGAATGTAAAAGCTGGGATCTTTTTAGGGGTAAAATCTTCCTTGTTTTTTTCCCCCTCCTCTCTGCTTGTACCGGTTCAAAATGTAGCCATTTATTTCCTGCTACCTCCATTTCCACCTTGTGGGGGTTCGTACTTCCCTGCCAATTGGTCTTCCTGGTGCTTGCATTAGATTTCGCCCTGTCTTCTCTTAGTTTCCTAAAGTAAGCTTCACTTCTGAGGTTTAACCCCGGCGTTAGTACTTTCGAACTCTCTCTACTGAATTTCAGCGGGTGATTCAAATTGGGCCTTCCTTATTTCCACTGCAACATTCTTCTTACTTCCTTTTTTTAATCCCTTTCTCTTTCCAACTTCCCTAGGGTTTTTAGATGGTCTCTTCCCTTGATATACATTTTCTAATGAACCCTCTTCTGGCTTCCCTCTTTTTTTTTTGTGCCTTTACCTCCCCCTGCTTTTGTGTCTTTCTTCCTATTCCTCTCATGTGGTTTGTGGGCCTGTACCTAGAGTATTCAACCCGTCTCTTTATCAACATTGGACGTCTTGAGATATACACATTCTGTAAATCTTCTGGTATTACTGTCGCGCCAGCAGATTCTGGGGTCTGCAAATGGTGGACTGGTCTTATTATGGTTGGCATTTGGCCCCTAATACCTTGTAGCTCTCCCACAATCTTCTGTAGTTGCATTTTTGGGGTTTTTAAAATTTTATTATTTAACATTGTAACTTCTAATAACCCTTGTAGTGTTCTTTGCAACATCAACATTATGTCCAACATTGAAGCCGAGGGGGTTGCTGAAATGTCTAGGTCTAGTATGGTGTTTCGCACGGACCCTTCTGTCATTCCAGTTCTCGGATTGCCAGGCTGCTCTGTACTCTTATTCAGGTTTAGCCTTGGGGCTGTTACTGAGACATCGCCCTGATCAATCCCTAAACCGTCGATGTTGTTCTCAGTTGGATCTATCGCCATTACTTCATGATCCTGCAGTGAGAAAATTTGTGGGGATGAAGACAAACGAGGTTCTGTAATAAGGTCATTTTGACTTAAGAGCGTTTGATTAATCAGAAAAGATGAGCCTAATGTTTGGGCGCAGAGTTCAATTGAGTCATTCACTTTCTGCTGGTCTTCCCCTACCTCCTGGGACTTCATTGGTGAATATATCCTTTTGACGTGTTTGCCCACAAAGTCCTTAATTGACTTAGAGGCTAACGCGCCCCCTTTTGTTCCCTGTGCAGCTCCATTTACAACCTCCTTCCTTGATTTTCTCGCTGGTGCCCTTTTTTCCCTCTCTTGGGCTTTCCATGCTTTCCCCTGAAGCCCTATTTTCAATAGAGGGCTCATTAGACACCTGCCCCTGGCCTGCATTCTCTTTTCTGGCTTTATTCTTCCTTGGGGCCATCAATGATCAATGCGTGCTTAAAATAACTTTAAAGTCCTTTATATGGCGTGGAAGTCCAATGTAAATTAACGCTGGTCCGCCAAAGATTGTGCGTTATTTATTATGCACCGCTGCCCTTCCTGGCAGCTTCCCCGCCTTTTAAATCCCCTACTACTGGACTATTGGTACTGGATCCCTACTATCTAATTAGCCATACCTGAGAAGAAAAAAAAAATTTAAAAAAGGGGCCAGTCACTTATCTCTGTTGTGCCGTAGACTGACTGACCTTGAGTTGTGCCGTGCCGCTAAAATTACAGTTCCCACCAGTGTGCCTTTGAATGACAATCACGTTGATTTCGATCCCTATTTCATTCCATACACCTACACCAGTTCCTTAGTGTTTTTACTATGACTGGTAACCTTCTTTGTTACCAGGAGGGCAGTCCACAACAGTTCAGGCGTGCCTGTGTCCCATGTCCCGAGGGGACAGAGCCTGGCACCGACACAGGCCTCCTGCCCCCCCCCCCCAGCCACACGCTACCTCTCGGGAGACGGTAGGCCCCTCACCTTCAGGCGCGCACTTCTACTTTCTGGAAGCATCCCCGCGGACCCCGCATTTTCGGGGCTTCAGTCTGCTAGCCTCAGCCTTCTCTCGTCGGTGTCCTTGCTGTCGACGGCCCGGCTTCTCCTCCTGCGGGCGCGATCCTTGCGTCGATCCTCGCCGCGTTGTCTGGCTGATGCGTAACGGGCGTGGCAGCGGCAACAGCGGTCCCGTCAGTACGTGCACAACAGGGAAAGGCTTCTAGTCCTTAATGCAATGCTTCTTGTAACATACTGTTTACTATAGCCAGGCTTACCAAGCGTGATATAGACACCATCTGGCTAACAGAAAATACGTGCATGGAAATGTTTGAGCAAATCCAATGCTAGCAAATTGTCGGGCAATTTGGTGCGAGGAGGAATGGTGTTTTGGTTGTAAAAGGACCTATGGTAAGGTCTAAGGGTTTGGACATGGGACTAAGGATAGGTTTTCCAGCGAAACCCACAGAAACATAGTTCTGGCCAGACAAGGGAGTCCCAGGGATCAGTTGTTGAGAAATTGCACTTCACGTAGCCCCAGTGTCTACCAGAAACTGTTGGACGGTTCCCAATATTTCAGCGGTAACATATGGGCCCGCCTGATCTACCGGTATAGAAACTGATCCCTCCTCTTGTCCTACGCTGCCCTAGTTAAAATACATGCCTGTGACATCTGATTCATTAAAGTCGTCTGTATAATAATTCTTCGTCGGGCCAGCGTTGTCAAAGTGGTTGCGTCTATCACTAGGGAAAGGTCGTTGTAACGGGCCCCTTATCATTCCCCTACCTATTCCTCTGCCCTGTTGACGGAGTAATGGGCATTCGGATCGCCAATGCCCCTCCTTCTTACAGTATGCACATTGGTTCGGTCCAAGAGAATCAAATGTTAGGGGACCTTGCATAAACCTCTTTGGGGGGTCAGCCTTGGAAGGCCCTCGGCCCCTTCCTCTCTGTGATCCATAAGCTTGTTGGAACAATACTTTTGATTTTAGTTCCTTATGTTTATCTTCCTTTTTGTCTCGATCGTCATTAATTTGATTCTTATAATACTGGGCCATGTCCAGAGTTCTAGTTGGAGTGGAAGTGGCCCATGTACTCTCGGCCAATCGCAATTTCTGTGAAATATCAGGCAACAAGTTGGCTACAAATTTGTCTACCAATAGGTGTTTGCCTGTATCTGAGGCTGTGTCCTGGCCACTGTAGTCATGGAAAGTCCCCTCAAACCTGGTAAAGAAATCAGGGACCGACTCATCCTTCCTCTGCTTACAAGCCGCTAATTTCGCCCATGATATCTTTTTCGGGGGCACTACCGTCTTCATATAGGTAATTATCTTCTCTGGTAAATCTAATATAACCTGTTGTGGGTTCTCCCCTGGTTTCCTATCGGCATCAGCGGCTTCTAGTTGTGTCCAAGTGCCTCCGAAATCTGTGTGGTCCTGTCTACGAACCATACGCCAAAGGTCAGGGGGCAATGTTAGTCCAAAAAACATCTCAATATCTGCCAGGGTCATGACACAGGAGGTCAATGCAGCACTCATTTCCTCATAGATTGCACGTGGGTTTTTTCTAGGGTCGGGCAAGGAAGCCTTAAGGGTCAATACGTCCGATCTCTTCCAAGGGGAGTAGATCCATTGAAACTGAAACCGAGCCGCGTTATCAGCCTGACCATCACCTACGCCTGGCTGAAACACAGGAGTCGCTTCCCGCATAGGGAAGACTCTGGTTGTTCCCGACATAAGTTTCTTTAGCCTCCTTTTATAAGTAAAAATATTCTCCACCGCTTGTTTTAAGGGAGCAGTAGTCAACGTGCCTTCATTCGACATTCTCCATATTTTACTCAAAACTTTAGGGGCCTCCTCACCAGTAGTGGTCCGCCAGTCCCCTATTATTGCATTGGCTAGTTCTCCTACAATATATTTGTGAGTCATTTGTAGGTGTTGTCAGGGACGTGAGGACCTCGTCCAGACGTATATCATCATCTCGGACCCAGTCATGGGCCCGAGTCGCCAGTATTAGTTTGTCATGTTCTGTAAGGGCGGATCTGTGACTTCGTCTATGGGTAGTGGGCGTAGGTCTGGGTGTAGGACCCTACTGGCGGACGCAGGAATTGCGTCAGGGGTAGTAGGTAATGGGGGATACATTGGTGGCGTTTGAATTGGCGGGAAAGGTGCGGTCGGGGCCGCCATACCCCCATTGGGATTCGGTGCATAGTGCATCGGGGAAGGTCGGGAAAGGAGTTCCTCGAATTCTGAGTCCTCCTCGTCTAAACCTTGGTTGATTTTCCCATTTTTTGTCACATATACTTTTTGCATCTGAAGTCTAAACCATCTATCTTCCTCCTTTTCTTCTCCTTTAATTCTTTAATTTTTTGTAGAATCGTTTGTTCTTCTGACTTCTTCCTATCTTTCTTAATCTGTTTTTGTTTGATTTGTTTTCTCCACAATCCTAATGCGTCAAACATACTTTGTCTACTCTTCTTCTTAAAAAGTTGTTCTTCTAGATATTGTAATTTATCAGAATCAAAAGTGCCAATAAGTGGCCACTGTAAATTACTGTTGTCTTTCATATATTTGTTCCATAATGTACTGAACAATATGGGAGAAATACCGTGTTTAATATACATTTCATGATTTGGAGTACCTTCTATAGGCGCCGGCTGTCTTTCTTCCAATATTCTATTTTTAGTACAACACAGTGTACGAATTTTACTAAAAACAGGCATGTTTGTTGACCCCTCTTTAACAATTTTGTCAATAGAACCTTATACCAAAACAAAGCAAGAGAAAAATTCCTCTCATTACCTGCCTAAAACATTTGCAAATGTTTTATCAAGACAAAATCAAAAGACAACCAATACGATCCTACCTGATCATAATTTTTCAACTCCCACCTGTCGATCCTCTGATCAATAGATCACCGTCAGATTTCAACCGAAGAGCCCCAGTTGAAACCCACAGCCGCCACGAAGGTCGAGTCGATTGGCTGAAAAATCACCTCGGCTGCGAGAACAAGTCTCCTTTTGCGGGGCGCCCCTCTGTGTTTCTGTCCTTTCAAAACGACCTCCTTCTGGTCCAGCCGCGGTCTTCAATGGGGCCCCATGTTGGGCGCCAATTGTACAAATGGGATTTTTGCGTATCCCACCGGTGCAGGGACACCCTCAGTCTACGGGCTCATAAATGAGGATCGACACTGGAGTGGAAACAGAATGCAAGTTTATTACACTCATGAGCGGGCTCCTCCTTACAGACACTGCAAGTGTCTGAGAGGGAACTGTTAAGCATAGGTGTCAATACAGCATTTATACAGTTACTCCAAGCCTTAGCGCAGCATGACACTCACTGAAGCTTCCCTATCCCACCCAAATGCGAAGCTGCTAGCTCTTGATAAACCCCCACCCACGTTGTTTCCAAAGATAGATAAGGGACATTTACAGGCGTTGGTGGGTTTAAGATAGGAACATCTGCATGCTAGGGGCACTTCAACAGGGCCAAGCCTTTATTCTTGCCCGCAAGTATGTTAGTACGACCAGTTCTCGAAAACACGTGATGACCTAGAGTAGTCCCCGTCTTCGCAAGATCCCTCATAGAAACACAAAATGGGTGTCCGTAGGTAAAATGGATGGCGACATAGGCTAACTTAGCATGATACATATTTTACCGTTTAACACCCTCTTCTTGTTGTTGAATGATGTGGACTCTGTGGTCTATACTCTCTGGTCTTGGAACTGTTGCTTGGATGGAGATGAATGCGCCAGAGCTAAATGACTATTGAACAGCCCCCACCAGCAAATTCTCTGCTTGGATTTCTTCACTCCTTTCATTTAAAAAAAGTGTGTTTGAGTGTCAAAGGAAGCTATTATATGGTCCTTTTTGGCAATTCCAAGTCTGCTCAGTAGCACTCGATGCGCTGTAAGCTCACTAGGTCTTCAAAGCTCACACACCGCAGTCCGGAAGTCCACATAGTTCAATCCATAAACTGCACCCTTTCAGCCATGCCACCCTTCAGGCCCCAATGAGACTCCATCACAAAATAAATAATGCAGGGTCTTGCAAAGGGTATGGATGCGCTATGTAAGTAACAATAACAAATAGGCATTCTTCCCTTTTCCCCTTTGGGGCTGTGGGCTACAGTGCCATTTGTGTCCTATGTTTCTAGGTTGTTGCTCGCCTTCATGTCAATAATCTAACTACAACTTTACCCATCCTCCCTGCACTCTCTAGAATGTTCCCCTGCCAAATCTGCAGTGCTCTACCTTTTGAGAGTAATGGGGGGGTATGGGGTGGGGTGACTGCGCTGTTCTGGCTGCGCAGCCACAATCTATTGCCCACATACACTGGTATTTTCAATTATTTCTTGGTAGATTCATTGTTACTATTTTAATCTGCCCTCCCCCAGTAATTGCACAGTACTATTAACATGGTTTGTCTTTCATGTCTCTCTTGTGGTTCAGTAGTATTAACATGGTTTGTATTTCATGGCCCTCTTGTGGCACAGTACTAACGTGGTTTATATGACATGCTCCCACTTCTGACTGTGCTAGCCGCAGCGATTATTATTTATTATCTCTTGGTAGATTCATTGTTCCCATTTTAGTCTGGGCCCTTTCTGGTGGTGCAGTAGTAATAACATAATTTGTGGTTCATGACCCTCTTGTGATACGGTAGTATTAACATGGCTTTTATTTTGTGCCCCTCTTGTGATGCAGTAGTATTGACATGGTTTGTATTTCATACCTCTGCTTCTGGCTGCGCCAGCCGCAGTGAATTGGCCACATACACTGATATTATTTGTTATCTCTTTGTAGATTATTTGTTATCATTTTAGTTTGGGCCCCTTCTGGTGATGCAGTAGCAATAACATAATTTGTGTTTCATTCCCCACCTTGTGGTACAGTAGTATTAACATGGTTTGTATTTAATGCCCCTCTTGTGGTACAGTAGTAATGGCATGATTTGTATTTCAAGCTCCTCTTGTGGTATAGTAGTAATTACATGGTTTGTATTTCATGCCCCTCCTGTGATACAGTAGTAATAACATGATTTGTGTTTCATGCCCCACTTGTGATTCAGTAGGATTACCATGGTTTGTGTTTGTCCCTCTTGTGGTATAGTAGTATTAACATGGTTTGTGTTTCATGCTGTTCTTGTAGCACAGTATTAACTTGATTTGAATTTCATACCCCTGCTTCTGGCTGCACCAGCTGCAATGAATTGGCCACGTACACTGGCATTTTTACTTATTATCTCATGGTCGGTTCATTGGTACTATTTTAGTAGGTCCCCCAATCTTCTGGTATAGAATTTAACAGGGTTTGTTAATACTCCTCTGGTCACAGAGTGATAGTATTATGGTTGTATTTCATTTTGCTCTAGTGGGTGAATGGAGTGGAATGTTTTGGATTCTATGCCTTGTGGTAAAGTTGTAGAGACCGTATCCTTTGCTTTCATCACCCCCTCTTGCTGGTGAATGGAATTAACAGATTGTAAGCCTGTCGTCCCTCCGCAGCAGAGTATCCACGTACTCCGCCAATCTCACGGTATCCCGCTCGCCCTATTTAGATGTGTGCCAGCTGAACCACTGTCTGCATCAACAGTCTGTTTCCCATTGTGTAAGCAGTGCAACGTCGTCAAGGCTGCGGACTCCTCTGCTGGCTAACAGTACTCCGTTGCTGTCAGGTCGGTGGATTTGCGCCGAGCCTATTTAGATATCTCCGTTGTGAGGACGTTGTCCTAGCGTCAGTTTGCTGACAGAGTGAGTTCAGTGGCGGCTCCTCCGCTAAGGTGGAGGAGCGCCACCCCACTGCATTTTGAGCAGTGGAAAAAGGAAAAATAAAATAACACTAGGTTATTATCATTTTATTTTTCCGTTGTCAGGCAGGTTTACGGGGCGGGGCAGAGCTTGGCTGTCGTCACAGCCTGTTAGGGGAGGAGTGGTGGACACTTAAGTGCACATGACAGTTTGGCTGGCCATCTTGGGGCGGGTCAAACAGTTATGTTCACTTTGCATGTTTCCCACCAGGCTGCAATACACAGCCTGGTGAGGAACATGCACAGGCTTCCATTGTCTGTCTGAGAGCCGAACCACGGCGCTCAGACCAATAACAACACTGCACTGCAGCGAGTTCCTTGTGGAATAGAGACTGGTAAGTACTGCTGATTTATGTGTCAATACACATATATGTTGTGTTTGCTTCTAAAATATATGTAGGTAATGTGTTATGCCCCTTTTCTTACATATTGCAGAGCACACAAACAACACACACACACTATTGAATGCACACCTACAGGCACCACAATCACCACAATATAATTTCTTTTGTGTGTCAATACAGGTGTGTTAATTTTACCTTGATAAGGTAAATATAAAGGTGTAAAATGTACACTAATGCATTACACATAAAAAAATGCATGTAAGAGCAACGTAAAAATACACAAGACTAAAGCAATTGTCAACACACTATTCATAGTAAGACAGGTGTAAAAGAAGCTTACCTCGGATTCCAGTGACAACGGAGTTGATTAGCGTTGTGGTCATGTACTAGCAGCAAAGGGAAGACCTGGGCAATGGGGTTCAAGACGGAAACAGAAGTGGCAAACAGGAAAAAAAGGTATGTTTCTACCTCATTTCCTTTGATTCTACCAACTAAAAGTAGGAGGTATCCCTGTCACTGTTTCCTCGACGACAGGCACATCCTGATTGGCCCGGTGGTAATCTTAGCTGGACTCCCGCCGACAGTAACTTCAGCTTATGATGCTGTCAACTCGGGCGAAAATTCCTGGCGGAGTCAGCTGCACTTGGACAGTCTTGCGTCCATGGACCCGCTAACATCTAAATAGAGCGGACTGACAAGTAGGCAGCCGGTGAAACTGTTGAAAAAGTGCCAGCAGGATCAGATCCGCCAAGATCTAAATCATGCCCCATATTTGATGCTCCCTAAAGTTCCAGCATGGTACTGATAGGTTGTATGTTTATGCCTTCTCTGGTGGTTGAGTAGTATTAATGCAATTTGTTTTCGTGCCCCCTCTTGTGATAGAGCTATTTTAGCACAGATTTTGCTTTTAGTGCCGATTGGAAGAATTGTATCAATACTTGTGTGTGTTCCATGGCAGTGTCTTACTTGAGTCCCCCTTTGATAGAATGTTGTATGGATGGAAACACCTTGATGAAAGTGCCATGGTTTAACAAGTTCTACCTGCTCTCTTTGCAGTGTCTGCTATTCCTGGCAGTTGATGCCTTAAGGAGGACCAGTTGTTTCAATCAAACGTACCTACATTGACTGTGAAAGTAGTTGTAGAAATTGCATTTGAACTATGGAATGCTGCCTGTGTTGTCGTCATTTTTATATTGCGTGCCTTCCGTCTGTAGGGCACTGTAGTGCGTTCAGGCATTGGATGTGGTAGGGAGATGTTTACCAATTGTAGTCCAGGTTGCCGGGGGTCATATTGCTTGGTCAGGGAAAATCTGTTTGTCCAATGTATTTTAAGCAGTGATTCAAGTGAGGGGTATCTGAGGGACACAACTTGCCCATACCTTTTTTTAATTTAAGAAAAGCAGTTCCCCTTCTTGTTGTGAAAAGGCAACCGTCCCATGATGGTTAATTCCGACAGTTCAAATGTTTCCGCTAAAGTTTTCTGTGAAGCTGAGGGCGTGACAGACAGCTAAACAAGCCTTCTTGCCAGGGTACCTGCTTACCTGAAAGAAATGTAAATGTGGCAAATAGTTAATCTGCAAATGTAAAGGGTGCTTGGGAGCCAGTATTGCCTTTAATGGATGGAATCCTTTGAAGCTGCCTGATGACACTGACGTATTATTTTTTGAGTGGTATTGCAAGAGAGTTGCCAGCTGAGCTGTAATGTGTGTGCTTTTAATGGAGAATTATACAATAAAGTGTACTGTCTGGGTATTACTAAAATCTATATTATGGAAGGACTTAATTATCTTAAACCTGTTTGCTCATTTTGTAGCAGCCTCAGGGGCGTAATACAGGCTCCCGCAGCCCCCGCGGTGCGGGGGGCCTCCAACTTCCAGGGGGCCCCCTCAGCACCGCACTTCGACCAGAGAGCTCCAGACTGAGTCCGGAGGGGGCCCCTCCACGTTTCCTGCAGGGGGGCCCCCCTCAAGTTTCATTACGCCTGAGTGTGTAATGCAAGTTTAAAATAATGACTTGAATATTCACAGTGCTTTCTGTCCCAGTCTGGGACCTTGTAGTACTAAAAATATTTTTGTGACTGTCTGGTAATAGACACAGACCTCTGCAGTGCATTAATTAATCGAGGTTTCGTAATGTGCAATAGTGCATTTCTCACTCATTAACTTAACTTGAATTTATTTTTAATCTAAGCTGTGAGTTACCCGTTACCCGAAGGTGAAAGACTGAAAAAAAGTTACAGAATATTTTCAGCCACAGCTTTGACCCCGCTTACTGAGCCCAACCACATTGCATGCAGCATCACAGTTCCCATACTTTTTCTTTTTTTAATACACTTTGACTGCTTATTTTAAGTAATGATTTTTGGAAGTTGAGCTGTCCAGTGGGCTCAGACAAAACGGTGCAGGCAATACAAAGCTTCTATTACTTATAACATAGACACAATGCCAATCTTCTAGTTATGGGGACATGTTTATTGGCACCACCATATATGTGGCGAGAGGAAGCCAGGACATGCTAATCAACTGCAGCACAGCCATAACCCTGGGCCTGGTCATGTTCGCCTTCGGAGTACGAGCAGCCGAAATTTACTTGCCGAGTTCGAAGAAGTGTTCAATGGCATCGGCTGCTTGATGGACAAAGTTGTGCGATTGTACATTGGCAAATCGGTACAGCCAGTGGCCCTGCAACATTGTCATATTGCGTTTCACCCGAGACCCAAAGTGGAGGAAGAAATTGACAAGTTGGAGCACGCAGGAATCCTTGAAAAGGTCACAGGTCGCACACCGTGGGCATCTCCCATTGTGGTGGCGCAAAAGCAGCCGGGAGAGGTCCGCATCTGTATGGACATGCAGCTCCCGAACATTGCAATTACATGAGAATGCCACCTGACCCCCACCTTAAATGACCTCATTAGAGAGCTCAATAGAGCCTACACCCGGACTCGAGGTATATTGCTACTTTCTCCACACACATGGGGCTTCGGCATTGCCGTCGTCTTAAATTTGGGATATCAAGCGCTTCAGAGGTATTCCGGAATACCATCTATTAACTACTTGCTTGTCTATCCGGCATCATTAACATTGGTGATGGCATTCTCATATTCTCAAAATCAGTCATAGAGCATACTGAGTGACTTCGGAGAGTGCTGCTATGGATCTGGGGTCCACGCTCCACCGGAAAAATTATGAACTCATTAAACACAAATCAGTTTCTTCAGAAACACTGTCTTGGCGAACGGCGTAGCCCCTGAACCCGAACCCAGATCTGATAAACCTCACCCAACCCCTCCGAGACCTCACAAAGGCTGCTGTCCCGTGGACTTGGAGTGAAGCGCAGGCACAGGTGTTCCAAGTGACCAAAGAAGCTCTCTCAGCTGATGCAACATTGGCCTACTTTGACCCTTCCAAACAAACCACCATTGCAGTTGACGCAAGTCCCATAGGGCTAGATGCTGTGTTCATGCAACAACAGACTTGTGGAGACTGGGCGCCTGTAGCGAATGCCAGTCGTTCACTCACTGCCACAGAACAGAGGTACTTGCCAAGCGGGACGCCATCGCCATCCACTGGGCATGCTGACACTTTCATCTGTACATCTGCGAGCACCCTGTTGTGATGACAACAGGTCATAAGCCATTCATACCGCTGTTTCAAGGCTCTGCATCCAAACCACCACCACGCATAGAGAAGTGGATGCTTCATTTACAAGAGTATGACTGCTGGGTGGAATACCGGCTGGGTGCCGAAAACCCAGCGGACTATTTGTCCCGCCAACCAGAAGGAGACAAAGGACGCAGAAGATACAGAGGAATACATGAGATATTTGGTAGAAGGATCCAGGCCCACTGCCTCTGTCCCCAGACACATTATCTGCAGCACAACCGAGCAAGAGGATTGCTTACAACTAGCTCTGGCTGTGGTCCAGTGAGGGATATGGAACTCCCTCAAGGAACATCAAGCATACCAAACACTGAGGCGAAGAGAACCTTAGAATCACTCTACCATATATGCTACAAACCTGTGACCAAAGTAAGCGGGTGCCTACTACGAGGGCCCCTTTTAGTGATCCCCGCAAGCTTCACCGCGCAAGCAGTGCAATTTGCCCACAATGGTCACCAGGGCATGGTGAAAACCAAGAACCACCTCTGGATGAAAGTCTGGTTCCCGTCAATAGTTGAGATGGTTAAGGCCACTTTGTGGTCCTGGCGATGGTGCGATCTCAAACAGTAACCGAGGTCATCCCCAAGCTCGAGAAAATGATGGCCACGCACCGGCTCTTATGAGAGCTTTGAATTGACAGTGGTCCGCCTTTCCAAAGCCAGGAATTTGCAGCATACCTACAATCCTGGGGGATACAACATAAAAAGGTAACTCCCCGATGGCCTCAAGCCAATGGGGTAAGGCCGAGCGCTGCATGCACTCTCTTAAAAAAAAAAAAAAAAAAAAAAAAGATTTGTTTCGCACATGCAATCCACCAACCGTTAGAATGGGTGGTCTTTGCATTCCTGCGGAAATATCACCAAACCCTATATTCAACCACCAGACAAGCCCTAGGGCACACTAGCATGGAGCGGGTAATAACTGACACCATCCAGCACCACCCAAATTGGACTCCACCCCCCAATGATGATGCTCGAACGCTGCATAGAAGAAGAAACACCAACCAAAAAGCAAGTGTCCGCCGTGGAGCCCGGCTGTTGGACCTCCACCCCGGTGACCTGGTGTTTGTAAAAGACACACACCCAGGCAGCAAATTCAAGCTCCCTTTTGAGCACCACTTTTGGATCAAAACGCAATGCCAGGGTATGATGATCACCGCCTGGTGAGACGATGAAGAAAGTACATGAAACATCTCATTCTTTATACCTACCAAGGTAAACAATGAGGTGAGCTGTTACTACCCTCTCCCTCACAAGGACAGCAGTAACCTCTGCCACCGCTCACACACTCATCACCAGTCATCAGGACCCAAGTGATGGGAGTAACCACATGAAGTATCACCTCAATAACTCAAAGACTGTATGGTGTGAACGAGTTGTATCTGTTGGAACTTTCAGTTTATTTGTCCAAGTTATGGAGCTAGTTAGTTGATGAACTTGAATGTTTGTGTTTCAGTTGAAGGTTAGGAGGGATGTAGCGTTTACCACTCTTAGAGGAGGGGGAGACCTAGAGAACACCTGCACACCTGCATTTGTTGGTCTTCCCCTCGCTCTGCGTGCAGTGGCTAGCAAAAGGCAGAGGGCGGGGCTATCTTAACAGTCACGTGCCAGACACCGTAAAACCAGCACATTGCTTTGACTTTTTATTTATTGCAGCATGTACGCCGCGCACTACCAGGCTGCACCCTATTTGGTGGCCGTCAAGTGAACGCCGCTGATACCACAGGAACTGGGGCGTGAGGGGCCCACTGTACATGAGCGATTGCTGTTTCTTTTTTTTTTTTATAGTTCTTTTTATTGAAAATTGGAAGCAAGCAATTATTGTTAATGATACATTGTTACAGTACATGTTAATAAATACAACTCCTTCACATTGCAGGGTACACGTCAAATACAATATATACGAAATTATCGGTAGCATGTATTGTAGTTCCCACCCCTCATTGTTCCCCATGTAAGGGCGAATCATCAAACGGCAAGCATATCATACCCCTGCTTTTATTCCAAGTCCCCCAGATCTTTGTCCACATTTGAGGACAACCTCTTCCCTCATAAATCACTCTTTCCGCCTGCATGCACCAATCCATGTCCTCTTCCCACTCTCGGAGTTTAGGCCCGGCCGCCCCTCTCCACTTCTTTGCAATATTACGTTTCGCCACCATACACCACAGGGCGATCCACGTTCTTTCTTTGGATGTAAAGTCATTATTGTCTCAGATATTAAGGAGACCCCATCGGGGAGAAACCGTTACCTGTTTACCACACAGTGTCCACGTTCTTCCCGTTTTTTTATCCCAGTATTTTTGAATAATTGGGCAATACCACCACTGATGTAAAAAAGTTCCCATTTGACCACAGTTTCTAGGGCAGAGCGAGGAGTCAGACACACCCATTTTGGCTAGTGTCGTACTCGTGTAGTATGTTCTATGCAAGACCTTTAGTTGTATTAAACGGAATCGAGAACGTATTGCCACCTCCCGGGGGGACGCCAGTGCTTCTTGCCAGATTGCTGTTTCTTAATATCAAACTGCTTGGTATGCAGACCCATTTTCTTTGCTTGCTTTAGGACGAATGTGGTGATTTCATTATCTAGTCTAGCAATACATTAACAGTGCCACTGTATGCCTTGTTCCCAGTGTCGGACTGGCCTGTAGGGCAATCTGGCACTGTTTGATTGGCTGCTCAGACAGGCGAGTGTGTGGGCTATGTATTTTATTGTCCCATTTTAGGTCTCGCCTGAGCCAGCGCATGCGCTGCTCTGGCGAGACTTTTAGTAAGTGGGCTTCAGAAAATGCTACCACACGCTTTTGCTTGGACTAGAGCTTGCGGTTACGCGCGCGCTTACGAGCAGAGGCGCCATCTGGCTTTCCTCTCTCGTCAGCAGCGCATGTGCGCGCGCTTACGAGCAGAGGCGCCATCTGGCTTTCCACTATCGTAAGCAGCACATGTGCACGCGCTTACGAGCAGAGGCGCCATCTGTCTTTCCTCTCTCGTCAGCAGCGCACGTCTTGGCCCCCACTCCCTTCTGTGTTCTCCCTGCTTGGATGTGCCCTGCTCTCCCCAGCGCGCGCATCACTCGCGGGCTCACCTCCTGCTCCCCCTCTCACAATTAACTTTCGCGGCCGCAGGGCCGCGCTTGTATTTCAGTGCTTGTTGTGCTCAAGCCATCACGTTGCTCCTTCCATCATGGCGACTCCCTTCCCCGGTCGAGTTTACTCCTTCGTTTATGTCATTGTTGGTTCTTGGATCGAAATTGACACACCGGCTTGCGGCTTGTTTGCTGAGCTGAGAGTTTCACGTCACTTGATGCAAGACAGGCTTTCTCTAGAACTAGTGAGGAGCAGCACGCTTTTGAACATTCTTTTTCTCAACTAAGATATATTTTTGACACGCTAACGTTAAAGTTGAATTTCGTGTCTTGTTACAGTTTCCCGCAATTCTGGAGGTAACAGAGTCTTTGATTGCCATCAGAAGGCTGAATTGGTGATTTTTCATATCGGCTTTAAGTTGAACCCGGCTTTAGTCAGGCTCCACACACACAGGTAATTTCCTGGGAATTTAAGAGTGCTCAGCTTGTTATGCGCATGTGAACCGAGTGTTCAACTAGCATCCGTTTGGCTCCATGACAGAGTTTAGACACTCCCTGTACCACGGCAGTGAAAGTTCACAGTTTAACGAGGCTCCAGAGGCGCGTCCTCCGCATAGCCCAGAGAGGTAGGATTCTACTTTTCAGGCACGCCTGTATCTGCATCAGTCCACTCTAGTTTTTACACAAGCTCTTTAACATGCACTTCCGTTGCAGATTACGCTATTGGTTTTAAACTGTTCATTGAGGAACTTACTACACTCATCGCATAAACCTAGAGTTACTACTTTGGGATTATGTAGGATTGGTTTTCCACGTGTGGTGGATTAGTATTCAATCACGTGGTCTCCTCTTGGTTGATTATTTGGCGTTTAAACAGTCTGGCACTGCCACACGAGGTGTTCTTACTCTGCCTGTACACTATGTCTCCAGGCTGCTTTAACTCTTCTCCGGCCGCATTTCTTTCTCCACCCTTCCCTTTCTTCTCCCCCTCATCTCTGCTCTCCGCTCCCCTTTAACGGGCTTCCTTTTCATCCACCCCTTTCTTTCCCTCTTATCTTCGTTTCCCTTTTCACCACTCCTCTTGCCTGCAGGGCCTTAATTAGGGCAGTTTAGATGTTAGTGGTGTTTTCCGGGAGGTTGTTCCGTGGGCGTGACCGAGGAACAAACCAGCCCGGGGAGAGGAAGCAGACGGGCAGACTTTTGGCAACTGCAAAACATTAAACTGTTGCATGGCTAATAGAATTTTGTTGCGCTACTTACAGTGAGCCTATTCTCTACATAATGGCACATTCTTGATGCTCTTTTGGCTTTTCCTCCTTCACGGTTGCCCATATTTACGTGCATTGAGCTTGATATGGTGAATTTTAATTCTTCCTTCTTTATGGCCCATAATTAACGCATATTGATTTCACTTCCTCAATCATTAGTGGACCTACTTATTGTGAAGCGATTTCTACATGCAGTGATTCTCACATGGCGCTTCTTTACTTGTAGAATCCACTATCCCTTAGTGGATCCTCCGAGCAACTACCTGGGTGGCTCACCCCTGGCAGCCTTAATTTCTGCGCACTTCCTACCTCTGGGTGAGACCCTACGCCATTTCCTGGACCTGTACACACACATGCTTCCTACACCCTCTCTCTCTCTCTTCCTCCACCCTCTCTCTCTACCTCTCTCTCTCTACCTCTCTCTCTTCCTCCACCCTCTCTCTCTCTACCTCTCTCTCTCTCTACCTCTCTACCTCTCTCTCTACCTCTCTCTCTCTACCTCTCTCTCTACCTCTCTCTCTCCCTCTCTCTCTCTCTCTACCTCTCTCTCTCTACCTCTCTCTCTCTCTCTCTACCTCTCTCTCTCTACCTCTCTTTCTCTACCTCTCTCTCTACCTCTCTCTCTACCTCTCTCTCTACCTCTCTCTCTCTACCTCTCTTCCTCAACCTCTCTCCCTCTCTCTCCCTCTCTCTCCCTCTCTCTCCCTCTCTCTCCCTCTCTCTCCCTCTCTCTCTACCTCTCTCTACCTCTCTCTACCCCTCTCTACCCCTCTCTCTCTCCCTCTACACCTCTCTACCCCTCTCTACCACTCTCTACCTCTCTACCTCTCTCTACCTCTCTACCTCTCTCTCTACCTCTCTCTCTCCCTCTCTCTCTACCTCTCTCTACCTCTCTCTCTCTACCTCTCTCTCTCTACCTCTCTCTCTCTACCTCTCTCTCTCTACCTCTCTCTCTCTACCTCTCTCTCTCTACCTCTCTCTCTACCTCACTCTACCTCTCTACCTCTCTCTCTACCTCTACCTCTCTCTCTACCTCACTCTACCTCTCTCTCTACCTCTCCCTCTCTCTCTCTACCTCTCTCTCTCTACCTCTCTCTCTCTACCTCTCTTCCTCAACCTCTCTACCTCTCTCCCTCTCTCTCTCCCTCTCTCTCTACCTCTCTCTACACCTCTCTCTACCTCTCCCTCTACACCTCTCTACCTCTCTCTACCTCTCTCTACCTCTCTCTCTACCCCTCTCTACCTCTCTCTCTACCTCTCTCACCTCTCTCTCTCTACCGCCTCTCTCTACCTCTCTCTCTCTACCTCTCTCTCTCTCTCTACCTCTCTCTCTCTCTACCTCTCTCTACCTCTCTCTACCTCTCTCTCTCTACCTCTCTACCTCTCTCTCTCTCTCTCTCTCTCTCTACCTCTCTCTACCTCTCTCTCTCTCTACTCTCTCTCTCTCTACCTCTCTCTCTCTCTACCTCTCTCTCTCTCTACCTCTCTCTCTCTACCTCTCTCTCTCTCTACCTCTCTCTCTACCTCTCTACCTACCTCTCTCTATACCTCTCTCTATACCTCTCTCTATACCTCTCTCTATACCCCTCTCTCTACACCCCTCTCTCTACACCCCTCTCTCTACACCCCTCTCTCTACACCCCTCTCTCTACACCCCTCTCTCTACACCCCTCTCTCTACACCCCTCTCTCTACACCCCTCTCTCTACACCCCTCTCTCTACACCCCTCTCGCTACCCCTCTCTCTCTAGCCCTCTCTCTCTAGCCCTCTCTCTAGCCCTCTCTCTACCCCTCTCTCTACCCCTCTCTCTACCCCTCTCTCTACCCCTCTCTCTACCCCTCTCTCTACCCCTCTCTCTACCCCTCTCTCTCTACCCCTCTCTCTCTACCCCTCTCTCTCTACCCCTCTCTCTCTACCCCTCTCTCTCTACCCCTCTCTCTCTACCCCTCTCTCTCTACACACCTCTCTCTACACACCTCTCTCTACACACCTCTCTCTACACACCTCTCTCTACACACCTCTCTCTACACACCTCTCTCTACACACCCTCTCTACACACCTCTCTCTACACACCTCTCTACACACCTCTCTCTACACACCTCTCTCTACACACCTCTCTCTACACACCTCTCTCTACACACCTCTCTCTACACACCTCTCTACACACCCCTCTCTACACACCCCTCTCTACACACCCCTCTCTACACACCCCTCTCTACACACCCCTCTCTACACACCCCTCTCTACACACCCCTCTCTACACACCCCTCTCTACACACCCCTCTCTACACACCCCTCTCTACACACCTCTCTCTACACACCTCTCTCTACACACCTCTCTCTCTCTACACACCTCTCTCTCTCTACCTCTAAGTGGCAGCCGGAGCCTGATAGCACTGCTTGTCCTTTAAAAAACAAACAAACAAGCATTGGCATAGCCAATAGGTCTCGCCTTTGGGGCCTTATAAGTGTTTAACCATGCAACAGTTAATGTTGTTGCACCAAGGATATTGTGCTGCATAACTAAATACTTATAAGGTCCCAAAAGCGAGACCTATTGGCTATGCCAATGCTTGTTCCCTTTTGTCCCGTGCACTAGTTATGGCATCAGCAGCCTTCTCTATTACTGCACTGTCTGCAAATTATGCTGCCGTGGTACGCTACCCTGTGCCCAGGACAGTGATCACTGTCCCAGCGGAGTTAGATTTTGGGAAAGGAGTGCTGTGGCACGGTTGGGGTCAGCATGCATAATTCCATTTAAAATGCACAAACAATGCTAATAGCAACCCGAAATGTGTTCCTGCACTCTTCAAAGACCATCATGAAGATTTGTCCCCAAGTTCTGAGCTGCCACGATTTGACTTGCTTTTTCTTATTTTTTTTTTTTTAATACATTTTGGAACTACTTTTTTTGTGCTGGGGCCTATTTTATGTCCCAATCCGACAATGTTCCCCAGTTAACCTATAGGTATAACCAGGGATGTGGAACTTAATAAAATATCTACTTGTCCATGGGGGCAAGTTGCTTCATAAATCTACTTGTCCTGTAACAAAATCCACTTGTCCCTTTTGTGGCATGTAATGCGGCGACAAATTATGGCAGCAATCTCATGATATAAGAGCTCTGATATAGCCCCACTGATTATGCCAGGGCTTATATCATAGTAGGGTTTGAATACTAGCAATTTCCTTATGTTGCCGCGTTTCTGCAGATCTACATACTGGGGCTGAAGGTAGCAGTAGGCAATGGTTCCAGGGCTGGAATGCCATTTTGTGTCCGTGCAAACCTACTAACTTGGGTTTTCACCAACTCTTCTCTAATCTTTTCCCATACTGAGAAAGGTTGGAAATTTACTCCAGACAATGACAGACGTAAAACAACTTCCAGGGTTGGGGAAAAAAGTGGTTGGAGAGAAAGTGAACTTGCAAACACTCAGATTTTTGCATGAGCAAATCTGCACATGCATATTTGCTCATGCTAAAATGCAGTTCACAGATATTTTCTAGAAGTACAATTTCTTGGCCTACTTCTGTGTTTTCTTGTGAATTCATGAAAGCTGTATATCTACACTTAATGCAAGGACATATACCATGGGTGCACTTTTGAGACTTTCTTTAATAATTGGGCCCCTAATTGGGTCTGGCGTTAACCATGAACTTATGTGTTTTCTTAAAATGATGTCTCTCTCTTGGTCTATCGGCTGGCTTCAGTGTGAGTGACAGCCTTCTGCTCTTTCACAAGGAGCATATCGGCACACAAAGTAGTTTTGTTCAGTGCCAGGAACTACTGTGGCTATGTGTGTTTTTTTAGACCAAAAACAATGTTTGCTTTTGCCAATGTTTGTTATAATGGTGAGGGCCCACCATCTCCCACACCAATAAGGCTTTACATAAATCATTCCAAAACAAGTCACACACTGACAAAACCAAAAAGCTGACCACCAGTTTGAGACTTGCAAATGCTTATTTATTTTTATGTTTCCTATATTCTTATTGAAACTGGTTACACTTATTTTCCATTATGAATATTTTTGCGGAATACTAGCATACATCAACACATTTTACTAAATGATGCTGCAAAGAAATGGTACCTAAACTTTTACATTACTTTAGCTAAATGTTTTTCCCTACTTGCATTTTTTTGTGAATATTTTATTTTGAAAGCAAAGAAGCATCAATCTTGCTTTTAAGCTTCTGCAAATGTTTGCATCTTATCAGAGAGCATTATGGGAGTATTATATATAGCCTTATATTGCTAAACTTTGAAAATGTATGCACACATTTTTATACTGGAACCAGTGAGTAGTGCAGTCGGAGCCAACAAATGTACTTAGTGCTCACTCTAATAATAAAGGCTTTGCATTAATGAACCATAAATACAAGTCTGAACAGCATTAACACATGAATACAAATATTACCTTAACTGCAGACAATGCCCTTCCCTGATCCATAATGTGGTACTGTAAACTGGCAGCCAAAGGGTTTGTCTGTAGAGGGGTTGGGCCTACTTGTCCCAAGGACAAAATGCACATGAAAACTTGTTGCACTTGACCCCAAACAATATGTCCTGGGCGTCCACATCCCTGTATAATGGTGGCAAATTGTATTCATATTCAAAGCCTCTTCTAGTGGTGCAGTGATAGGGACTGTTCTCTGAATTCCTTACCCCTGATTGTCAAATGATAAACACCCTTGCTTGTGTTGCCTTCCTTATCTGATGGCAAAATGGTGGCAATAGTTATTTGTATTCTGTGGTCATTACACTGCAGATTGGTCGTTACACTGTTGTTTGCATTTAGTGCTCCCTGTGGTGTAGATTGGTAGAGGCCCTGTTATCTGCATTCCCTGCTTACTTTGTGGGTAGTATGATGCAGGCATTGTTGTTTGAATTATGCACTTCCCATATTGGCAGACTGACAGGAACCCTGGTTGCTACCCATTCATCTTCTAATGGAAGATGTGCAGTGACACAGTGCATTTCCATTTCCCTTTCACTTCTGGTGGTAGATAGTCATAGGTGCACTTTTGCATCCTAGGTTGGTTGCTAGAAGTGTAGTTGGCACTTCCGTGCCTCCCTCCACTTGTAGTAGAGATGCAGGTGCACAGTTTTCATCTATTTCCTTTTACCTGTATTCCCTGCCTCCGATGGACGGTAGAATGGTGTCTTTCGTATTGTTTTCGAAGAAAGCACCTGCAGATAGGTAGTCCACACACATTTTTATTCTCTGAACTTACGACCATAAGCTCCACTTATATGCAGGCGTTACAACCTATGCTCTGTGTATCCCTTGGCACCAGCCATCATCCTTCCTACCATAACATCACAGGTTAGTCATTATCCTGATTGGAGGGTAATATATAAGGCTCTTACGCACAACATAAGCATTACAATTTGACAGTGGCAATAGTTATGTGCATTCCGGAGTCCTTGTGATGGGTGAATGGTAATTATTATGTTATTTGCTTTCCTTGCGCCCTCTGGTGGTTGATTGGTAGAAGCCCCATGTGGTGACTTTAGTGTTGCCATTCACCTTTCCCTTAGTTACACCTTTCCTACTGCTCAGCCAGGATGAGTGCGGGAGTCCATGGTGATGTAGTGGAATGCTAAGTGCTTGGTGTCTGGTGTGGTGCTGAGTGTCAGTTGGAGCATGCAGGCTGAGCAGCAGGGAGGCTGCTCCTGGTAGAGCCATCTTCTATAAACTTACCATCTTGATAACCTGTAAATAATTCTTCATAAACTATCTTGTATAATCTACTCTACGGCTACCTGGACTTCTTTTACTGATATAACACTGGCAACGATTTGAAGAAAGAACCTTCGTGTTGTGGAAGATGGAGTGTATCTGAACCTGCTGAAAAAACTGGAACTAAGGAACCTGAAGCTTGAAGGAAAAGGAATACCCTGGTTAGCCCCACCAGTGTTACCTCATCACCCGGACAGCCTGCAGTATGAGGTGTTTGACCTTCTTGACATCAATGAACTTTATTCACTGATGCCATCAAGCCTGCTTGCCTGTGTGACGTGCTGAAACAGATTTCAACAAGTGGTGGAAGCACTTGGAGTTGCTGCAAGTGTACACTGAGCCCTCTTACTGAGCAACCAGCAGTATTTACTTTGAAAGGAATGGGCAGTATTTTCTTTGACATTATTTGACAGCCTGGGCGTTTGAACTGTTTTGTGCTTACTACATGAAATTTGGGTGAGGCAGCTGCATGTATATGGAGAAAATCAGCAGCGGTTATTTTAATGCCGGCAGCGTTGTGATTATCAGTGTTTTTTGTAAGAACTGGCTGCGCGATCACAGTGCTTCAAACCGTGAAGGTAGGGTTTATAGCATTTCATCTAGAAGGAGGATTACAGCACTGTAATACTGGCGCTGGGAAACGTATTCCATTGAAAATTAAATAATTCTGGTGAGTTGAGCGATGGTATGGCGACACTTTAACTTAAACTTTGCATATGGCCATGTCTGAACTGGGGTGGCGGAGTGAGCTAAAGAATGATGATGGATTAAACCCAGATCAGTTGACTGGGGGTGAGTGCTTGCAATGTTCAACACTCCGTCCATCATCCCCTTTGGTTTTGCATTGTTCGCCCTAAGTTGGCAGGGTATGCCCAGACGTGGGTCCCTTGCTCACTTTGCCACTGGATTCAAGATAGCCTGGCTGATGAGGGCTGTGAGCCCGAAACCGGTCCCAGGATGCTTGTTTCCGGTCCAGGGAAGACATGGCTTGGCAGTTCGGGCTGGACTGTTCCCATGAGGCACAGGGTCAGACTGATTTGCATATGGCCATGTCTGAACTGGGGTGGCGGAGTGAGCTAAAGAATGATGATGGATTAAACCCAGATCAGTTGACTGGGGGTGAGTGCTTGCAATGTTCAACACTCCGTCCATCATCCCCTTTGGTTTTGCTGCAAGTGTACACTGAGCCCTCTTACTGAGCAACCGGCAGTATTTACTTTGAAAGGAATGGGCAGTATTTTCTTTGACATTATTTGACAGCCTGGGCATTTGAACTGTTTTGTGCTTACTACTACATGAAATTTGGGTGAGGCAGCGGCATGTATTTGGAGAAAATCAGCAGCGGTTATTTTAATGCCGGCAGCGTTGTGATTATCAGTGTTTTTTGTAAGAACTGGCTGCGCGATCACAGTGCTTCAAACCGTGAAGGTAGGGTTTATAGCATTTCATCTAGAAGGAGGATTACAGCACTGTAATACTGGCGCTGGGAAACAAATTCCATTGAAAATTAAATAATTCTGGTGAGTTGTGCGATGCTATGGCGACACTTTAACTTAAACTTTAACATGTTTTTAATGGTGCGCAGTGTGTGTCCCGTGCCGTTGAGTTTCCGCTGGATTTGAATAGGCCGCGAGACTTCATGGATGCACAGCTCGTGTCCACTTACTAGGAGATGAGGCGGCGTTCAAAAAAAAATGCCCACGTGGACTGCCATGTGTCATGACAGGGTTCTCTCCTGCTGCCATGCTGACTGTGATGCACCCCGCAGGAAGCAGCAAGAGGCGTCGCTTAGCAACAGACCTTTGTGCTGTGGAATTGCGGGACAATGAAGCAAGCGCATAGTTACAGAGATGACTGCTGGGAGGCCAACAACTAGTCCGTGGATTAGTGCAAAAGCCCGCGCACTACTGCCACTAAGGAAACAGTAAGTGGTTTGCAACGTGCATTGAAAGCATGAGAGGGAGTGAATTTCTGATGTTCTGCGGCCTTCATTTTAACTGCACGTGGAGATAATATATTGGGAACTTGAACATGCGCTTCAGCCCGACAGTAGATTAACGCATATGGTGGTTCAAACGAAAGCGGTGAAGAGGAGAAATGGGAACTTTGACGGATCTGTACAATTCTGAGGTGCTGCTACTAGGATTGGTGGAACAAAAGGGTGAATGTTTGTTCGGGTGAGAGATCGCTCACCAAGGGGAACTTAGATCAATTTTGTGATTCTTAATACTTGCCATCTCAAGTTTTCTACTGATGCTCTAGTACATATGTTTCAAATCATCCTATTATTCTGCTGCCATGTTTATTTGATACCATATCCAATTTATTCTTATGTTAGTTCATCTGTTTGATTTTTTTGTTTTTCATGCTTTTGCAGAGGTTAAAAAATTTGCTGAATTTACTACACATATTACATGCTGAGTGTTTGTTTATTGATGCTAACTTTAAAATCTTTCCTGTGTGTATTATACCATGTATTGTGTGGTTCCCTTGTGTATGGGGTCGTATATCTTAATATGCTTTACCTGTCACGTGTGCTTAATAATTGTGTGTGTAGTAGGGTCGTGTAATCTGCTATTGAGTTGTAGGGTTATGTACCCTAGTGCCATGTTTTAGGGTTGGATGGACCCTAATGCTGAGTTGTAATTTCAAGTACCTTAGTGCTGAGTTGTATGGTCAAGTACCTTAGTGCTGTGTTGTAGGGTTGTCTACCCTGGTACTGCTTTGCAGGGCCGTGTATCCTGGTACAGTATGAAGTGCGTGTTCTAGGGTTTTGTACCCTAGTGCTGAGCTGTAGGATTGTGTGCACTAGTACTGAGTTGGAAGGTCAACTACCTTAGTGCTATGTTGTAGGGTTGTTTACCCTAGTGCTGTGTTGCAGGGTTGTGTATGCAGGTACGGTGTGAAGTGCGTTGCCTGATTTCCTTGTCAGGCGTACAGTGTGGGTTGCCTGAGACTCCACTTTTTTTTTGGTCACAGTATGCTCGTGTCAATAAGTTCCCTATGGAAACGGGATGGGTGTGATTTTAATGTATTTATTGCTTTGGGAATGTTCTATCAATTTTGGTGACTTAAATGTCTTTAATGCTTTAGGAATGTTATACTAATTTTTCACCTCTAGCCTGTTGAATTACCATTTCAATAGTTAATCTTGCAATTTTACCTCTTATTTTCATCATTTAGGGTTATATGTATTCTTTTACTTTTCAAATAGTTTTTGCCAAAAGTTTCCTTAAGGAAAGGAGATATGTGGTGACTTTACTGTTGCCATTCACCTTTCCCTTAGTTACACCTTTCCTACTGCTCAGCCAGGATGAGTGCTGGAGTGCTTGGTGATGTAGCGGAATGCTGAATGCTTGGTGATGTCATGAAATGCCTGGGTGTCTGGTGTGATGCTGAGTGTCAGTTGGAGCATGCATGCTGAGCAGCAGGGATTCTGCTCCTGGTGGGGCTATCTTCTATATACTTACCTGAACTTACCATCTTTATAACCTGTAACTAGGTCTTAAAAAAACATCTTCTACAATCTACTCTACGTCTACCTGGACTTCTTTTACTGTTACAACACCCTGTTTTTTTGCATTCTTTGCCTCATTTGGTGGTTGACTTGTGGCATCACTTATGTTTGCCCTCTGTACCTTTTATGGTAGAATAGAAAAGATACTGTTTTCTTCGACTGCCTCTTCTCTCCCTAAACTGGTAGCATTCCCTGTATGGAGGGTTACTTGCATTCCCGGTGTCTGGGAACAGAATGATACTGATCATGTCATCAGTGGGCCATGTCCCCTTTGTAGCCGAAACTTAGTCCACAGCATCATTTGGGGTCCATACTGCACCCTAGTCTCTCTAGTTTGCTTGTCTGAATTTGTGCATGTTCTTTTGAAAGCAGCAGCCTCCTCTGTTGCATACCAATTGCCCCAGTCTTTGCGGCGTGTCTCTTACTTTTCAGCATCACCACCACTGCTACGCTGCGAACAGGTGGCATGACATAATTTGCTTAACCAACAGTAAGGTTTGACTTGATTTACTTAACCAACAGTGAAATTATGTAGTTGCGGCCTCCATCTCACTGCCCCTCTCGCTCTGAAGGTGAGATGTATGTCTTTTACATAATGTCCTCTTACTTAGGGCCTGATTCTGATGCGGTAAGGAAGGCCTCCTAACGGCATTTGCTCCTTCCAAATCGGATCGGGAACGTGTCTTCCCGACCGAGGGCCCAATTATGATGCGGTTAGGAACATATGCTCCCATTGAAGTCAATGGGAGTCCAACCAAATCGTATCTGGAAGCATCCAGATCCATCGTACTCCGCCGGTCGGACTCTCCCGATCTGAGTGGGTCGGAAACCATTTCCCAACCGATTCGGTCGGGAAGCTTTTCCAACCCGCATCAGCATTGGGCCCTTTGTCTCTAAAATGGCCCGCTTTCTGGATTACGTAACATGGTAGTCTTCTTCCTCTTGTAAATGTTCAGTTATTTATCCATCTGTGTGTGGCACGCTTTGGTATCTGTTGCCTCCCGTGTGAACTGTAAGGTTTCCTTCTCATTGCATGTGCATGCATTGCACTGAAATGTGGATTTGATATCAAGGTCTCTTAGATCTGATAAAACACATGGCAACAGTTTGCATTTGGGCA
The DNA here is from genome assembly GCA_963921515.1 of Calotriton arnoldi. Classification (NCBI taxonomy): domain Eukaryota; kingdom Metazoa; phylum Chordata; class Amphibia; order Caudata; family Salamandridae; genus Calotriton; species Calotriton arnoldi. Next base: position 888,225 of record CAWUFW010002358.1, read on the forward strand.
GTAAACGCTGTTTTCAAAATGGCCGCTTTTCTTGGATTGATTTTCCTGCCTTTGTGGGAGAAATTCCGTTCCACTCATCCAGTGTCCAGGAACTATCTGCTAGTCTCCTTTCTGGCAAGTTGGTTTTCACTGAACTGGAGTGACGCTTTTCTTTGAACTACACGTCCGACTATTTTGGGAGTGTCGATAGCTTGGGCCAGCTTTAAAATAGGGGACATCCCAGACATTTCTTTGCTCCTCGTTTTCTTTCGTCAGAGGTTGAATTCCAGGAACCTCGGTACAAAACTGTGCGAGGGTCAATACAGTCTTTTAGATCCCAGTAAGTTTTTTAAAACTTACGGTGATGATGTGCCATATACATTCGATAAAGAGTGATCGAGACAAGAAAAAACAATTAAAACACAAATCTAAGGGTGAAAGGCATCAGCTGAGTGTGGCTAGATTGTTTTACCACATTTTATGTTTTCTCTTTTTTCTGAGTAGGACAGTAGGGTAAGACCAGTCCAGAATTGAGAGTGAACTAAGTGTATAGAATCAAATACTGAACGTTGTTTGTCTTGCAGCCAATGTAGCTGCTGAAGATAGGGTGTCTTTGAGATAGTTGTAGGTAGATTTAAGATTAGACGAGCAGCAGCATTTTGTACAATTTGTCATCAATGAATGAAGTTATCAGGAGTACACAGGGATAGAGAATTTTCAAAATCCAGTTTTGATGTAATCAGAGAGTGAATTACTGTCTTGCGAGAAGGCAAGAGGCAGAACGATTGTCCTCTTTTTTTAATTAGAAAGGAAATGCAGGTGCCTGATATCACACTAATCTGCTTAGTATATGATAGTTTCTGGTCAAAAATAAACCCCACATTTCTATCGGAGTCTACTGGGACCTAAGTTGGATCAAACTCTGACAGTCACCAGGCTCTTGATCATTGAGGGGTAGGTGTCCCAAAGGTGAGAACATCAATCTTGCCCTCATTTAACTTGACCTTCATCGGGGGCACCAGAGGACATGTGGCAGCTGATTTGGATTTGGGTGGACGAAGGATTAGCAGGAAGAAAAAGATATTTCATCCTCATATGACATAATATCAAACCCAGAAGGTCGAACAAGAGTTGCCAATGGGGTGATATAAACATTGAACAATGTGGGGCTGAAAGAGGATCCTTGGGGAACCCACGAGAGAGAGAACTGGTTTCTGAATGATAGGGTTGAAGAGAGACATATTGCATCTTGTGTGATTAAAAGAAACAAAATGACTTGAGGGCCTGTTTAGAGACTCCAAACTTGAATAAGTTGGTAATAAGAAAATAGTGGAATACTCTGTCAAAAGCGATTAAGCGATCTAAGAATATCAAGGCAGCAGAGCTACCTTAATCAGGCATCATTGTGAGATTGTAAGTGATGGACACAAAAGCCTTTTCAGTGCTGTGCAAAGGACGGAAACCAGAGTGAGCATGGTCCAGCAAGAAACTGTATTCCAAAAATGAAAGTGTCTGTTTGTTTACCACCTTTTCAAAACTTTCAAAGGAATAGGGAGAAGGAGTGGCTCATTATTTTAGGATCTATTGTGTTTAAAAAAAAAAAAAAAAGAAGTGTGATAACCTGAGCATGTTTCTTACTTTCTAAAATGATGACAGAGCGGAGAGCTTAATTACAAGACGGAGTCAAGAATGTTCAGAGCTTATCCATAAATGCGAGGTGGGCATGGGTGAGGAGTGACCCCTTGCTTTGATAGTAAAGAAAAAAACTGTACTTCACGAACAGAGAGCTTTACAAATTCAGATAGAGAAGTACTGCCTGGAGAGTACCAGTTAGAGTTAAAAATGTTTTTTTTAAAAGCCAAACGTGGTCTGTATCTTTAACATTTTCTGTTAAAAGGATGATAGATTAGAGCATATTTCGAGTGAATGTGGAATAGAATTACTGCAAGCAGTGATGCATGAGGTTCTTTACAATGAAAATGTTGCATGAGGTGATTCAGGTTCAGTGGCAAAATGCGCAATACATGATACCCCAATAAGATACTGGTATGATATTTACCAATGCCTTTCTAGTGCTATACTCTTTTTTTTTTTTTTTTTTTTTTTCTTGCAAATTTCTTCTAGATTCCAAGGCACTGAGGGAGTGATAGGACAGGAGCATGAAGCTTTTAGAGGAGCAGTGGTGTCCAAAGCATTGAAGTTGGTATCTGCTAGGAAGATATCCATAAGTATATCGGGGAGCCTCTACGAAAATTAGAACTATTTAGTCTGGTCCAAGACCCAAAGATTGAAGATTTAGTGCTAGAAGCTGTTTTCTTTCTGTTTGAGATGCAGCAGGAGAAAGGGCTCCATGTAGTGATCTGACCTAAAGGAGTAGGATTGGATGAAAAGCCTTGAGGTTGAGATTGGTGAATGCAGGATCGAATGGACGCCGCCCTTGGTGAGTGGCAGGTGAAATAGTTGAGACATGACTAAGGCTCCCAGAGATTCAGTAAGGGCAACAGAATTGTATAATGTCAAATCTTCTAAGTGAAAAGTGAAACCACATAGAATGGTGAAATTAGTAGCTTTAGGAATAGAAGGTGCCAAGAGGACTGGTAGCATAGTACTAAAGTTAGCCCTTCCTCCGAACAGTAGATCAGAGCACTGAGTCTAAAGTGAAAATCGCGTGTTTGCTCAACATTAGACCAGTTCAGTTGCTTGTCCGTAGTTTGATGTAACAGAACGGCCTGGTTCTTGTGGGTATGGGGTATTGGGAGGGTGATGGGGGTGTGGTCAGATCAGGCCCCCCGGTTAGACTCTATTAGGCTTCATCTTGGACTCTATTAGAGATAATGACTGTGTTCACAGTCCCATGCTAACAAATAGAGCTTGTGGTCTGTCTAGCAGCCAAGGTTTTGTGGCATAGGAGCTGGTAGCCCGGCAGGGCTGGAGAGACTCAAGTGTAGCTCGGGGACACTTCTTGCGTCCCCACGCGCCCCCCACCGAGTGTGTCTACAGGTGTCTCTGAGTTCTTTATTTAGGTTGGCTCAGTGCCCCAGAATGTTCTTTAAGAGAGACTCTCCACTCCAGATTTCCAAATGGGATCCTTTCCACCGGTGGATTCCTCCCGCCCTGGGGGTGCTCTGACAGCTGTCATGTTTTGGAAACCTTTGGCTACACGGATCTTTGTTGCTAACGAGTGAATATTTGATATGTCACTGTAGCCAGAACCATAGAGTAGCCGTGGGTGGAGGAGTGGAAGCTTGTAAATAGAGCGAGAGGGGCTGTGTTTAATGCCGCTCATTTGTACAATGAAACCTTGCGTGTGTAGCTGCAGCCTGGCGTCGCATCCCTTGGAAAGAAAGCAGCTGTGTGCCCCCGCATGGCAGGAGGCTTCAGCATGGCAGCTGGGAGCAGGCAGGTACACCGTCTGCATCACATCAGCTGCAGGGATGGAGCGGTAGCTGTTCCTGGCCCTGGAAGATCCCCCTGCATGCTATGGTTGTATAGCCCATTTATAAAGAGAAGACCGCGTTTACAATTGCATTTAGATTGAGCCTGTGGTTAGCTATTGATGAATTGCTGTTATTTCATCACATTTGGTGCAAACGTCTATGCAGGTTAAGGAATGCTCTTAAAGTTAGGATGTGAAATGGGTTTTCATAATGGTAGTTTATAGTCCAGGCACCTATCAAGTCGAAAGGTACAGGACAACACAGCTCTTAGGAGAGCTCCATTTAATAAGCCAAAAACAGATTAGTTAGCACTTGTTGCCCTTCTAGCTGTCGTTGGCCTGCCTCCGTTTCTTTGTCACTTGAGCTTCGATGCTTTATTGCACTTTTCTAACTCTTAACCCATACAAATTAGCCAGTCTCTCCCCTACATCGATACCTTTTCAGCCGTGGTTGCTCCTGGTCTCAGTACAGATCGTTAAGTTAAACTTAATCTTTTTACCCTCGAAGCCCTCCCATGGAATGAATCCCTTTCTCATCTGTATTCCCTCGATCTTTTCTACGCCTGTTTCTTTTCTTTCTTTCTGCAGCACTTTCCATGTGCCGCTTTAAACTCTGTCGGCCCATCTCCTTCCCTTTCACCTGCCCCCTCCTTTCGCACTCTTACCTTTGTTTGCTTTATCCATTTAACGTTGTTTGATCGCTTTAGTCTCTCTCTAACAGCTGCTGTTCGACCGTCTATATTTAGCACTGATGTCTCGGTACAATCACAATGCATGTTGAGTGGTGCTAATGGTAAAGGTAAGCTGCCCCGTGCCCTGCAGGTATCCCTGCTCCTCTGCAGTGCCCGCCGTGGCGCCAGGCCCCCCTACTGCCTCTTGGGGACGACCATATTTTCCTGTGTTTGTCATGTGAAAGTCTTTCCGAGTCCTTCACCCACCTACAATGAATGATGTGATCCACCACTGTCTCTTACACCTCATTTATGTGGCCTGTTGTGACGTTTAGTGTTTGATAGCTTGTAGCTCACTGTACTGCCTGCTCCTTCATTGCCTTGGGTTCGACCTGCTCCCTCGTTGCCTTGAGCTCTCACTGCAGAGGGCTCGACACAATGGGCTTGGCTTGCTCCCTCGTTGCCCTGGCCTCAACCTCTAACCTCCTGGCCCTGGGCTCGGCCTGCATCCTCGTTGTTTTGAACCCATGGGGCCCTGCGCTCGTCCTGACCTCTCATGGCCCGACACTCGGCCTGCACCCTCATGGCCCGACACTCGGCCTGCACCCTCATGGCCATGGGCTCGAATATGCCCTCGCTGTTTTGAGCCCTTGTGGCCCTGGGCTTGGACTGCACCCTCGTGGCCCGGGCCTCGGATTGCCCCCTCGTGGCCCGGGCCTCGGATTGCCCCCTCGTGGCCCGGGCCTCGGACTGCCCCCTCGTGGCCCGGGCCTCGGACTGCCCCCTCGTGGCCCGGGCCTCGGACTGCCCCTCGTGGCCCGGGCCTCGGACTGCCCCCTCGTGGCCCGGGCCTCGGACTGCCCCCTCGTGGCCCGGGCCTCGGACTGCCCCCTCGTGGCCCGGGCCTCGGACTGCCCCCTCGTGGCCCGGGCCTCGGACTGCCCCCTCGTGGCCCGGGCCTCGGACTGCCCCCTCGTGGCCCGGGCCTCGGACTGCCCCCTCGTGGCCCGGGCCTCGGACTGCCCCCTCGTGGCCCTGGCCTCGGACTGCCCCCTCGTGGCCCTGGCCTCGGACTGCCCCCTCGTGGCCCTGGCCTCGGACTGCCCCCTCGTGGCCCTGGCCTCGGACTGCCCCCTCGTGGCCCGGGCCTCGGACTGCCCCCTCGTGGCCCGGGCCTCGGACTGCCCCCTCGTGGCCCGGGCCTCGGACTGCCCCCTCGTGGCCCGGGCCTCGGACTGCCCCCTCGTGGCCCGGGCCTCGGACTGCCCCCTCGTGGCCCGGGCCTCGGACTGCCACCTCGCCGCCCGGGCCTCGGACTGCCACCTCGCCGCCCGGGCCTCGGACTGCCCCCTCGCCGCCCGGGCCTCGGACTTGGGCCCTCGCCGCCCGGGCCTCGGACTTGGGCCCTCGCCGCCCGGGCCTCGGACTTGGGCCCTCGCCGCCCGGGCCTCGGACTTGGGCCCTCGCCGCCCGGGCCTCGGACTTGGGCCCTCGCCGCCCGGGCCTCGGACTTGGGCCCTCGCGGCCCAGGGCCCTCGCCGCCCGGGCCTCGGACTTGGGCCCTCGCGGCCCAGGGCCCTCGCCGCCCGGGCCTCGGACTTGGGCCCTCGCGGCCCAGGGCCCTCGCCGCCCGGGCCTCGGACTTGGGCCCTCGCGGCCCAGGGCCCTCGCCGCCCGGGCCTCGGACTTGGGCCCTCGCGGCCCAGGGCCCTCGCCGCCCGGGCCTCGGACTTGGGCCCTCGCGGACCAGGGCCCTCGCGGCCCAGGGCTCGGACTTGGGCCCTCGGGGCCCAGGGCTCGGACTTGGGCCCTCGGGGCCCAGGGCTCGGACTTGGGCCCTCGCGGCCCAGGGCTCGGACTTGGGCCCTCGCGGCCCAGGGCCCTCGCGGCCCAGGGCTCGGACTTGGGCCCTCGCGGCCCAGGGCTCGGACTTGGGCCCTCGGGGCCCAGGGCTCGGACTTGGGCCCTCGGGGCCCAGGGCTCGGACTTGGGCCCTCGCGGCCCAGGGCTCGGACTTGGGCCCTCGCGGCCCAGGGCTCGGACTTGGGCCCTCGCGGCCCAGGGCTCGGACATGGGCCCTCGCGGCCCAGGGTTCGGACTGCACAGTTATGTCTCTCAAAGATGCTCACACCTATTCTGAATGCCTCCACCTCTTCCGCAACCTTCCTAGATGCTTGGAAACACGCAGCTGCCTTCCCATTGCTGAAGAAATCCTCTGTGGATCCCTCAACGCTCGCCATCTACAGGCCATTTGACAGTCTTCTACCACATGCTCATCCAACACCTCCATGACATTGGAATCCAAGGACCTGCTCTCCAATGGATCTCCTTTTTAATGACTGGAAGGACCTAGTCTGTCAGCCTGGCACTGTACACCTCAGACACCCGCAACCTCATCTGCGGAGCTCCGCAAGGATCCTCCCTGAGCCCCGGCCCTCTTCAAAGCATACATGATCCCTCTACCCAGCATCATCCACTTTCATGATATCAATATCCTCTCCTACGCCGATGACGTGCAACTCATTCTCTCCCTCATGGAAAAGACGCCCAGTACCTGGATCAAGTTCAATGCCTGCATGGCTGAAATCGGCCACTGGATGAAGAGCAACTTTCTAAAGCTGAACACTGACAAGACCGATATAGTTACCTTGAAAAGATCACCATGGGACATGGTGGCCAACAGAGGTAGGACCAACATCCACCCCTATTACCTACCCCAAGAACCTCGAGATCATGAATGACTGCAAACTCAACATGACTGCCCAAGTCAATGCAGTCACCGCTTCATGCTCCCATATCCTGAAGATGCTGAGGAAGATTTTCAAATGGCTCCAAAGCTGTACCCGGAAAATTGTCAGACACGCCCTGGTCGCAAGCAAGCTGGAGTACGGGAACTCCCTCTATCAACAAAAAACTCCTAAGAAGACTGCAAACCATTCAGAACTCAGAAGCTAGAATCACTCTCAACTTCCCACACTGCACTCACATCACACCGCACCTGAAGGATCTCCACTGGCTCTCCATTCACTAAATAGCATAGTTCAGGCTCCCCACCCACACTTTCAAGGCACTACATAACACTGGCCCAGCATACGGCAACAATCCCATCTGCTTTCACAAACCTTCCAGACACAACCACTCTCTGGACTCCTACTTGCACAAATCCCATGCAAATGAAAACCAGATGTGGTGATTGAGCTCTCTCCTATATTGCTCCTAAAGCATGGAACGACCTGCTGCTGCACATAAGAGCTTCTTCCTGTCTTATTAAATTCCGCAAGAAGCTGAAGACCTGACTTTTCGAGTAGTCCCACTAGGCCCTAGGTGAGGCTATACTCACACCTGCTTAGTGCCAGGATACCATCTCGGGTGATAGTGCGCTTTACAAATCTGCCTAATAGAACAAAGAGTCTTCTAAATGATGCCATGTTCTAAAGACTACCTAGTGTCCCAGTTATATCCCACAGTCTTTGGACCTAATTATGACATAACTATGATAGCAGACAGAGCATATTGTGCAGAACGCCCCTTAAATTTTACATGTGCTACAACTCGTCCTTGATGCAGGTTGCTCTTTACCTGTAAGACAGTTCTGTTCTTTTTCTTTCTTGTTTCGGCTGCATACAAGATACATACCTTAGATTGGTTCAAAAGGCATAAGGTGCCACTTGCATAAAATCAGTTCATTCTGTTGGCAGGTGTAATGGTAAATGTTGGAGAAAGATCACTTTAGCCTTAACACTTGCAGTGTGGGCAGTTAAGTTCTCGCAAGCAGTAGCAGCGAGTAAACACTCATGTCCCATTTTTTCTGAAAGCAGATGTGAACTTGTTTGCCTTGCTGTGAGGTGATTGGTCCGCTCTGACACAAGTTCCAAATGAGTGTGTGGTAGTCACGCTGCAAGCAACCGATTTAATCACTCGAGAATCAGTAGTGAATTTCAAAGTAGATTTAATCCAATAGGAACACCCATGATCCGGCAACACCAACCAGCTCCCAGGCATCCTCAAACTGATCAACCAGCTGCATAGATGTTCTGAAACCCACACAGAGTTCTCAAAAGAACAGCCAGTCCATGACAAATTCGAACATAGTGTTCTATACATTTACCATGTAATGAAAGCAAATAATGTATAACCATACCGCAGTGTCCCTTCCCTCCAAAAAAATAAAAAATAAAAATGCATATCAACTTAACATAACAAAATCAAGCTAAGTCATAGTCCCATAATGTAGTTGGCCATTTGATAACACGTGGACTGAGCAATTTAATATTGTGTGCAAGTTCTTTGCCCTGAGTACATTTGTTAGAACTCGATTCAGAAGATACCGCCTAACCTGTCTCTTTTTCAAAACCGTCTGGTATCTCAGGAGCTGTGCTGGTCCAGTCCGTACGTCTTGAGCCATAAAATCCTGACTATCAGGAACACGACCATTGTCAAACTAAAAGTCTGTAGTTAACATAGAACCATTCTATTCCAAATCCAAACCAGTCCTGTTATAAATTTCAGCTGGCACATCAGAGATAGCTACCACACTTCTCTTATTCCACCATTCTTTTCCATTTAACAACACAGAGGATTTGGCAACTCGTTCAATTTGAAAAGGAACAGTTAACTTCGATTTACCCTTTCTGAGTTTGCAGGTTTTTTTTTTTAACAAGAAGCAAATTACCCACACGGAGTTGAACATCTTTAACCTTATTTCTTTCGTTAAAAGAAATGTTTTGTTTACGTTGTTTGTCGATCACCTTTGCATGCATCCCAGAATCACCTTCAGAGTCCCCTTTTTTACAATCCAAACTTAGTACTCCTTATAATCACTCAGGTAAGAGTTTGGATTTTGGAGTTCTGCCTCTCAGCAGTTTGAACAGAGAGAGATGCCAATTTTGGAAGGTGGAGAAATTAAATAAGGCTACAACTTTTTTAGAAAATTAGAAACGTCCAAACCAGCTGGCCGCACAGTTTGAATACCTTCCTACATAAAACGATTAGCTCTCTCTACCAGACCAGTAGACAAAGGACTATAAAGAGCCACTTGGAGATGCATAGTGCCATGCATAGATAAGAAATGCTTCATTTCTTTTGAAACAAAATGAGTCCAATTATCAGTAACTACCTATTTAGAGAACCTTCCTAAAAGAAATCATTTTCCAAAGATCTCAATGAATTCCTTCAATAATATATCCATTTGAAGTAGTAATCAATCAAAACAATGAGATATTTCATGTTACTGGGTAACAACAAGAAAGGCCCAGAAAAATCTAAAGCTACTTTATCCCATGGACTTTATGGCAACGGATCAGGATTAAAGGGAGGAACATTGGGTTTCCAGTGTTTGTCTGAAACCATACATTCAGGACAAACTTGAATCCATAACCTGATTATCCATTGATGGCCGCGAGTAAAACTCTATACGTTTTTTGCAAGTAGCTGAAATGCTCATATGTCCACCATGAGCAGTTTTAATCAAATCCTGGTGTAGATCAACTGGCGGAACAAATCATCCTTTCTGGAGACAAAAAACATTCTCACAAGTAAGTTCCGAAGCTACCTGTGCATACATTCCCAACTCATTCGAAAGACACCTGTTTCTTGGCCAACCCTCTTTTAAATTTTTATTTTTATTTTTCAAAAAAACTTTATTAAGCATTTAAGGCAAGGTACAATTATACATTCCGATTGGGTGGTATGGTATCCATTACAGGGCTTGCGAAGTTGACTACATCAGAAGAAAGATAAACAGTTCGCACAACAACATACCGCTGATAAGAGGAGGCATGGCCGATTTAAGTGCATAGTGAACAAGAGGCATGTCGGGTATTAAGAGTCAATCCTGTCAGGGCCAGCTTTTGTAGTATGTGAGTCGGGGTGGGAGACCCACCAGTGGATACCCCAGAGTTGGCATTTCGGTGTAAATAGGAGATGTAAGGTCCCCATATGTCGAGTGGTCTGTTAGCAGCAGGCATCAAGTCCCAATATTCGCCCAAATGTGTCTGACAGTGAGCTGCGTCCGCCAGCCAGTGCTTGGGCTGCGGCGCCGGTCTGCGGCCCCAGTGAATTGCCACTCGTCGCTTGGCCAAGACTAGTAACATTGCAGTCAGTTTGCAGTTGGCGTTGGTAACTTCTTTGACATGGCCCATGTAGGCAAAGGAGAGGGTCGGGAGTGATAGACTCCGTGGTGATGTCACTGATGATTGCGCATACCTCCTGCCAGAATTCCATAACCTTGGGGCATGTCCAAGCCAAATGTGTAAAAGTCACATCCGGGGTCGCACAGCGTGCACATCTATTGTTATCAGTCAGACCCATCTTGTGTAATGCAGTGGAGGTGCGATAGAGCCGGTGCAAGAATTTAAAGTCGACTCTGGAAAGACGCTGGCGTCGCTCACACGATGGCCAGGATAAAGAGAGATATAAGACCGCCATGACCCAATACCACAAAAATATAAACATAGCCTGTAGAGCTCATATCGCGCTACAGCTCAATCAGGCAGGGAATGCCCCTAAAGTCTTATACCAAATCCTCAAATCTTTCACCAATCCAAAGGCCTGCGACAATGAAGAGGCTCCCTCTCAAGCACTCTGTGATAGAATTGCAACACACTTTACACAGAAAATTGAGCTGATTTATGATAAAATCATCGCAGCCGGGAATCCTCAGCAGGTTTTGGCTCCCTGCTGCCCTTCCGCCTTAACTAAGGTGCAGCTGTTGGAAAATTTTCCTACTCACTGATGATGAGGTGGAATCACTGTTATTCACAGTAAAATCAGGCTCCCCTCCCCGCTGGATATTATTCCAGCCAAAATCTCCACTATGCTCTCCAAACAACTATCCCCTCCCATTTGCTCAATTCTCAATCTCTCATTGAGAGAGGGACATCTCCCTGCGGAATGGAAGGCGGCACGAGTAATTCCCATCCGCAAGAATATCAAGGCCCCCATGGATGATTTATCCAACTTTTGTCCTATTTCTCTTCTACCCCTCCTGAGTAAGATATTGGAAAAACACATTAACAAATACCTATCTGACCATGTCGAATCCACAGGATGCCTCGATCCATCTCAATCGGGATTTAGGCCTAGGCACAGCACTGAGTCGGCTTTGATTGCTGTCACCGATAACATCAGGTAGTCCCTGGACAGCGGACAAGCAGTACTTCTCATGCTGCTGGATCTATCAGCCGCTTTCGACACGGTCTCCCATCTGATCCTACTCAGGAGACTTAAAGAAATCGGACTCCGAGCACAGGCGTTCAAGTGGATGGCGAGTTTTCTCTCCCTACGTACTCAGACTATCAACCTAGGCCCCTTTCGATCAAAGATTATGGGACTGACTAAGGGAGTACCTCAGGGCTCCTGTCACAGTCCCACTTTATTCAACATTTATGTGGCCCCCCCAGCGGACTTACCCAGAACACTAGGCTGAGGAACAATTTCGTCCAGCTAAATGCAGGGAAGACCGAGATTATGTTGTTTGGAGATGCACCATTGCTGTGGTCACCAGATTGGTGGCCGGTGGATCTAGGTGATCCTCCGGAGCCCAAGACTGTAGTCAAGAACCTCGGCATACGCCTAGACCAGGATCTGACCATGAAAGAGCACGCTGCAACCACCGCTGGCTCCTGTTTTCATGTACTTGGCTTACTACGGCGAGTCTTCCCCTTCCTCCCGATGTCCACATGGAAAACTCTCATCCAGGCATTGGTACTAAGCCGCCTGGACTACTGCAACGCTCTTCTGGTCTCAGCTAATGAGTCCTCGTTGAGCAGACTACAGGTGGTCCAAAACACTGCGGCGTGCCTCGTCACGAACGCCCCCCCTAGAACTGCCTCTCTTCCCCTCCTACAACAACTTCACTGGCTCCCGGTACGCAAACAAATCAAATTTAAAATCTGTTGCATTGTGCACAAGGCCCTAAACGGCAAAGGCCCTAGCTATCTTGCAAAAAAATTCAACCACTACATACCTTCTAGGTCACTCCGCTCGGGAACCAAATCTCTGCTTCTTGTACCGCGGTACAAGAAATCGCGACTGGGTGGGAAAGCTTTCTTTCACCTAGCCCCTCTCTTTTGGAACCAGCATCCTATCCATCTGCGGCAGTGTTCCAATCACCTCCAATTCAGAAGGCTCCTTAAAACTGCACTATTTTAACATGTCCCTTCTCACGGCCTACCGCAGCACCTCCACAGCGCGGAGATACCCCTTCGGGGGTGATTCAGGCGCTTAATAAATAAATAAGTGGATAAATCGCAGCTGGTACTTAGGGGAAAGTCGCTTAGTTTGATTGCAGCAATACTGCCATTGCGCTGGTGAGAGACCGTCAGCCAGGTCGGACCCCCAAGCGTTGCGGGCGCACTCAGTGTCAAAGGGAGAGGCCGCTAATGAATGTGCATATAATCGTGTGACAAGCTTACGTGTGGATGTGGCAGAATGAATGTATTCCAGAGTTGCATTAGGCTGGGGAGCGAGTGGAAATGCAGAGTTGGTATTTTTACAGGTAGCTCTAATCTGATAATAAAGCAGTTTGTCGAGTGGCGCTGCACTCTCAGGGAGAGGGAGAAAGCTGTTGTTGGGATATAGGTCAGCGTTAGTGTGAATACCTGAATTCGCGGTGCGGCGTGCCATGCCGGTAGTCTGCAATGGAGGGAAGGAGGGATTATTGGCGAGCTGCATTGAAGGTGCAAATAAATCCCTAGCTTGAGTGTACTTGCGGAGCCCATCCCAAGCCCAGCGCACACACTCCACCATATCTATTTCGGCCTGGGGGACCCTGCATGGCATAAACAGTGCTGTCTGTAGCGGCCAGGGGGAAGCAAGGTCCGCCTCAACCGCCACATGGGGCTAAAAAGGTGTGGGGTGTAGCCAAAAATGAAGGAAACTGGCTTGAGCGCAGAGTGCGTAGAGCCTGAGATCAGGAGCCCCCATGCCCCGGGGGCGAGAGGGAGTGTTAGGATATCATAGGCGACACGGGGCTGGCGCCCAGCCCAGATCAGCATGATAATGTTAGAGCGTAGTCTTTTTAAGAATTGAGAGGTAAGCGGGATTGGAATATTTAAGAATAAGTATAGAAATTTCGGGAGCACGATCATTTTGGCGATCGCGATACGGCCAGCCAAAGAGCAAGGGAGCTTTTGCCAAGCACGTATTTTAGTTTCAAGCCACGCTATTGCTTTACCTAAATTTGACTTCCACAGCTCGTCAAGGTCTCTACTTAGCCAGATGCCGAGATATCTGGTGGGCCCAGTAGCCCAAATGAACGGATATTCCATGGGAAAGGGTTTTGTCACATCAGTGAGAGGGAAGAGGACGGATTTACCCCAGTTGACCTGTACCCCGGAGTAGCAGCCAAATCGAATCACCTCTCGTCATGGGGACTAGATTCTCCTGCGGTTCCCGAATGTATAACGTGATATTGTCTGCGAACATGGAGGTCACCAGGCCACGAGATGAGAAGCCGATACCCTGTTGAGTGTGATGTTGTCGTAGGCGTGCCGCAAGGGGCTCCATAGTGATGGCAAAAAGCATAGGTGACAAAGGGCAGCCCTGCAACCCTCTTTGATAAACTTTAAAGTAAGTTGTGGTATGGAATCACAAAAACAAGCAGACTTCAAATCAGACTCAAAAACAACACCATTACAACCTGCTGCTGCATCGATGGTAAGACTACAAATTCAGTTTCTTGTTCACTTGCATGCACATCTTTGTGCAACTAAGTCATTCTGGAAAGCTATTCAGCCCTAAAGTTTTCCCCTCCTTGTTCATATTTGAGTTGAAAATTATGTTCTTGTAGTTTAGAAAACAGCCTGACAAGTCGAGCAGGGCCATTACCTAAACCAGGTGGACCATGTAGGTAGACATCAAAAGCTGTACCCCCAAACATATGTTTTAAATATTTTCTACTGCCCACTCAAAAGCTAATGCCTCCCTTTCATGATGCTATAATTAACTTCCTCCTCAGTGAGTGCTCCTGAGGTAAACGCTAAAGTACATTCCTTCCCATCAATAATTTGACCAAAAACTGCTCCAATTCTGTTTTGACTGGCATTAACACGGATTACAGATTTTGCACCTGAAACAAATTTTTGCCCTTTAAGTAATGAGCACAATGGTTGAACAGCTTGAGCATAACCAGGCACGAAACGTGCATATTATTCGCACAAGTCAAGGAAAGAGCATAAAGCATCTTTGTCACCAGGAGGAGAAGCTTTAAAATCGCAACTAAATTGCTAAGATTCGGCTTGATCCCACTTGAAGAAATAGTGTGACCTAAGTATTCGACCTACTGAACAAACAGCTTACATTTCTCAAGTCTGACTGTCATGCCTCTCTTTTAACACACAAAGAACTTGTAAAACAAATGATGTTGAGGGTCTTCAGTGAAAATCAAGATATCATTTTGAAATGCCTGTACCTTTAAAAACCCATCAAATAGAATGTCCATGGGCTTCTGTAAAACACTTGCTGCTGATGCCAAACCAAATGGTAAGTGTAAATATTTGTAAACTTCTTGAGGAGTGACAAAGGTAGTGAGGTCTTGGTATTTCTCTGACAGAGCTAGTTAGTGGTATGCTGAATGCAAATCAATAGTTTAAAAATACATGGCCTTACCAATGTTGGCTAACATTTCATGTATATGTTGTAAAGGGTGACAAACGACTAGTAAATTCTTTAATGTAGGAAGATCCACAGATGAGCGTAAATCTCCAGAATATTTGTGTCAAAACCACTGGGAAATCCATTCTGAAAAACCAGCTGATTGTATGACACCATTAGCACATAAGGTATCTGATAACTTCTTCAAATCATCTATGACTTCAAACGGTGTAGTTCTAACTTTCTGTACGACATGTCCAGCATTAGGTTTCAGTTTAATGGTATGTTCAAAGCCTTTAACAGTACCTACTACATTTCTAAAAACCTGAGGAAATCTAGCAATGATGTTCTGTAAAACATTGGCATCGCATTCCATTGCCAATATGCACATATCATCTAATACAATAGGATTATCCCCACCAGATTTCAACCAGATACGCAGTCTAACTAAATCCATTCACCCAATGTATACCTTAGTTTCAGTTTGTCTATCCAAACACTCTAGATAACCTGCAAAGTAACCCATTGTGTCTAGTTCATGGTCACCAAATCCTGAGGGTTGATGTTAGTCTTCCACAATGATGCATCGGGCCAGAACTTTTCAAAAGTGATGTCTGCTAAATAGTCATCAGTGCACTTGAATCTGCCATTACAGGGAAAAGGATATTATTCATTTTGACTTCACGTGCAGGTCCTTTAATCCTTTTTTTCAGTCAAAGCTGAGTCAATGGTAGGTATGACATTGGACAATATTCCTTCACAATCCTCTGTCGATAATATTCATTTTTACATTTTTGCCCACTGAGAGGAGTGACTGTTTTTTTTTTTGCTTGGCTAGATGGATTATTGTCCAAGTGGTTAATAGATCCGCATCTGTAACATAAAGACTGCCCTTTCTTAAGATTTCTGTTGGATCTTGTATTGAGCGCGCACACACTGCATTAGATGCAAGAGTCAAACCATCTTGATTTGACATGCCTCTGTGGAAAGTATAGATCTTTCAATACTTTTGGCAAGATAAATCACTTCTGACAAAGTTGGATTTCTTCAAAAAATGTATGCCTTTCAAGAAGAACGCTAGATTCTTCTTAATATTGTTTCATCGTACGTTCTTTAGCCTTAGTAAATTTGTACCAAACTACAAATTGCTCACGAGTTTGAAATTGAGGCAAATTATCAAAACTCTGTCCTTCTAAACCAAGATGATTGGATAACAGGGCAGTTCTTCTTTGTGCATCAAATTTCATGGCATCAATAGCTATAATGTAATTTTTAAAAGATTTAAACCATATTTTCCACTTAATTTGTGGTTTTCCTGCACATTGAAGAAAAGGTGGGGGTTGCAAGATCGAATTTGAAGAAGCCATAATGATCTCTGTTCACAATGAACAATACATAATTAGCCCCACTTGGCTTGATAGCAGAGCCACATAAACAATAAAAGAAATAGCCCACCTTGGATAGAAAACAGAATCACCAAATAAATTTCCACAAAATGCGATGATCGCAATCCGGTGTCAAAATGTAGAAAGAAATAGGGGTCCAAACTAAGATGGCAGTCGACATGTGACATCATATGTCTCCCAACACATTGTGGGAAAAGTAAGGCATTCTGGGTGAGCACAATGGAATGCTGGTAATGAGGCAGAAACGGGCAGCGTGTGGCAACATTTTTCTCACTCGATCAATTTGAAAAATGCAGCCAGTCGCATTTGAGTAGCGAGCTAAAACAAGTAAGATGAACGCTATCTTTGCTCTAACTTTGCTGTAAGCTGACAGAAATTGCTTATGGTGCCACAAGTGCTCAGTCCCATCAGCTCCATGGAATGCTTCAAATTCGGTTGGGAGTGCAGTTGTTGATCCGTTTTAAGCTGGCTAGGCAAAAGTGTGCAGCTGTCCTGTGTCCTCGACTCCGTCACCGTATTATAAAAATATCAGCATGAAATAGTCTTTCACGGGTGACCGAGAACCATGGAGGAGCATAGCTGTATGCACTCCAACTTAAGGTCGTGGGTCAATGAGAAAAGACTTTCCTCGTCGCCAATATACATGGTAGTCTCAATACAAGCGGCCGATGAATCACTCGAGAATCAGTAGCGAATTTCAAAGTAGATTTAATCCTAGAGGAAGACCTGAAAAATCGGCCAGCTCCCAGGCATCCAGCAACCGTCCAACCAGCTGCATAGATGTTCTGTAACCCACACAGAGTTCTCACCAGAACAGTCAGTCCATAACAAATATAGATTTTCTATACATTAATTATATAATGAAAGCAAACAGTGTATAACCATACTACAGAGTGCCAGAGATGACCCTCAGGGCTCGTGCCTCCGAGTAACATTTGATTCTATTGGAGGACTGACTGAATGAGATCAGACTAAGGAGACGGAGAATAGTTATTTCACAGATGCAAGCTTTGGCAATGTTGATAATGTTGGCTTTTGTCATGTGACAAGCGTTCCTGTAGACATGGAAGAGACCCCATATGTACATCGGCAGTGCAGGCTACCCTCGTACACAATCAATGAGGGTTGGTAAAGCGCAGCTACTCGCCCATGAGGGTCTCAAGGCGCTAGGGAGAAGGGGGGGGGGCGGTTCTGTTGAGTGCTGAGGTCCTTCCTGAACTGAAGCAGTGTAGGGGCTTGTCGGAGGTGGAGGTCGTTCCAGGCCACGGCTGCGAGGTAGGAGAAGGACTTTCCTCCCATTCTGGTCTTGTAGATGCGTGGGACGGTGGTCAGAGAGAGGTCAGCTGATCGGAGGTGTCTCTTGGGTGCATGGACGTAGAGGCGGTTGTTAAGGTATGCTGGTCCGATGTTGTGGAGGGCCTTGTATGCGTGAGTGAGGAGCTTGAAGGATATTCTTCTTTCGATGGGGAGCCAGTGGAGATCGCGGAGGTGTTGGGTGATGTGGTTGTGACGGGGGATGTCTAGGATCAGTCTGGCTGCGGCGTTCTAGACGGTCTGGATTTTGAGAAGTAGTTTCTTGTTGATTCCAGCGTAGTGCGCGTTGCCGTAGTCCAGTCTGCTACTTATGAGGGCGTGTGTGACCGTTTTTCTGGATTCAGATGGGAGCCATCTGAATGTTTTTCGGAGTGTGCGGAGGGTATTGAAGCAGGCCAAGTATACGGCGTTGATCTGGTGGTTCATCGTGAGCGATGAATCAAGTATGATGCTGAGGTTTCGTGCGTGGTCCGTCTGGATGGAGGGGGGTTTCCGAGGGTGGGGGGCCACCAGGTGTCATCCAACTTGGAGGGGGTGGAGCCAAGGATGAGGTCCTGTTTCCTCGGAGTTGAGTTTCAGGCAGGTCTTCTTCATCCAAGTGGCGATGGCTTTCACCCCTTCTTGGAAGTTCTGCCTGGTGATGTTGGGTTCTTTGGTGAGGGAGAGGATGAGCTGGGTGTCATCGGTGTAGGAGACTATGTTGAGCCCTTGGTTTCTGACAATGATTGTGCGGGGGCCATGTAGATGTTGAAGAGAGTGGGGCTGAGGAAGGATCCTTGGGGCACTCAACATCTGGTCTCTGTTGGCTTTGAGAGGTAGGGCGGGAGTCTGACTCCTGCCTGTGAGAAATGAGCATGTCCAGTCAAGGGCCTTTCCACAGATGCCGGCATCGTAGAGTCTGGTGGCTAGTGTGCGGTGGGGGGCGGTGTCGAAGGCAGCTGAGAGGTCCAGGAGGATGAGGGCTGCCGTTTGGCCCTGGTCGAGGGGGGAGCGGATGTCATCTGTGGCGGCGAGTAGGGCAGTCTCTGTGCTGTAGTTGCTGCGGAATCCGGATTGGGAGATGTCAAGGACGTTGTTGACTTCGGTGAAGTTTGCTAGTTGTGTGTTGACGGCCTTTTCGATGACTTTGGCTGCAAATGGAAGCAGGGAGATGGGCCTGAAGTACACACAGTACAGATATCTCATGGTCCTCAGGAGTGTAACCCTTGCCTTCTCTTTCTCCACCACCTTACCTCCACACACACTCGCGTATTGTCTGGGTGTGTGATTGCAGGCGCCCCCCACACACACAGAACAGTTAGGTGCAAGCTCCATCACACAGAACATCCAGAGAGTAAGCAGCAACTTGACAATTTCTCTGACACAAAAGGTACAGCCTGTGCAGCAAGCGCCTTTCACTTGCACATAAGGCACATAGACATTTGAAATAAAACGAACCCAAAGTAGCCCGTTAAAGAATGCCCTAGACCTAGCAATATATAGGTCTACACTGCTGTAGAGGCCTCTGCAATAAGGCCAGGTTACTACCAATAGAAACATGATATGCCTTTCTCAGTGGGCTCTTAATAGGGTCACTGTAAGCATGGGTTTCTTCACAATAATCTTCCTGGTACGAGGATGAATAGTGATTTGTCTTTGAAAATGCAGTAATGGCTTGTTTGGCAAAAAGTTGGGAAATAATACCCTTGATAAAGCGCCTCATTATCGCACCATGTCCTCCTGGGCCCTATTCCCACATGCCCAGTGTGCGAGCCAAGTCAAGTGCAGAGCGTACTATATAGTTCTGTTGGAGGGACTTTAACAGAATTCGTCTTAGAAGTGTGGTTCCTAATGCAGCAAATAGTGAAGCCGTGGAGTTGGCCTCTCAACGGCACAGGAGTGCCAGGAGCGGTGGGTGCTCCAGGCGGGCTGCGGAAATCCACCTGTGCACACGAGGCCCTTGATCCTCTCTGGATGAGCCCTGGGTCTCTATGGACAGCTCAGGGAATCGGAAGCTGACTGGAGTTTGCAGGAGTTGGTACTACAGCTGGGTGGTTCTTGCGGCGTGATTCACCAGAGGTGCTTTTGTGCCTGGGCAGGCTGCGGCGGCTCACTGGTCAGGGACGGAGACTGCAGAAGACGCATCCAGACGAGTTCAGGATATCGGGCAGAGCTGGTCACAATATGTCCACATTTGGGGAGACTTCTCCTCCAGGTCATCATTGCTCTCTTTCTAGTCAGAGACTTTCAAGCAGGAATCCTGCTGAGGACGTCTTCGGAGCCCTCCCACTGATTGAAGGCAGGACTTGCAGCAGCGAAAAGATCAGCAGCTATGAACACTAGGGATTCCTCTGTGGCTTCCACTCCACTGCGTTTGTTCAAGGTTGCAGTTGCGTGTAGCAGAATAGAACTGCCCTACTGTAATCAGTAGGCAGTAAAGTGCACACTCTGCAAAGGAATGGCATGTGACGGAACCCATTCTTCGTGCCGAGATTCACTTTCTTAAACCAGGTTTGGCAAAGCCTGCGAGTCTCACTTTTGAAAGGTGTTCGCTGAACTTTGTGCTTTTTAAATGCTTGTGGCATCTGCAAAAAGAAACAGAATGTTATTGCCGATGCTCAGCAATGTCAGCAAAAAACAAAATTGTCTATAGTGTTTTGTTCACGCTTATGGGTCACAACGAATGCCCATGTACGTGTCCTGATGCAGCTGCCAAATTTTAGGTCTCGCGTAGGCAGCGCTAGCGCTGTCTCTTCGAGACATGCTGTATCTAGGATGGGCTTGAAAAAATGCCCATCTTTTTTATTGGTTCCTCTTGCTGTCCTTTAAAAATGCTGGCTTTTCATTGGTGGATACACTTAGTAGACCCTCCTTTTTGAATTTTGTGTCCTCCCACGAGGACTGGCCTTATTACATGTACTGTTACGCTTTCGTTTTATTTATCATACCATGTGGGCACTCTTTTTTGGGTTGACTGTTCCCTTTTGGAGCTAAAACACAGGGCACATGTCTTCTGCTCATCAGACTCATGGTACCTGTTCTGTACACTTCCCCGATTGCTCTGTGCACTGCCCCCTCCCATCGGCATGTCTTTTGTAGAGCCGGTCATTATATTTGTCAGACATTTGCATGTCTTAGATTTTTGTTCATCAGACGCCGATGGCACCAGCTCCGTGCATTTCCCCCTCCTATCTGGATGTTTTGTGTACCGCTGGAATTCACCCATCCTGTAACTATAATTATATTTTTATTACATTTGTTATGCATTTCCATTTAATTGATACCTCCCAATGTTTATTGTAGAGCCATCGTCGAGTCTCGAACCCGGTTCCCCGGGTACAAAGTCGGCAGCTCTGCTTGATAGGCCACATCCCTAACTTGTTTTTTTAGATGCCAGTGTCCAGTAGCTGCTTGACGGGGACTCTATTGCAGCTATTTGATAGGATATATTTGCAGCCAATCACAAGCTGTCCTGTAAGCTTAAGCCTGATGTAGCCAGCCTGTAAAACGCACTACCATCCAATTGCATCGGTCGGTGCTTTATAGAATAGTCATGAGCTCTTCGTCATCTTCTTCACCCTCCCCCCTCTTTATACTGTCTTATTATCAAACATGGAAACAATAGCATACAATGACTTGGAAAAAACATTTCTTCCTACAATAGTAAGAACGTTACCCCTGATATTCAAAAACACTCTTGGTTGTAGTTTTATTAAGTGTCCATATGTGGTAACCGATCTGACATCAACAACGATGTGGTCTATTACATAAAACCTCAAATATGAATTAAAAAAATCTGTGATCAAAACACGGAGTAGACTTCATCAAAGAAATGGAAATTCTAGATTCCTTGGAAGCCAGAAGTGGGTAAGGAGCAATGCTTTTGTTTCCTTTTTCCTGAATGGCCCTTAAAGACGGGGATCCTTTCCTGTCTTCTAGCCTGACATAGACGGCGGAATCCTGTCATCTAGTGGCCAGGAGGCATATGTATATTTGTGTTGTACGGCTTGAGCATATAGTCAATTCATCAGTTTTTTACTTCCATAACTTAAGGTGTTAAACTGATTTGTATGACTCCAAACTTAATAATATTAAACTTGTATTGAATAGTCATTAAAACCTTTATGATATTTCAAGCTAATGTAGTCGTAAGCAGTATCCAAAATCTAAATGTGGTTAAAAGGCCTATGAAGCATTATTTTAGGTTTCTTGTTTTACTAGATGTATTTTCAAAATAAAAGCTGTTAAGTGCTTCGTCGTCCTGTAGAAAGTTAACCCCTACGCTGCTAGGCCTCCTCCCCCCCGCCCCCCCGTGCTAAGCCTTTTTTTGGCTATTTGGGGTAGTTCGCGCTTAGGCCCCTGTAACTTTTTGATTACATAAGGTATCCACGCCAAATTTGCGTCCTTTTCTTCCAACATCATGGGGATTCTAAAGGTACCCATGGTTTGTGGATTCCCCTGGAGGGGACCCAGAAATTAGCCAAAATACAGCTAAATGTTGGTTTTTGTGGGAAAAATGGGAAAAAAGTGCTGCAAATGAAAGCGCCTGGTTTTTCCCCTGCATATGGTACCAACAAAGGGTTTGTGGGGCTGAAATCGCCATTTTCCCAGCTTTTAGGGACTGACGGACTTTTGTCAGAAAACCAACATTTTTTTACACAGTTTTGGCATTTTACTGGGATATAGCCAATTTTTTGCTATTTTTTGTGCTTTCAACCTTCTTCCAGTTAATGGTAGAAATGGGTATGAAAGCAATAATGGATACAGGAAAGCTATACATTTTAGAAAAGTAGACAAAATTCTGAATTCAGCAAGGGGTCATTTGTGTAGATTCATCAAGGTTTCTTTATAGAAACTAACAGTTGAATATAGGAAAAATTGAAAATTAGTTGAAAAAAACAGCCATTTGTGCCAACGTTTTCACCTGTAACTTATTCTAATTGTGACAGCTGGTGGAAAGCAATATACCGTTAAATCCGCTGGACCATTCTGGTTGTGGGGATATATAGGACTTTAGGTTCACCAAGAACCCGACGAACCCAGAGCCAATAACTGAGCAGCGTCTTGCAATGTTTTTTTATTATGTACCGGGTATATAGCAATTAATTTGGGAAAATATGTACATGGAAAAATCGGTATGAAAGACACCTATCTATTTCTGAAATTGAAACAAAATATAGAGTTTAGAAACAGTAGATATTTGCACATTTCCGAAATTGTGAGTACCCATACTAGCATGAGAATTATAGGTCATTTTTCAAAATGACTTCTTTTTTACACATTGTCGTTCATTTGGAAGGCAGAAATGCATTGAAAGTCAATAGGTAATAACAGTTGCTCTACAATTCTGTGTTACCCTAAGTCTCCCGATAAAAATGGTACCTCACTTGTGTGGGTAGGCCTAGTGCCCGCGACAGGAAACGGCTCAAAACTCAACGTGGACACACTTTATTTTCACAGTGAAAACGGACCCTTTTTTTGCAAAGTGCCTAGCTGTAGATTTTGAACCCTAGCTCTGCCAGCACCTAGGGAAACCTAGCAAACCTATACATTTTTGAAAACTAGACACCCAGGGAATCCAGCATGGGGTGACTTGACTGGCTCTCACCAGGTTCTGTTACCCAGAATCCCTTGCAAACCTAAAATTTGTCCAAAAAACAAATTTTCCTCACATTTCTGTGGTGGAAAGTTCTGGAATCTGCGTGGATCCACAAAATTACACCCACCCCGCGTCTCCCAAAGTCTTCCGAGAAATATGGTACCTCACTTGTGTGGGTAGGCCTAGTGCCCGCAACAGGAAACGGCCCAAAACGCAACGTGGACACCACATTTTCACAGTGAAAACGGACCCTTTTTTTGCAAAGTGCCTAGTTGTAGGTTTTGAACCCTAGCTCTGCCGGCACCTAGGGAAACCTAGAAAACCTATACATTTTTTAAAACTAGACACTCGGGGGAATCCAGGCTGGGGTGACTTGACTGGCTCTCACCAGGTTCTCTTACCCAGAATCCCTTGCAAACCTAAACATTTGTCCAAAAAAACGCATTTTCCTCACATTTCTGTGGTGGAAAGTTCTGGAATCTGCGTGGATCCACAAAATTCCACCCACCATGCATTCCCAAACTCTTCCGAGAAAAATGGTACCTCACTTGTGTGGGTGGGTCAAGTACCCGCGACAGGCAAGGGCCCAAAACCTATTGAGGCGACATCAAAATTACCTATCACAAAACAACCTGGTTTTGCAAGGGGGGTCCTATGAGTTTTTGGCCCCGGGTTCGGCGCCCATCTAGGGAAACCTACCAAACCCACACATTTCTAAAAACTAGACACCCGGGGGAGTCCAGCGAGGTATGGCTTGCGTGGGTCCCCCAACATTTTCCTACCCAGAATCCCCTGCAAACCTCAAATTTAGCTGAAAAAAACACTTTTTTCTCAAATTTCTGTGTGGGAAAGTTCTGGAATCTGCGTGGATCCACAAATTTCCTACCACCCAGCGTACCCCCAGTTCTCCTGATAAAAATGGTACCTCACTCGCGTGGGTGGGTCAAGTACCCGCAACAGGCAAGGGCCCAAAACCTATTGAGGCGACATCAAAATTACCTATCACAAAACAACCTGGTTTTGCAAAGAGGGTCCCATGAGTTTTTGGACCCGGGCTCGGGGGCCATCTAGGGAAATCTACCAAACCCACACATTTCTGAAAACTAGACACCTGGGGGAGTCCAGCCAGGTATGGCTTGCGTGGGTCCCCCAACATTTTCCTACCCAGAATCCCCTGCAAACCTCAAATTTAGCTGAAAAAAGTCACCTTTTCCTTACATTTTTGCGTGGAATCACCGTGCTGGCACAAATGTCCTACCCCACAGCGTTCCCCTCAGTCTCCCGAGTAAAATGATACCTCACTTGTGTGGGTGTCCAAAGCAGAATTGGCTAAATACGTATTTTTAAAAAAAATGTAGCGTTTAGAATTCTCGGTGCTATCCCCTAAATCCCTATATTTTGGGCTCTTCCCAGTCACAGGCCTTTGGCCCACCCACACAAGTGAGGTATCATTTTACTCGGGAGAACAATGGGAACGCTGGGTGGTAGGACATTTGTGCCGCCACGGTGATCCCACGCAAAAATGTAAGGAAAAAGTGATTTTTTCAGCTAAATTTGAGGTTTGCAGGGGATTCTGGGTAGGGAAACGTTGGGGGATCCACACAAGCCATACCTCATTCGACTCCTCAGGGTGTCTAGTTTTCAGAAATGTGTGGGTTTGGTAGGTTTCCCTAGATGGCGGCGAGACCGGGGCCAAAAAACCACGTGCCCCCCCCCTAAAACCAGGTAGTTTTGTTATAGGTAATTTTGAAGTCTCAATCACACAACAAGAAGCTACCCTGACTCAGTGTCTGATTCTCACAACAAATTGAGGCACATTTTGCCGATGATTTAGGTGGTGCTGGACATCTCAAAAAAATGTATGGACAGTCCTCACACACCACCAGGTGTCATGCTTCATCATCGGCTGTGCTCGCCCTTTTAAAAACCGCGTTTGATAAAGGGCGGGCCTGCACCTGGAGACAGGGAGGCACTTCTAAAACTAAGTGTGGGCCCGTGCTGAAAAAGTGAGTGAGTGATGTTTAAAAATCGATGCACAGTCCTGCGTGAAAATTTAATAGTGCAGAGTGTGCTCAATATTAAAAATAATGGTGGAGACTAGGGGGTCTAGTACCCCATCTCCATCTGTGTTGCCAACATGTTTCTGCCACTACGGCCAGGAGGGTCCATGGCATTCATCAGGGCGTAAGTGAGAAAAAGGAGGGGGGGCTCCTATCTTGTCTCTAAGAGACAAAGATAAAACCACTTACGTAGGCTGGCTCTAATTCAACTCTACCACGATATTTTCAGAACACCTGCAAAATAATGACATATCACAGCATAAGTGAACAATTACAATACACTCATACTGGTCAGGATGGACTCAGACGAAGAAACAACATGCACGTGGTACATTTAAAGTGCATGTGGTGAGCACACGTGTCACTGCATACGTAGTGCTCAATAGTAAAATAGTTGTGAGACCGGCTCACACTCTTACCCTATTAGAGGTGTAGGGATGTCCCATAGGAAGGAGGAGGGGAGGGACCCCTATAGTCAAACTCTAAATATCAAGTTCGTTTTAGGAAAGAATTAAAAAAGTAAAAGTTAGAGAGATGCATGCTGTCTAACTCACTCTTTTTTGTAGTGGTTGTTTGTTCCACCAAATAACTCAATCACACATCCATTCAACCCCTTACTACATCAAGGTGCGCCCCTCGTGATGCTCCTAAGGTCCTTCCTTGCTGCTTCCCCGCTAACTTGATATTTAGAGTTTGACTATAGGGGTCCCTCCCCTCCTCCTTCCCATGGGACATCCCTACACCTCTAATAGGGTAAGAGTGTGAGCTGGTCTCTCAACTTTTTTACTTTTGAGCACTACGTATGCAGTGACATGTGTGCTCACCACATGCACTTTAAATGTACCACGTGCATGTTGTTTCTTCGTCTGATTCCATCCTGACCAGTATGAGTGTATTGTAATTGTTCACTTATGCTATGATATGTCATTATTTTGCAGGTGTTCTGAAAATATTGTGGTAGAGTTGGATTAGAGCCAGCCTACCTAAGTGGTTTTATCTTTGTCTCTTAGAGACAAGATAGGAACCCCCCTCCTTTTTCTCACTTGGGCCCTGATGAATGCTATGGACCCTCCTGGCCATAGTGGCAGAAACATGTTGGCAACACAGATGGAGATGGGGTTCTAGACCCCCTAGTCTCCACCATTATTCTTAATATCGACACACTCTGCACTATTAAAATTTCACGCAGGACTGTGCATCGATTTTTAAACATCACTCACTCACTTTTTCAGCACGGGCCCCCACTTAGTTTTAGAAGTGCCTCCCTGTCTCCAGATGCAGACCCGCCCTTTATCAAACGTGGTTTTTAAAGGGCGAGGACAGCCGATGATGAAGCATGACACCTGGTGGTGTGTGAGGCCAGTCCATACATTTTCTTGAGATGTCCAGCACCACCTAAATCATCGGCAATCTGTGCCTCAATTTGTTGTGAGAATCAGACACTGAGTCAGGGTAGCTCCTTGGTGTGTGATTAATGTTGGTTGGAGGCCAGCTTACCCTGCCTACCCCGCAGCCTCTTGTTCCCTCCCCTTTTGAGCAAAAGGGATTCTGTGTATATTGATGATTGTACAGCTTCTTGCTGTGGGAACATATTTGGGGTATTTCTAATCTGAGCCATTGCAGCTTTATTGATTTATTAAACTAGGACAACCTCTTATCCAACCCCTAGCCCTGCGTCCCCCCCCCCCTCTCCTTTCCCTGTAGTCAACATGGACCTAGCGAACGAACTGGCTTTTGATGAAGCCACCATAGCTGAGATCCTAAAAAACACCGTCCCTGCTAGCAGACACAGTGATCACGCAGATCCTAAAAAACTCTGATGAATGGGAAGCACTAGCAGCCAGTAAGAAGGAACAGGTTCGCACTGCTCTCCATGGGGCCTTCATGACGGATTACCTCAGAAAAAACAGCGCACCCAGGGGATTGATAGTCACCAATGAACCGTGCATCTTCCTTAACCAAGGAGTTTAGGAAGAACTTGTCATACATAGCGTGGAAGTGCACAAAAGACTGGCTCGTACTTGTTATTAGCACGGCTAGGAAACTAGCAGACCTACTTCTAGTTGATATCCAAACCAGCGAGAATAACTTGAAGACATCGGTACACATCACGGTCTTCAAAAAGAAACTAGAAGAAATAAATAATCAACACAATGAATATAAAGACTATATGACCCAGTCCAAACTGAATAAATTAAAAAAGGATGTGCAGAAGTTCAGTCATGAGACCACATATCCATATGTGACAGATGAGTATTATGATGCACCACAGACCCAGACTACAAATAGGAAACAACAGAGACCCAGACCTAACCCGATGAACTGGACCTTCAGCTCAGGAGACGAAAGGAGCAGCAGTGAAAGTGGAGACGAGGGAACATCCGCGAGAGGACCTTGGCGATTCTATCAAGAACAACAGATACCTCCTCAAATGCCCCCTTTTGGATACTGGCAGCAGCCCTCTTACCCACAGAGTTTCCTATATCAACAAGGACCACCACCTTTTTTATACAGAGGCCGGACCCGTGGAAGAGGACGGCAGAAAAACCAAAGACAAGGCGCCAGAGTCCAGTGGGAAGACCAAACACCCAACATAGTGGTGACAAGAAGCAAGGGGCGAGAACAAGGACCATCGACAAACAAATAGCTTCTAATGTGGTAAACCTGAACAGTCATACCTTGACGCCAGATGAAGAGAATGTCCTTGCGAAAGGGTTAGGGTTTGTACCTATGCCCAAGAATGACCTTTTCACTCTTCACACCGAGTTGGCATAATTCTTCAGGAAAATCAAACTGAAAGACTTTTTCGATGGAAAAGAATATGACCAGGAACATCCAAGCGACCATACGTGTCTGAGAAAGAAATCTACTTTTCTACCACCCACCCATGCTGTGCCTTGCCATATCCAGGCTTTTGAACAAGCAGTCCTAAAAGAGGTAGATGCAATCAACTGTACAGAGAATAAGGGTTTTCAAAATCTGAGGCGCGGTGAGAAGACAGCACTGGAAAACCTGAAGAGAAACACCAATCTGGTTATTAAGCCAGCGGATAAAGGGGGAGCAATCGTCTTATGGACCAGGACAAGTATCATGCAGAATGCATGCGCCTCTTATCCGATAGTGATAGCTACGAGATCATCACGAATGACCCCACGTCCAGACTATCCACCAAGATCAAAACAATGGTTGAAGAAGGGATCGCCATCAATTGGATAACAAAACATGAGGCTGAATTTCTAGTGGGGGATACCCCACGGACCCCAAGGTTTTACACCCTACCGAAAATCCACAAGAATAAGGACCCACCACCGGGAAGACCGATTGTGCCCGGTATCGGTTCGGTACTCAAACCCCTCTCGCAGTTTTGCGACTGGTTTCTTAAACCTATTGTCCAAACATCCGCATCATATCTCAAAGACACCAAGGACATATTATGCCTCCTGAGAGACATGGAGATTGACCCTGGAAAAGACTGGCTGATCACCATGGACATAGAGGCTCTATACACGAGCATTCCCCAGAGACGCACTCATCGGTAGTGGAACACATACTTCAAGAAAAAGAATGGGACTTCATCACCCCTCGCAGTTTCATCATGGAATGTGCAAAAATAGCCCTGACAGAAAACTTCTTTGAGTACAACATCGCCATATACCACCAGATTAGGGGCACGTCTATGGGAAGCACTTTTGCTCCCAGTTTGGCGTGCCTCTATGTACACCAATTTGAGGAAGACTTCATATACAATCCGGAGAACCCCTTCAGACAACAATTGAAGCTGTGGCGCCGATACATAGATGATATCCTCATCGTCTGGCATGGGAACCACCGACAAGCTACGGACTTCTACGAGTGGGTAAACACAAGAGACGAACATCTCAAATTTACGTGTGACATCAAGAAGAATGAAGCAGTTTTTTGGGACTTGGTGATCACCCTGAGTGAAGAACATTTAAGTACGAAAGTGCACAACAAACCTACTGACAAAAACAGCCTTCTTATGTACGAGAGCTATCATCCTAAAGCACTAAGACAGAACCTTCCAGTGGGCAAATTCCTCTGTGTGAGGAGGAACTGTTCGACATTAGCAGCCTACGACCATCAAGCTCAAACCTTAGAGGACAAAGTTTTCCAACGCCACTACCCAAAGAAAATGGTCACGAAAGCTAGAAAAAGAGCCCGGAACAACAATCGAGAGGCGTTACTGGAGAATAATGAAAAACAAGAGAGTGACAAGATAGTTGGGTCACGACATACACCCCGATCTCCAACAGAGTCCAAAACATCATTCGGAAACATTGGCGTATGCTAAACGGGGCAGGAAAGCAATGGACCACACCAATGTTTGCTTTCAAAAGAAACTCAAACATCCGCGACGCCCTTGTTCACTCCAAAGTCACACCAGCGCCAGCACAGACACAAACTACATTGTGGGATCAGAACAGACCTGTCGGCCATTATTCTTGTGGAAGTTGCGTTGCATGCCAATTCACTCACCCCACAAAAGAGGTCAATATCAACACAAGCAGACCATGGACCCTGAACAATCTGACCAATTGTAACAGCGAGAATGTGGTTTATCTTATAAGATGCCCCTGCAACCTCCTATATGTGGGCATGACACTACGTAAAGTAAAGGTCAGAATTAATGAACACCGTAGCACCATAAGATGCAAAAAAAAGTAACACAAAGCTGACATTTTCTGGAACAGGGACATTGCGACAAAGACCTCGAATGGGTTGTACTGGAGAAGATGCATCCTAGAAGTCCGGACATACAAAGGAAACTGCACATTCGCGAACAGAGGTGGGTGTACCGCCTTAAATCAAGTGACCATGGTCTAAATGATGAAATACCTTGGCTCCATTTGAGTTAAAATCATATGACACTGTGACCCCATTAACAAACCACCAAACCAGACCAGAGACCAGCAATGGTCTGGGTGTTCATGTATAATATGGCTCAGATTGTGGCCCCCACGTCCATCCCCTGCACTCACTCATCCAACCATAGCGGCAATCACAAACCCCTTTTTTCCCCCCTTCTTCATATGGTCCTTTAGCTCTATGGCACCCTTAAAGAGCGTTCCTTATGCATGCTTATTAATATATAAAACAGAGCGTATTATATTATATATAATTATATATATTTTCTGTCATGTTTCCCCTTTTTCCGGCTCGTTTATTCACGTGGACCACACGCGCATTAAACTTCACGTGTGATGTCTATTTGATACCTTTACCTTGAGCATATACAGCCCAGGAATAGTTAAAGACGGGCGAGCATTCCGCTTCCTACCCGCACTCCTTTAAGGCTGCAACACGCATGCGCGACACACGGAACATTCCGGTAGTCGTTCGCGCATGCGCGATTCGGAAACAACTGAGCCGGGTCAGTGCGCACGTCCGTATTGCTCTTACAACCACAGTCACAATTGAATGACGCCTACATCAGGCTGGTAGAAGCGGACAACGGAAGTATGACGCATTATTAAGGCGCCGGGCACTTTTACTCACGATGCTCCAGATGTATCTCATTGAGAGGCTAATGAATCAATTAACCTCCAAACCGCTCTCATATGTATACCGCGCTGCCTCGCCAAGCCATTTACCAGCGGGGAAGCAGCAAGGAAGGACCTTAGGAGCATCACGAGGACGCACCTTGATGTAGTAAGGCGTTGAATGGATGTGTGATTGAGTTATTTGGTGGAACAAACAACCACTACAAATAAGAGTGAGTTAGACAGCATGCATCTCTCTAACTTTTACTTTTTTAATTCTTTCCCAAAACTAACTTGATATTTAGAGTTTGACTATTGGGGTCCCTCCCCTCCTCCTTCCCATGAGACATCCCTACACCTCTAATAGGGTAAGAGTGTGAGCTGGTCTCACAACTATTTTACTATTGAGCACTACGTATGCAGTGACACGTGTGCTCACCACATGCACTTTAAATGTACCACGTGCATGTTGTTTCTTCGTCTGATTCCATCCTGACCAGTATGAGTGTATTGTAATTGTTCACTTATGCTGTGATATGTCATTATTTTGCAGGTGTTCTGAAAATATCGTGGTAGAGTTGGATTAGAGCCAGCCTACGTAAGTGGGTTGATCTTTGTCTCTTAGAGACAAGATAGGAGCCCCCATCCTTTTTTCTCACTTACGCCCTGATGAATGCCATGGACCCTCCTGGCCGTAGTGGCAGAAACATGTTGGCAACACAGATGGAGATGGGGTACTAGACCACCTAGTCTCCACCATTATTTTTAATATCGAGCGCACTCTGCGCTATAAAATTTCACGCAGGACTGTGCATCGATTTTTAAACATCACTCAGTCACTTTTTCAGCACGGGCCCCCACTTAGTTTTAGAAGTGCCTCCCTGTCTCCAGGTGCAGGCCCCGCCCTTTATCAAACGTGGTTTTTAAAGGGCGAGGACAGCCGATGATGAAGCATGACACCTGGTGGTGTGTGAGGACTGTCCATACATTTTTTTGAGATGTCCAGCACCACCTAAATCATCGGCAAAATGTGCCTCAATTTGTTGTGAGAATCAGACACTGAGTCAGGGTAGCTTCTTGTTGTGTGATTAATGTTGGTTGGAGGCCAGCTTACCCTGCCTACCCCGCAGCCTCCTGTTCCCTCCCCTCTTGAACAAAAGGGTTTCTGTGTATATTAATTTTGAAGTCTCCACAGTACGATTTGGGCCATTTCCTGTTTCAGCCACTATGCCTACCCACACAAGTGAGGTACCATTTTTATCGGGAGTCCTGGGGGGGAACGCTGGGTAGTAGGAAATTTGTGAATCCACGCAGGTTTCAGAACTTTCCCACACAGAAATTTTGAGAAAAAAGTGATTTTTTTTCAGCTAAATTTGAGGTTTGCAGGGGATTCTGGGTAGGAAAATGTTGGGGGACCCACGCAAGCCATACCTCGCTGGACTCCCCTGGGTGTCTAGTTTTCAGAAATGTGTGGGTTTGGTAGGTTTCCCTAAATGGCCGCCGAGCCCGGGGCCAAAAACTCATGGGGACCCCCCTTGTAAAACCAGGTTGTTTTGTGATAGGTAATTTTGATGTCTCCTCAATAGGTTTTGGGCCCTTGCCTGTCGCGGGTACTTGACCCACCCACGCGAGTGAGGTACCATTTTTATCGGGAGACCTGGGGGAACGCTGGGTGGGAGGAAATTTGTGGATCCACGCAGATTCCAGAACTTTCCCACACAGAAATTTGAGAAAAAAGTGATTTTTTTTCAGCTAAATTTGAGGTTTGCAGGGGTTTCTGGGTAGGAAAATGTTGGGGGACCCACGCAAGCCATACCTCGCTGGACTCCCCCAGGGTGGCTAGTTTTCAGAAATGTGTGGGTTTGGTAGGTTTCCGTTGATGGCTGCCGAGCCCGGGGCCAAAACCTCATGGGACCTCCTTGCAAAACCAGGTTGTTTTGTGATAGGTACTTTTGATGTCGCCTCAATAGGTTTTGGGCCCTTGCCTGTCGCGGGTACTTGACCCACCCAGGCGAGTGAGGTAACATTTTTATCGGGAGACCTGGGGGAACGCTGGGTGGGAGGAAATTTGTGGTGTTTCTGACAACAGAATGTTATGACACAGTAATGCAAGGAAAATGTGTGACTATAGTCACTTTTTGAGGTTTGCATGGCATTGTGAGTAAAAAAACTTGTTGGGATCCATGAGAGGCACACTACCCAGCACTCCCCATTTTTTTTATAAAAACTTTACAGAAATATCTAAAGTTGGTTAATTTTCCCTAGAGACAGACTACACCTTAGCACAGAAAGACAAATGAGACAAATGTTACTGCCTATCCACCTGTTCCTCAAGTACACACACATACTGGTTGGATTTGGCACGAGGGTGAGTGAAAGGTACAAAATGTATATTTTATTAACAAGAGATTTCACAAAAAGGAAATGCACTGTTAATATTTAAAAGGTTAAAAATCTGAACCAATGACTCACAGCTCGTGAGCTGTAAAGCCACGGCAGGCACCAACCTCTTTACAGGCCATTCACACACCTTTCATACGTGACACACAAGACCATTCACACCACCAGCCGCGGGCCCAGCACATTACAACATTCACATCAACAGACAGCGCCATTCAAGGGCCCATCACTTTCATACGCCCACATGACTGACACAGCAATCACACCGGCTGGTGTTTGACATAGTGTATGCAGTGGCGTTTGACCAGCAGCAAGTCACTACTCACACACTGCCAGCCAAGCGCCAGTCCACGCACACCGCCAGCCAAGCGCCAATCCACGCACACCGCCAGCCAAGCGCCAATCCACGCACACCGCCAGCCAAGCGCCAATCCACGCACACCGCCAGCCAAGCGCCAAACCACGCACACCGCCAGCCAAGCGCCAATCCACGCACACCGCCAGCCAAGCGCCAGGCCACGCACACCGCCAACCAAGCGCCAGTCCACGCACACCGTCATTAAATTCTTTTTAACAAGAAAGAAAACACAAACTAATTGCAACTAGATACAAAACTACAAAAACAACAGCAGTAACTAAAGACATCATTCTATTGCCAAAGGTGAAACTGAACAACAACTATATAAAACCATACAGACCAGGCAGTACACTATTAGACTCACGGTTGCTCCCAAAAACTCTTGAGTGTGATACAATCTGAAACATGTGGGCACACAAAGCCCAGGATTAGATGGACAATCGGCACACTGCATACGACTCTCCTTCCACATACCTCTTCGCAAGCAGACTCTACATCTCTTACAGGGAGTGTTTTTTTTTGGGTGTGGGAGGAATTAAATCAGGAAAGTGGCGATCTTTCAATCTAGCCACATCCTCCACCACTCCAACTCTAGGAACACTTGCCTGTTCCACAACAACAAGGCTGCCTATCACAGACTCCTGAAACTGAACAAAAGTCCTCTTTGACGCAGGAGAACACTCCTTGAACTCAACAAAAGCATTGAAAGTTGCTAAATTGAAGAGATGGATGGCCAACTTCTTATTCCAAATGTAAGCCTTACGAACAGCAGTGTAAGGTTCCAACCTCTGATCTACTCTATCGACACCACCCATGTGCTTATTGTAGTCTACAATACACACAGGTTTGCGCACTTCAGCAACCTGACCCCAAACAGTCACAGGTGAAGTACTCTCATCATGAATGGTAGTCAGCATGTACACATCCCTCCTGTCCACAAATTTCACAGCTAGCAGTTCCTCACTACGCAAGGCACTGCACTGTCCCCTCTGAAGCTTTTTGCAAACAAGCTCTTTTGGGTAACCTTTACGGTTCGAGTGGATTGTGCCACAAGCAAAAGTGTCCACTTTGAACAATTCCTTAAACAATTGCACAGCAGTGTAGAAGTTATCAAGGTACAAATGGTGGCCTTTGTTAAACAGTCCTCTAGCAAGAACCCACACAATCTTCTCTGAAATTCCAAAAGTGGACTGACAACCAGGGGGTCAATAGTGGAATCCCTACCAGTGTACACCCGGAAATTATAGACATATCCTGTCCTACTCTCAGACAACATATACATCTTAATTCCATAACGTGCCCTCTTGCTAGGAATGTACTGCCTAAAAACCAAACTGCCCTTGAACAGGACCAAAGACTCATCAACAGCTATTTCTTTCCCTGGAGTATAGATCTCTGAAAATCGATCTACAAAGTGATCAAGAACAGGCCGAATCTTAAAAAGACGGTCACAGTCAGGGTGATCTTGTGACAACGGCAAAGCATTATCAACAAAATGCAGCATCCGAAGCAAAAGTAAATACCGATCACAACTCATAATTGCAGGAAATATGGCCGTTGCCATCAAGGGACTGGTAGACCAATATGAAGCCATGGACGGCTTCCTTATCAAGTCCATCAAAAAAGTCAAACCCATAAACTTCTTCATCTCATCCAGATTTGTGGGAGTCCACCGGGTAGCTCTAGAGCGGGGCCTAAGTCTGGCAGTGTTGTCCCGCATTACCCGTCCTTCCCGGGTTCGGGGGCGACTCCGGCCGAGATACAGGAATTCCTGTCGGCCATGGCCCGCCTCTTCGAGCCTCAAGGTCCCCCCAGTGCGCCTTCGGTCCCCGCGGGCCCTGATGGGGTTTCCCCGGTGCCGCCGGCGACTCCGGTCCCGGCGCCGCCTGTAACACCAGCCTCGGCCCCGGCTTCGGCCCCGGCCTCGGCCCCGGTGCTGCCGCAACCCCCATCGACGCCGGTTGACCTAACTAGGCCTCCGCCGGCGCCGATGTCTCCGGTGCCGTTCCCGACGCCGCCCGGGGCTCCGGGCGTCGTTCCCCGGTTCTCTCCGGATCCGGACACGGCGCCGGACCGGCGCCGGACCGGCGTCGTTCGACGCCGGCTCCGACGCCGCTGGGACCTTGGGTCCCACATGTCCCTCCTCCTTATTTTGAACATGAATTGGAGGACGTAGATAACTGGGAGGGGTCTGATGACCCTCTCACACAGCAGTGTGAGTTTGATCAGGACTGGGCTGAGGAACTTGGGGATGCCATTGGTCTGGACACCTCCCCTGACTCTGGCATGCTGTCTCCTCCATCCGTGGCAACGGAGGAGGGAGCAAACTTTGCAACGGTGTTGCGTGAGAGCAGCTGGGGCCTTAAACCTCCAGTTGCCTACAGTGGCTGTCAGGACTAACATCCTGACGGAAGTGCTTCAGCCGGCGGCTACCTCCTCGGAGCCACTGCTGCCGTTCAACGAGGCGCTTTCAGACGTTCTTTTGGGCACCTGGTCCAAGCCCACCACAGGGGCTCCTGTGGATAGGAACGTGGCCCGACGCCATCGCCCTGCTCTGGGCGACCCCCGTTCCTCTCTCTACACCCCACCCCTGAGAGCTTGGTGGTCCAAGCCTCTGCTTCCCAAAGCGCCTTCCCTACCGCTCCCCGGATAGGGAATCCAAACGCCTGGATCAATTTGGGAAGAAGGTCTTTTCTTCCGCCAGTGCTGGCTTGCGGTCAGTCAACACCACTTGCCTCTTGGGCCGATATTCCCACTCCTTGTGGGACTCGGTGGCGCAAGTTCTGCCCCAGTGTCCTGAGGAGGTCCAGACACTGCTTTCCCGCACCATTGCGGAGGGAAGAGATGCGGCAAAGTACACCATCAGATGTGGCCTTGATACCGCCGACTCGCTAGGCAGATCGCTTGCGACGACAGTGGCGCTGCGCCGTCACGCCTGGCTGAGGACCACTGGTTTCTCGGGTGATGTCCAAAACTCTCTTATGGACATGCCCTTTGATGGAGTCGGTCTTTTTGGTACAAAGGCAGACCATGCGCTGGAGCACTTTAAGGACTCGCGGGCTACAGCCAAGTCCCTGGGCCTTTCTGCTGTGCGCCCTCATCAACAGTCTGCTTTTCACCCCTTTCGTGGCCACGGAAGGGGCGTCCAGTCACGTCCGCTGCCCAGCCACCGGCCCGCGCAAAGCGTCTTCGCGTGGCCGAGGACGTGGCTCCCGCCGTGGCGGGTCAGGCCACCAACCCCGCCCCGTCCGCGGCCTCCAAGCCCTCCTAGTCCTTCCTTTCAGGTGCACAGCACGCCAGGAGGGGGCAGGGTCCGCCATCACCTTCACCACTGGCGTGCCATCACCTCGGACAGGTGGGTCTTGGACATTGTCCGAAGGGGCTACTCCCTCCCCTTCGTGACCATCCCCCAGCCATGCCACCTCAATTCCACCGCATGTCAGGGGATCACTTGGTGCTTCTTCAAAAGGAAGTTGCGGCCCTCTTGGCCAAGAGGGCCATCGAGCGCGTTCCGACCCCAGATGTAGGACGTGGTTGCTACTCCCACTACTTTCTGGTGCCCAAAAAGGACAAGGAGGACATGCGTCCTATCTTGGACCTCCGGAACGTCAATCACTTCCTCCGGAAGGAGAAGTTCAAGATGCTCACCCTAGCTCAGGTCTTGACTGCTCTCGACCCTGGACCCTGGATGGTAGCGTTGGACTTGCAGGACGCATATTTCCACATCCTCGTCCTGCCGGCCCACCGGCGTTACCTGCGGTTCACGGTAGGCCTCGAGCATTTTCAGTTCACCGTGCTCCTTTTGGCCTTACCAGCGCCCCTCGGGTGTTCACGAAGGTGATGGCGGTGGTCGCAGCTCATCTGCGCCGGGCAGGGGTTCCAGTCTTCCCCTACCTCGACGACTGGCTGCTGAAGGCGGGCTCGTCCCAGGCAGTCGTCTCCCACCTCCAGACAACGGCCGAACTCCTGCACTCGCTGGGGTTCTCCATCAACGTGCCGAAGTCGCACCTTATTCCTTCTCCACAGCTCCTTTTCATCGGAGCAGTTCTGGACACGACGCAGTTTCGGGTTTATCCTCCCGAACGGCGAGTCCGGGATATTCAGGCTATGATTCCGATCTTTCGGCCTTTATCCTGGGTTTCGGTACGGATGACCCTGAGGCTGCTGGGCCTCATGGCCTCCTGCATCCTGCTGGTCAATCATGCCAGATGGCATATGCGGGCTCTGCAGTGGGACCTGAAGTTCCAGTGGGCGCAGCACCAGGGCAACCTGTCCGATCACGTCCAGATCTCGGAGGGGACTGCAAAACAGTTGCAGTGGTGGCTCTCGAACCGGCAATGGGTCATGGGCAGATCCCTCTCCCTTCCCCAGCCAGAGCACACAGTTGTGACGGACGCGTCCCTTCTGGGATGGGGCGGTCACATGGGAGAGGCGGAGATCAGAGGCCTCTGGTCTCCGGCGGAGTCCCGGCTCCATATCAACCTTCTGGAGCTCCGGGCGATCCGACTTGCACTCAAGGCATTCCTCCCCTCTGTCAAAGGGACAGTAGTGCAGGTGTTCACGGACAACACCACCGCCATGTGGTATTGCAACAAACAGGGCGGGGTGGGGTCGTGGACCCTATGTCAGGAGGCTCTGCGCCTCTGGACATGGCTGGAACATCAGGGCATATTCCTGATGGTTCAACACCTGGCAGGTTCCCTGAACGCCAGGGCGGACGAACTCAGCCGCAGGTGCATGATGGATCACGAATGGCGTCTTCACTCGGAGGTGGCGCAAGGTCTCTTTCAGCAGTGGGGAGAGCCTTGGTTAGATCTGTTCGCCACCGAAGAGAACGCGCAATGTCAGCAGTTCTGCGCGTTGGAATTTCCAAGGCGGCACTCGCTCGGGCGACGCTTTTCGTCGCGAGTGGAGTTGCGGTCTGTTGTACGCCTTTCCGCCTATACCACTTCTACCCAGAGTGTTGAAGAAGATTCGGCGCGACCTGGCCCAAGTCATTCTTGTGGCTCCGGACTGGGCTCGAAAAGTTTGGTATCCCGAGCTACTCAGTATGAGCGTCGATCCCCGATCCGTCTGCCTCTTCGGGAGGATCTTCTGTCGCAGCAGCAGGGGACGGTCCTCCACCCGAACCTGTCCAGTCTACACCTGCTTGCGTGGAGATTGAGCGGCGGCAGTTGATTCCTTTCGACTTGCCTCCCGAAGTTTGTGATGTGATTCTGGCAGCCAGGCGTCCCTCCACTAAGGTGGTATACGCCTGCAGGTGGAACAAGTTTGTGGCATGGTGCACAGCAAAGGCTGTGAATCCCCTTTCTGCCCCTCTTTCTGAGGTTCTTCTGTTCCTTCTTTCTCTGGCCCAACAGGGTTCTGCCCTGGGTACCATCAAGGGCTATCTTTCTGCGATATCGGCCTTCCTCAGGCTTCCTGATCAGCCCTCCTTTTCAAGTCCCCTGTGGTTAACAGGTTTCTTAAAGGCATTACACACCTCTTTCCTCCTGTTCCGTTTGTAATGCCTCAGTGGGACTTGAACTTGGTTCTTACCTTCTTAATGTGCGCTCCCTTTGAGCCTCTACATAACTGTCCTCTTCGTCTTCTTACTCTGAAGACAGCATTCCTGGTGGCCATCACCTCTGCTCGGCGGGTGAGTGAGCTCCAGGCTCTTTCATGCAAACCTCCTTTTCTGTCTGTTCATCCAGACAAGGTTGTTCTTAGGACGCGTCCGTCCTTCTTGCCAAAGGTGGTTACTGCCTTCCATATTGGGCAGACCATCACTTTGCCCACCTTCTTTCCGCCTCCGCATCCTTCCAGAGAGGAAGAGAGGCTCCACCGTCTGGACCCAAAACGTGCGCTTTCCTTTTACATCAACCGCACACAACAGTTCCGGGTGGATGACCAGCTCTTTGTTGGCTACGTGGGCGCCAAAAAGGTCGGGCGGTACACAAAAGGACCATCTCCCGCTGGGTCACCTTGTGTATCAAAGCCTGCTATTCTTTGGCTAAGAAGGAGCCTCCTGTTGGGCTGCGTGC
Organism: Calotriton arnoldi; assembly: GCA_963921515.1. Lineage (NCBI taxonomy): Eukaryota > Metazoa > Chordata > Amphibia > Caudata > Salamandridae > Calotriton > Calotriton arnoldi. The sequence continues at coordinate 927,544 of CAWUFW010002358.1, forward strand.
CCATTCCACCAGGGCTACGGCTGCTACCACGGCTTTAGGCCGCGGTGTTCCGTTACAGGATATATGTCAGGCAGCTACGTGGGCCTCGCTGCACACGTTTACCAAACATTACTGCCTTGACAGCCAAGTCCGGAGAGACGGTTTCTTTGGCCGTTCTGTTCTCCGAGACTTCCTTGTCTGATCTTTGTTCGCAGACCCGCCACCGGGGTTGGTATTGCTGGGGTATCTATTCTAAGGTAAGGAATCTGTCACTAGCGTGTCTCTTTCAGATGCACAAACTACTAACTTGTGTAACGATATATCTGTAAGAGACAGTAGTTAGTGACAGATTCCTTACCGCCCCACCCATCCTCCCCGTTCTGCAAACTGATTTCTAGGGTTAAGGACATCCCTTTCAGGGCCCTAGTATTTTTCAGACACCTATGTCAGCTTCTTGCATGGCTCTGCGTTCCTGGCGCGGAAAGTCGTGTACAGAACTGACGTCAGCGCGCAGGGGCGGCGTCTAAGTACTGCCCGCGACGTCATCCCGGCGGTCCCGACGACGGACGCGGAGCCGCCCGACGCCGCCTACCGACGCGCAAGGGTACTGCTACGCAAAAACTTTCCGGATCCAGCCTGACGCCTGGGGATATTCTAAGGTAAGGAATCTGTCACTAACTACTGTCTCTTACAGATATATCGTTACACAAGTTAGTAACTTGTGCGTCACGGATCGGTAGATCTCCAGCTTCACTACTTCTCTATTAAATTGTCAGTTTAATAATAAGAGAGTAACAAAACGAATATTAATTTGAAGTCACTAAAAATGAGAAATCATTAAAATTATAAGGCACTAATATACTGTTTTGTAAACCTAAAAATACACAATTCATATGCCAATTATACTATCTGAAGTTAAAACCAATCATATGTTCCTTAAAAGGTATTTCTAAAATAAATCTTCTTAACATCTGAAGAGATGAAGAAAACAGATGATGTGCCATGCTGTAAAATGATCACCAATTTAAGGCCTAGCTAGTTAAAGCTGCCTTGGAAGCACAGCTGCACTGCCTTTCTTTGTAGTTCTAGATGGACCCCGATTCCTAGTTTACTGATATGGAGTACATAGGAGTTATGGTGCAGGAATTAACCTTTCTAGCCCCTTTTTCCAGCCCCATACCGTACAGTTCTGAGTTCCGACGGGAGCAATGAAGAATACCATGTGGGACTCGGAAATACCAGGCGTTTGCTGTAATGTTTATTTCTGATTCCAACTGCATTTCTTGCAAAGACTCGTCCTGGAATCTGCACGTGGTTTAAATACAATGAGACACGTCAGGGCTCTGGATGTACTAATTTTTCATGTTGCTCCCTTTGTCCAAGCTGCGTTCGACCTCTCTTACACTGATCTCCCGCTACTTCGCCCTAATTTTTCCCTTGCCTTTTCCACTCTGATACTGTACCACCAATTTCTCTGTGTGCATCCTCCCCTCCCTTTGTATACGCAGCAGTTTGCCACTAGATGCACTGCTGCCTCCTCCAGTAACACAAATCCATCCCTCCCTCGGTGTTTTTGTTCATTAGCGGAATCTCATTTGCGCCATTTTGGGCAGTTATGAACCCCTGGCGCTCTCAGCTGACACTCCAGGCTTCTTTCTAACACCGTCATTGCAGCATCTTAAACAGCATAGTTGTTTACCCTTGCCTCTAATCCATTACCATTTGCTTCTTCCTCTTCTCGGACTCTTGAAAGCCCACGGTCTTCTCAAGCTGCATTCTTCTGGTCATGTTTTTCTACATTTCCCCATTTGTATAAATTACAGTTCCGTTCAAACTTGCCACCTTTATTGGCCTCTTTCTGATCAATACATTGCGCTATTCTCACCCAATTATATAATTCATTTATCAGTCTCAGTTTTGAACATCCGATAACTGTACTGTGCACACATAAGTAAAAAAATGTTTCCATCACAAGACCAATTAGCTCTAACTCTAAAAAATGCGAGAACTATTGCGTTGCAAATGCTTGTTTACTTTACGGCCAGCCCCATTGTGGTGACGTTTGCGCTGCATGAGTCATGGTGCTGCAACGCCCATTAAAAAAAATCGTTTCCTCTTCCACGATGGAGGATGCTTATCTTGGATGGATGAATTGAAAAATATAAAATTTGCTTGAAAGTGCTATTTAGGCAATGAAGGGCTTGATAGAAAATTGTAGCTGCCAGGCGTCTGAAAAAATGAAAAAAAGAAAATGAAAAAAAAAAATAAGACAGGGGGATGGAAGAGTAGGGCTTGGAGAAACAAGTCAATTAATGAGAAGTACATGGGGAGAGAGCACAAAAACACATGCACTTCTGTGTGAGAACTCCCCAAAAAATTGTTCCCTGGATGTTTGCAGCAGAAGGATACAAATCATCCAGTCAGAAGGGTGGTAAAGAAGATATGCTCCATGGCAAGGACAAACACAAGAGAGAACATAAAGCCCTTGACTAAGAAACAAGTAAATCAATTGACAAGAAAGCCCACTAATGCTAAGTAATGAACTGACCAGTGCTTAATTTGTGACAGTGTTTTCTAGTGATCAGCACTGGCATCCATTTCTTAACTCTGGCACATTAATAGTCTACCACATGTTGGTACAGTCTGCTTATTTTTTAATTGAGCACATCAGCAGAGTACCTAACAATTTGAATACATTAAAAATAATGCCAGTGCCTCCAGGCCCTTTTTACAGTTTTATGTGGCCTGGTATAGTCCAAACTGTCATTTTTAGGTCTCGCAGACCTAGCGCTGGAGCGCGCATGCGCTCCTCGCTCTGCGAGGCTTATTGTCATCGATACACTTTTAGAAGGGGACTTGAAGCCCCGCCCATGATTCCTATTGGCTTGCGTCATAGTGCATGGTAAACGGTGGCTTTTCATTGTAAAGGAGGCTTCTTAGTCCCTCCTTGTTACCGCCCTGTCTCCTTTAGTCCCCGCCCACCCGGACTGTATAGTTTACTGGCAGAGTTACGGTCTCCTTTGTAACTCCGTACGCAGTATGTTTTTCCAGTCAGACCCGTGTTCTCTCCGGACTTGCAGCACGCCATGCCACGTTCACTTTAAAAAGGGCGGCCCCTCACACAGCTCTTCCTTGCACTACCACTGCCCTGCTATCGAGCTGTCCCTAAACTCGGGTTCATCCCTCTGACAACTTGACACTCCTTTGATCCTGCGCAAGTGACTTTAATGCCGCTGTGCTTCGTCACCACACACCCGAAGTGCCTAGAAGCCAACTGTAAATCAGTATGATGCGCTACGTGCACAATTGGCCATTTGCAAAAACACGTGGCTTGAAGTATTTTGTATTTCTACGAGACCCTTTAACCGTCAGGTTTTCTTTAAGTGCCTTTGCGATTAGTTCTCATTCAAAAGCAATATAAAAATGTTGAAAAACTAGTCAATTGTTGTCGGGGAGGATGGGTTACAAAAAACAGTGGTCCTGGACCAGTCATTCAAAGAATTATTTTGTTGAAACATTAATCATTTCTTCATTTTTGGAGCTTGCAATAATCATAATCAGCTCACGGTTGTATTTAAACCATTAGAAATTTCGAAAAATATAAGGTTATTGATGTTATATCCACTGGACCCCTTGGGTGCCACATGTTTGATGGGGCACCCCATCCCTTGTCCTGAGGAAGATCCACGTGGCTGAGGTTTAAGTTTCCCTCGGTTGCCGTTAAGTCGGATCGAAACGTCGACGCTATCCCCCCCTTGCACCTGGACCAATTTCCCTACCATCCCGGTTCCAGCTAAGGGAAAATTCCCTGTATTCTCATGAAAATTATAGATTCAAATGATTACTTTTGTGTTTGGCCAGGTCACAATAAACTGTTTATTTGATATCAGTTCTATGTATAGTCTTGTAAAATATATGCCCTTGAATCTCTTTTGAAAACCCTCTGAATTTCTTCAACTCCTTACACTATTGAGCACCTTCTTACACGTTCTTTGGAACAACTTTCCCTTCCTTTTCTGACCCTCTAAGGTCTCTGAACCTTGTTTTTACCTACTGAATAAATATATTCTGTATTATAAATAGTGTTTGTTGCACATCATATTTCTTATATTTTTCGAAATTTCTAATGGTTTAAATACAACCGTGAGCTGATTATTGCAAGCTCCAAAAATGATGAAATGATTAATGTTTCAACAAAATAATTCTTTGAATGATTGGTCCAGGACCATTGTTTTTTGTAACAATCGACACCCAGGTCCAAGGACTAGTTTGGGTTACCCCATTGTTTATAATAGTCGGGGAGGATGGGGGCATGTCCCAGGTTCCACGCCTGGTTGGAGGACGGTGGGGGTGGGCAGGATCCCTCTGCCCCCACCCTGACGGTGAGAGGAGGCGGAGGGCCACCAGTGCCGCTCACACACAACCTTCCACTTTCAGTCTCTGATCGCAGCGGGCGAGCCAGGGGGAGAACCAAGTTTGCACCCGAGCCTCCCCCTCCCCTCCTTCTGGCTGTGTGCCCCCCCTCCCCATTCTCCATGGACCGGCGCCCCCTCCTTACTGACTACTGAGCCGGTGCCTCCACTGTGTGCTTTCTGTTCGTCTCTCAATTCGGACTCCCGTGTCCATCCTGACGGGACATCCCCCATCCAGGCCCGGCTCCAGGAATTTTTATTTGGGTGGGCCAAGGGTGCATTCGGGTGGGCCACTGCTGGCCCGATTTGTCGCTTATATATCTAGCCAGGCCTGCTTCTGGGCCCTCCTTTATCTCTCCTTAGTCTTACAAGGCCAGTAAAACGCACTCTTTTCCAAGTCTCTTTCTAAATGTTATCACTCTCAAAAAGTGCTTTTTTTCCATGTAATGTCCCTTTGATGGGAAGAGGAGGTTTCTAAGGTGGGAGTATCGGGCAAGTGACACTACTCGGGCTCCCTCTGTGCGAGCCTTCAGGAGAAACCCTCTTCAATACTACCTCCACCTGACCCCTGACTCTGCAGCGCACTCCCTTACAGGCTTGATTATCCACTTTTCTACCACCCCTCTCCATTGCACCTTATCTCACAGCTGACCTTAAGCCCCAGCCCCATATCAGCCACCATTCGGTTCCACTTTCATTATTCCCAGTAAAAAACAATAGTAAAATCACCTTCAAACTTGAAACATTGAATATAGCAGTAAATGTAATTAGCATGCACTTTAAAGTATGCTTCACAGTTGTCCTAATCACCCGACTGTTAATGAAATAAATGAAAACAGAAAGGCCATGACAGGGCCGGCTTTAGTGCTGGTGCGAAAGTCTTTTTTGGTGCTGTTCCATGTGTCCCTGATAAAAAATGCCACAGTGAGTCTCTCTGCCCACAGCCCTGGCAGTGGGTGCCCAGGTGGGTCTTTGAGACACTCAGAACGAACGAGGGGCGGGAGGCTCCACGGAAGGAGCACGTGTGCCACCCACTGCTGGGTGGTATGTGGAACCGCCCCCGAACAGGCTACAGAAGTGCAGGGCTGACGTATGCCGCTGCCCTGCTGGAGGGTGTGGACAGACAGGACCCCTGCCTATATCTCTGTCTGTCAGCGCGCCCATCGCTCTGTTACTCTCGCTTTAACGGTCTTTGTCTGTATTTCTTTTAATGTCTCACTCGCTTACCTTTCCCAGTCTCTATCTGTTTGCCATCCCCATGTATCCAGCCTCTGTCATTCTGCCTGTCACTTTATATCTGCAGCACTCGCCTCTCTTGCTATCTGTCTGTCTCTCGCTGTGCTGCTCTTTTCCACCTCTTGCTTCTCCTATCTGTCTGTCCACATCTCTTCTCCATATTTGCACATGCATCCCTCTCTTCCCACCTGTCTATTGTTTCAGCGATCTGTCTCCACATGCCTTTCTCTTCCTCTCTCCATCAGCGTCCCGTCTCTGTCTTCTCTCTGTCAGTGTGCCATGTCTGTCTGTCTTTCTCTTTGCCTCTATAGAAAGACAGACACGTTCTGTTGACTCAGGGAGAAAAAACTATTCATGCCCGAAACTTTAAGTGCGGCATCGACAGAATGGGCATAACGGGGGCACGCACTCGGGGTAAATCGTACTGAAGACTTCAGAGGGGCTCGCGTGAGTGGACACACCTGACAAATACGGCTGTTTTACCCTCTTTTCACCAAATCGTCCAGGATTTTGCGCAAATACATTCCTAATTTAGTCACAAAGTAAGCGCCTCTCGAAGCAAACACAGGGTGGAATATCACTACACACCACATACACTCCATAACACATGGATAAAAGACATTGTCATTTACAACGCCACTTACAACGCCAATAGCTCTAACATAAGCAAATGCAAGACCTATTGCATTTCCAATGCTTGTTGTAGGACTGTGGTGGATAGTGGATACCCTTTACTGCTGGCATTTGGGAGTGCTGGCAGGGATTGTGGGTGGTGCAGGCTGCAGCGGCCTCCTGAGAAATACTTGGCACCCTAGCACTTAAAGTTGTACAAGTTGAGCACGGGAGCTGACCCAAACCCCAATGTAAGTGTTGGCATTGTACACAATAGTTTTTTCGAGAACAGATCGCTAGCTGTTGGTATAGCTAACTGCCAGAGACTGAGACCTAAAAACGGTACAGACCGAGACGTCCTGCAGGGTACTTTGCAAAGGGAAATCTTTGGCCAGGATAGGCTGTGGTGGTTCTGTGCTTGAGTGCGACTGGTCTGCTTTGGACGGCTGAGACAGATGTATCTACTCTGACTAGCAACTCCTATTGATTGGTTCGGAGACAGTGACTCCCAGTGGGAGATCGGATCATCTGCTTTGACAGCAGAGTGAGCGGCCCAGTGTTTGAGGGAAGGCACCTGACAGACAGCGTCAGAGGAGATCTTTTTCCTCTGACGTTAACACACGTTATCGGTTTTAGAAGGAAATGCTATGGACAGTTTTGTTGTGAGATGTGTACTTTCTGGCAGCGTTTGAACGAACACTTCAGTTTAGGGACAAAGTGGCGATGTTGGACTGCTCCAATAGCGCATGAGTAACAATCTCTCCAAATAAATAATGTGACACAAAGGTATTCAAGAAGATCTACTTACGTTTTGAATTATACGTTTTGGAAAGTCCTATTTATATAATATTGAAAGTTGCAACATCGAAGGCTCCATGTGTGCCTCTATTTGCATTAGTCTTCCGCCTCACAAGATCCTCATGGTGACGTTACCTTCTCCACCTACTTTTTGTTATAGTCCTCACTTTGCTGGCAGTTGGTTATCCGTAAAGAGTACTCTCATTATTCCCTTCATCCCATGGGCCATAAACGCTACCTCCTCCATTCCAGTCTTTGTTTTTGTTCACTGGCACACCACATAGTTGGTGGGGTTGTGGGATGGCCCACGGGGTCACATACTCGTATACCTGTGGGTGTGGCGTTGCTCCTTTGGGAGGCATGTTTACAGATCCTGGTCTTGCCGGAGGGTTAGTGGGCCGCGCAAATATGGGAGAGTCAGTTTCCTGTGTTTCTCCCTTCATGCTGGCCTACATGTGTGCTCACTACAAATTGCTAAGACTATTTTGGGCCAAATCTCTTGTATCAGCGCAAATTCTTAAATGTGTGTGTGTGTTTGTTTCATAGTGCAAACCTAGCCGAAAGGCGGCATAGCGCTGGGCAGCGTCCAAGAGGACCATAAAGTCAACAAGTGATAGGAAAGGCAGCTGTTTTGCATAGTATTAATGTTTTGTGATGTAGTGTTCTTTAAAGAGGTGCATTTTCAACTTTTTTTTTTTTTTTTTTACATTGTGGCAGTGTTTGGGTGGTCCTGCTGGATAAAGGGATGTTGTTCCTGAGCCTAAATATGGAAGATGGAAAAGGTCTGCTGCCTTGTTTTTGCTTTTTTACACTTCTTAGTCTGCCATCTGATGGTGTCCTAGCTGCAGGTGTGCAGAGAACCAAGAACGATGGTGCCTTGGCTGCAAGATAAGCTGGAGATGCTGGTTGGGATGGCTCTTTAAATGATGCAGATGGTTTTAGAGATAATGAAGGGGCAAGGGGGCCAGTGGAGTCCAATCAGGATGGATGTGCTGTGATGATATTTCTTGAGGCACTGGATGAGACTTGTATGAGTATGATGCCCTTAGGGAATGGCAGTTTGGAGTCTGAGTCAGAGAGGTGATGAAACAGGACACTACCACCATCCGGATGCAAGAGTAAGAGAGTTTGAACAGCAGTTCTGCAGCTGCTTTCTGGAAGAAATGCTTTCCATTTCCTTATAATATAGAGCCAATACCAGGTCATCTTTGTTTTTTTGGCAATGTGTTCCTTGCCTGTAAGATTGGTGTCCAGGGTGAATCAAAGTGACTTGGCATTCAATGAAAGTTGGGGTTCAAAGTCATCAATGTTCATGTGATTGAGCCAGGTTTGTACTGTTTCTTCTTGACAAATACCATAAATTCTGTGTTGGTTAGGTTGAGCTTGAGGTTGGCACTGGACATCCAGATCTTGAGATGTACAGGCAGTGTTTAAGGTGTTGGATGTCGGAAGCAGAGGACATTTTCAAGTAGCATCATCAGCATAGTGGTCAATCTCGATGCTGTTATTTATGAGCAGAGCACCAAGGGGCTCCATGTAGATGTTAAGGATGACGGGAAAGCATGGGAGCCTGGGAGACTCAGCAGGTGATGGGGATCTTTTGGCACTTGGAGGTCACCATGTAATCAAACTGGTGTCGCTTAAAAAGGTAGGTGGAGACCCAATGAAGGACATTGCTAGTGAATCCTGTTTGAGACTTGAGGGTGCATATGGTGGTGGTATAGTCAACTGTGTCGAATGCAGCTTAAAGGTCCAGCAATATTAGGAGGAGGGTCATCTTCAGCTGTGTTTAGGAGGGCATCGTCCACGATGCGTAAGGTAGTGGTATTTGTGCTGAAGTATGTTCAGAAGCCAGATGGTTAGTTGTGCAAAAGATTGTTAGGATTAATGTGATCTAGAGTTAAACAGACTGCTTTTTTAATGATCTTGTCTCTGAATGGTAGGTGAGTGATGTCCTGGTATTTGGTGAGGTCATCAGTGTCTAGTGCAGGTTCTTTGAGGAGGATCTGGCCTGTCTTGAGTGCTTCTAGGAAAATGATTTGAGTAAGGAAGGCATTGACAATGGTGAGTAGAGGTGAGTGAGCATCCTCCGAGAGAGCTTTGATGAAGGACAAGGGTAAGACATCATCTTTATAAGAAGTCGCTTTTAGGGAGTCTAGTATGTTGGCAAGATCTCCAAGAGGTAGGGCTTTGAAGGGTGACCATTGCAGGATTCTATGGGAAATGGTGGGCAAAATAGATGAAGCAGTGTTTGTGTCATCAGTGTACTATCTGGTTTCTGTATTTTTTCACTGTAGAAGAGGTTGATGGCAGTGAACTTTTCTGTGTTTTAATGGAAGGGTTTGTCCTGCAGAGGGGGTTCATGCTGTGCTTGATTGCCTTGAAAAGTATACTGCATTTGCTGGTGGCTTCATTTATGGTGCTGGTATATTCTGTAATTTGCCACTGCCGAATTTAAAAATTTCGGTCCAAATCCCACTCGACTAACTGTGTCTGTCATAATGTCCCAGTCCATACAATCAAATGCTTTCTTGGTGTCTAGCAATAGAAGAACCATGTTTCTACCCTCTTCCTTTGCAATATCTAGTAAGTGTAGGGTTTTATTTGTGTTATTGTTGATATTGCACCTCAAATGAAGCAAGTTTGGTCCGCGGGGACATAGGGCAGCATCACTTCATCTTCTCTGCTTGCTAGAGCTTAAGTAAATATCTTTCTGATGGATACATCTGCCTGTGAATTCCTCACCTTATGAATATCCCCTGCGCCAGCATTCCGCTGAAATTTTTCCTAGCTCTCCACGCCGACGAGGTCGTCACAATGCTATGGCTCTGCACGCGGCTCCGCATGACGTCACTGGAGCCATAAGAGGACCACATCGGCGTGATGACGTCAGTTCCCTTTTTTCCGCGCTGTCGACGCTAACGGTTTTTTCTGGGACTCTCCATACTTTCGACTGGATACTTTGTTATTTCGATTGTATCTTTCTCTCTTTTATATGTCTGCCCCGAAGAAGTCTGGCTTTAAGCCCTGTAAGGAATGCGGGGGACATATGTCTATTACTGACCCGCATGAAGACTGTCTTTGGTGTTTGTCGTCTGACCACGACGTCGAGGGCTGTTCTTCCTGCAGGAAGATGAACCCGAAGGCTCTGAAGGAGCGGGAGGCCAAGCTGTATATGGCCAAGGCAAGGAAAGAAAAAAGGGGTCGAAAAAGGTCGAAGTCCAAGTCATCGACTTCTCATGACTCCAAGAGAAGGCATAAGAAGAAGAAGAGACATACTTCTCGGCGCCGATCGTCAAAAGCTGTGGAGTCGAGATCGCCTTCTCCAACTCCTCGACGTCGAGTTAAGGACTTTATCTCTCCTTCTCCCTTAGTGTCTCCTCGGGTGACTCCGGTCCATTCCCAATCATACAAAGGGACTCCGGACCGTTCACCGATGCCGAGATTCTCACCGACTTCAGATGGGGTGCCGAATCCGGCTGATACTGAGGTTCCTTCAGCGCCTGCGGCTCCGTTTCCAGAGGTGCCTCGTTTGGATCTTGAACCGGCTCAACTTCCTCAGTTTCCGGCTCCGGGTTCATATCCATCGCATTTTCTTAATGCAATGTATGGCGTGTTCGCCAGGGCCTCACACCCCTCTGGTGCACCTTCGGGTCCCATGGGTCCTATGGCATTCAATTTGGGTGTGCCTCAGAAGTTACCACAGGCCCCCTTTGTGCCCTTCATGCCAGCTACGCCGTCCTGGCACTTTCCGGCTCCGAGGATGTCGACGCCGTATGGGCAATCCCGGCTCCATCTCGTGAAGCTTCTCGGATTCGATCGGCGCCGGGTACTGCAGTGGATCCTTCTTCGACGCCGCTCCCTGAGTCGTCGACGCCGCGTGTGGCGCTGCCGACGCCGAAGATGCGCTCGAGGAGAGAGGCGCAGAGGTTGTTGGAGGAGGAGCAGTACCAGGTGGAAGAGAGGGAGGAAGGAGAAGTCTATGACACAGAGGATGTGTTTGAGGACTTGTGTGAGGCAAGTGGACTTGATGTTTCTCCTGAGTGGGACTTTGTTTCTCAGAAGGCTTTCCCCTCGAAGGAGGTTGCTCCGTACCATTCTGTGATCAGGAAGGCTGCGGAGCTTTTGGATTTGCAGCTTCATATGGCTGAGTATAAGCCTAATCTTCTTACGGAGGTGCTCCATTCTCCGTCCTCGGTGATTGAACCACTCTTACCCTTTAATGATGCTCTGACTGAGCCAATACTTGATGTTTGGCCCAACCCTCTTTCTGCTCATGCGGTTTCAAGGTCAGTGTCCAGAAGGTATAGGCCTGATCCTGGAGATCCAGTGTTCCTTTCATCTCACCCCTCTCCTGAGAGCTTGGTGGTACAGGCTTCTTGTTCGAAGCAGGCTACAGGGGCTTTTCCTCAAGCTCCCGCCGACAGGGATTCCAAGAAGCTGGAACAGTCTGCGAAAAAGGTCTTTTCTTCGGCTAGCATGGCACTGAAATCTACCAACGCAACTTGTCTCTTGGGTAGATATATTCATGCCTTAATAGACTCTGCCAAACAGCTTCTTCCTAAGTTGTCTGAGGAAGATAGGGGAAATCTGAGCGAGTTGTTAGCGGACTCTCAGGCTGCTGCTCGCCAAGTCATCCAGTCTGGCTTGCACACGGCGGATTCTGTTGCCAGAGTGATGGGTTCGTCCATTGCAACAAGAAGACATGCGTTGTTGAGGTCTTCTGGGTTCTCTCCCGATGTGCAGGCTGCCCTTCTTGATCTGCCTTTTGATGGGTCTAGACTTTTCGGAGAAAAGGCGGATTCTGCCTTGCAAAGATTTAAGGACAGTAAGGCCACGGCTAAATCTTTGGGACTGCAATCACAATCGAGAGGCTATGGTTATAAAAGATACAGAGGCTTCGGGAAGTCTTCCTTTCGAAGTTTCAGACAGCCTCAGCAGCAGCAGCAGCAGCAGCAGCAGCAACAACAACAAAACCCCTTGTATAGGTCCTATAGGGGTAAAGGCAGAGGTCGCCAACGTGGAGCCGGGCGTCATCCTTCCTCCTCCTCCTCCTCCCCTACCTCCCCAGCCCCTCCTGGTAATGCGGGAAAGCAGCCCTAGATCCGCCAATCCGGATCATGTAAGTCCTGTGGGAGGTCGGCTTACCCATTTGCTACGAGATTGGAAATTGATAACTTCGGACCTTTGGGCCGGAGTCACCCAAGGAGACACTAAGGGAGAAGCCCGGTCTGGTGGCTCAGTGGACTAATGCGTCCATTGCAGGGGCCTGTGTTCGACCTCATGGTCACAGGTTCAAATCCCGGCGGGTCCACTCAGCCTTTCATCCATCTGCGGTCGATAAAATGAGTACCATTGAGTTGGGTAACAATGAACATCTGTTATTCAGCGCCAAGAGACCTCTGGGTGAACGTGCGCTTTACAAATGCACGTTATGTTATGTTATTTGGGTTCTGGATCTCGTAGAGAATGGGTACTTCCTTCCCTTCAGGGAATTCCCTCCTCCTTACCCTCCTCGCCAAGGGTTTTGCACGAAGGATCATTTACTTCCCCTTCAAAAGGAGGTTATTGCACTGTTACAAAAAGGTGCGATAGAGGTGGTTGCGGAGCAGGAAAGGGGTCAGGGATGCTACTCTTGGTATTTTCTGATTCCCAAAAAGGTTGGCAGGTTACGTCCGATCCTGGATCTCAGAATTTTGAATCTTTATCTCAAGCAGGAGAGATTCAAGATGCTCACCCTAGCGCAGGTTCTTCAGGCGCTGCAACAAGAAGACTGGATGGTGTCCATCGACTTGCAGGATGCGTATTTTCACATCCCAATCCTGAAGTCGCACAGGAAGTATCTCCGATTTACGGTTGGGTCGCAACACTACCAGTTTGCGGTTCTTCCGTTTGGTCTTACTACTACACCTCGAGTCTTCACCAAGGTGATGGCAGTGGTGGCTGCCCATCTCAGGAGGTCGGGGATTCCGGTTTTCCCCTACCTGGACGACTGGCTTCTGAAGGCAGAGACGCCAGAGATGGTGCTTCATCATCTGCAGGTAACAGTTCAGCTGTTGTACAATTTGGGTTTTTCGATAAATGTACCCAAGTCTCACCTAGTGCCCTCTCAGCGCAACCTGTTCATAGGGGCGGTACTGGATACCACTGCGTGTCGAGCTTTTCCTCCTCCGCAAAGGATTCTCGACATCCAGGAAATTATTCCCTTCTTTTACAATTGAGCAGTTGTTCCGGTTCTGAAGGTCCTTCGCCTGCTCGGTCTGTTCGCCTCCTGCATTCTGTTGGTCAACCATGCACGCTGGCACATGAGGACGCTCCAGTGGTGCCTCCGCAGGCAGTGGTATCAGCACAACGGAGATCTCCAGAGAAGCTGCAGCGGATCTATCTTGGTGAAGTGTGGAGGGCAATCTGTCTCAAGGAAAGCCTTTTCATCTTCTTCCATCGGTGGCCACAGTGATAACGGATGCCTCTACCCTAGGGTGGGGTGCTCATCTGGGGGATCTGGAGATCAAGGGTCTTTGGTCTCCGGAGGAAAGGTTGTCTCATATCAATCTTCTGGAATTGCGGGCGATTCGTTTGGCACTCAAGGCCTTTCTCCCTTCCCGGTCAGTCGGTTCAAGTCCTGACGGACAACACTGCCGCGATGTGGTATGTCAACAAGCAGGGAGGAGTAGGGTCGTACCGTCTCTGCAGGGAGGCTTTGTGACTTTGGTCCTGGGGTCAGGTCCATCGGATTTGCTTGATGGCAAATCATCTGGCCGGGGTGCTAAACGTGCGTGCGGACAGTCTCAGTCGGCAGTTCTCCGCCGACCACGAGTGGAGGCTTCATCCGGAGGTGGTCCGACACATCTTCCGGACGTGGGGGACTCCTCGGGTGGACCTGTTTGCTACTCTCGAACGCGCACTGCCCGTCATTCTACAGTCTCCAGTTTCCGATGCAGGGGGCGTTGGGGGACGCGTTTCAGTTGAGTTGGAGCTCACAACTCCTTTATGCGTTTCCTCCCATACCCTTGATTCCTCGTGTTCTGAGGAAGATTCGCCAAGACCGGGCCCAAGTCATATTGATCGCCCCGGATTGGCCAAGAAGGGTGTGGTACACAGACCTTCTTCACCTCTCGTCGCACCCTCCGCTCCGTCTCCCTCTCAGGGTAGACTTTCTCTCGCAGTCGGAGGGGCAGGTTCTTCACCCCCACCTCCAGAGCCTGCACCTTCATGCCTGGAGATTGAATGGGGCAACCTGAATTCTTTTTCTCTCCCGCCTGACGTGGTGGATGTTATATTATCGGCCAGGCGACACACCACCAAGTCTATCTACTCCTACAGGTAATCAAAATTTGTTAAATGGTGTGGAGAGAAGTCTATTGATCCCTTGAAAGCTCATCTTTCTGATGTTCTTTGTTTTTCGCTTCATTTGGCCCAGCAGGGTTGTGCTGTAGCCACTGTTAAAGGATACTTGTCGGCTTTATCGGCATTTCTTTGTCTGCCTGATCAGCCGTCTCTTTTTAAGTCTCCAATAGTTTTAAGATTCATTAAGGGGCTTACTAACATGTTCCCGCCCACTCCTTTTATTATGCCCCAGTGGGATTTGAATTTAGTGTTAACTTTTTTAATGGGTTCCACGTTTGAACCTATGCATAGCTGTCCTTTAAGACTGCTGACTTTCAAAACGGTCTTTCTTGTGGCTATCACTTCGGCTAGGAGGGTGAGTGAGCTTCAGGCTTTGAGTTCAAAGCCTCCGTTTTGAGTTCAAAGCCTCCGTTTTGACCATACATGCTGAACGGATGGTACTCAGGAGCAGGGCTGCTTTTCTGCCTAAGGTTGTAACTCCCTTCCATCTAGGGCAGTCCATTACCCTTCCTACTTTCTATCCTCCCCCTCACCCTTCCAAGGAGGAGGAAAGGCTGCACCGTTTGGACCCTAAGAGGGCGATTAGTTTCTATCTTGATAGAACAAAGGACTTCCGTCAGGATGATCAGCTCTTTGTGGGCTATGTTGGACGTATGAAGGGCAAGGCGGTGCACAAGCGCACTCTATCCAGATGGATCATCTTGTGCATCAAGATCTGCTATGCTCTGGCTGGTAAGGAGCCTCCTGTAGGCATTAGAACTCTCTACCAGGGCTAAATCGTGTACGTCTGCTTTGTACAGGGGTGTTCCTGTGTTGGACATCTGTAAGGCTGCAACTTGGGCCTCCCTCCACACTTTCGCAAAGCATTATTGCTTGGATTCCGAAGTGAGGAGGGATGGCCATTTTGCGCGCTCAGTTTTGCAGGACTTTTTGGTATAGAAGGGTGGACACCCTCCTCCGGGAGAGGGACTGCTGTGGGATTCTATTCATAAGGTGAGGAATCCACAGGCAGATGTATCCATCAGAAGAACAAGTTACTTACCTTCGGTAACGCTTTTTCTGGTGGATACAGTATCTGCCTGTGGATTCCTCCCTGGCCCACCCGCCTCCCCGTTGTCCACCCTTTTATACCTTAAAGAGGTATTGGTTAATATGGTTGTTTCATATTGTCATTTTGTATTGCCTCTGTTTGCCTTTGTGTAGGCTTATAGGAAATGCTTGCTTTCTTTTGCTTTCCTGTTTTTCACTTTACACTGTGTTCATTTGTGTGAATACTGTGTACTATGTATGCATTGTCTCTTGGTCGGTCCGCCCGTTTGCCTCGGTGGCACGGAAAAAATGGGTGGAACTGACGTCATCACGCCGACGTGGTCCTCTTATGGCTCCAGTGATGTCATGCGGAGCCGCGTGCGGAGCCATAGCATTGTGACGACCTCGTCGGCGTGGAGAGCTAGGAAAAATTTCCGCGGAATGCTGGCGCAGGGGATATTTATAAGGTGAGGAATCCACAGGCAGATACTGTATCCACCAGAAAAAGCGTTACCGAAGGTAAGTAACTTGTTCGTATTAGCTTCTTTGAATGTCCAAAACGTTTGCAAACATTTTGAGAAACGTGCAGTGTTCTATCCTCGGAAGGCTTTGGAGGATTTGTATGGTCTTGCAAAAGGTAGAGAAGAAATCTTGGAACAAGTGGGGGTTCATGAAGATCTTTTTGACATGATGGCTAAGGGCGTCAATGGATTGGTTTACAAGTGTAGAAAGACTGGGTCCATGCATCTTTACTGCATCATTCCTGGAAGACAAGGACAAAGTTATGGATTTACTATTTGTCTGAAAACTTTCACCCACCAACGGATAAGGTGCTGGGAAAAATGAAAAACGGGTATAGTAAAAACTAAATTGGTTAGTACTGACTTCTACACCTTAATAGCATGAATCTTTTCAGCTTTCCTATGCTTGTAAGGATTAGAAGGCTAGGCAGCATTTAAATTGAAGCATCATCCTTTTGGCAAGAAAGTCCAGTTTCAACTAAAATCTAAAGCGCTTCCACAAAGTGCTTAAAATGTATTCTGAATATCCCTAAGCAGTGCAAGATGCTTTAATAAACATCTTGGAGCTTGCATCCTCTGTAAGGTGAAGGTTCCCATCATTTTATTACTGCTAGATGTCAATCACAAATAATAAATAGGACCTCAGGGTTAGCCTCGATGGTTCTACCCTATAATGCTTCCTTTCAGTCCCGCCTTCAGATCCTTTGAGTTTTAAAAGCCATCTCCTTAGTTTGAGGAGGGATCCCAAAACACATTTTTGTAGGAGCCAGGAACTAGTTTCACAGAATGTAAAAAGTCTGATATTAGTCCTGGCACTTTCTCCAAGAAGACCAAGTAAAACAGGGATGTATTCGTTTTTTATGATCTGAACCAGCTCCTCCTGTTGGACATCTTTCATGTGCTCGCTCATCTCAGATCTTGGAGTCCATATGACTTTGGGAACTGAATGACATCTGTGGACCGCCAAGATGCCTGCTTCTCCAATACCGGTTTAGAATATAGTTAGTTTCAAGTCCACTATATAATATCAACATTGCCAATACAGATGTCTATCCTTCAGCCTTAATTCAGCTTGCTGGTTCTTTCGCGCAAGGCTGATCGGCTTAGTCTACAAGGGTGTGTTGAATCAACCAGACGTTTTAAATCAACTAGAAAAAATCTCACCTTCTTTTAACTCCTAGACTTTTAGGAGCATGTTAGTCTGACTTTTCAAACTCCAGTAATAATTACATGCCTAGTAGACCGATTGGCCTCTTGCATTCCTGTGGTCCCATTGACTTGGCTTCAGATGGGAATCCTGAAATATCTGTCCAAGAACTGGATCCGGCTGCTCAACTTGTAATGCAAAGCAATCCCCTCTATACCCTGCCTCAGTTAATTTTTCTGAAGAGATAGATTCTGCACTCCAGACTAATTCTAATCACCATTTGTTGGCACTGACAAATATAGTTCACAATACTCCTCTCCTTTTGAAAAATACAATTCTGTAGCTTCCTCAGATTACAGACCTGCTGCTTGAGCTGGGAGGGCTGGAACTTCAACTGTCTATTCCATTGCCGAAGGTGAGTACCTTGACCATGAAACAGTAGTCTTTTTATATTTAAGTCTGTTGAAAGAAAATAACGCTATTGTGTGTGGCTAGAAAATAGTTTACAAGGAAACAGTAGAGAATAAACTGGCTCAGATTTGTTACTGGGCCATGCATCTGTAGCCTCTCAAGGCCTGTCATTACGAGTGGCCTGGAAAATGGATTGGATTTCCCGCATCCTGGAGTTACCTATACCAGCGGTATCGGTAGCTGAGCTTGGGGAAAATCTGGGCTATTACAAGTTGGACCCTGAGGGTCCCCTTAGAAGTGAAGAATTAATGGAGGAATCGGTAACTCTGGTACCCAACCCAACCTTTAATGCCATATTTTTCCCTTGATTTTCCCACTGAGATTTCAATAGCTGAAATCTTTGTGGCAATAAATAGATCCGTGGGAACACCGCAAATTTCATAATTGCGATGGGGCAGGTACCTACTGTTACTGTCCCCAATTTAGAGACCACTCATAATGAGGGCCAAGGTGTCTTTGTGCAATGTTTTATGCTTTTTTGTAACTGAGGGGATCAAAGGGATTATTGTAAGCATTACTTGTCAGCTGTTGCACTTTGAAAACCTTTAGCAATAAATGAAATTGATTAGCATCCTTTCGATGGGCCACTCCAAATTCATTCTCCAGTTAATGATTCTGTCCATTTTGTGCACTTGAATCTGGCTTTGACTGGCTCATGTATATAAAATTGTGATCCTGTGACCTCTTGGACTTGGAATTGCAATCCTGGAAAATAGCCTTTTTGATAGCAATCGTTTTTGTAAAGCTAGGCAGTGAGCTTCAGTCTTTCTTTTGAAGAGTCATATTGTCTTCTACAAGGATAAGATAGTTCATCAGATGGCATCTTTTTAAATAATTGAGTGTTAGTTAAAGAAAGATATCCTCCTGTTCCTTCAGCCTAGACTTCATACACTGGCAGAAAAACTTTGTACCTTCTATGTGTTTTACCTTCACATAACAAAACACCTTCAGACTTTCTGAAGTCTGATCCTACTCCGTTCTGCAAGATGGCTAAAGACACTATTCCCAGGTTGATACTGTTTTTCATCAGGGAGCTTCAAGTTCCTAAGAGACTTCATGCTCTTTTAAGCAGAGCAAAGGGTGCATCAATGGTCTTCCAAAGTCATGTTACTGTCGCAGAAATTTGTAGTGCCGCAGTATGGACTACTGTATATGCTTTCAGCAAGAGTTATTCCCTTAATGCATGTTCCAAGAAAATGAAGCTTTCTGTCAGTATGTTCAGTATCCCTTTTTCATTAGCAATGCCTTTATTAGCTTTTTCCTTTTACAAACCTGACCATACCGTTCAACGTTATTTTGAGCTGTAGGCATCGGGAAGTTCAAGTATACATTTCAGGCCCCAAAATATAAACATTGGTCACTCTAATATTCCCATCCACATCATCTTTGGGTATAGTAATTGTACATAGACCTCGGTCGGCTGCCAGACATGCTATTCTCTCATGGGGGTCTTCATCAACTTGGTAGTCCTCCCAATTGTCACTGACCATCCCATGTTCGCGGGGCCATTCTCTGAACTCGTAAATGGCGATTTCTAGGATGCAACATCTGTCCATGTCAGGTCTCCACTGGGATAGGCACAGTGGTACTTGTTTCCTCCAATTCTGGATGATGGTGTGCTTCCTTAATGTGAAGTCTAATCCCAAGAGAATTTTCCGTCCATGTAAATCCTTCATCAGCATCTATATTCAATAGTGCTAGTTTAGGTGTCAAATCGAGGGGGTGCTTCAGAATGTGTTGGGAAGTTGGGGCTATTCCCTCCCAAAAGGATTAATCATAGGACTTGAAGTAACTGTATGAATAAAGTCTTTTAAGAGGCAATCCTTCTGGAGTTGGGTATATTCGGTGGATGTATGTGAACTGAATCTCATAGATATCTATTAGAAATGGTTGCCACTCTAGGGGCCATTATCGTGAACATCAGTCCTTCAGAAGACCACAGTACTTTTTAAAATGTGAAATCAGTTGGGAAAGACAGTAAATAGGAAAACAAAGCAAAGATGCATTAAAATGGTGAATCCAGTACTTTGTGTTCTTGCTTCTTTACAACCTGCACAGCCGTCTCCTCAACATATGCTGTGATTATGTTGGAAACACTTGTATGAACTGGGAGTGGTGGATTCTGATAAACGTACAAAAGGGTGGAGCTCACAAGTGAGGAAGGATGCTCTTACACAGTCACTAAAAAGTTCTTGAAGTGACAGTGTAGCATAGGCAATCCCATTCAGTTGTGATGAAGACTGAATAGGAATTGAGTACCATAATCACTATGAAGGTATTTTGTCCTATTCCCCATTATAAGGGCCTGATTTAGATCCTGGCAGATGGGTTACTCCGTCACAATGGTAACGGATGTCCCGTGTGCCGAAATATAAATCTGATAGGATATAATGGGAGTTATATTTTGGCGGGCTGGATATTCGTCACCGTTGTGACGGAGTAACCCATCCGCCAAGATCTAAATCCGGCCCCAAGTGCGTGTCCTAGATTAATATTCATATCGTTGAATTAGGCACGAAATGCATAGTCAGACGCTAGTATACGAGGGAGGGCGACTTAGATGCAGTCAGTTGGCTCCTAAGAAAGGAATGAATGATTTCTCACACACTGAACCATTTTTTGTCCTTTGACTGTTGTAAGGTTAAGTTAGGTCTCAAGGTGGAATCATGCAGATCTATTGGCAGCTTTTGGTATTTTGCAGATTGTAGTCTGTTTTCCACTGCAGAAATGTGTTATCACTGATAGTTTGGTGGTCTCCTCTACTCGACATGCAAGACCACATTCTTCTTAGTGATTCCTACAGCATTGTTGAGCGAATATGATCTTTCTCTTCTAAAGAACAATATGCACCTTTCTATGATAATGCTTAGAATCGCTTCTTCCTTCTAGCTGAACGTTATTTTGGATTTAAGTATGAATTAGGAAAACTCTTAGAAGCCTTTTGCAAATTCATCTTGGATTTGCAAGTAGATTCTACACCACCTGAATTCCAAGACTGGTCTAGGTTTAACCTTAATAGGAGAAAGACTGCCAGGACGTCAAATATGGCGAGACTGTCCCATTTAAACCGGCTTGAAAGGTTTACTCTTCTGAGGACTGTACAGTGAGTTTACAATGTATGTTTAAATGCCCACCTCCACCTTTATGGCCTTTTTCTGAACAAGTTGAAGCTGGGGCTCTGGTAACTGCCAGTAGATGGAGTTGCCTTAGCCTTAATATAGTCTGAGGACCACTGGGGGTCCATGACTGCTCAGAAAATTAAATAATATTAGCAAACAGTATATAAATAAAGAAGCAAAATGTACAACTAACATTTTTAAAATGCTCTGTAAATGTAAAGGATTTGAAAGTGGAGGCTAATAACTGTTAGTATTCTCAGATGGATTTGTGGGAAAATTGCAAGTGCATCATGGAGAATATAGTATGGATGATAAGTGGCCTCCACTGATTTGAGAAACGTTCCAGCTTTCCTATTAAAATAAAAATGTCGATTTTTAAAAAAATATTTGTGAATTAAAGTATTTCATAATGTGTCTATTTGTTTGATGAATTGTTGTTTCTGTATTCTGTGTGTAATGTTTTGCAGTTCAAATGATCGATAATGCCTAGGCCGGGGGTCCCTGGCTTCCAGGAATGACTCGATGGGGGTTCCCGGGTTACATTAATGATTCAGTGGGGGTCCCTGTGTTCCAGTAATGATTCAGTGGGGTCCACACAAGTCAAAAGGTTAAGAGCCTCTGATATAGTCCACAAGTGCATTTGTGGGTGCTATCAAATTGTTTTTGGTGAGGGTGGGCCAGCTCATCAGGTTGTGGAAAGACCTGCAAGCCAGACATAATGCGAACTCCAAATTAAGTTGAAAGACCCTTACTGGTGAGAATGGGGAAGAATCTCATCTAGACCTATGAGCCAAACAAATAAATACCTCCACTCCTCTATGCCCCTTGCCATCAAAACCATAGTCTGAGATGTGCCTCATTCAGTTTCTTTTCACCTTCGTCCATGCGTTACTCAAGCATGTTTGAATGTAATTAACTCCATCTGTGTGGATCAGGGAGCTGGTTAGTGAACAGCCAGGAGCCATCACAGCTAATTTCCTGAGATCTTGACAAGAAAGGCAGTAGAGTCCTGGACTGAGAATGGCCTGTGGATGAGATCAAATCCATATCAGTGCGGTGCCTCATAGTCCCATCCCTGCCATTGTATATTTTTGGGTCAGAGTAAATGTAAATGAAATAAGTTAGCACTATTTAACCATGTGTTAAATTAAAGTGTTAAAACGTTTGTTACCTTCCACTCCACACTCTTGGAGGGACACATCAGCTATTATGTCCCCCCCATGATTTGAGAATATCCTTGGAAGTATTTGAATAGGAAGCCCGTATATATTCTTAAACTGAAGCATTAACACACTCTCCTCAGTTTTTCAGCTATCAAATCGGAACGTTTTGTAGAAACCGTGCCAGTTTCGCTTGTAATATGTCGTTGAATGAATTGCTGTTTCTGTAAAGAATATAGATCCATTGTATAGCTTATTAATCCACAAATAACCATCCGCTTGATAGCGCTACTAATGTATCTAAATTTGCAGTCAACCGCTATTAATACTAGGTAAGCACTACAATTTAATCTGCCAACTCTGTTTACAATGAAAATGAAAAAAATTTGACTGCATCCTCCCACCCCGGTAAGAAACAACACATAATACATTTTACAAGACATTAGACCACTGTAAGTTGATCCCACATAGCACTGACATGAAATATAGTTGAGTTGCTGAACTTTCATCAGCCTTCGACGTATAAAAGCTACAGGCCACTCTACAACAGACATAGTAAACCTCCTCGCGCTCAATTTAGTAGAGGGCTATGGTTCCCTAACATCATCTATAACCTCCAGTTCCTTCACTCCCATAAGTGCATGCTGTTCGGTGCAGATGCCAAATAACCCAAACACCACCAGTCGATTTTGGCTAAACAGTTCTAACAATGTATCTCACTGATATATCATTGATCGATACATACTGTTTCCAGTAAGTATCAGAACCACAAACACACCACTGGTAATATGTTCCACAAACTCTGGTCTGTGCTAGAATACTCAAAACCAAGTTTGCAAAGTATCTGTACCCATTTAGCACTGCAAGCCCCATGCGGATAGCAGAGAAAACAGTACCGAAATGATTTGCATCTGACATGCAAGTAGATGTCGGCTAATGGTATATGGTCGATAGTTTTGGGATTGCTTGACTTTTAAGTTCTGCTAATCAATAAAGGTTGCTTGTTTTCAAGAGTGGGTAGTCACCCAACATCGTCTTGAGTGTTAGTACTGTGAGAGTTGCTCGAATGATTGTTTTGCATTTATTTGTCATTCTCAGATTCACAGCCTTTAAAAATTATACTCATCAGGAAGATCCTGCTTGCAAGCTTGGTAAATTTAAAGCATGTGAGCTGGAGAAGTATACTCACACTGAGCAACAAATGTTACACATATATCTGTCCCTTACTTTGGAGTGAGTTTAGCTCAACTTGTCTGTTTGGTCCGCAGCCATTGATGTGAAGCCCGTGCTGGCTGTGACTATGCCGACCACTTCCAGCAGCAGCACCAGTCCAGTGGATTTAAGGACGGACCTGCGGGGGGCAGTGCCTGGAGTGGACCCCATGGTGCGGGAGCAGCAGCTACAGCATGAGCTGCTTCTCCTCAAGCAGCAGCAGCAGCTCCAGAAGCAGCTCCTGTTTGCAGAGTTTCAGAAGCAGCATGAGCACCTAACGAGGCAGCATGAGGTCCAGCTACAGAAGCACCTCAAGGTAGGACTCTCTTTGACTCCCACGGCTTGTGGTAGTGCGAGAGGGATTGACATGGAAATAGCTAGCTCCTTTGAAGAGGTGTGGTTTAGTAGGACCCCAATGAATTTATTAAACGCTTCCTGTGTATGAAAACACATTGAGGAAAAATGGTCAAATGTACTTTCCAAATAGTGACGGTTAACCAGTGGTACACCCCTGTGCCCACTTCGTGATTTCCCTCCTGATTTTGTCAAGGAGTGAGTAGTATACCCACACTGTAAACAGCGGTTGGTTGCCCGCCGTTGCTCTCAGTGGCCCTGAATACAGTTATGTCTGGGTCACATCTATACACCATCATCGTCATTGTTAACACCTTCCTTTCTTCATGCCATACATCTTTCCAATAATCTACCCAATCTCAGTACCTTTGAAGACCTACCTACCTAATTTTCGGTAATGCCTTTTACTGTATTCCATCGATCCCGCTTCTCATTTTTTCAACCCCTCCCTGACTTAATGTTTTCCCTTTCCATCATTCCACACATCAGCCTGCCTTCCTCACTCTCACTTAACCATACTGCTCCCTGTTGTGTAATGTCTTTCCCCATTGAACTGTTTCATTCACCCCTCTTCACTTATTTCACAGTGATTTCCTTTTGCACTGCTGTATAACTGAGACATTCTCCTAACTGTTTTCCCCAGTCCTATCCACCTCCCGGCCTACTACGATGCTAGTGTGACCCCATCCTCTTGTGTTCTTTTTGTTGAAAATATATTCCTTTGCAACTATTTGGGTCAAATCATTTTTCTTCTAGCAGATTGTTTGCATACACACAATTGTATATTCCCATAGTGAATACGTTGCTAACTTTTTACTCATCAGTTCTTTCCCTTGCTTCCCACATTATCAAAACTGTTTGATCTTGGGATATACACTCCTACTCATTCTGCCTCTGTCACCTCATATGCAAAAATTGGGAAGATTTAGAAATAGGCCAGCGTATTACATTTTTTATGAAAATCAGCATTAGATCATGATCTTTGAGCACTAGAAAAGCATGGATGAGAGGACAAGGTGTTAATGCGGAGAGAAGGAGGGCAGGGGAAGGGAGACTGATAAAAGAAAAGGGGTTTATTGGGATTGTATGCAGTGGTTCTTTGACTTGGTGAAGTTGGGTATCGTAATCAGAATGCACATTTCATCAGTATATTGGTCCTTCCTCATTTAAATCTTGTAAGATTTTTGCTTACCCCTATTTGAAAATTTCAGCCTGCCATCAAAGTTTCGTATGCGGCCATGGCACTGATCTCAGGAAGTCACTGGGGAAAGTGCCTCACACAGGCTTGTTTGTCTCATTGGGTTGTTGTATCCCACATTTATGTAAAGCTCAATAGAAAAGATACATTCCTATATCAATCTGATCCTTAATGCCCTTTATTGAGAGATTAACACCACAATGAAACCATAAGCATGAAAGGAAGCTTTAAACAACTGGGTTGGAATAGCCCTATTGTCATCTTAGAGCAAAATCCTGGCAAAAATCATTATACCCGCATTTCTGATGCAGTGGGCAAGCAGTTGAGAAAAGAACGGAATGGGTTTCGGGAGGGTAGAGGGAGCGTTGAGGCGATCCTTACTCTACACAACATCATAGAGCAGTGCATGGAGTGGCAGAGACCTTAAGCTACACAACATCATAGAGCAGTGCATGGAGTGGCAGAGACAACAACTTCCTTGATTTCTGAGAAAGCCTTTCACAGTATCCACGTGACAGCTCTGGCGTTTACAGTGAGTCTATGGCATATCACAGTAAATAGTTCTCCTGATCAAGAGCATCTATCATAATTTTAACTGCAAGGTGGGAGATATTAAGTATACATTTGTAGTCAAGAGCGGCGTGAGACAGAGATGCATGATGTTGCTCTTCAACCTAGTCATTGATTGGGTGATGTGTCAGAAGACCAAGCCAGGCCTTATTCTCTACACTGGAGGACCTTGACTATGCGGATGCCCTAGCTTTGCTCTCTCACACACACCAGCATATGCATGAAAAGATGTTTCACCTCAACATCTATGCACAGCAAGTGGGCCTGCAGATCAACATGATGGGAGGTACAGGCAGTGACATCAAGAGCAGACTGAATAGGGCCAGGAATGCCTAAAGGATGCTGAACAGAGTGTGAAGGTCATCTCAGTACAGCACCAACACCAAGCTGATGCTTTACCAGAGCTGTGCTCTGCCCACATTATTGTATGTAACAGAATGCTGGAGGATGATGAAAAGGCACATTTCCAAACTGCCAGCCTTCCACACCAGTAAACTGAGAAGACTCTTGCACATTTTCTGGCTGCGAACCATCTCCAACCAGGAACTGCTCACCAGATGCAAGCAAGAGAGCATGAACTCCATTATTATGAGAAGAAGACTGAGATGGATAGGGCACACCATTCGAAGAGAACACAACTCCATCTCAAGAACAGATCTCCACTTGATTCCCAAAGGCAAATGGAAGATAGGCATGCAAAAGAACATCTGGAGGTGAATTCTGGAAACAGAAATGAAAGCCCTCAACCACTGTTGGGGCACTGTACAGAAACATACCCAAGACAAACAGAAGTAAAGGTCCTTTGTTGCTGCCCTACAATCAACCAGCATAACTGGCAATACGATAGGATAGAACACCATAAGCAGAATCGATGGGACGTGCAGGCTCTTCATGATAGGATATTCACAAACTACCTTTTTGCGGAATTCCTAAATGCTTTATAACCAAAGTTATTTTTTATTTGCCTGTTCTTAGGGTCGACTGGCCTATTGGGTAATCAGGCAGTGCCTGATGGACTGGCCTGACAGGTCAGTGTGTAGGCTGTTTTTTGGCTATTTGTGGGCCAGTTTTATGGTCTGCTGTGCCGGTTGTACTGTTGATTTCCATGATTTTAAAACCGACTACACCTCCAACAACCTCAAATCCATACGGTCTTCCATACCTTGCAAAACACTTATACAATGTGCCTTTACAATTTTAAAGCTGCCGCAATTTGCATAGGACACTTTTTTGATATTTAATTCACTAATGGAGACAACTTTTATTTTGGTGCCCCCAACAGCACAACTGTGTGCCAGAGCTTATGTGGCCACCAGAGAGAGAGCTTTACGAAGCAGTATTGAAAGGAGGAGCTTTGGACCTTCCCATATGTTGATTTTCTTCTCTATAAGAATTTGATTATATGCTAGTTTTGTGCATCCACTTATTATAAAGTTTCATTGTAGTTCATGCATTTTAATTGTCTACAAAGTACAACGGACTTATTGTGGAATGTTAGCAAAATGCAGCGCATTAAACCAGTACCAAATTCTTGTTAAAAATGTAATTAAGGAATAAACAATTAGTCCTCTTTTAAAAAGGAAAACCAATTAAAGAAGGCTAGTGTAGCTTATTTGAGCAGCATAGCTTCTTAGAGTGCTAAAGTGCATTGTTTTCAAGCCAGAAGGCTCCGTTATGACTGATGAGAGGCAGTTATTTTTTAGGTCTCGCCTAGTGAACGCAGCGCATGCGCTGCTTCGCCTTGGCGAGACTATTGTTGTGGGTTTGGTGCGCAGGGAGACAAAACATGTGCGCGCTCGGACAGCAGATGGGCATGCGCATGGCGTCTGTTCACTTTCGAGCGCTCCCACCGCGCGCTTTCACTTTTGCGCGCTCGAGCTCACGGCGTCTCTATCAGCTTGCCCCGACAGCAGATGGGCACGCCCACAGCTTCTCTTAAGTCTTCACTTTCACTTAGCACGATCCAAATCTGTATGTTGTAAGTCCTATGATGTACTTTGATGTTTAAAACGATTCTGGGGACCGATGAGGAAGGGTGGCACTGGAAGGGTTCAATACCAGTTACATGGGTGCTTGCTTTCTAGTATTACGTTTTGTTGTTTCCTAATAGTTATATGTATCTTTATGCTTATTTCTCTCTGCAGCCATTTCTTACACCGGGCTTGTATTGTTGCATTTGCATTTGTTTATTTATTTAATTATTTATAGAGCTGCTTTAGAGGGAGAGAACCAGGTCAGCAGAGCTGCTTTAGAGGGAGAGAACCAGGTCAGCAGAGCTGCTGTAGAGCGAGAGAACCAGGTCAGCAGAGCCGTTGTAGAGCCAGAGAACCAGGCCAGCAGAGCTGCTTTAGAGGGAGAGAACCAGGTCAGCAGAGCTGCTTTAGAGCCATAGAACCAGGTCAGCAGAGCTGCTTTAGAGCCATAGAACCAGGTCAGCAGAGCTGCTTTAGAGGGAGAGAACCAGGTCAGCAGAGCTGCTTTAGAGCCAGAGAAACCAGGTCAGCAGAGCTGCTTTAGCGGGAGAGAAAGGAGGTCAGTAGAGCTGCTTTAGAGGGAGAGAACCAGGTCAGCAGAGCTGCTTTAGAGCCATAGAACCAGGTCAGCAGAGCTGCTTTAGAGCCAGAGAACCAGGCCAGCAGAGCTGCTCTAGAGCCTAAGAACCAGGTCAGCAGAGCTGCTCTAGAGGCAGAGAACCAGGTCAGCAGAGCTGCTGTAGAGCCAGAGAAACCAGGTCAGCAGAGCTGCTTTAGAGGGAGAGAACTAGGTCAGCAGAGCTGCTTTAGAAGGAGAGAACCAGGTCAGCAGAGCTGCTTTAGAGCCAGAGAACCAGGTCAGCAGAGCCGTTGTAGAGCCAGAGAACCAGGCCAGCAGGGCTGCCTAGAGCCAGAGAAGCCAGGTCAGCAGAGCTGCTCTAGAGCCTAAGAACCAGGTCAGCAGAGCTGCTTTAGAGCCATAGAACCAGGTCAGCAGAGCTGCTTTAGAGCCAGAGAACCAGGTCAGCAGAGCTGCTTTAGAGCTAGAGAACCAGGTCAGCAGAGCTGCTGTAGAGCCATAGAACCAGGTCAGCAGAGCTGCTTTAGAGGGAGAGAACCAGGTCAGCAGAGCCGTTGTAGAGCCAGAGTACCAGGTCAGCAGAGCTGCTGTAGAGCCGGAGAACCAGGTCAGCAGAGCCGTTGTAGAGCCAGAGAACCAGGTGAGCAGAGCTGCTGTAGAGCCAGAGAACCAGGTGAGCAGAGCTGCTGTAGAGCCAGAGAACCAGGTCAGCAGAGCTGCTGTAGAGCCAGAGAACCAGGTCAGCAGAGCTGCTGTAGAGCCAGAGAACCAGGTCAGCAGAGCTGCTGTAGAGCCAGAGAACCAGGTCAGCAGAGCTGCTGTAGAGCCATAGAACCAGGTCAGCAGAGCTGCTGTAGAGCCATAGAACCAGGTCAGCAGAGCTGCTGTAGAGCCATAGAACCAGGTCAGCAGAGCTGCTGTGGAGCCTGAGAACCAGGTCAGCAGAGCTGCTGTAGAGCCAGAGTAACCAGGTCAGCAGAGCTGCTTTAGAGGGAGAGAACCAGGTCAGCAGAGCTGCTGTAGAGCCAGAGAACCAGGTCAGCAGAGCCGTTGTGGAGCCAGAGAACCAGGCCAGCAGAGCTGCTCTAGAGCCAGAGAAAGCAGGTCAGCAGAGCTGCTTTAGAGGGAGAGAACCAGGTCAGCAGAGCTGCTTTAGAGCCATAGAACCAGGTCAGCAGAGCTGCTTTAGAGGGAGATAACCAGGTCAGCAGAGCTGCTTTAGAGGGAGATAACCAGGTCAGCAGAGCTGCTTTAGAGCCAGAGAAACCAGGTCAGCAGAGCTGCTTTAGAGGGAGATAACCAGGTCAGCAGAGCTGCTTTAGAAGGAGAGAACCAGGTCAGCAGAGCTGCTTTAGAGCCAGAGAAACAGGTCAGCAGAGCCGTTGTAGAGCCAGAGAACCAGGCCAGCAGGGCTGCCTAGAGCCAGAGAAGCCAGGTCAGCAGAGCTGCTCTAGAGCCTAATAACCAGGTCAGCAGAGCTGCTTTAGAGCCATAGAACCAGGTCAGCAGAGCTGCTTTAGAGCCAGAGAACCAGGTCAGCAGAGCTGCTCTAGAGCCTAAGAACCAGGTCAGCAGAGCTGCTCTAGAGCCTAAGAACCAGGTCAGCAGAGCTGCTCTAGAGCCAGAGAACCAGGTCAGCAGAGCTGCTGTAGAGCCAGAGAAACCAGGTCAGCAGAGCTGCTTTAGAGGGACAGAACCAGGTCAGCAGAGCTGCTTTAGAGCCATTGAACCAGGTCAGCAGAGCTGCTTTAGAGCCAGAGAACCAGATCAGCAGAGCCGTTGTAGAGCCAGAGAACCAGGCCAGCAGAGCTGCTTTAGAGCCATATAACCAGGTCAGCAGAGCTGCTCTAGAGCCTAAGAACCAGGTCAGCAGAGCTGCTCTAGAGCCTAAGAACCAGGTCAGGAGAGCTGCTCTAGAGCCAGAGAACCAGGTCAGCCGAGCTGCTGTAGAGCCAGAGAAACCAGGTCAGCCGAGCTGCTTTACAGCCAGAGAATCAGGTCAGCAGAGCTGCTTTACAGCCAGAGAACCAGGTCAGCAGAGCTGCTTTTGAGCCAGAGAACCAGGTCAGCAGAGCTGCTTTTGAGCCAGAGAACCAGGTCAGCAGAGCTGCTCTAGAGCCTAAGAACCAGGTCAGCAGAGCTGCTGTAGAGCCAGAGAAACCAGGTCAGCAGAGCTGCTTTAGAGGGAGAGAACCAGGTCAGCAGAGCTGCTTTAGAGCCATAGAACCAGGTCAGCAGAGCTGCTTTAGAGCCAGAGAACCAGGTCAGGAGAGCCGTTGTAGAGCCAGATAACCAGGCCAGCAGAGCTGCTCTAGAGCCTAAGAACCAGGTCAGCAGAGCTGCTCTAGAGGCAGAGAACCAGGTCAGAAGCGCTGCTGTAGAGCCAGAGAACCAGGTCAGCAGAGCTGCTTTTGAGCCAGAGAACCAGGTCAGCAGAGCTGCTCTTGAGCCTAAGAACCAGGTCAGCAGAGCTGCTGTAGAGCCAGAGAAACCAGGTCAGCAGAGCTGCTTTAGAGGGACAGAACCAGGTCAGCAGAGCTGCTTTAGAGCCAGAGAACCAGATCAGCAGAGCCGTTGTAGAGCCAGAGAACCAGGCCAGCAGAGCTGCTTTAGAGCCATATAACCAGGTCAGCAGAGCTGCTCTAGAGCCTAAGAACCAGGTCAGCAGAGCTGCTCTAGAGGCTAAGAACCAGGTCAGCAGAGCTTCTCTAGAGCCTAAGAACCAGGTCAGCAGAGCTGCTCTAGAGCCAGAGAACCAGGTCAGCTGAGCTGCTGTAGAGCCAGAGAAACCAGGTCAGCAGAGCTGCTTTACAGCCAGAGAACCAGGTCAGCAGAGCTGCTTTACAGCCAGAGAACAAGGTTAGCAGAGCTGCTTTTGAGCCAGAGAACCAGGTCAGCAGAGCTGCTCTAGAGCCTAAGAACCAGGTCAGCAGAGCTGCTTTAGATGGAGAGAACCAGGTCAGCAGAGCTGCTTTAGAACCAGAGAACCAG
Source organism: Calotriton arnoldi (assembly GCA_963921515.1). Taxonomy (NCBI): domain Eukaryota; kingdom Metazoa; phylum Chordata; class Amphibia; order Caudata; family Salamandridae; genus Calotriton; species Calotriton arnoldi. The sequence goes on from CAWUFW010002358.1 coordinate 958,253, forward strand.
GTCCACAGAGCTGCTTTAGAGCCAGAGAACCAGGTCAGCAGAGCTGCTCTAGAGCCATAGAACCAGGTCAGCAGAGCTGCTTTAGAGCCGGAGAACCAGGTCAGAAGAGCCTTTGTAGAGCCAGAGAACCAGGTCGAGAACCAGGTCAGCAGAGCTGCTCTAGAGCCTAAGAACCAGGTCAGCAGAGCTGCTCTAGAGCCAGAGAACCAGGTCAGCAGAGCTGCTGTAGAGCCAGAGAAACCAGGTCAGCAGAGCTGCTTTAGAGCCAGAGAACCAGGTCAGGAGAGCCGTTGTAGAGCCAGAGAACCAGGCCAGCAGAGATGCTCTAGAGCCTAAGAACCAGGTCAGCAGAGCTGCTCTAGAGCCAGAGAAACTAGGTCAGCAGAGCTGCTTTAGAGCCAGAGAACCAGGTCAGGAGAGCCGTTGTAGAGCCAGAGAACCAGGCCAGCAGAGATGCTCTGGAGCCTAAGAGCCAGGTCAGTAGAGCTGCTTTAGAGCCAGAGAACCAGGTCAGCAGAGCTGCTTCAAAGCCAGAGAACCAGGTCAGCAGAGCTGCTTTAGAGCCAAAGAACCAGGTCAGCAGAGCTGTTGTAGAGCCAGAGAACCAGGTCAGCAGAGCTGCTGTAGAGCCATAGAACCAGGTCAGCAGAGCTGCTGTAGAGCCAGAGAAACCAGGTCAGCAGAGCTGCTTTAGAGGGACAGAACCAGGTCAGCAGAGCTGCTCTAGAGCCAGAGAAACCAGGTCAGCCGAGCTGCTGTAGAGCCAGAGAAACCAGGTCAGCAGACCTGCTTTAGAGCCGGAGAGAACTAGGTCAGCAGAGCTGCTTTACAGACATAGAACCAGGTCAGCAGAGCTGCTTTTGAGCCAGAGAACCAGGTCAGCAGAGCTGCTCTAGAGCCTAAGAACCAGGTCAGCAGAGCTGCTCTAGAGCCTAAGAACCAGGTCAGCAGAGCTGCTTTAGAGCCAAAGAACCAGGTCAGCAGAGCTGTTGTAGAGCCAGAGAACCAGGTCAGCAGAGCTGCTCTAGAGCCTAAGAACCAGGTCAGCAGAGCTGCTGTAGAGCCAGAGAAACCAGGTCAGCAGAGCTGCTTTAGAGGGAGAGAACCAGGTCAGCAGAGCTGCTTTAGAAGGAGAGAACCAGGTCAGCAGAGCTGCTTTAGAGCCAGAGAACCAGGTCAGCAGAGCTGCTGTAGAGCCAGAGAAACCAGGTCAGCAGAGCTGCTTTAGAGGGAGAGAACCAGGTCAGCAGAGCCGCTCTAGAGCCAGAGAACCAGGTCAGCAGAGCCGCTCTAGAGCCAGAGAACCAAGTCAGCAGAGCTGCTTCAAAGCCAGAGAACCAGGGCAGCAGAGCTGCTCTAGAGCCTAAGAACCAGGTCAGCAGAGCAGGTCTAGAGCCTAAGAACCAGGTCAGCAGAGCTGCTCTAGAGCCAGAGAACCAGCCAGAGAACCAGGTCAGCAGAGCTGCTGTAGAGCCAGAGAAACCAGGTCAGCAGAGCTGCTTTAGAGGGAGAGAACCAGGTCAGCAGAGCTGCTCTAGAGCCAGAGAACCAGGTCAGCAGAGCTGCTCTAGAGCCAGAGAACCAGGTCAGCAGAGCTGCTCTAGAGCCAGAGAACCAGGTCAGCAGAGCTGCTGTAGAGCCAGAGAACCAGGTCAGCAGAGCTGCTCTAGAGCCAGAGAACCAGGTCAGCAGAGCTGCTGTAGAGCCAGAGAACAAGGTCAGCAGAGCTGCTTTAGAGCCATAGAACCAGGTCAACAGAGCCGCTGTAGAGCCAGAGAACCAGGTCAGCAGAGCTGCTTTAGAGCCAGAGAACCAGGTCAGCAGAGCCGTTGTAGAGCCAGAAAACCAGGTCAGCAAAGCTGCTTTAGAGCCAGAGAAACAGGACATTGGGGCTTATTTACAATCCCTTGCGCCGCCGCTGCGTCACTTTTTCCCACACAAAATTGAAGCACCGGCGGTGCAAGGGACGTGTAAATAAGCCCCATTGTGCCCATTCAAACGCAATAAAACAGTTACGTAACCTTCACACCACGGAAAAGGTGAAATAAAGCACCAGTTTCTAAAGTTATTGCTCTTTCCACAGTTACTGGTGACTCAAGTCTCCTGCCTGAGGTCTACTACATTTATTGTAATTTAAAACTTCAGGTATCAAAATGCAAAGTTGTGTGAGCTATTAGCCTTACACTGGCTGAACAACTGCCTCCTACCATAGGACTGTTACGAGTGTCTACAAATCTAAGATTGTATTTTGGGAAGTAGATGATGCACCTCATGCCTGCAACATAAAACAAGCATTTGCAATGCAATAGGGCTGGCATTACTAAAAGTTTGAGCTATTGGCGTTGCAAATGATAATGTTTGTTAGTCTTTGTATTTTTTTGTTAAAAAATATTCCAGCAGTAGCATAAGTAATGAAATAAAATTCATGTAGACCACCAGTACCACCACCACTAACACCACCAGTACCACCACCACCAGTACCACCACCACCACTACCACCAACGCTACAACCACCACAAGTACCATAACCACCACTACAATTATTACTATTACTACTCTGTGGTGATAGTAATAATAATAGTGGTAGTTATGGTACTGGTGGAAAATTACTATTATAAATTACAATACCTGTTAATTTTTCAGAGCATTGCCATTTACAATACCAATAGCTCTAAAACTTGCAGTTGCGAGACCTATTGCATTGTAAATGCTTGTTATTATGGGTAGTTGGGATCCGTGAACACAGGACTCTGCCCATTTTCTCATTTTATTTATTATTACAATTAAGCCTATAAAATAAGTCCCACTTCGTATGGCATCCTTTGGTGTGGGTCACACCCTTTGCCTTTTTTCTTAGTGTACTTTTCTTTTTTGTATAGGTTTTCTTCCACATGAGCACAATGTATTCACCATTTTTAACATATCCTTCAAGCTAGAAAAGGATCTGAGAAATATCCAGTGATGTATAGCATTGTTTTATTTTATTTCTCTAAGAAGCAATAATTTCTCGCCATGCATCTCTTTGCATTACATCACTAAGATTTCAGCTTCTTCTTTTTTTTTTTTAATAGATGAGATCTAGCATGCCTCCTCCTCTTTCCCCCAAGTCTTCATTTATTTATTATGCCCTTTGCTCCTTTTACTTGTTTCTAGTTTTCCTTTCATTATCCTTTTTACATGTGTCCCTCTTGTGTATTTTTTCCTTTGTACCCTGCCTGTTTAATGTGCTCTTCTGTTTTTTCGCTTTAGTGCTATTCTTTTGATATCTGTGGACTTTGTTTTAGTCTGAGCAGTAACACTTTATGATGTACTGACATAATAAAATGTCCACATGCAGTCTGTGTTCTGTCATAATGTCTAAGAAATCCGTATTTTACGAATGTTGAAAGACTTGATATGAATTTGGCCTGCAGTCTGGAGTTTTCAGTAAGTGCCTTCACAAAATCTGCTACTTAAATCTCTGCATATTCATAAGCCATGGGGAGGTTCCACCTCCCCCTCCTCTACCTCTGCTCTACATTTTGAGACTCACTTCTCCATTTCCCCCAACACAGAGAGGGTAAAAAAAAAAGTGAGGTTAGACCATTTATGTGTCGACGTCTATCTCGACTGGCAAGAATGACATTAAGATTGATATTGATGCACTCCTTGCCAAAACACTTGAGGGTGAAACAGCTTGATGCCAAGTGATTAGTGTCAAAGCACTCTGTCAAGGGGAATGGTATCATGGAGACACAGTCTGTTGAGATCTTGAACAGAGAAGAATCTAGAATCTACCACCAAGGACATCATTGCTCCTTAAGGTCGATCTGCATTTGCTCTTACCCAGATGGCAGATACTGGAAAAAGAAGATCTTCTAAAGTCTACATACCAGAAGCATTCAACAAGAAAGAGATCTACCCTCACTGCTTACAAGTCAACAAGAAAACGGCTTGCATTTACATCAGAGAGAGACTGGGTTCCTTAAGAACACCTCAAGAGCTCAGACACCTTAGACTGCTCCCCGAAGTACAGTCCTATAGGTGACATAACCTCAGGATCGTCATGAAGGTCATATTCCCTGACTTGGTCCCGATCTAGAAGCTTGTTAATAAATATTACCTCTACTTTTCATCAAGACTTGCGATGGGAGCCATAAAACTGAAAACTGGATTTGCTGTCCCTCTTGCTAGATCCTCGGTTACTTAAAGCTGTACTGCAAAGCGCTCAGTCTAGGCCACTGATGCCATTAGAACCAGACTTAATAGAGCCCGCAATGAACATCTTTTCCCCAGCCATAACAAAGTTGTCAACTTGTCCCAGTAGCAGTATCTTCTGTGTTTCGGTATGGGGCCTCAAGCAGACTCAATAATCAGGTCTGCGGCAAAAAAGCATAACCTTCAAAACACCAGACAAATTGTTGTGTAGGCTACAACTTTGTCGTAGCTCTACAAGGTGTGCTTTCCCACCCACAGGTGACACAGGTGAACTTGGTTCAGTGCACCAAGGTTGAATGTGAAAGACCGGTTATTGTAGCCCTACAGAACACAAACTACTTAATGTATTATTGAAATAGAGGTATTGCTTTTGGGTTACTAACAATCCCTATGAAGGGATCAGGGGCAACGTGGTAACAGTAACAGACCTATTTTAATATTCACAGTATAACACTCCCACTGCATTAAGAAAAATAAAACATTTTAAGCAAAAAGTATTTATCGCTACAGGAGTAACCTGTTTCTCAGTATATCTTAAACAACTACACAGAATATTATATAAAAAGCAAAAAGGCACGTTATGAACAATGAGGATAAAATGAACATTCCTAACATGGTTAAACTGTCATCTAAAACTTAACACCCTAATGCCTACTTCTATGCTCTATATATACTAAGAGAGCAGGGAATTCAGAGCAACTTACAGTCTAGGGTTTGTTAGGGAGAGGAGACGCACTGCATACCTTATTGACAGCAAAGGCCGTCTATCTCAGCGGAGGCGTGAAAACAGTGTTCCCTGCGAAGGGCAAATGCATGCTGCGGTAGCTGCCTTTCTCCAGGGCTTGGCTGTGTGCGGGCAGTACGTGAGACCATCTCTGGCAGAATCGCATGCAATAATCTGGGCGAAGGACTTCTGACAAGTGGTCAAGTGCCCTTATCTACTAAATCTTATCAGAAACTGGAATATCTGATAAAGAATTCTAGCTGCAGATTCCTTACCTTTGAATTTCCCTGGCGTCAGGCTGGATCCGGAAACTTTTGCCCGAGCTATACCTCTTGCGTGCACCGTCGGGTGGCTCCATTCGACGTGTGATGTCGTCGCCATCGTTATTTCGGTTATGACGTAGCGGTAACCTATATAGGCGCCACCCAGGCGCGCGGAACTCATTTATTTTCCATCTGGGCCAGTTAAGCGCTGATCTGGGAAGAGCTACTCCTCTGCTGCGTTTTGACAGGCCTTTTTCGACTTTTTGTCGAGGGCGAGGGTGTCTTCGAGGAAGACAGGATTTAAACCGTGCGGTGCCGGTCACCGTATGATGTCGGTTACCGATCCCCCACCTCGTCTGTCTCTGGTGTCTCGAGCGCGACCACGATCCGAAGTTGTGCTCGGACTGTCGGGCTATGGCTCCGAAGGCCTTGCAGGAGCGGGCTATGAAGCTCCTTGCGTCTCGGCAGTCGACACCAACCAGCCAGACTCTGCGGAGGTCCCTGTCCTGATCGAAGAAGAGGATGTCGCTGGACCGCTCCCGGAACCCCAAGTCCTCTTCGTCACACTCGAGGTCATCGGGACACTCGGGGAAGAGGCACAAGAAGAAGAAGAAGTCCAAGCGGACTTCATCTTCGCCTCTACTGTCGTCCGTCGGCGAACGAGGTAAGGAGCACCGATGCTCTAGGCAGGCTCCGCGGAGCCAGGGTCGACTTCATGCCACCCTCCCTTTCTGGGAGCCGGAGCGACCCCCGCTCACATTAAAGATTTTTAAGAGGCCATGCGCCACATATTTGAGTGGACCCGACCCCTCTGGTGTGCCCTCGGGCCCCGCGAGGTCAGAAGGGGCCCCATCGGATTGGACACAGTCAGCTCCGGTGGCGCATCAGGGATCGGATCCGGGACGCCGCCGGTCGTGCCAACGTGACCTTCACAGGTGTCGGACCCGAAGTCGGTGCCACCGTTGCCCACTGGCGGTGCCAGCCCCATCCTTATTCCCGATGACACTGAGTCGGAACAGTGTCGTTCTACGCCGATTCCATCGTCGACAGAACCCCGGGGTTCTAGGTTGTCGCCTGAACATTTTGACGATGTTTTGGGCTAGGGAGAAGAATGGGAGGGGGTCGATGGACCCTTTAGAACACAATGATCTTTCTGCAGAGCAGAAGGACTGTTATGGGGAACTTGGGGAGGCCAGTGGACTGGATACTTCTCCAGATACTGGCATCCGCCAACTGTGGCTACAAAGGAGGGGGCATCTTATGCCATGGTGGTTAAGAGAAACAACAGTACAGTGTATGGGTGCTCTAATTAGATAATACCATTTAACAATAAAACCACATTTTTAGATATAGTGGTTTTAGTGATTTATTTCATACTCATTCTTTTCATTTTTAGAAACAATTATGAACATTTATAACATGTCATTCAATTGAAGGACAACCTTTTTCGGTTATTTACATATATTCATTTCACAATACTATTAAGACAAACAAAAACTTTAACATTCAAATACAATACCCAATTAACACCAGTGTACTCTTACGAAGGCATGCTAGGTTGAGAATTTCAGGTTTCAAACCTGAGGTGCATACCTCCATCCTCAACCAACCCTTTGATAAGGAACATCTCTTTGGACCAGCAGTTGACACCTCGCTGGAAAAAATGAAAAAAGATACAGAGGTCGCAAAGTCCATGGGGGCTTTGCAGTCATCAACGCTCCTTTTATAGGGGTGGCTCTAAAAACATATCCACTGAGACTACCTCCTCCTCTTACAAGGGTAATACTCAATCCCCCTCACCAAAAGTTTATTTCATAGGAGGTTTTAGAGGGAACAATGGCAAGGGAAGAGGCAGAGGCAACTCCACACCCTCTTCCCCCTCCAGCAACAAACTTCCATCCTGTACCCCCGATCATTCCACTCCTGTCGGGGGACGTCTCTCCCAATTTCTCCCTGTCTGGAATCCATCACTTCAGACAAATGGTTACTGCAAATTATCCAATATGGTTACTGCCTGGAACTTACAGCCAATCCCCCAAATATCCTTCCAAGACCACATGCAATGTCACCGGAACATCTCTCTCTTAAAGCAAGAGGTTCTCTCTCTCCTAGGAAAACAAGCTATAGAACCAGTCCCATTACAATACCAAGGGACCGGGGTATACTCCCTGTACTTCTTAATTCCCAAGAAGGATGGCTCTTTAAGAACTATATTAGACCTCCGAGAACTAAATCTGTACATTCAGTCCGACCACTTTCACATGGTCACACCAACAGGTGCTCCCACTCCTTCAGCAAGGCTACTTTCTGTCCACTCTGAACTTAAAGGACGCATACTTCCATATTCCCATTCACCCTGCTCACCGCAGGTACCTCAGGTTTGTGGTGGACGGACAACATTATCAATTCAAAGTTCTCCCATTCGGAGTAACTACAGCACCCAGGGTTTTCACATAGTGTCTAGCAGTAGTTGCGGCTCATCTAAGAAGACAGCACATTCACGTCTTCCCCTACCTAGGCGACTGGCTAATAAAGGCCAGCTCGCAACAGAGCTGCCTACGTCACACTCGAAAAACAGTCCAACTGCTTCACGACCTCGGGTTCACTGTAAACCTCACCAAGTCTCATCTCCAACCATCCAACACACAAGTGTATCTAGGAGCCACAATAGACACTCAGAAAGCTCTAGCGTGTCCCAATCCAGTCAGGATCTACAACATGCAGACTCTAATATGCCAGTTTCAGCCTCAACACTCATTACCAGCTCGAATGTTCATGCAATTGCTAGGAATGATGGCATCTTGCATTTTAATCGTTCCTTACGCTAGACTCCAAATGTGTCCCCTACAAGAATGCTTAGCACGTCAGTGGAACCAGGCTCAAGGTCAGTTATCAGATCTAGTGTTGGTGGGTGGCCGCACCCATCGCTCTCTGCAGTGGTGGAACATACAAAACCTTTCCAAGGGGCGGCCATTCCTCGACCCGGTTCCACAGATAGTGATAACAACAGATGCATCGCTCACTGGTTGGGGAGCTCATCTTCAAAAACATACCATTCAGGGCATGTGGACTCTGCAACAGAAACAACTCCACATAAACCATCTAGAACTGCTAGCAATTTTTCTAGCATTAAGACTTTCAACTTCATCTAGTAGGCAAAGCTGTCCTGATTCGCACAGACAACATGACAGCAATGTACTACATACAAAAACAGGGGGGAGGGGTGGACACTCCCTCCAGATCTCACAGCTAGCCCAGAGCATCTGAAGGTGGGCCATACCTCAGAAAATATATCTCCTTGCAGAACACCTCCCAGGAGTAAACAACCAGATTGCAGATCTGCTCAGTCGTCAACGACAGCAGATCCACAAATGGGAACTCCACCCTCAAGTTCTCCTCCCATTCTTCCAAATGTGGGGCTTCCCAGAGATAGATCTGTTCGCCACCCACCTAAACGCAAAATGCCCAAACTTCGCATCCAGGTATCCACACCCATTGTCCAAAGGCAATGCACTATGGATGAATTGGTCAGGGATATTTGCTTACGCTTTTGCGCCTCTCCCACTCATTCCATTAGTGGTTCGCAAGCTCAAACAGCAGTCCCTTACACTAATGCTAGTTGCTCCCACATGGGCCCGTCAACCCTGGTTCACAACCCTATTGGAGCTATCAGTAGTTCCTCACCAAAAACTACACCTTACTCCCAATCTTCTCACTCAGAACCGTGGAGAGATAAGGCATCCAGATCCCAGTCATCTCAACCTTGCGATCTGGCACCTGAAATCCTAGAGTTTGGTTATCTTAATCTTCCGCCAGACTGCATGAATATTATCAAAGAGGCTAGGCGCCCTACCACAAGAGCATGCTATGCAGCAAAGTGGAAGCGGTTTGTCATTTACTGTAACAACAATAAAATCAATCCGCTAGATGCTTCAATTCAAAACATCATTTGCTATCTACTACATTTACAGCGCTCCAATTTAGCGTACGCATCTATATGCTTACATCTTGCTGCAATAGCTGCATATCTTCAAAACAGACAGCATTTGTCTCTTTTTAGAGTGCCTGCTATTAAAGCATTTATGGAAGGACTTAAGAGTCATTCCACCCAGACTTCCACCTGCTCCAGTGTGGAATCTCAACATAGTTCTTACAAGACTCATGGGTCCACCCTTTGAACCATTGCACAAATGTGAACTACAATTTCTCACTTGGAAGGTAGCCTTCCTCATAGCCATCACATCTCTAAGGAGAGTGGGTGAGCTTCAGGCACTAACCGTAGAAGAGCCATTTTTATAAATACACCAAAACAAAGTGGTTCTAAGGACTAACCCCAAATTTTTTCAAAGTCATTTCTGCCTTTCATATCAACCAATCTGTTGAATTGCTTGTGTTCTTCCCTCAACCAGATTCAGTGGCAGGACGTGCTCTTCACACCTTGGATGTCAAAAGAGCATTACTATACTATATAGAAAGAATAAAACCTTTCAGGAAAACCAAGCAACTTTTTATCGCTTTTGCGCCACCACTTAAAGGCAATCCAATATCAAGATCAAGTATTGCACGTGGATAGTTAAGTGTATTCAAATATGCTACATTAAAGCTAAACGCACATTAACAATTCCCCCTAGAGCGCATTCTACACGCTAACTGGGGGCTTCTATGGCATTCTTAGGAAATATACCCATAGAGGACATCTGCAGAGCTGCAACATGGTCTACACCACACACATTCACAAAACACTATTGTGTAGATGTGTTAGCAAGACAGCAAGCTAGTGTGGGCCAGGCAGTTTTACGTACACTATTTCAGACCACTGCAACAGCTACATGTTAGCCACCGCTTTGGGAGATAACTGCTATGTAGTCTATGCACAAGCATATGATCTACAGCTCATTTGCCTCAAACGGAAAATGCTACTTACCCAGTATGCATCTGTTCTTGGCATATAGAGCTGTAGAGTCATATGCGCCCACCCGCCTCCCCGGGTACCTATACCTGTTGCAGTAACATCTTACTTAGATACATGCATTCATGGACATCTCCTTTTACTACTCTTACTAACTCCATTATCACCCTCTGCGGGAAAACAATCTTAACAATGGAGTCGATGCCCATGCGCACTATCACCGAAAGGAGGAGTCACCTACCTCGTGACTGGAAAGACTTCTTCGAAGAAAAACAAAGTGTAAACATCCGGACCCAACACTAGATGGCGATCTATGCACAAGCATATGACTCTACAGCTCTATATGCCAAGAACAGATGCATACTGGGTAAGTAGCATTTTCCTTTTCTTGCAGTAACAAGGAGATGCAATTCCTATCACCCTCTCGAAAGCACCTCAAAGCAGGGTTGGATTGGGATTAAAAATCGGCCCGGGCACGCTAAAAAAATGTGGCCCACATTTGCATATTGCCTTTCCGCAAAAACACTGCTTCGGCAAAATTTGATAAAAAAGGGGGTGGGGGGTAAAAAAATGCAGGGATTAGTTTACACTGGTGAAACACACCTGAAAACAAGTGAGGCCACTTTTGCTCGGGCCCCCTGCCCCCGCTCAATATGCATATATATTAATGGGCCGGCCCAGCGAGAGAAAGGAGTGACACCTCTGCCGTTGATAAAAGGGAGGTAATGGACGCCCATCTACCTCCAGAATGGCCACTCAGGCAACCACTGGGCCGCTGGCGGCATCGAACAACGCAGAAACCGCCCAAATCGCCCCGCAGGCTGCTCAAAAAAGCAGCCCACAGCTGGAACTCGGATACGGCCCCTCGAGCATTGCCCGAGTGCCCGCGTTACCAATCCGACGCTGCCTCGAAGTTTCTGGCATTGGATGATTGTCTAGGCTCCCGGTAGCATGATTTTGTAACTTGAAATCTCTTCTAAATTCCCATGATATGCATCATTCTGCCATCTGGTGGTGGGGTCCAAAATTTCTCATAGTAACTTTTTGAATTTAAAAAAAAAGTTTTTTTATTTTTTTTATTTTAGGCATCGACTTGAGGTTCTGTCCTTCAAAGTATCCTCCTACTCCTGCAATTGAAATGCAACGAAGGTGTTATAGTGTCTTTCTGTTTGAAAATGTCAATGTCTTGTCTAGGTGTTTTTATTTCTAATGGTTTAGGAGTTTTATGAACACTTAAAGCCTCCTCAACACGGTTTCTTTTTCATTTAATTCTACAGTCTCTGCGTTGATTGCTCTTTTAATCTTTCTTGCCTCCAGAATTTCCTGTGTTCATGAGTTTGCAAGGTCTGTCGACACTGTCGTTTTCTCTTTTATTTTTGTTACTCGGTCATGCTCTGAAGTGTAATCTGAAGCCTTGTTTTTGGCTTCTCAAACTTTATCATGTTCGGTAGTTTATCCGACGTATTAACTTTGAATTTATGAACTCAGTCATCCTCTGAAGTTGAGTCACATGCCTTCTTTGCCTTTTTGACCTCTGTAGTTGTCTGTCACGTCGCTAGATTTGGTATACTCCTTAACCTTTTGTTTGTTGCATTTGTCATTTAATTTGTATGTTCTTAACATTGTTTAAACCACGATTTGGATTGATGTGTTTTGTGGCTAACCTGTAGAAGAGAAGTGGGTCAACTGTTATATAGATTCCTAGGTATCTGAATCCTTCCGTCGCCACTGTGACCTTGCAATCTGTCAGTGTACGCGGCACCTGACCATGGAGCATGTACAATGTGGATTTTGTACAATTTATGGTGCTTACCAAAGATCGAAAATATATGGAGGATCCTATAGATTGAGGACTTCGGGCCGCGACATACAGCATTTTCTTCTTCAGTGTCGATTTGTAATCCGTTGGCTTCAATCGTCTTTCTTTGTATAGCCATTAAGTATTTTTGACAGTGTTGCTGAAGACCTAGGGCTTTTGGGGTTTTCAGTAAGAATTATTTTTAGGAAGTGGTCCTTGTGCCACGAAAAATTCTGAAGAAACTACTTTGAGGTCTGAATTGAAATGGTATTCTCCATGACTCTCTTATATAACACTTTACTACAAAACTCCCCTTGGATTATGCGAAATACATCTATCTGGAACTCCCTTGATAACTACTTCGCCACCTCCAAACCACAGTGATTCTCTATTTTTCACACCTATACTCCTATATTTAGAACTGATATCACCACCTTCCAAAACCCTGGGCGGAACTCCTAGATAGGGTGGAGCATACTATCTGAATGCGCCTACACTTATATGTTTTAAGATCTCATTAGATTTTATCCACTGATGCATGTGTAATGACCCTATACCTACTAGTACCCATCCTTTTACCCTTCATCTTGCTCTTTTTACTTTACTTCTATCACTTATTTTTACGCCAGATCACATACCTTGGGGTTTATCTATTCTCCACATGTAGTTTTGCTCTCACTTGCCAACTGTTACCTGGATTTTGCTCTGTATTCTAGACCCTCAGGTCATGATCAAGCCTCCAGGACTCAACGCATTTGTACTGTATCTTAAACTGGACCCTTGTGTTCTCTGATTGTCTTTTTTCTCCCTGTTCATTTGTTTTTTGAAAAATTGCTCAATAAAATTTATGCTGCCCTACCTAGTCTCTGTCCTGGAGCGTATGGGCTTCGGCCCGATATACATACAGTGGATAAAATTACTATATGCTGACCCGACAGCGCAAATATTTGTCAACCAACACACATCACGGCGATTCCACCTGGGCAAAGGAACCAGACAGGGATGCCCCCTGTCACCTCTTATATTTGCCTTGTTGCTCGAGCCACTGGCGACATGGGTGAGGGAGGGGGGACCCCCCTGATCAGAGGATTGAAATGGTCGCAGCAACACAAAGATAAAATCTCTTTATACGCAGACGACATACTGCTGTATGTCGCGGCCCGAAGTCCTCAATCTATAGGATCCTCCATATATTTTCGATCTTTGGTAAGCACCATAAATTGGACAAAATCCACATTGTACATGCTCCATGGTCAGGTGCCGCGTACCCTGACAGATTGCAAGGTCACAGTGGCGACGGAAGGATTCAGATACCTAGGAATCTATATAACAGTTGACCCACTTCTCTTCTATAACAACAACCTTCGGGGCCTGCTAACGCGACTGCAAAACGACGTCCGACACTGGCGAGCCCTCCCTCTGAGCCTACTGGGGAGAGCGGCCCTGTTTAAAATGCTGGCACTGCCCCACTTCCTATACGTGCTACAAAACACCCCTTTCAAAGTCCCAGACACGTACTTCACCAATGTGGAGAGTGCAGTCTGGACCCTGCTGTGGGATGGGAAGAACCCCCGCATTGCAACACATAATTTAACGAGAGGGTGGTACGACGGGGCGATCTCCCTGCCCGATCTTAAGTTATATTATAGGGCGTCTCAACTAGCGGTAATCAACCAGTGAGTCTGCGGCCCACAGCTTGAACCGGCCTACATGATGGACAAATGGTTAATGAGCCCGGGCGATCACCAAAGAGTACTCTACACAAACCCCAAACATCAACACCTCACGGGTCCCACGGCCCAGACCGTGGCAATCTGGCATCAGGTAGCTAAGAGATTGGGTTGGCATAAGATAATAACACAAGCGACCCCCCTATGGGAATCAGAACAATTGGGCACACTGAGCGACTGCCCCGGGTTCGACAGGTGGGACATGATTGGGATCTCCACTGTAGGGGATCTGTGGAAGAGTGGCAGGGTGATCACATTCACCGGGTTGCAGACGGAATACCAGTTGGCAAACCCGGAGGCCTACAGGTGCCTAGCAAATAAGCCATGCCATAAGGTCCGCTGTTCCTAGGGGGGGAGGCCTTACCTGAGGCGTCCCCGCTGGAGGACAGGTTGCTTTCGGAACACATGAATCATAAGGCAATATCCCTGACTTACCGAAAATTAATAAACAGACCAGACCCAGTTGTCCGCCTCAGACAGCACTGGGAGACAGACATAGGGAGTTTAGAGGACGAGGAATGGCAAGAGGCGATATCATCCCCACGAGAAGTGGCGATTCCAATGAGGCTGAGACTAATTCAACTCAAAATCTTACATAGGTCAGATATCTCGGGGGACCCTGGTCAAGATGAAAAAAAGGACGGACTCGGAGTGCCTCAGGTTTTGCACTCGAGACTATACGTTCTTCCATACACTGTGGGAGTGCCCCGTGATTCAACCCTACTGGGAGGGAGTCATAACTAAATTAAAAGAGGTTTGTGAGAAAGAAATCATCAACTCCCCACGACTCTGCCTGCTTAATATATGGGAGGCCACTGACCTGACCCGTACCGAGCAGACCTGGGTATCCTTGGGGCTGGCCCTAGGTAAAAGAAACATCGCCCAAAAATGAGGAGTAAGTGATAAACCAATGATTGGGGAATTGGCAAAGGACACGGTTAGATCCATGATCGCAGAAAAAGAGGTCTTCAAGAACAGGGGCTGCCTGAAGAAGTGGGATCAAAAATGGGCTAAATGGAATGCGTCTCGGGGTGGACTCTGTATCTCCCCCACAGAGGAACTGAGAAGAGGGAGGGAAGGGGCCGATAATTGTTAACTGTGACATATGTAACTGTATACATGATCTGACACCGGGACCTAGCGAGACACTAACTGTAATGCATATTGTCAAATTACGTGTGTCTTGCCTTCAAATTACTGTAATGCTGAGATCTTTAAATAAAGAGTTCCAAAAAAAAAAAAATCTTTACTGAAATTATACACTTATCTTTTGAAAAGTCTGAAAAACTAATGGATAGAGTTTATTTCCTGTTTCCCTTGTTTTCTTTGCCCTTCCATGTCCAGTTTTGCCCACTGTGCCAATATAATATTTTCTGTGAGAACTAGTTTTTGGTTTAGGAAATGAGCAGGCTTTACAGTCCTCTACCTTGTGATCTCTTGGGAGGCATACACACAGGGTGTTCGTCGTTGATGGCAAGCTTTCAGTTACAGTTCGGACAGAACTTAAACATTGTGCTCGTAATACAAAATGACGTTGAGGAACTTTAGAGATAACAAGCCTTTTCCTGTATGCTTTGTCCAACTCAGTTGAACAAAGTCCTGTCTTCAGGTTCCAGTAATGATCGACCTCCAGCAGGTGTCCCTCGATTTCCTCTAATTCTTAATTTGCCACTCAACTTTGCATTCCTTGTTGATCTACTCACACACCTTCGAACCCAATGGCAAAAATGCATTGGGGGCTAATGGTCAAATTCACAATAAGTCGTACTGAATCCACATAAATCGACATATAAAGGTAATTTAAAAAAAATAATAATAAAGGTTACTAAGAGCACCTTCAGACCCAACCACTAAGGTGGTGGAATAATGCGCTGCACATGAATTTCAAATAGATACAAGCTACAAAACCATATTTTCAGGTAAGTAACTGGTATAATTTCTTTGCCATGAGTGGTAAACCGACACCTTACTCAGTCATATCAGAAAGTCACAAATGGGTTATTTACAGTGAAGTTCATGGGGAAATCTTCCATCACTAGGATGTGCAGTATCTGTCTTCCTGCAACTGTCTACAATGCAGGTTAACGAGTTTTCGCATACAGCTACCAGGAGAATTCTCTTTCAGTGGTCTGATGAGGAACTTCCTTTATTATTTCCTGCTAAAACCAGACAAAATAATGATCTTGATTGCTTTGCAAGGGCCTTGCCAGTGGTGGTGTGCAGTTTACTACTCTTGCCTATCCAGGACACACAAGGCAAGATGATGCACCACAACTATAATAATCACTGAATGATGCTGTGAGCTGTTGTGAATGCAGCCAGTGCCAAGTCTATACTCGCAGTGTGTTTTCCATACTTTTTGGGTTGTACTAGGAATTGTCCAAATTTAATGTGTAGGAATCCATTACGTCGTATGTATGCAAAATTATAGGAAGTTTCAGTGTAAATTAATGATTAATTTTAGTTTTATTATAAAATGACAACACATGCTTAATGGCATAGTCTTATCACTTCCTCAGGGCTGTTATTCAATATTTCCAATCTATAAATATCAGAGGCTTGTCCTATTAAACAGACATGCTTAAAACATTGGTTACACATCAATTATTTACAGTACATTCATATTCAAAATCTGAATTCAAGCACCATTCCATATTGCTCCAATTTATGTATGACATTACTTTTTAAGTGTTATGTTAGCACATCTTGTTCAGTATGATGCAGAATTAACTTTATGTAAGCTCAACTTGCCCTTTGTAATTAAAAATCGTCACTAAGATTAGAAAGTATTAATAGAACTCTTATTATCCCACCTCATTGCTGCTTTTAGAATTAGTTTCCTGTTTTTTTGGCAGCCTGTCTCCTGAATTAATCAGATATGCCCAATTGAATTTGCCAACAAGCTGTAAGGACATTTTTAAAGAATGGCTACATCTTTCCACCAAAATCTCAAACAAATTAATGAGGGAGAAGTTCCCCATCTGCTGTTTTGAGAAGTTTAACAACTGCCTTAGTATACCATGAAGAAACTGTATTGCTTCACTGTTGTTTTTCAAAACCGAGCCTATAATTTACTTCTATAAAGGCTCAGGTAATGGCCATCACCATTCTTCATCCTTCAGAACCCATGTGGCAGAATGTCCTTTTGGGACCCATGCCTGTAGACTAGGTGGTTAGTTTTTGGGATCGGACAGCACTTACTTTACTGACCCAACTGCACTCTTTAAACTTCAGAATAGACTACCTCTTAACAGCCAAGCCTGGCAGGCTTAAAGAGACAGTGCAGTTTTAGTCTCTGAAGTTGTTTTTATTATTTTCATTTTTGTGGTCTTCCTTCTTTCCAGAGGTTATTACCTTTAAACGTATTTGTGTTCAGATTTAAACATAGCGAAACACAGAGAGAGACTGCATCATAATCTAAGCTAAGAAAAAAGTTACAGGATTACAGACGATACCTGCTGGTTTTAATATCATCCCACTGTGCACATCTCTCCCCTTTAGAACACATAAATAGAAGAAAACATCTTCTCTTGGTATTATAACAATGAAAAACATCCTTGCAGGAACCCACTTTGTCTTTTACATCTATTTCCTACTCCCACACGCCGCCATCCCTCAAGTAAGCTGAGCCATCACTCTCCACCTGGTTGGGCATATCATTTTCGGAGGGCCTAGAGACTGTTACTCATGTAGGGCTTTCCGTATCGCTTCACATCGCAACTGTTCCTTTCTACATTACTAATCAAGTCTTCCATTACTAGGATTGACCAAAGTCAGTGGTGCCATTGTGTCATAGGTGGTGGATCCTTCCATTAATACGTGGTTGCAACCTTTGTCACCCCCAAACATTACTACGCCAGGTACCAGGCCAATGTCAACATATTCCTAAGGCCAGTAGGTTTCACACCAAGCAATATGGCACCTGGATGGGTATCCTAATATGACCACCAGAGCTCTCCCTATCTCTCAAGAATGCTATGATTGAGATCTATCTTAGGTGTAATGTGTCCTCTCTCCCCCCACATTTTCTTCAGCAAGCCCGTCCCACCATGGGCCATACATGATGCAGCTATACTGGGCTATAATGACAGTGGTACAGAAGCTTGAAGTGTATCTTGCCGTTTTCTTAGGCAGAAGGAGCTTCTACAAATATCTTTTATCAGGACCTCTAATGTTCCTGCCGTAATGCATTAATCCAGGATTTTCTCCCAGACGGCCAAATGCAACCACACTGGACTAGGCAAAGAGTCCATCAATAAAACATGGAAGCCGGTAGATAACAGCTTTAGAGCCCAAAAGCGTAGGAAATAGAATTTCAAAAGGAAATTCATCCCCTACATCCTCTTTCTTTAGTCGAGGCTGAAGAACCCAATGGCTTAATTAGGCATAAAGCAATCTTTCGGTCTCACTTACATGAAACTCTAGTTTACAATGTCTGAATGACATGACTGCTCCTCGTTTAAACTAATCCGCTATCATCCTGCATTCATCCCTCTCTGTAGGTATCAAATGGACCACTTCTCATCCAATTCACTGTTCAAGTGTGTTGGGGGTAGATGGTGAGGGAAACGAAGTAAGTCCCATCTTTACTGCTAGTTTATTCCTGACCTTTAAAGATATGACCACAGGGATACTTAAATACCCGTTTGGTGGCCTCTGCCTTTCATCCAGCCAAATTAAGTCTGTGTGGCCTGCCAACTGTGGCTTGACCCATCTCAACCCAAATCTTATCCATTTCTGGTCAGGACCAGTCTCTTACCATCAGCACTTATGCTGTTGCAGAAGTAATAGAGATAGAAGTCTGTCAAGACCCCCCCACCCTTCATTTTCAACCACTGTAGCAGTCTTTGTGGAACCCTATGTCTAAACACATCCCAGAACTCCAGAGAGGAAGTTTCAGTCCACCTGGTTAAAAGCCTTTTTTTTATGTCTAAAGATACGAGAACGGCTGGTATCTTGCTGCCTCTGGATTTTCTCCCCTAAGATGTTTATGCATATGATGTTGTCCTGTGTTGTCACTGTGACCTGCATGACGGATCCGGTGGCATCACTTCAGTCTAGAAGTCACTATCTCAGTGAGCAACTTAGCACCCACATTTAAGAGGATAATGGGTCACCATTGCTATCAGTCAACAACAAAGGAAGAGCCCTTGTTAGGAAAATGGCAACTCTGTATGTTTAGAGTGGGCCAAGGCATAGTAACCCTCTGAGATGCTTTACGCATTATACCAGTGTACTTTCACTGCTGTAAATGCGTCTCCTGCAAGCACACAACATCTGGATTTTCAACAGTAAGACTCTCCAGACCAGGTCCTATCTTCACCGAGGAGTTAAGCCTATTAATAAATAAACCACCTTTTTCTTTGTCCAGGATTATGCACAAGGGAGGTCCTCGTCAACCGCCCTGTCCCATACACCCCTCAAGTATCACTCTCCAGCTCAAGGGGCTAATAATCATGCATTCCGCACAAACACTACATCTTTGGTCTGTAGATTTAGCCAAAAAGGCCTGATTGTGTCACCTAGCCCTTTTCCCACCACCGGTTTGTGTAATCTATTCCACCAATTCTGGATATACAACATCCAATATAAAGTCAACAAACCCACCACAATCTGGGAGACCTCACAATTTTCTTTGCTTCTGATCCAGTTCCCCCAGCCCATGTATGAGCTATGGTACCTGCAGGGGTGAGTATTTTGGACACGCAAGGTACCCTCCCAATCTCCACCCCTCATGACACATTCATAACCACATGCCCCAATACATCTCACCAGTAACTTTGTAATACACATGAGCTGCCTCAATGTTAGTGATGTCAGCACCTTCCTGCCATGGGAGGCAGCATCAGCTTTTAGTCATATAGAGATGATTGAGGTGGCTTTCTGTACCCACAGTTTCCATGAGGATTTCAGAAGTCTCCATCCACTCAGAGCGCTGGCTTCTCACAGGACCAGTGCATGAGCCGCTCCAACTCTAGTGTTGATTAGTATACCTCATAGTATCTTTGCAGTGGCTTCCACCTCCGCGCTGTTTCTGATTCTGCCATCCACTAGCCTCAGTGTGAGCTCACGGTCTCTGGGGTACCCTTGACCCTTCTCCAGAACCTTTACTTAGTTCATCCTCAAGGACTAGGCCAAGTAGTTTTGCTGCTTTCACTCTGTCTGACCTGTGGTGAAATAGGTCTCAATATGTAAACATTTGTTCAAAAGGATGCGTCCATCTGGAACATATCTTCTCCACATGGAGCTTCTTAATCTGTCTAAAGGAGATCCTTCATGTAAAGGTTATCTAAGAGATGTCCTGGAATATAAAACAGGAAAAGTTCTGGAAGGTCACCACATCCGCATTCCTTGTAGCTTGTAGTACCTCTAGCACAGAATAGTTACGGAATTTGGCTAAGATGTCGCATGGTGGACCCTCTCCAATCTGATTTCATTGTGATCATCTTTTAGCAGTGATGAGAACATGCCCACTACAAAGGCCTTTAAGTTGAGCCCTTTCGCACCTTCAGCCAGGCATCTGATGTGTAGGTGCAAGATCTGTTTTTCATGTCACCCATTTTCTGTAGGTTGGTTTCCAGATGGTCTTCCATTTCCCCCATGTCCGGTTCATCCTGAGTCTTAAATGCCTCGGTTGTGCCAACTCTGTTCTTGATATTCAATACTTGACATCTTGTTGAAGGTCTGCAATTTTAGAATTCATATGCGAGCAAGAGCTTGCTAACTTATATATGTGTCAATCCGCAATTCTTGGGTAAAGAATCGTAAGGCTAACCAGCATGTCATCTTTTATGAAAGATAACATGGTGGACCACGTGGACCTACCTTCAGTGTCTGCCTGTGGGGCATTCCGTCTTCCGCCTATCATGACATGTAGAGCAGCAAGCCCTTTTGTGCCGTCTTCTAAGGCATTCAGTTGTTCAGCTCAGTTGTCAATTACAGTGGTCAGCCACCATTCAGGGGCTTTCTAATTGATTCCTTAAGGTGCCAGGGGACATGACATGCTGCTTAATATATTGTCTGTTGCTGAGGTCCCAATGGTTTAAAAAAAGTATCCACAGAGGCATTTGATATCAAGGATGGCCAAGTCTCCTCCTAAAGTCCAAGTTCTTTTATTTAACTGGTAATCTTTAAAAATGAGCCTTTATATAGGTATATGTTAACAATTATTTATTTCCTTTGTAAATTATTTATGGAATCCTGCACATATGTGGCAATATTCAGTGATTGTGAATTCATTGAAAATTCCATGGTGTAGAACAGGTATCATATGTACCTTTTTCATATGAGAGTTGATCGATCACTCTTTCGGTGCATTGATTGCAAGTAAACTTTCCGAGAACATTTGGGTTTCTTATTGCACATTACAATGAATGAACTTGCCATATCATTGAATTTCTTTGTCCTAAATTATACACAAACCCTATTACTTTAGAAAATCAGCTGCATTATACCAAGGAATCACAAATCGGTAGAACCTCACCTGTTGTGATTGTTGATCATCTTTGTGAAGTATGTACCTTCGTCTGGCAGTAGTGTTTAAGAAGGCCTGTCTTTAGATTTTGACACGTTTCTAAGCTTTTGCTAAAGCTAAAAACGTATGCATACCTTGATTCTGGGATGCACACTGAAAGAAAGTTGTTGTTCATAATGATTTTTAGAAGAAGAAGTAGGAATGATTGCACACAAAAACATGACAGTGGCTATACCTTCTCTGATCCCCTGTTATTTCCCTCCCTTCCTTAAGAAACGTTCTTAATCCCAGACAGTGATTTTACATTTAAATAGCTACTTCATAAAAGAACATAACACACCCCATTCCCACAGAAAATGTACTTAACGTACCTCGGAAGCGTAGTAAAGGAGAAAATTCTATATGTTTAAGAGAACAGGCCTGTGTACATGTGCACTCAATATATATTCAACAGTAATGAAATAACACTTTATATGAAGCGTAGAATATTACCCTACATGCATAGTATGAGAACAACAGGCAAAACATTTATGAAAAGAAAATTGTGATGTAAGATGCATTATAAACTATTTAAACCTCCTTGGAATTTTCCTCGCTTTGCCAATTTGTTTGGTAGCCTCCCAATCCTGCAATCTCTTGACCATCACGTAACTCAGACAAATCTTCTCTCGCATTACAAAGAGCAATTCTGCTCTTATTTCGAATTTCTTTTCTGTCTACAACCATCTTGTTGGAAACTTTCAGAACTATCTTGCATTCAGAAAAAAATGATATTCCTTTCTTACTCATTTCACCCAGCTCCACGCGCCAAATCGCCTACCTTAAATCTTCTGCAGCCAGCCTCAAATCTCATTGCATATCGAAGTTTGTACTACTTTTGTTACGTTCTTACTTTCTGCTCTGTAATCTGGTACCGCAGCACATAGCCATCCATACTGGTCACACCCTAGCCCCAGGAGTTCTTTCTCTTAACAAATTGAATGGTGATTCTCCGTTAACAGAGCGAGGTGTGGTCCTATAACTCCACAGCATCTTCCTTATTTTGGCTTTCCACAACAAATTGTTACCCACTTATCACTGCACACACTCATTCACCACCCTATTAAATCTCTTAACTAAGCTGTTCTCTCCCAGGTGATATAATGCTGTCTTATGATGGGCTACCCCATGTTTTTTTTATCTAAAAAATTTCTCCAATTCTTCCAAAGAAACTGAAGAGCATTATCTGTAATTACCACTTCCCGACAACCTTCCCTCATAAACACCTCCCTACAAATCTCAGTTACTTTTTTCAGCTTCACTTCCTTCATGAAGTTCACCTCTGCCATTATTGCTATGGCATGTTTACCTACCATGCTGGACCATGATATGTACCGCTAGTGTGCATACTCCACTTTTGCCACACACCCTTTGGAAACACGATTGGTACGATCATTGTTGTCCATGCCTGCAATTTGCCACTGCCAGCACCTCTCATTTTTCCCGTCCATGCCAGACCACTAAAAGGTGACCTTTGCCTTCATTTTATAGTAGACTTTCTCCTGTTCCCTCATGCAACAACTCCTTCAATTTTCTCCTGAGCGTAATTGGAACCACAAATTTCTCTGCCCTTCCCACAATTCCATCATAAGCTGATAACTGACAACACTAAGTTATAGTTAACTATAGCACTCCCTTTTCCCACATGTTTGAGTGAACCTTTAGGAATCCATTGCTCTGCTCTGCAAAACTCATCATTCTCCTCTGCACCAGCTCTCCAAAAATCCTCAGACATTCCCCGGAGCACGCAGCTCACCTGCGTTAACTACCATCTACTCTTCATCCCATTCTGCTTCATTATTTTCTGCAAGTAACCTAAGCAGTCAGCAGTTACATTTTTATATCCAGAGCATAGCTGATAACAATAATATACTCCTATAAACAGTAAATCCATTTTTTCTATGCTAAGATGTGTTCTGCTCGCCCCCTTTAGTTAATGGTAAAAACGAAATTCATAATTCAAATGCAGTTCTCCATATATACATTCTAAAATGTTGAATTCCCCACTGAGATGTCAATGCCGCCTCCTAGATGACTGAATAATTACTGTCGTCTCCCTTGAATGTTTTACATGCAAATGCTATAAGCCTTCCATGGCCATCCTTCATACGCATCATGCAAGCACCAATCCCATTTGCGCTTTGTAGGAAGGCAGGTTGCCCAAATCCTCACTCCGCTGTGTATAACTACCTCCTAGTTGAGCAAACAGGGTTTCTATATCCTCCTCATCAGCCCCTTAGTAGCGCGGGACCAAGATGAAAGGCAACTTCATCGGCTTGTGTGTTAAGGGTTAACAATACCTGTACAGCACTTGAGTCAAGAAATCACTCAGAAAAGTTCAGCGAACAATTTAATGAAACAAGAAAGTATTTTATGATTAAAACGAGGCTAAGACAACACACACTGGATCAATCACTGGAAAGATGCATGTTGTTAAAGTTCCATTCCACATGTGCCTGGCTTAACGATGAAAGCTTCAGCTCAGTACTCACAAGTGGCCACTGAAGGCTTCTTCTCCCCCCAGTCACACAGAACGCCTCCCAGTTGCCAGCAGTAGCCTTTGGTCAGGCTGAAGGGGTTGGACGAGAATCAGTCATCTTGGTGCAGGCAAGCAAAGCTCGCAGCTTTTGTACCTCACCTCAAAATTGTCCATAAATTTGGCATAAACTTATGCCAGTCCAAGAAATGATTACAACTGATCTTTGGACTAGGTGCGTTCTCAGTAGCCTCCACCTATGTCACCTTGGTCACGATACCCTTCCCGGACAACATATGCCCCAAATATTCCACATCTTCCACAGTACACCTACATTTCATGATGCCAACAGCCAGAATGGTTTCCTTGAGTGTTTCCAACGTTCTAATTAATACCATGTTATGTTATTTCTGAATATTTCTGGAAACCTTTCCCTCCATTTATCCATATCAGTCCCCGTGATCACTAGCACCTTAGCAGGAAAATTGGAATCCAGTACCATTCCCATTTGAAGCTTCACAGTCGGTGGTATAGTAGGGTATTGGCGCTCTTAGGCAGTATGCAGAAAATGTTAAGAAGTGCTAGAATATGTAAGCGGTGCTAAAGGGGTAGGGAGACCCACCCTTCTCCCTAAACTGTGGAAAACCACTGACAAAACAACACAACAATCCCTTGCACACGCTACAGAAGGGTTTGAGCTTCTGTCCTATGGATAGAGGAGATATATGTAAGGCTAAAATTGATTTGTTTAAGTTTATTAGGCGTCTCAAACTGAAGAAACATTTTGCACTTTTTCCGTGTGTCAATAAAAGTCAGATCTCACCTCATTATAACTCTCCTTGTGATATTTTGACCATCCAGGATTTCTTGGATACAAAATTACTGATGTCAATTTCTGAATGTGAGGGAGACCCAGTGACCATGGACAAACTTCTCTGTGATCTTGATGTACAAACGGACCTGAATATTAATAGTGGACTTAAGGCCAGATCGAGATTGACTCCCCCTATGCCGGTTGGCAACAACATAGACATTTTCTACAAACTAGTCGTGTCAGACCTGGACAAATACGCTGACTCACGTCATTCACACAATGGATGGTCAGACAACCTTACTAAGGCAAAAGGGGAAGCACTACATCTGTTGATGGTGGATGAGAGCATCATGATACGGGAGGCTGAAAAGGGTGGTAATGTGGTGCTTATGAATCAGGTCGACTATGAGGGGGAGATCCTTTCACAACTTAATGATCCAGATTGCTATGAGAAGCTCCCCTTGAATCCCATATGGACACTGACCAATCACATTAACCATAAATTCAAAAGTTGGCACGATCTATGCCTTTTAGAATTTAATGAATACACTTATCTTAGAGTTGATCGTCCCGGCACCCATGTTTGTATACACTGCCGAAAGTACATAAAAACCTTCCCTTTCCACCGGGCAGACCTATAGTGTCTGGCATAGGTGGACCCACAGAGAGACTCTCGGAGTATGTGGATGTATTTCTCCAACCGATGGTAGCTAACCTGCCATCATGCATTAAAGACACTAAGCACATACTTAGCACGCTGGCAGACATTCCCTGGGACGAAACCATGACCCTGGTAACGCTGGATGTTACTGCTCTATATACGAGTATCCAACATGACTTGGGCTTACAAGCATTAGAACGCATACTCAATTCTCGGCTGGCCAGCCTCTGGGAACATATGGGTATGTTACTGGAAATGACACAGATGATCCTTGATAACAATGTTTTCCTTTTCAAGGGGGCATGGTATAGACAAACCCGTGGAGTAGCCATGGGCTCTAAATTTTCCCCATCCTACGCCAATCTATTTATGGGGTGGATGGAGGAAAATTGGATATGGGGCACCAAAGGCAGTGAATGGAGTGATTCCATTCTGTATTGGGCCAGGTACATTGACGACTGCCTCCTCATTTGGACTGGTACTACAGAGAGATTGACGGAATTTGTGACATACCTGAATAGCAACAATGTGAATATCTGGTTCACTTATCATTACAGTAAGAGTTCCATAACATTCCTAGATGTAGAGCTCTTTGTCTCCAGCAACAGAATAGAAAGCAGACTTTACAGGAAGGCCACGGCATGCAACAGTATATTACATGCTACCAGCGTGCACCCGAGACACCAAATCAATGCCATCCCCTATGGGGAGTTTGTGCGCGCTAGGCGAAATTGCAGCACAGATAGTGATTTTGAACTTTGCCTTCAGAGCAGGGAGGACAGATTCAAACACAGGGGTTACAACCAGAGGACAATATGCAATGCCCTGAGTAGGATCTCATGGATTGAGTGACAATAAACTCTCCAGATCAAGAGTAAGAAAGAGGGCCTCAGTACGATCCAGCTTGTCACTGACTACAATGCACACAACATGACACTCTCTAGGAGTATGAAAAAACATTGGCACCTACTTAGTGCAGACAAAGCGTTGGAACCCTTTATCTCCTCCAGACCAGAAGTGACATTTCGTAAAGGCAAGAGCCTAAGGAATTTGTTGAGCCCCAGCTACCCAATGGTGGGAACCAGGGAACATTGGCGCCTATCTCACACATTGTTTTTTAGGTCTCGCCTGAGCCAGCGCATGCGCTGCTCTGCGAGGCTTCTAGTAAGGACTTCCAGCTAACACATCTTTTCCTCATGTTTTTTTTTTTTTGGCCACGCATTTAGATTGGCCATTTGCGTAAGGCTTTCACAAAAGAAAGCACACAAATGGCCAAAGGCTCGGGTATGTCCCGCCTTAACTCTAAATGTTCCCTCCTATGGGTCTCGGGAGCGAGCGCAGTAATTAGGGGCGCGAAGTGTGCCAGCTGCACGGCAGGCTGTATTCCAGTATCAGGTTACTTTCGCCGCCACTGTCCCTTTGTTTACGAGCAGTTGCTATCATGCTTCCCACCACTTACACTTTGTTGAATTTAAGGGACTGGTGTAAAAGTGAGATTACAAACATGCACAAAGCGAATTTTAAGTGAATTTTGCAAGCAGCGCCACACTCGATTTGCCTTTAAGCGAATTTTAAGTGCCCCTCTACCGCCCGCTTCTCTTCCCGTCTTTCTTAGATCCGGTTGTCAGCCCTCTTGCAACTAGTTCTTTCTTTCTGCCTCCCCTCCCTCTATGCGCTATCACGCCATTCTCTAAGCCCCCTGGGTCCTGGCTACCTTACATGTCCAGGCGCAGGGCTAGACACGCACGCATGCGCATACATGGCAGGCTTGCCCCTACGCTGTTCTCTCTCTCCTCTCTCTCTCTCATATCTTGGATACTGGCGGCTCCCTCCCTCTCTACCCCGGGAGGTGCTGGAGAGCTGGAGCACATGCACGCGCCACACCCTGTGACCTGCAGATTTCTGTCAAGCCCCGGGGACACAGTGCAGCACAAGAGGGGGTGAGGATGAGCCGAACTGGACAAGGCCCAGTGGTCAGTCGGTGGTTGACGGGGGCCATGCGGGAGATGTCAGTCACGACCATTGGATGGACTCTCTGTCCTGCTAAAACCTGGCACCCCGCGCCCAGCTCGGCACTCTGCTAGCAGCAAAACTCAGTGCCTTGAGAACTGACAAACACCCAGTCAGGTCAAAGGTCCCTGGCCTCACCCCTTCCCTTCACACACACGCAGTGAGACAGTGGGTCACAAAAGGCAAGTGACACTCCTATGCAGTGCAAAACTGTGAGCTGTGTGTGATGCACGGTGAGGCGATTGACGGTGCTGTGGGAGGGGCTGACCTCCACCAGTCTGATGCACCAGCAGCCAGTGTTATGCGGTGAGGTTGGTAAAGAATGCCGCACAGCTGTTTCATGCCTCAGTCTGGCTCACTAAACCTTCAGTGCGCTGCGTATGTTTAACATTTGCACTCGAGCAGGTTTGCAAATAGGCTGATCTGAGGATGAGCAGGTGAGCACATTCTGTTACAGCGGAAGTCATGAGGCGTGTGGGAAAGTGTTTACATTACGCATGGCCTCTTTTTAACTTATACATACATCCGTGTACGTCTGAGTGGAAATGGAAAGTCCCTCTGCCTTGGAAGCAGTTCTGACTCACTGCGGCAATGAATGAAATGCCTGTGGGCAGTAACCCAGACACTGCCCTCTCGGATCAGGTTTAAGTGACCGGCCCACATCCCTTAAACCTGCCAGCCGATCTCATGATGTTTCTATTGCATCCCCCCACCCCTCAACAAAGCTAGGACCCCTCCCTCACGCCCTTGGGATACCCCCCTCGTCCCGGGACTGCATTCTCCCAGAAAGGCTGGCAAATCTTTTAGGGGAATGAGGTGGCATTAGTTGCGAGTGTCCCATGCTTCTTCCCTTCTTCGGATTTTGGTCATGGGGTAATATTTTGGAGGGGTAGAGGGTGTGAGCCTGTCCGCTCACCCTGCTGCTAGTAGCATTGAAGGGCTGAGAAGCTGTTACATATGTTATCAAGATGGGCCAAGTTTTGTGTCTGTTTTGTTTCTGAAAGCTTGAAATCTTCCAATGGATTGATGTCTGATCCTTGTGTCTGGCTGAAGACACTTGTCAAACGTATATTCCAGCTGCAGAGGGAAGGGGTGACGTCATAACCATCAATGCATCTGCAGTGCTTAAACTCAACAGTGCCACAAGAATCTTTCGAAAAACCACACAGGTTGGACCTCTGAACAAGAGTGCGGAAAGGCCTGCTTAGGCTTAGGGTTTCAGCATGCATGACTTGAGGAAACATCTCCCCTTTTCAATGAGGCTTTATTTTGTGTCCCTTTAGAGTGCTGACATTTGGGACCTTTTTGAGCCTTTTCCACTTCAAAGAAATAGTAAAACTTCTGCTTGGAGCATTGTACCCCTACAGGTCTCATGAAAGAACCAGACGAGCTGGACCGTGTGATCTCCTGCAGGCGCGCAACGCCCATTGGGGGCTCAACGGGCTTCAGCCCCTCCTCCCCCGTCGTGTGTGACAGCCCGGGCTGAGACAGCTTCCCAGGCTGACACACAGGCAGTTTTTAAGCAGCCAGCCCCACCCGAGTACTTCAAAGGCCTTTAAAAGACCATTCACTTGTTAACGAGGCTTTGTTGTTTTTTTCACCCCTTCTTTGTGTCCCTGCATCTCCACTCTGCCTATGACTGGAAGAATTAGCCCCCCCCCCCCGAAATTTTTATCAGCCCCACCCGAAATTTGGCTCTAGTTGCACCTCTGGTCCTGGGGGTATTCTAGCCCGTGTCACACAGGCTTTTTGCATCTTAATTGTGGAAGTACAGGCAGACACTGCGCAGCCTCTAAACCGGAGCACCCAAAGGGGCCTGGAGAATGATGTGCCTGTGGGAGTATGGATACAGGAGGTAGAATCCACAGCTTCTGGACTCGGCTCTCTTTAGGCTCGAGGCACTAAGGGGGGCTCAGGCCGAGTCAGTGGTGGACATCTGACTGGAACCATGCTCAAGCCGTCATTGGTTCGCTCACCACTACCCCCTAGAGAGGAATGCCTTGGTGGAGTGCTGGAATCTGACAAGTGCAGAATACACGCGGGTCTGCTTCGGATCAGCCAGCCAGGCTAAACGGTGGTTAAATCTGGGTGACGAATTCACAAAAGTGTTTATGTCCATAAAGATACGATGAATTATTCAGAAAAGGATACTTACCTGGTGTACATCTATTTACACCTACGCAATTGTATGCTAAGAGTTTGTCCAATTACACAGGAGTAACTTTACCCTATGGGTAGGATGTAGGCTTTTCAACGTGTGGTTAGCCTTCTGAGTTGGTGCACACATGGTACAACACATGGTACAACATATTGCCATGTGCTCCATGTGTGGTGTATATTCTGTGTTCTACACCTTCTCTGTGCAATACACACATGCACTGTGCTCAATTTACACCATGTTTCCCGGGTTTTACATGTATTTGTGCTCACTGCAGGGGACTGTGTTCGACCTCATGGTCACAGGTCCAAATCCCGGCAAATTCACTCAGCCTTTCATCCTTTCTGAGGTCGAGAAAATGAGTACTATTGAGTTGGGTAACCAATAGACGTCTGTTATTCAAAGCCAAAATGCCCCTTTGCGGGTGACAGTGCGCTTTACAAATACACGTTCTGTTATGTTACTATGATGAACTGTCCCCACCTAACAATAAAAACTATAACAAAAAAGCATTAGAACAGGCAGGGAAAAATTGACAGCATTGCATAAACAAAAAAACTAGAACACATTTTTGGTGTTAATTCTGGTTTTTATTAGGGTACTTCAGTTGTATATAATGTTTTCTAGGTTATATATAAGGTGACAAAAATGGTTAGAACACTTTTTTTATTATAACTTATAACTTTTAAACATGCTGCACAACATTCACAATGCTCTACAACACATATTAAAAACGTTAACAAAGCCAGTAGCTCTGTCTAAACACTTAGAAGGCCCCAAAGGCGAGACCTATTGGCTATGCCAATGCTTGTTTTTAAATGTGGACGGTGTACCACATGTAGATGGGCCACGGACAAAAAGAGGCCCTATCTACAAGATTAACACCAACATTAACTGCCAGACCAACTACGTGGTCTACGCGATTGAATGTAAATGCCAACGTAGATATATAGGAAGCACTATCAGAGCCCTGAAAGACTGCATTGGGGAACACATGAGGGCGGTCAAACAGGCCGATGCTAGATACCCTATAGCTATGCATATAGCTGAATGTCTGGCTCAGGATAGCCACAGAACATTCACCTTTTATGGGATCGACACCGTACCTAGGGACATCAGGGGTGGGAATAGAGAACTGACACTGAGGAGAGAGGCAACCTGGATCATGCGACTCAAAAGTGTAGAAACGGGCCTTAATATCGACCACGAATTACATTACTTTCTGGGGGACTGATCAGTGATGGATATGAGTACCGTACACAAGGAGCATTCCAGCTCTACCACATCTATGTAGCTTTCTGTACCTACAAGCTATGGCACTCGGTGTCTACCCTTTGTTGTGACCTTAATTGTAACCATACTATCTGCTCCTGAATGTCTATCTTTGAACACCTAATTCTGAGGGAGGTGGAATGATTACCACCTCTCTTTCAATGTCCCTGAATTTCTACTCACATGTTCTTTAACTTAATTTCCTGTACCATTTCCTCACTATGGAAGGTGTAGATGTACTCTTCTATTATAATGTGTGCCCACAGGACTGTGTCTGTAGGTCCTGTGGACTTGTGAGTGTGAGACATAACATGGACTGTCTGTCATTTGTATAATAGGTTTCTCTCTCTCTTATCCAAACTCTCTGAGCAGTAATTGTTTTTTCCCTCGACCTTCCCTCAATGTTGCTACTTGAGCTAGGTTAGTAGATTAAGGCTTTTCTAGGGGGTTCCATTGATTCCCATGCTCTTCTCCCCCCCCCCCCATTCTGTCCATTTTATTATTTCGCGTATTATTGAGCGTTGAGGATGTGGGTCAACGTTCCGATTTATCCTCACAGTATTCAAAGATGGCTGCTGCACACTCACTTTGGCTTACTGATTTTTAATAAGTGGAGACTGACTCTTCCTTCTCCATACACTAACTGAAAGGCGGATTTATGCTATTTACTACACGATTATACTTATAATGAATTGTTAGCCCTTCTTCTTATAGATTTCCAAAAAGTAGGACATACCAGCCCAGTCCGTCATGCAGTTACGGACTACATATGGTTTGATGTTATCAAGGGCATGCGGCTGGACAAGATGTCACGCATGCCACCCCTGCAACATGCACTCTGCAATTGTGAGGCTGACCCAACTCATATTCTTTCTGTACTAAGCTACAGTTTGGGGACATTGCATGTTCCAAGATTGCCGACATCTTTTTCACCCACTACTCCGGGGTTTTACGTAATGTCTAACTGGCCATAGTCCTTCGACTATGTCCACATACTTGCTACATAGCACGGGATCCCCAGCGGGCCTTTGGCAGATACCCACCGTACACGCCGGGAAGTGAATTACACACCGCAAAGGTAAGCGCACGTACGGAGTCGCTTTTAACTGGGATCACTCACCTTAGGTGTGTTGGGAGCGGACTTCCCCTTATGGATGCGCCGCTCAAGCTTATTCTCTTCGTTTGGCTCATTATTTTATTTTATTCTTATTTATTTTTTGGTCCCGATATTCTCTCAGGATTGGACCGTCGACAGTTATATGGCTGATGGTCAACTTGGATTTGAAATTTTACCAATAAGGGTTGCAATCTTGACTCGGCTTGCCACTTATATTTGGGAACACTATAATACACTGCAAGCCCACAAATGAGGTACGTGGGTTAATCGGACCGCACTGTTTGTAAAAGGTTGGAATATACCCATGTCATATATGGGTGTGGATACACTTATAACCATGTACACTTTATTCTCTCATCAGGAACCAGTTTACCATTACTACATGAGGGGTACACAGACACGTGTACTAGCAGTGACATATAACAAGCACTAAGAACGTCATGAAGGGTCCCTGCACCTTGGGACGCCTATTATTTTGAACCCATTTCGGGACGGAAATACAACCGAAACCAAGGTTGGTTTCACTTGAGTTTTAACTAGCTTTTCATGCTAGCCCCCGCTGGGTACTCAAAGGCAGTAATAAGTCCTTTTCTGTACATATTTTTCTTGTCCCCTGTAGGATCTGCACTAAGAAAATTTTAGGTATTTCCTTCTTTACATTTTTTACCCTATTAGGCAACATTAAGGGGATGTCCTTTATTTGGTTTAACTGTAATAGACTCACCGTGTACTGGACCACAAAAGTCACAATATACTTGTTTCTGTTTGTCTCTCATTGATAATGAAGTCACACGCCTGATTAGATTTCGGATAATTCTTGACTCTACACAGCATATGTACACATCACTTGAGAACTACCACCGCACCAGATGATCATAGACCACTATGTTGTTGTTTTACATTAGCATGGGTTTCCACAGGCTCGAGAAGGCAAACTGAACCGAACTGTTTTGGACGCTATGTCACAGTGGTGAATATGCTATTAGGAACGTATTTTGGACACTTAGGATTCCCATATTGTTTACATGTTTCTTAGCCCTGAAGAAGTTGTGGCACACAGCAGCAGAACGCGACGAAACACGTGTTGGCTAAGGCTTTGTTTACGTTTGACCACGAGAAGAATAAACCTGTGTTACATGATCAAGCAATGGACCAAGATTGTTCTTACACCAATATTAACTTGTGTATACTCAATAGCGTGTGCAAGGGATTGTTGTGTTGTCTTGTCAGTACTATTCCCATTCTGTGCATTTTTGTCCACCTCAGCAACATTTTGCTCTTTTTGGCCATATACACACTTCTAGGGTTTTCTACCTTTGTACTCCAATTTAGCGAAACAAATAACTGATGGTCTGCAGCCTCACCCCTCCATATCCTTCTCGTTTAACATTTGTCTTTTTCATCTCTGTCTCATTAACTCTATTGTACGTGTCTACATCTTTTAATATATAAGAACACAGATCCTCCCACGTTTATCTTGTCTCCATGTAACGTATTACAATCGGTGGGTGATAAAGCTCATCACACTGTTCATCTCATCCTTCTGACTCATCATACACCACCCCAACTTCCTCATCACCATCAACTCTGCAGTTCTCCTCTGCTTGCACTGCATTCACATTCCCTTTCTCTCTTCTACACTTGTTTTTACAAGCTCTCCATAATGGCCTACCCTTCTTACATTGATCAGATCAGGCTTTGATAGGTAGACAATTCTAAGAAGTTCTCATACTGCCACATCAAACGCATCGCTCTGTTATTATGCTGTGCTATAGAACCTTTTTTTCTTTCATTATCCTTGCATATCACTACAATTCTCACAACTTCCACACCCTCAGAATCATCTTTATTGCACTGGTTTCCCCTTACCTCCTTGTGATTAAGCTCCTTCAGACAATTCTACACATTACACTGTACTTTCAACTTTCTTAAAAGTGGGGACTGTTTGTCACCACTGAAAATATGCCGGGTGGTGTTCATATTTATTTATTTGAAGACTTAGGAATATGTTTCCACACAGAACTACTGCATTGACTATTTTTCTCAGCGCCCACAGTCTTTTTTCTCACTACATTCTACTACATAAGTTAACTTACTGGAACATACTACACACCCTACAAAACGGGGTCTAAGATGGCTGCATGGTGTGAAATTGTCTTTGGGGAAAATGCTGTTTTACTTAATATTCCTCGATTCTGAAACGTTTTTTATGATGAGTACGTGCTGATTCTTGATCATAGCAAAGTATTAGTTAGCTGTACTGCATGTCTTATGCGTGTTACATACAGTATTGTGTAACTGTGTTGTGTCTGACAATGATCTGGAGTCTTCTTGTGATTTGCACATTTCTGTGACAACCTTCAGCTGTGCCCAGCTTTTCTTTGGCATCCAGTGACTTGAAACAGGATGGGTGGGAGGGAAAGCACGGCCCAGTATCCCTGACTGTACTAAAGTGATACTGTCTTTATGGCAGCAGCAGCAAGAGATCCTAGCAGCAAAGAGGCAACAGGAGCTGGAGCAGCAACGAAAGCGGGAACAGCAACGGCAGGAGGAGCTGGAGAAACAGCGGCTTGAGCAGCAACTTCTCATCTTGCGGAACAAGGAGAAGAGCAAAGAGAGTAAGAACTGTATTGGAGAGTGAGAGGTTAAGGAGCTGTAGTAGAGCCGAATCTCACACCTTTATGACCATGTTGGGCTGTAGAATCTGTTTATGTATGGCATGCATGATTATGGTACAAATTGGTAATGTATGGCTAAATCCTTTACTTTTGAGGCCTCTTAATGGAATATTTGTTCTTAGGATGTGAAATTGGACCACTGGCAAGCAGTGGGTGTAGCAAAACCTGATAACATCCCTGGTAGATCTAGTCCTACTCTAAGAGCATTCCATAGGATCTGATAGGGATACGCACATTTGCCAATAGTACAGTCAAATGTAGTCTCTAGGAGGCTCAGACTTTCTGGAATATCCATAATGGGACCTATAGACCTCACAGTAATGAACACTGGTTCAGAAATGATTTCTGCATTGGTTAGGAGCAAAGGTGTGTAGAGTATAGAGTGGGACTCGCACATGTAAGGTGGGAGAGTGTACATCTCTTTTTAGCGTGCATATGCATGGATACTGGGTTTGGAACTGGCTATCCAGTGGAATCTTTCGTCTTAGAGGGCCTTGTCTTTACCTTTTTTAGGAGGATCCTAATGACGTGCTTGGAAAAAATAGAAATAACGTGTCCAAATGGGCTGCAGGGATCTTCACTGCCACTAGTAAATCCCTAACATTTTTGGTGCAGACACTGTTATTTGTAATGCAACACTGTATCCCTCCATGTTAATCTGCCTTAGCATGGCAACTAGAGTTCCCCCAGTTGGACAGAGGAAAGTCAGCATGAATAGCATTGCATTCCATAGGCTACCTCTCTCATTTCTGCCTCTAACTGCAAGGGGTAAGCAGCAATTTTAGAAAATCTGTACTGCAGTTTTTGTGGCTTTCCGCCTCAGGCACTTGATGTACACGATCTTGTAAATCATCTCCCAAACCACCATGTAATGTACAGTGCTCCGTTGCTTCCTAGCTAGGTTTTGCTATATAAATACCAGTACAGACATACATTATTGTCTTTTTTTATCGTTTCTCTGATTGTATTCTACCGTTTTATTTTTTTGTGCATGTTTGTGGTGCATACAGGTGCAATTGCCAGTACAGAAGTGAAGTTAAAACTTCAGGAGTTTCTGCTCAGTAAATCAAAGGAGCCGACTGGGAGCAGCCTAAACCATTCCATCCCTCAGCACCCCAAATGCTGGTAAGCTACCTTCATCATTCCCTTTCTTATCACCTCACATTCTGGTATATGACAGGCATTTTCTCCTGGTCCTAGCAATCAGCAAACTTGGCAGGACTTAATGAGTGTCTGTTATTTACCACCGCTGTTAAGGAGCGTGTCAAAGTCTCCTAATTGAGGCGTGGTTCTCTTCTGGAAGTTGCATCAAACAGTCAAAGATTAACATATGGCTATGAATTGGAATAAAGCATGAAGAACACTCATTAATAGTCGATGTCTAGCCAGAGCGATAATTATAAAAGTACATGGGTATGTATGCACATTGTGGATTATTAGAACAGCAAAAATGATTATTGTGCTAGATGCCATGTAATGTAACATTGAACCATACAGCCTGCTATTTGTTTTCAGACCGGAGGAAGTTGCACAAATCTGTTCAAGTCTTTGTGAAACAGATGTTGCTTACTTGCTGTGACTTTCAAAAGGGAGTCACAGTTTCTGATGGATACTTCTAACTGCAGATGCTTCACCTTTAAAATATCCCCAGGCATTAGACTGGATCTGGAGATTCTTCTTAGCAGTGTTTCTGTGCACCGCTAGGTGGGACATGCAGCTTCACTGCGACTCCATATCGCCCTATAAGTGGTGGAGTGAATACCAACCCCTTTGCGCTGATATCAGGCACCTTCCAAAGCAGATCTGGAGCTCTGCTCCCAACTTTATCAGTCTTCTGATGAAGACGACAAGCTTCTAGTCATTGCAAGACGGCAAGAAGCAGATGTTGGTCACAGACGTACAAGGTATGTCTTTGGTGCTTGGGCTCTGGTCAGGACTCCAAACCGTTCTATATGTGTGCCCTCATGCACTCTAAGCTGATCCGAAACCGGGAGGCAAAACTCTATGTTGCTGAACACAGAAAGAGGTTGCATTCTTAGCATAGGCTCCGCTTCAATTTGCGAACCTGGTCTGGGTCCCTATCATGTGGATGCTCCTGAAAAGCTTTTACTTCCTGCTCAAAGTCTTCTGGTAAATTGGAATCAAATTGCAAGCACAATGATAAATGAATGAAATAGCGCTCAACTCCATGCTCCCACACAAAATGCCACAAGAAGATATGAGGTTGTCAAGATAAGAATCACATCCATTTGCTGTCCCTAGAATCTGAATCGATTGCTTTGTTGTCCCAGTATACCCTGAGTATCTGAGGCTGTCGTTAACTCTGTAGGACATAGCAACCTATGCTGCATATTTTTGGTGTGATTCCTGCTCTGTGGCGTGCCTTCGGGCCCCATGGAGCTACAAGGGCTTCTAGCAGAATACCGCCTACAGGTTTCCCCCAACACCATCTCCCCCGCCTATACTGTCTGCCACCTGGAGACCCTTTACTGGGCCTGTACCGATGCCAGAACATACCTCCACACCAGTGTCAAAGTCCACATTGGTTCATGCTGCACCGAAACAAACTCCACTGGTGCTGATAGACCTGATGCCGATCTCATACCCTGACCTGGATCTAGATCGATGTTGGGCTACAAACTTACTAAAGCTCAACCAGTTGCCATGCAGCTTGACTCTAATCCAAGGTCCCTGCCTCAACTCCACTACCATCAGAGACTCCTTTCTCTTTCTGGTTCGGATTCTGACCAAGTATGATGATGAAGGAGATAGATTGTTCCCCTCCTCATTACACTGATGGCACACTATATCTAGATTTGCAACATTCCAGCGGGGTGGAAACATCAGCTGAAGCAGCGCATTGGCTCACCCTTTGAAGCTTCAGCAGAAAAAATGCATTCTGTGCAGTGACATCTCGAAGGACAGCTCTGAGACACTAGAACTGCAGTTGACCACCATTCAGGTGGAAATAAATGTTATAACAGATTCTCAAACCAGGGCTCACTTAATCAGAGCCATTACTGCCTTTAATAAAGCCTTTCTGAGGCCCTGAGGCACATGGCCCAAACTATGTTTGTCTACCAGTCACTGAACCTGTGACTTGCGAACATCAGCCAGCTCTTTGTGAAACAGACTTTCTAACTAAATGCAATTAACTAGAGTGCCTGATTGCTCAGGTTCAAGTAAGGTCAATTCAAATTCAATTCCTACCAATTCTCTGTCTAGGGATTCCAAATGAGCTGATGCTTTCAGAAAAAGAATGAAATAATGCTTTCATCAACTAGCCTCGCTCTTAGAGCCATCACTGTGACTTGCTTATTAGACAGGCGCCCACATGCATTATGGGACATGGCTAGCGAGATCTTGCCATCAGTCCTAGACAACCTAGGGCCTTGTTGGCCCAGACAAGGGCATTAGGGCCAGGATGCAGCATAATATGTACTCGGGGCTGGCCTGGACACTACTGAATTCATTGGCAGAGAGCTTTTGGCACCAGTGCCGTACTCAGAAGGCACACCTGTATAAGGTGAACTGGGTTTTCTTGTCACCTGCAAGCACCTCTAATGGATATGCCTTTTGATGTGTCTGGGCTCTTTGGAGAAAAGGGTGGTTCTGCACGAGGACGATCCAAAGACAGTGGCCCAACAGCACGATCCTTGGTATTATTAACACTAGCAAAGCTTTTTCTATCCCTGTTCAGGAAATTCAGAGGCTATTCCAGAGTGCCCAACCGGTTGTATAGCTGCCAGCCTAGTTTTTGGGAGACCATGGATGTGGCACTGGCAGGAATAGTACAGGTGAGCCGGAACAGCAGTCCTTCAGTTCATCCTCTATTGCTGCAATGGCTATGAAGCTGCTTTTGTTTGCTCTCAGTGACTCTTGCCACGCTGGTAGGAGGCAGGATCCAACCTTTCCTCCTACCTACTCATCATGTCAGACAAGTGTTCAAAAGAGCTACTCCCTACCCTTCGTTTTCTCCCCTCCCCCACTTTTCTCCCACAACAAAGCACATTTTGGAGAAGCAATGTGCAATCTTAATTCAGGATGTCAATCTTTTACTTTCCAAATGTGCTTTTGAACGAATGTTGAATGAGTGTTTTAGTCTGAGAAAGGAGAATGATGCGGTTTGCGCTCCTTCCTCATTCCGATGAAGGACGGCGGCGTTAGGCCTATTTTGGACCTCTGCCTGTTGAATGCTTTTCTGCAGAAAGACAAATTTAAAATGTTAACACTGGCTCAGATCCTTTATGGACCCAGGAGCTTGAATGTTGTCCTTGCATTGCTAGGGTACCCTCCTGAGTGATAGTGCGCTCTACAAATTTCCATAATATAATATAACGTGACATAAGTATTTTCAAAAGGCCAAGGCCACATTCAATTTGCCATA
Source organism: Calotriton arnoldi (assembly GCA_963921515.1). Lineage (NCBI taxonomy): Eukaryota > Metazoa > Chordata > Amphibia > Caudata > Salamandridae > Calotriton > Calotriton arnoldi. Next base: position 996,960 of record CAWUFW010002358.1, read on the forward strand.
CTTTCCTTCTGCCTTACCTCTAGAGTTCACAAAAGTGATGGCAGTGTTTGTTGCCCACCTTCAGAGGCCCGTAGTACATATTATACCGTTCCTCGACAACTGGATATGAAAGGCAGGCTTGCCACAGTGGGTCATAGACTATCTCCTGACAACGGCCGAATTCCCAACATTGTTGGAAATCGCTATCAGTGAGCTGAAGTCTCCCCATAAAGCATCCTGTTCATTGGGGCAATCCTGGACACCGTGGCGTTCATTCCTTTCCTGCACTGCTATGAGTCTGGAATATTCTGAATATGATCCCGATATTTCAATATTAATCCTGGTGTTGGTGAGGATGACTCCGAGGCTTCATGGTCATCTGGCGTTATTTATTCTCCGCATTTGGAATACTGACTGACACATGCAGGCCCTACAGAGGAGCCTCGTATTCCAGTGGGCTCAGCATCAGGCCTTCCTCTCTGTCTCCAATAAGGTCTTGTAGGAGATGGCTCACGATCTGCAGTGAGGGCCGTCAGATGGCTACCTGATATGCAACACAATGCTCTCCCTGTCCCTACCTTCAATTCATGGTTGTGACAGATTCATCACTGCTAGGTTCGGGGAGGCCACCTGGGAGAGGTAGAGCTCATAGGCCGCTAATCTCTGGCTGAGAACCAGGTCCATATCAACTTGCTGGAGCTTCGTGCAATCCATCTGTCCATCAAAACCTTCCTGCCATCCATCATAGGGTAGCTGGTGCAGAACAGCATTACCACCATGTAGTACTGCAGTAAGCAGAGTCTGGTCGTGGGTGCCAGGAGTCCCTATGCTTGTGGAGGTGGCTGGACTAGCAGGGCATCTTCCTGGTCGCCAGTCACCAAGCTGAGACCCTGAATGCCAATGAGTAAGTGTTGTCTGGCGAATGACAAGTGTCGTCACCATACCGCTATGGCGCATTGTGTCTTCGATCAGTGGAGAACACCCTGGCTAAATCTGTTTGCCACAGTTGAGAATGCACAGTGTCAGCGGTTTTGTGTGCTTGAGCTTCCTTTGGAGCATACTTTTAGAGACTCATTCTCACTGGAATGGAACGATGAGTTTATATACACATTCTCTTCACTACCTTTCCTGCCTAGAGTTTTGAAGCTGAACAGAGCAGACCGGGCACCCTCAGACTGGGCCCAGAGTGTGGTACGCAGAACACCTAAGCCTCGCCATTTGCCATATGATGAGTCTACATATTTGGGACCTACTGTCACATAAACGGAGCAGGGTCCAACATTTGAGTCTCCTCCTCCTCCTCAGTTATGCAAGATTTCTTGGGGTCACTTTCCAATCCTTCACCTTTGGAAGGTACTGCTTTGGTTTATATTCTAAATGTGAAGAATCTACAGTTAGAAGTATCCTTCGGAAGAACACGTTACTTATTTTCGCTAACTCTCTTTCTGTTGGGTACTTTAACAGCAGATTACACCAGTACTGGAACTTTCATAGTTTCACATGCTTGAATCATTCCCCGTCGTCGAGATGGGACCCCGGGTATTATTAAAAGTAATGTCCTATTAGACATAGAACATATGGCCCTAGGCCTTAAACGTTTTGTAACATATCCTTGTCCTTTTATATAAAAAAGGACTAAAACTTAGAACCAGCCAATCAGCTGACACCGCCCTGTAGAACCTTACTGAGAGAAGCTCCAGTCCCTCAGATTTTCTACGGCACGTCGTGCTAAGGGAGTCTTCACTGTGCTCTGCTCAGTTTTTTCTTTTCTACTCTTGATAGAAGTGTTTTCTTCAGTCAGATATACTACCAAACCTGTGTATCTGTGTTGAGGTGGAGTAAACTGACGCCCATCATGTCAGATACACCTAAAAAAGGTCTCTTCAGATCCTGTGGCACCTGCAGGAAGAAAAGACTACATATCGATGATCCACACAAGGACTGCTTTTACTGTCTTTGTCCTGAACATAAACCTAAGGACTGTAAGGTATGTCGGACTTTTTCTAAAAAAAACTCGGGAAGAAAGGCTTCTCTTGTGGCCACAGAGGCTTAAAAACAGGGACAGCGTGGTCTCTGATGAAGAGAGTGATGCTTCTTCCAAATCCTCCTCCAAAACGCCTCTAAAAAGACCCTTAGATGACCCTGCAGGTACATCTTCGCAGCCACCAAAGAAATCATCTAAAAAATCATCTGAAACTCCTCAGAAGTATGCTGGGTCTGTTAGCAAAACTTCCCACCAGGAAAATAGGTTTTTGTCTTCCAAAAAGCAAGCTTCAGAACCCTCCACTCCTCATCTGAAGCTAAAACATACCTTTAAGAAGCCTACATCCGCTCCGCCGACGGACAGCTCGTCGACGGCATCCCTGACTATGAGAAAATCCTCTCCCGATGTGGTTTTGGTCACGTCGAAGGCGCCCACAGTCACTACCGTCACTGTTTCGTCAGCGTCGATGTCTTCGTCGACGACGTCATTGTCGACAGGTCAGGCTCCATTATCATCGACTACGCTGATTGTCTCTTCAAAATCATCGTCATCAAAGAGCCATTCCTCGATGACGGTCCATCTGTCGACGGCGCACCTCTCGTCGTCGACCTCACCGACGGTAACTTTGTCGTCTTCTTTGTCGTTGATGACATCGTCGACGACAAAGGTAACTGCGATTGTTTCGATGACGGTAGCCACTTTGTCCCCGTCGACGAAAATTCTTATCACTGACGATACATCGTCGGCGACGGTGATTCCGAATCAAGATTTGGCTGTGAAGCCGCCCTCTTCGACGAGCTCGTCGACGACACTGACGACGAGGAAAGAAACACATAGGATAAAACAAAAACCATTTACACCAGCGTTAACTTCGCCTAGTCGGGTGCAATCACTCTTACCCTCTCACTTTTTGGAAGAGGATGACGAGGAAGAGGGATCTGAGCATGATAGCCTTTTTGGGGCAGCACTAAGCCCATCAGAACTTAATGTTAAGTACCAGGAAGATTCTGATGAGGAGGATTATTGTGACCAATAATACTACTATTCGCATCAACAACGTCAGCAACAAGATGTGATGTGCCTTCTAATCTAGTGACGGATTTGCAATTCATGTTAGCAGACTATAAGAGGAGATTTCCTCCAGAGTCTCCTCTCCAACAGGCTCCTCCTCCTCCTCCTCTGGAAGTACATATTTGCTCCCCTATTCCACAACAGGGGTCTCCAAGTATTCGTCCTTCTCCTCATTTAGTTCCTGTGCAACAGTTGTCGTACTCTGAAGAGGAAGTAGAGAGGGAAGAAGGTGAAATTCATCAGGATGAATGGGACTCTTATATTATTCCCCCACTAGCATCTCCATCTCCACCCCAAACGGATTCACCTCCGGAAGATATAGGAGGTTTCCATAATCTACAAATGCCTGTGCATCAACAGGACTGCTTCCTTAATGATTTCAAAGAACCTTATAGGAAATCGGTAAGGTCTATGCCGATAATAGACTATATTTGGAAAGAGGGTCTAAGAAAAATGCAGAATCCAGCAACTGTTCCACCTGTGTTGCCAAGACTTGACTAAAAGTACAAAGCTCCTGATAACGCTCCTGCTTGCCTAATAGGTCATCCAAAACCAGATTCGGTGATCTTGCAGGCAGCGCAGCGACGATCTAAGAATCCATCGGCCCCCCTGACAGCGCCACCCGACAAGGAGGGTAGAAGGCTCGACAACATTGGGAAATGTTTTTCAACAATGTCAGCCTTCACAGTTTGAGCTTCGAATTCCCTGGCTTTATTGGGCCTTTACAATAGGCAGATGTGGTCGTATGTGGCAGCCTTTTTGGATAGACTTCCACCAGTGGACAAGGAGGAAGCAAAGAAAATTCTTCTAGAAGGCCAGCGGTCCGCCTCAGAAATAATAGACTGCGCTATGGATATTGCGTCCACTGGTTTCCGCCAGCTAGCTGGAGCGGCTGTCCTGAGATGTCAAGGATGGCTGAAAGCCACCTCATTCAGGCCTGAGGTGCAAACAAAAATTTTAGATTTACCTTATAATGGAGAAGAGTTATTTGGCAGCCACATCGATGAAGCTTTGCAAGCGATTAAAAAAAGACACAGATACAGCTAAGTCTTTAGGTACTTTGCAGTACAAGAAAATGCCATTTCGTGGCGCCCGAGGAAAGGGTCACCAATCCTACAGAGGAGGCTACCAACAGTTTCGCTACCCAGCCTATTCTTTCTCAGCTCAGCACTACAGGCCTCAATTTTCTCACCACCAACCACCGGCAGCGGCTTACAAGTCCTCCTTCAGAGGAAAATCAGGGCGCCAAGGCAAGAACACCAGTCGCCGCCAATGACTTCTCCCATCTGTCGGCCTCTGCTCTGCCCATTCCACCCACGGTAGGCAGCAAAATATCCTTTTATTTTCAACAGTGGAAGGAAATAACATCAGATCAATGGGTTCTACACCTAATTCAATTCGGCCTCTCTCTAGAATTACTAAAGATTCCTCCACCAACCCCTCTTCTGCCTCGTTTTCAAAAACACTTATATTTTTTAAAGATGGAGGTTACCACCATGTTGGGGAAAGGAGCAATAGAACGAGTTCCCCTCAATCAAAGAGGAAGAGGTTTCTACTCCCGTTTCTTCTTGATTCGCAATAAGTCAAGGAAGTGGAGACTGATTTTGGATTTAAGGAACCTGAACAAATTCCTCAAAAAACAATCGTTCCGCATGATCTCTATTCAGGATGTGTTACACCTCCTCTACGGAAACGATTACAAATCGTCTCAGGATCTCCAGGACGCATATTTTCATATAGCCATTCGCCGAAAACACAAGAGGTTTCTCAGATTCACAGAGGCCAGCAGGCACTATCAGTTTGGCGTACTACCTTTCGGACTCAAGTCGACTCCTCGCATTTTCACGAAGTGTCTAGTGCCAGTTGAAGCATATCTGAGGCAACAGCATCATCACATTTTTACTTACCTCGACTACTGGCTTATCAAGGCCCCCACTTTCAAAGCAGCAAGGACGTCTACCAAAGCCTGTCTGCAACTTTTCAAGAGATTAGCCTAGTTTTTCTAGGTGCCATCCTGGACACTGTCCAAAACAAGGCGTATCCCACATTGGAAAGGCGACAGAGACTAATATTTATGGCAAAGCGTGTACAAAAAAGGTTTCTTTCCGTACGCCTTTACAAATCTCTCCTAGGCATGATGTCCTCCTGTATTCCCCTCATACCTCATTGTCGCCTCCACATGCGTCCTCGTCAGGAAGCTTTAAACTAACAGTGGGTGCAGATCTAGGGCACTTTCGACGATCTAATCCGAATTACTCCTCCTATGATTGCTTCACTAGACTGGTGGACACAACCTCACCAGTTATCGCAAGGTTTGCCTTTCCTGTCTCAGGCTGCCCCTCTCGTGGTCACAACGGATGCCTCTCTAGAAGGCTGGAGAGCTTTCCTACAAGACCTGCAAGTCAGCGGAAAATGGCTGTCCTCTCATCGAGATCTGCATATCACCTTCTCGAGCTGAGAGCAGTTTTTCTGGTTTCTCCAAGCGTTCCTGCCGAGAATACAAAATGCTTTGGTGCTTGTCAGAACAGACGATACCACGATAATGCTTTACATGAACCAACAAGGAGGAACGAGGTCTCTGCTGCTCTCTCAGGAAGCTCAACTTATCTGGCGCTGGGCGATTCAGCACAAAGTGTCAATAACAGCAGAGTATGTTCCAGGAAGGCAGAACATCATAGCGGACAAGTTGAGCAGACTGAAAACGACCTGCCACGAATGGGAGTTAAACCAACACACTCTCTACAACATTTTCCTCCGGTGGGGCAAGCCAAACATAGACCTGTTCGCAACACCAGACAACGCGAAATGCCGGTACTTCGCAAGTTGGCGTCACAATCAGGGTTCATGGGGGAATGCCTTTTCAATAGCTTGGTCCGGCATATTTGCTTACGCTTTTCCTCCCATTCCTCTCCTACCAAGAGTACTAAAAAAGTTAAAGACAGAACCCTGCAAGATCATACTAATAGCCCCAGCTTGGCCTCGCCATCATTGGTACACAGAACTTCACCTACTTTCAGTGCAGCCTCCAATCCATCTCAAACCATTTCCATCCCTATTGACGATAAACCAGGGACAGGTATGCTATCTAAATCCCAGTCCTCTGATATTATCAGCCTGGCTCCTGAGTCCCAAGAATTTCAGCATTTAAGGATCCCACAGGAATGTATACATGTGCTTGCTAGGGCACGAGCAGATAGCACTACCAAGACTGATTCGCTCAAATGGAAAAGAGATTCTGCATTTGATGTGCATCAACTAAAGTCCATCCTCTCCATTCATCTCCAGAGGAAATTTTACCTTGTCTCCTACATTTGGCTCGCTCCGGCTTGGCCCACGCATCAATTAAAGTTCATTTAGCGGCCATTTCCAGTTTCCGGAGATCGGAAAATGTTCCATCTTTTTGGTCCAGCAGGCTGGTCAAACAGTTCCTCAAAAGTCTGTTCAGAATGTTTCCTCCAGTTCAGGTTCCTTCTCCTACACGGCAGCTGAATACGGTGCTGGCCCAATTAATGAAACACCCGTTTGACCCTATTCACAGAGCGGATATAAAGTTCTTATCCTGGAAAGTCGCTCTCCTACCGGCTCTTACTTCAGCGAGAAGGGTTAGTGAACTCCAAGCGTTTACTACCAAGGAACCTTTCCTACAATTCAAACATGACAGAGTTATTCTACAGACGAACCCTAAGTTCATTCCTAAGGTTCCGTCGGACTTTCATCTTAATGAACCAATCGTTTTGAAATCGTTTTTTCCAACTTTACAAACTTCAGCGGAGCGTGCTCTGCACTCTCTGGATGTCAAACGGTGCCTAAAATTTTACCTAAACAGAACAAAACGCTTTTGTAAATCAGATTAGCTTTTTATAGCGTACAGTGCACCTAGAAAAAGTTTCCCTCTCACTTAACAGAGCATTTCAAGATGGACAGCGAGCGCCATTGTTTTCTGTCATCAACAAGCGGGCCAACCTTTGACGTCAAAGGTCTGTGCTCATTCCACCAGAGACATATCCACGTCTACGGCGCTGATTGCAGGTGTGTCCCTTCTAGATATCTGAAGAGCAGCAACCCGGAGAACGCAGCACACTTTCACTAAACACTACTGCTTGGACTCTGAGGTTAAGCGAGATGCGGCAGTGGAACAAGCGGTTCTCAGACATCTCTTTCAATAAGGTGAGCCTCTTTTTCTCGTTTCTTCCCACCATCCTCTACTATCACACATTTTCAGTGATTTCTTTTTCTGTATTTATACGTTAAATGATATGTACGTATTTCTATTTATATATACAGAAATGTATAATTATATACCTTTATTAGGTAGTCATGTTGACCTGTATTTCTCTATATATGTGCAGGAAATAGTATTTCGTGTTACTCATTGCTGTTTATATATATATATGGCAGGAAAATGTGTTATTTACTGCCCGCTACTCTGATTCAAGCATGTGAATCTATGAAAGTTCCAATACTGGAGTAAGGAATAAGTTACTTACCTGTAGCTGTAATTCCTAAGTATTGGAATCTTTCATAGATTCACATGCGACCCACCCACCTCCACTGGAGAAGGCTCACTTAGATATCTCAGTTTTTTCTATTTGTACGCACTTGTACTTGAAATTTTGAGGGACTGGAGCTTCTCTCAGGAAGGTTCTACAGGGTGGTGTCAACTGATTGTCTGGTTCTAAGTTTTAGTCCTTTTTTTATAAAAGGACAGGGATATGTTACAAAAACTTTAAGGCCTAGGGCCTTATGTTCTATGTCTAATAGGACATTACTTTTAATAATACCGGGGCTCCCATCTCGACGACGGGGAATGATTCAAGCATGTGAATCTATGAAAGATTCCAATACTGGAGAACTACAGTTACAGGTAAGTAACTTATTCCTTCCCCTCCCTGTTCTGTGAAGTGGCCTCTTTTATATATAAAAAGGTCCCAACTTAGTGGTCAGTGCACTGTTGCCAACAAATTGCTCAACACTGCATGTCTTGAGGTGTGATTAGGGACAGATGAATGAAGCTGATGTTAGCGCACAGGGGTGGCACTTGTAAGCAGCACCACTCTGGCTTTTCCGGCAGTACAGAGACACCACAGAATTGCATGACACCACCTGCTGGTGTACACGAGCACTTATAAGAAAAATCTCTGGATCCAGTTTGGCTCCTGTGGATACTATAAAGGTGAGGACTATGCGGTTAGATAGAGTATCAACCAGAAAGAGCATTACCAAAGGGTAGTAACTTGCTCTTTTCTGCAACATCCCAGCCAAGATTGTGGCAGGTTAGCTTACCAGCTATTTTAAAAGCTGCAAGGCTTATAATTTTCGAACACCTCATATCTCAGCCACAGATCACTATCTAAAGAAATTCCAGAATCTGCTTCCTTTAATGACTGCTTAAGGCCTCCAGAGAAAAACAGTCTTGAGTTGGATGAAATTAGGGCCTGGTGTAGAATTTTGATAGCAGATTTGGCAGTCTGCTATTGTGGCTGTTGCTCTTATCTGCTGAAATGTCAAAGGAAACTGTTACATTATCCCCCAGAGCTGTGAAGATTTATCCTCTAAAGCGACTTTTTCAGTCATCACATGGATCTTGTGGATATGGGATCCTCTGGCGGGAACTCCCTAATATGCTGTGTGGCGTTTTCAAGCTTGTTGGTTGTTGGGGGATGCACAACTAGAAGTCTAGTACTCTTTCTCAAGGTAAGTCCTTTAGGCTTACTAATAGATCATCCAGACCAGGCGACACAGTGGTTGAATCAAGAGTATCCACAGACCCAGTATCTTCCTAATTCTAAATTGAGCAGTTAAGCCACCAGAGGTGTGGCTGGGAAATTGATTTCACTGTATATTTCCCTCTAAATCAACCCTTAGTCTTTTTCCAATGTATAGAAACCTTGGTGATCTGTATCTGAAAATGAACTGGTCTAACAATTTTGTCCCAGGTAGGTCTTGCAGTTATTGTACTGCTTGAAGTTACTGACCTGGATGGAGAATTGTTTTGTAGGGAGGCAGGCCTGAACTCTGTAACGTGTTACTGCAATATCTTTGTGTACTGCAAGAACTTGAGAGGCAACTGTCCCAAAACCAGCATGAACATGTCCACAGCTTTTGACAGGCCTCTTAAAGGCTCCGGTGTTAATTTGGGAACATGTCTCTACCACCAGGGAAGTCTGGATGCAGCTCATCAGTGCATCATCTACTCAAAAAAAAAAAAAAAAAAAAAAAACTGTTGTGCCTCTAAGAAAAGTTAAACTTATGCAGTACCAGACTACAAGCCCAGGCACCAGGAGTGCTGGCTCTAGAAAGCAGATATTGTTTGCTGAGGCCTCTGTCATGATTCTTGGTGTTCTTGATTGAGGGTTGCTTTGGCAACCTCGGCACACAATTGTGATATTGTGGGTGGGGTCCTTATCACGGTCCTCAGTGTTTTTCTGCTGGACCTCTGGTTTGGTGTGTGAAGACAGGAACATATCCTCATCAATAAGTATAGTTCACCGTATTTTCTTTATCACATTGAACATCAGCTTGGCCCCCTCTGGAAGTCTAGTCTTGAGATCACAGCAGCTTGGGCCATCATTACGAGTGGTGAAGTTTCACTCGAAATAATATCTCCAAGTGAAATTTTGCCACAAGCAATTGCAAGAGCCCTTGTGCCCGAAGTTATCAGGTCTTTAAACTCCAGACCGGAAAATTTCAGGTCTGTAGATATTGGACCCAGTAGGATGCTGCGGGCAGCAGCACAGCCTGAGCCCACCCAACTCCTGCAGCAACACGAGAGCAGCATACAGTAATTCCCTCAAACCAGCACAAGTCTTCCCTGTCTCCCTGATCTCCCACTGGATCTCCCGTTAACACTTTGTGCCTGCTCAGAGCAGGAAGATATCGTCCAAGGTTCTCACCTCAGAATTGGAAAATAATGTATATTAGAGGACCGAGTATCTCTGGGCCTGTGCCGTTGTTCCCCATTCCATGAAGAAGATACACATGCTGTATATACTCGTGCCATCTAGTGTTGGACCCGGACGTCTGCAACTTGTTTTTGTTCGAAGGAATCTTTTCAAGCCACGAGTTGTGGTGACTCCATCTATTGTAGACAATTCTCATGGGCATTGGCTCCATAGTTGGATTGTTTTTCTCAAGTGTCAGGGTCAGACGTGTATATGGGAGCTCTGTTTCGATGCGACACGTTCTAGCTGGGCCTTTGGCACCATCCCTCGTTGGCTCAAACAATCCTGCTGTTGGTCAGTCTCCACTGTCGGGTGTTACTTCGGCTCTGTCTCGCAGTCAACGAAATCTCCACTTTGGAGCTCTGCCCCTCACAACGTCCATCACTTCGGTAGCAGAGAATTTCCATGTGATGGAATGGACTCCTTTTCGTTTCTGCCCAATTTGCAACGTCAAGTTCCCCAAGGATGGATTTGCACGAAGTCTGTAACTTGTGCCTGTCTCCGTGTCACCGAGAATAATCTTGTGTGGTGTGTCTGGCTTGCTGCAGCAAAAAGATGCTTTGGAACCTAAGAGCATGATGCATTGCCTTGGCTTCAATTGCATAGCGCCGCAGAGAGGATGATGCTCTGGACATATTTGGCTATAGGGGGGGGGGAACCAAGTGAGTCTGGCACAGAAATCATTGAGGCATTTTCGTCGCAGGATGCCAACAAGGAGTCTGATGTCGAGAGTGAAGGGCCCCAGCCAGGGCTACACCTGTTACGGAGGGCCGCAGTGAGTAGCGCACTCTCCCATCCTTCAGAGGCACCAGCCTCAAGCTCACATGCCTCATCTGATGCCTTCAGACCACCACTACCTCCGGGTTATGGCTGGCACCAAACCGAACCCCTCGATACCTCTGGTTCCAAAGTCTGCTTCGAAGCCTCGTCCCTCGATTTTGATTATTGCTTCCAGATCTGAAGACTCTCTCGGTTGCACTCTGAATCAAAATCTTCAGAGCAGAGATCCACTTTGGGGACATTCTGGGTGCCGACTTGCTTGGGCTCTGTCCAGGCCATCATTGGCGGAAAGCGACCAGCCCATCCTTCAGTGGCTTCAGGAACGCCTCAATGCCGAGCAGCAGAGGAGTCACATAAAAATGTGCACAGGCCGGATCATGGCTAGCCCTGCCCAAGGACTCAGTCCCTCACAAGAGGAGATTTACTTCCGCGGAGGCCCTCAATCCTCTTTCAGAGCGGACGCCCAAAAAGCCTCAGTGCCATGACAGAAGAACCTTTCCGTTAGTGCCTGGTACTTCTAAACTTCCACCTCCTTCTCTTCCTACCTCCCCTGTGCGACCTATGGACCCACACACACACACTTCCTTCAGGGGGTGGGGACAGTCCAGGATCTCCCTACGACCCATATGATCCACCATATGATCCACAGCTCCTGACTCTTGGGACGACTACTAGGTAGATCCACCAGCTGAACCAGACTCAGATTTGAACCCGGCCAAAACAGCTCCCTTCAGACGACACAATCACATATCATGAGGTACTTACACATGGCTGCAGCTTTTCAGAAGGGTGAACTGCATGTTCAACCTGAGGAGGATAATTTCCTTCTAGAAACCCTCTCCTCCATGCAAATGTCCCTCCGATACCTACCAAAGTTGATAGAATGCTAAAACCTGCCAGGGAATCATTAAGGAGCGGGGAAAGCCAGAGTCATCAAGCCCCAGGTTAATAAGAAGTTTAAAGCTTCTCCCTCAGATCCCCCCATCACATGGAAATTAGCCCCTGATTCACTGGGGGTTCAAACAGATGGGAAGAGTGCTAACCCCACCCAACCCCCCTCCCCACCCCTCAGACTGGGAGAGCAAGAAAATAGATGTGGCTGGTAAACGTATTGTAGCTCAATTTGCCAATCAGTGGCTTATTGCTAAATCCATTGGCTTGAGCCAATTGGGATCAAATGGAAGATCTTATACAACATCTCCCAGACCAAATCTGCAGGGGGCAGTAGATGGTGGCGGAGGGAAAGTTAATCTCTAACACCAATATTCCCTGCGCTCTGGACGCTGCACACACAGCTGCGTGCAGTATTAATTCTAGCCTCCTACTAAGGCAACATGCTTGGCTGTCTCTCTCCGGTTTTAAACCGGAGGTACAACACTTCGATGGCAAGCATTTTTTGTGCCCACAAGTTGATGAGCTGCTCGAAAAAAATAAAGAAGGATACTAACGTGGCTAAAGCCATGAGTGCACTACAGACACCTAGTGCCCGAGGCTCCTTTCGCTGTCCTCAGTACCGTAGCGCAGCCAAAATAGCTGCAGCCCCAGAGACTTCCACCTACTACATCAGGCAGCAACAGCAAACGCCTTCACGGGGTTTCTGCAGGGGTGGGTATAAATGGATCAATGGCAATGGTAGTAGTAAAGGTGCAGCTCCCAAAGGAGCTACCGCCCTAAAACCGTGACACCCTCCTTCTCACTGACCACCCAACACTTGTCTGGAGGACTACAGGGGATTCCTGCCCCTATGCAAGACAATTACCTCAGACCGGTGGGTTCTAGTACGGGAGGGGTATTGCTTAGAACTTACCCAAACACCACCCACAATTCCTCTGTGCAGGCACAAGTTATCCACAGAGCACCAACTTCTGCTCCAAGAAGAGGTGCCCACACTACTTTCCAAAGGGACTATGAAACCAGTGCTGCTACAACATTGCCGCAGAGGGGTGTACTCTATACTTGACCTCCAGCCCCTCAACATTCCCACATGGTCACTCTTCAGGATGCCATCCCTCTGTTGCTGCAAGGCGACTTCATGACCACCCTCGACTTGAAGGATGCCTACTTCCATATGCCCATCCACCCTGCCCATTTAAGATTTCTGCAGTTTTGTAGTGAGTGGAAAACACTGAGTTCAAGGTGCTGTCCTTCGGGGTCACAACTGCCCCTAGAGTCTTCACCAAATGTCTAGCCATTATAGCCACTGACCTCAGGCGGAGTGGCATCCACATATTCCCTTGCTTCATCAACTGGCTGATCAAGAGCGCCACGCAGTCAACAATGTCTGGCACACACGCAAACAACTGTAGACCTTCTTTACAAGCTGGGCTTTACGTTAAATATAGCCCAATCTCACCTTCAGCCCCTCCAGGTACAACCCTCTGGGGCGTACTGCATTGCTATAGTCCCACATGGAAGATTACACATGCGTCCCTTGCAGCAGTGCCTAGCAGCACAGTGGTCTCCGGTGTGGGATCTCTGGAGGATCTAGTGTTGGTTTAGGGCTGTACACATTGCTCTCTGTAATGGTGGAATGCCAGCAACCTGTTGCAAGGACAGCCCTTTTTAGACCCAGTTCTGCAAGATACCATCACCATGGACGCCTCACTCACTAGTTGGGGAGCGCATCTCCAAGATCACACAATCCAGGGCTCCTGGACACACGCACAGCAGGGCCTCCACATCAACCACCTAGATTTGCTGGCTATTCAGTTTGCTCTCTGAGCATTTCTTCCACTCATTCACAACAAGGGTGTTTTAGTCCGCAGAACAATACCATGGCTATGTTTTACCTACAAAAGCAAGGGGGCACGCACGCGCCCCAGCTATCTGCTGTAACTGCTGTAGCTCAGAGCATCTTGAGGTGGGCGATTCATCACAAGGTGCAGTTGGTCATACAGTACATTCCAGGCCTGGACAACAACTTGGCCGATCTGCTCAGCAGAACTTATCAACAAGTCCGCAAGTGGGAACTCTACCCCCACACCTTTCTGATTTACTTGCGGCAGTGGGGATTCCCTCACATAGACCTATTCGCCACTGCCAAAAATGCAAAATGCCCAAACTTCGCCGACCGATTCCCACACATGTGGTCCATTGGCAATGCACTATGGATGAACAGGTGAGGGATAGTTGCCTATGCTTTTCCACTTCTCCCTCTCCTACCGTTAGTAGTTCACAAGCTGAGGCAGACGTCCCTCACCCTCATTCTAGTAACCTCAACCTGGGCCTGTCAGCCTTGGTACTCTACTCGACCTCTCCCTGGTTCCTCACAAGAAGCTTCCCAACAGGCCAGACCTTCTCACACAAAATTACGAGGCTCTCCAGCACCCCAATCCTCAGCAGCTCAGTCTTGCGATCTGGCTCCAGTATGATTATCTCAAACTGTCTGAAGAATTTTGTCCATTCTTTGTGAAGCATGCAGACCTAATACCAGGGCCTGCTATGCCACCAAATAGAAGCGTTTTGTGCATTTTTGCCTTACGAAACATACCAATCCTCTCACACCGTCAGTGCATGACACTGTCCATTATCTCCTTTGCCCTCAACAGTCAGGCCTTGCCTACACCTCCATTTGGTTTTATTTGGCTGCTGTGACCTCTTACCTACAAATAGGCAGCACACTTCACTCTTCAGGGTACCAATCATTAAAGCATTCATGGAAGGACATAAGCAGGTTATCAAACCCCGGATGCCCAGTGCTCTGTTAGAGAATCTCAACATCATCCAAATTAGGCTCATGGGCCCTACCTTTGAGTCCCTTTACTCTTGCCCGCTTCAGTTTCTCTCATGGAAGGTAGCCTTCCTTGTAGCCATTCCCTCAGGCGAGTCAGTGAGATACATGATCTCCCGTTAGAAAAGCCTTTCTTCCAGGTTCATCCAGATAGAGTGGTCCTCAGAACCCACCCCAAATTTCTCCCTAAGGTGGTTTCCACTTTTCATTTCAATCAAACCATTGATTTGCCAGTTTTCTTTCCACATCCAGAGTCTGTAGAGGAACACACCTTGCATACCTAGATGTCAAAAGGGCGTTAATGTATTATGTAGACCGAACAAAAGCGTTTCGTAAGAAACAACAACTTTTTTTGGCCTTCTCTGAGCCACACAGATGGCAGCCCATTTCCAAGGCAGGAATTGCTTGTTGGCTTGTCAAGTGTATTCAAACTTGCTATGCCGAAGTCAGAAGTCCCCCACCTCCCCCCCACCTATCCTCCAAGACCCCATTCCACTCACAGAAAAGGGGCTTTCATTGCTTTCTTGGGGAATATACCACTAGCTGATATCTGTAAGTCAACTACTTGGTCCACTCCTTACACTTTTAATAAACATTACTGTGTGGACATCTGGCTAGACAACAAGCTAGAGTTGTCCAGGTTTTCTTATGCACACTCTTTTAATCGTCTGCAACATCCTCAGACTTAGCCACCACTTTTTTGGGGAGGACTGCTTTACAGTCTATGCACAGCTTGTGTATCTACAGCTACACATGCCACGAACGGAAAATGTTACTTACCCTGTAAGCATCTGTTCGTGAATTGTAGTGTTGTAGATTCACATGCAGCCACCATCCCCCCGGCTGCCTGAGGTCAGTTGCAAATACTCTTAACTTTAACTCTTCATTTGGCATGGTCAACTCTTCTGTATCCATGTGCTCCATCTACATCTTCACCCTCCAGGAGAAAGAAAAACAATCTAACTGTCGAGCCGATGCCCATGTGCATTGTCTACAATAGGTGGAGACACCACACCTTGTGACTCAAAGAGACTTCTTCGATCAAAAAGAAGTTGCCCAACATTAGATGGCAGGAGTATGCACAGCATGTGAATCTACAGCACTACATGCCACAAACAGATGCCTACAGGGTAAGTAACATTTTCCTTAATTTAATTCAGCAGCTTTTTAATGCAGGAATCAGTCCTGAAGTGGGAAATTCCAGTCCTCGGGGATTCCCGTAGAAAGAAATCCACCAAACTCACAAAGTCAGCCTTGGAGTCCTGCAGCTGGTCTTATGTTTCGGAAGAGAGATTCCGAGAGATTCTCCTGAAGTCAAAGGGGTGCTAAGGTACTGGCTCAGGGTACCATTTTATATTGAGAGTTGTGACCACTGGAGAAAAAAACAGGGCCTAGTCAAGATCTAATTAACTTTGTAGTTTGTGGCAGTCCATTCAAATGTCAATTTCTTGTGCTTTCCTTCATAGGAAGTGTACAAGGAAGAGTACAGTTTGTTTGCTGTCTTCTTTCTGAACTGATCTTCCTGGCTCTACTACTGGAGGTGGGGGGTGGGGTAGGGATGGGTAGTTTTTTACTCGGCCCGCTCAAGGATCCAGCTACCTGTTGATGGCAGGGTTTGGAATATGCTTATTAGAAGCCCAAATACAGATTTGAGGATCGAAAATAGAGCCTCTAAAGGTGAAGATACAAGCAACGTCCGTGTAGAGAGGTTTTTTAGGGGAGAGAAACTGTAATACCGTCCACTCACCTTCTAAAGGAACACTAGTCTTACTGTTAATATGAAATAGACCACAGACATGACACATAGCACTCAGATGAAAGAGAAACGTGCCATTTATCACAAAATGATTCAGATTTTGCCTTGAAAACCAGTAGCACCAGCAGTATATTACAAGTTGCCTTCAGCTGTCTCCCCATGAAATGGTGATGGGCAGTAGCCGCCCTCGACTGTGGCTACATTTTCGGTTTAATAACAGTCCTGCACTCTTCTATGGGAGCAGTGACACCTCTAATAGAATTAATGCTTAATTTCATGAAGTGAGTCTCTGCTTACAGAACTGGAGGTACTGAATAGGATCTTCGCATGGCATTCTGCACAAGTTAGACCACATGGAATGGGGATTGAATATGCCAACCAGAATTTTTTTTTTTAAAGTTGGTAATCTGCTCAATATTCGCTATTCATGCGTTTTAGCACAGAAATGTATCCCCTGCTCTGAGCAGGAAGTACATTTTTGCATGGGCTCCTGTGCAAGGTATGGGGGGAGGGGGACAAGTGGAGGTTGAGTGAGGGAAGGGAAAGACGTGACCTGAGTATTATACACTTTTTCCTTGATTTGGCTGTTAGGTGGGGGCTGAGAAACTGGTCAGGACTGCAATGCAAGCCTTTCCCATAGCGATTTTACTGGCATGAATTTCTGGATGGTAAAATTAGATCCAGTGTTCCCACACCCAGGAAATCTAAGTACAGGAACACTGTCCCACATATAATAGTATGGAGCGGAATCCATACGATATTTCCACTTTACACAACTTTTGTTCAGGCCTTTGTGCTCTGAAGATCTCAGTCCACTGGGCAGGAATGATTCCAAGTCAGGCAGACAGCGTAAAATTGAGGTTGGGTTATGCATGTCACAGTGCTGTTACTTACCTTTGACACCTCAACCTACTACATTGTTTGTCGTCTCCCCAAAATATAAACAATTTCATCCAAGGTGCCCTAAATAATAGTAGATCTGAAAGAGACACGTTAGTGACAGATTCCTTACCTTAGAATATCCCCAGGCGTCAGGCTGGATCCGGAAAGTTTTTGCGTAGCAGTACCCTTGCGAGTCGGTAGGCGGCGTCGTGCGGCTCCGCGTCCGTCGTCGGCGTCGGGACCGCCGGGATGATGTCGCGGGCAGTACTTAGACGCCGCCCCTGCGCGCTGACGTCAGTTCTTCTTTTTCCGCGCCAGTAAGCGCAGATCCGGGAAGAGCAGTGCCCTAGTCATCTTTTTTGACTAACTTTTTGGTGATTTTTCACTGTTTTTCTACACGAGTCTCTCGACTCCGAAGGTGTCAGTAGGGATGCCCGGCTTCAAGCCTTGCGACGTCTGTGGTCGCATGATGTCGATCACAGACCCGCACTTAGTGTCTCTACTGCCTCGGCTGCGACCACGACACGAAGTCGTGCCCCGACTGCCGGGCCTTGCACCCGAAGGCTTTGCGAGAGCGGTTTCGAAAGCTCCTCGAGGTCCGGCAGTCGGCTCCGCGCCACACCAAGCCCCGGTCACGTGAGAGGTCGAGGGGCCGGTCGCGGAGTCCTCATCGGTCGTCGGGGTCCAAGTCTTGGCACTCCTCCGGTAAGTCGAAGCATAAAAAGTCTAAGAAGCGTCATCGCTCAACGGCTTCGCCTCGCCGGTCTCGCGACTCGGCTGAGGCTCCTATCTGCACCGTCCCCGCGGCTCCGGGAGTGCCTGTGGAGCCGCCCCCTCATTACCCGTCCTTCCCGGGTTCGGGGGCGACTCCGGCCGAGATACAGGAATTCCTGTCGGCCATGGCCCGCCTCTTCGGGCCTCAAGGGCCCCCCGGTGCGCCTTCGGGCCCCACGGGCCTTGATGGGGTTCCCCCGGCGCCGCCGGCGACTCCGGTCCCGGCGCCGCCTGTAACACCAGCCTTGGTCCCGGCCTCGGCTTCGGCCCGGCCTCGATCCCGGCTCCGGTGCTGCCGCAACCCCCATCGACGCCGGTTGACCTAACTACACCTCCGCCGGCGCCGATGTCTCCGGTGCTGTTCCCAACGCCGCCCGGGGCTCCGGGCGGCGTCGTTCCCCGGTTCTCTCCGGATCCGGACATGGCGCCGGACCGGCGTCGCTCGACGCCGGCTCCGACGCCGCTGGGACTTTGGGTCCCACATGTCCCTCCTCCTCCTTATTTTGAACTTGAATTGGAGGACGGAGATAACTGGGAGGGGTCTGATGACCCTCTCACACAGCAGTGTGAGTTTGATCAGGACTGGACTGAGGAACTTGGGGATGCCAGTGGGCTGGACACCTCCCTGACTCTGGCATGCTGTCTCCTCCATCCGTGGCAACGGAGGAGGGAGCAAATTTTGCAACAGTGTTGCGTAGAGCAGCTGGGGCCTTAAACCTCCAGTTGCCTACAGTGGCTGTCAGGACTAACATCCTGACGGAAGTGCTTCAGCCGGTGGCTACCTCCTCGGAGCCACTGCTGCCGTTCAACGAGGTGCTTTCAGACGTTCTTTTGGGCACCTGGTCCAAGCCCACCACAGGGGCTCCTGTGGATAGGAACGTGGCCCGACGCCATCGCCCTGCTCCGGGCGACCCCCCGTTTCTCTCTCTACACCCCACCCCTGAGAGCTTGGTGGTCCAAGCCTCTGCTTCCCAAAGCGCCTTCCCTACCGCTCCCCGGATAGGGAATCCAAACGCCTGGATCAATTTGGGAAGAAGGTCTTTTCTTCCGCCAGTGCTGGCTTGCGGTCAGTCAACACCACTTGCCTCTTGGGCCGATATTCCCACTCCTTGTGGGACTCGGTGGCGCAAGTTCTGCCCCAGTGTCCTGAGGAGGTCCAGACACTGCTTTCCCGCACCATTGCGGAGGGAAGAGATGCGGCAAAGTACACCATCAGATGTGGCCTTGATACCGCCGACTCGCTAGGCAGATCGCTTGCGACGACAGTGGCGCTGCGCCGTCACGCCTGGCTGAGGACCACTGGTTTCTCGGGTGATGTCCAAAACTCTCTTATGGACATGCCCTTTGATGGAGTCGGTCTTTTTGGGACAAAGGCAGACCATGCGCTGGAGCGCTTTCAGGACTCGCGGGCTACAGCCAAGTCCCTGGGCCTTTCTGCTGTGCGCCCTCAGCAACAGTCTGCTTTTCGCCCCTTTCGTGGCCACGGAAGGGGCGCCCAGTCACGTCCGCTGCCCAGCCACCGGCCCGCGCAGCAAGCGTCTTCGCGTGGCCGAGGACGAGGCTCCCGCCGTGGCGGGTCAGGCAACCAGCGTGCGGGTCAGGCCACCAACCCCGCCCCGTCCGCGGCCTCCAAGCCCTCCTAGTCCTTCCTTTCAGGTGCACAGCACGCCAGTAGGGGCAGCGTCCGCCATCACCTTCACCACTGGCGTGCCATCACCTCGGACAGGTGGGTCTTGGACATTGTCCGAAGGGGCTACTCCCTCCCCTTCGTGACCATCCCCCCCAGCCATGCCACCTCAATTCCCCCGCATGTCAGGGGATCACTTGGTGCTTCTTCAAAAGGAAGTTGCGGCCCTCTTGGCCAAGAGGGCCATCGAGCGTGTTCCGACCCCAGAAGTAGGACGTGGTTGCCACTCCCTTTACTTTCTGGTGCCCAAAAAGGACAAGGAGGACATGCGTCCTATCTTGGACCTCCGGAACGTCAATCGCTTCCTCCGGAAGGAGAAGTTCAAGATGCTCACCCTAGCTCAGGTCTTGACTGCTCTCGACCCTGGAGACTGGATGGTAGCGTTGGACTTGCAGGACGCATATTTCCACATCCCCGTCCTGCCGGCCCACCGGCGTTACCTGCGGTTCACGGTAGGCCTCGAGCATTTTCAGTTCACCGTGCTCCCTTTTGGCCTTACCAGCGCCCCTCGGGTGTTCAGGAAAGTGATGGCGGTGGTCGCAGCCCATCTGCGCCGGGCAGGGGTTCCAGTCTTCCCCTACCTCGACGACTGGCTGCTGAAGGCGGGCTCGTCCCAGGCAGTCGTCTCCCACCTCCAGAAAAACGGCCGAACTCCTGCACTCGCTGGGGTTCTCCATCAACGTGCCGAAGTCGCACCTGATTCCTTCTCCACAGCTCCTTTTCATCGGAGCAGTTCTGGACACGACGCAGTTTCGGGTTTATCCTCCTGAACGGCGCGTCTGGGATATTCAGGCTATGATTCCGATCTTTCGGCCTTTATCCTGGGTTTCGGTACGGATGACCCTGAGGCTGCTGGGCCTCATGGCCTCCTGCATCCTGCTGGTCGATCATGCCAGATGGCATATGCGGGCTCTGCAGTGGGACCTGAAGTTCCAGTGGGCGCAGCACCAGGGCAACCTGTCCGATCACGTCCAGATCTCGGAGGGGACTGCAAAACAGTTGCAGTGGTGGCTCTCGAACCGGCAATGGGTCATGGGCAGATCCCTCTCCCTTCCTCAGCCAGAGCACACAGTTGTGACGGACGCGTCCCTTCTGGGATGGGGCGGTCACATGGGAGAGGCGGAGATCAGAGGCCTCTGGCCTCCGGCTGAGTCCCGGCTCCATATCAACCTTCTGGAGCTCCGGGCGATCCGACTTGCACTCAAGGCATTCCTTCCCTCTGTCAAAGGGAAGGTAGTGCAGGTGTTCACAGACAACACCACCACCATGTGGTATTGCAACAAACAGGGCGGGGTGGCGTCGTGGACCCTATGTCAGGAGGCTCTGCGCCTCTGGACATGGCTGGAACATCAGGGCATATTCCTGATGGTTCAACACCTGGCAGGTTCCATGAACGCCAGGGCGGACGAACTCAGCCGCAGGTGCATGATGGATCACGAATGGCGTCTTCACTCGGAGGTGGCGCAAGGTTTCTTTCAGCAGTGGGGAGAGCCTTGGTTAGATCTGTTCGCCACCGAAGAGAACGCGCAATGTCAGCAGTTCTGCGCGTTGGAATTTCCAGGGCGGCACTCGCTCGGCGACGCTTTTCGTCGCGAGTGGAGTTGCGGTCTGTTGTACGCCTTTCCGCCTATACCACTTCTACCCAGAGTGTTGAAGAAGATTCGGCGCGACCGGGCCCAAGACATTCTTGTGGCTCCGGACTGGGCTCGAAGAGTTTGGTATCCCGAGCTACTCAGTATGAGCGTCGATCCCCCGATCCGTCTGCCTCTTCGGGAGGATCTTCTGTCGCAGCAGCAGGGGACGGTCCTCCACCCGAACCTGTCCAGTCTACACCTGCTTGCGTGGAGATTGAGCGGCGGCAGTTGATTCCTTTCGACTTGCCTCCCGAAGTTTGTGATGTGATTCTGGCAGCCAGGCTTCCCTCCACTAAGGTGGTATACGCCTGCAGGTGGAACAAGTTTGTGGCATGGTGCACAGCAAAGGCTGTGAATCCCCTTTCTGCCCCTCTTTCTGAGGTTCTTCTGTTCCTTCTTTCTCTGGCCCAACAGGGTTCTGCCCTGGGTACCATCAAGGGCTATCTTTGTGCGATATCAGCCTTCCTCAAGCTTCCTGATCAGCCCTCCCTTTTCAAGTCCCCTGTGGTTAACAGGTTTCTTAAAGGCATTACACACCTCTTTCCTCCTGTTCCGTTTGTAATGCCTCAGTGGGACTTGAACTTGGTTCTTACCTTCTTAATGTGCGCTCCCTTTGAGCCTCTACATAATTGTCCTCTTCGTCTTCTTACTCTGAAGACAGCATTCCTGGTGGCCATCACCTCTGCTCGGCGGGTGAGTGAGCTCCAGGCTCTTTCATGCAAACCTCTCTTTCTGTCTGTTCATCCAGACAAGGTTGTTCTTAGGACGCAAAACACACAAGATGATGGACGGAATGCTGCACATTGGCAAACATTCACCTCCAGTCACAGATCTGGGTTTAATCCATCGTTATTTTGCTTCACCAGGCCACCCCAGTTCAGACATAGCCATATGCAAATCAGTCTTGACCCTGTGCCTCATGGGAACAGTCCAGACCGAACTGCCAAGCCATGTCTTCCCTGGACCGGAATCAAGCATCCTAGGACCGGTTTCAGGCTATCAGCCTTCATCAGCCAGGATAGCTTGACTCCAGTGGCGTAGTGAGCACGGGACCCACGTCTGGGCATACCCTTCCCACCTGGGGCAAAATGCAAAACACACAAGATGATGGACGGAATGCTGCACATTGGCAAACATTCACCCCCAGTCACAGATCTGGGTTTAATCCATCGTTATTTTGCTTCACCACGCCACCCCAGTTCAGACATAGCCATATGCAAATCAGTCTTGACCCTGTGCCTCATGGGAACAGTCCAGACCGAACTGCCAAGCCATGTCTTCCCTGGACCGGAATCAAGCATCCTAGGACCGGTTTCAGGCTATCAGCCTTCATCAGCCAGGATAGCTTGACTCCAGTGGCGTAGTGAGCACGGGACCCACGTCTGGGCATACCCTTCCCACATAGGGCAAAATGCAAAACACACAAGATGATGGACGGAATGCTGCACATTGGCAAACATTCACCCCCAGTCACAGATCTGGGTTTAATCCATCGTTATTTTGCTTCACCACGCCACCCCAGTTCAGACATAGCCATATGCAAATCAGTCTTGACCCTGTGCCTCATGGGAACAGTCCAGACCGAACTGCCAAGCCATGTCTTCCCTGGACCGGAATCAAGCATCCTAGGACCGGTTTCAGGCTATCAGCCTTCATCAGCCAGGATAGCTTGACTCCAGTGGCATAGTGAGCACGCGTCCGTCCTTCTTGCCAAAGGTGGTTACTCCCTTCCATATTGGGCAGACCATCACTTTGCCCACCTTCTTTCCGCCTCCGCATCCTTCCAGAGAGGCTCCACCGTCTGGACCCAAAACGTGCGCTTTCTTTTTACATCAACCGCACACACCAGTTCCAGGTGGATGACCAGCTCTTTGTTGGCTACGTGGGCGCCAAAAAAGGTCGGGCGGTACACAAAAGGACCATCTCCCGCTGGGTCACTATGTGTATCAAAGCCTGCTATTCTTTGGCTAAGAAGGAGCCTCCTGTTGGGCTGCGTGCCCATTCCACCAGGGCAACGGCGGCTACCACGGCTTTAGGCCGCGGGGTTCCGTTACAGGATATATGTCAGGCAGCTACGTGGGCCTCGCTGCACACGTTTACCAAACATTACTGCCTTGACAGCCAAGTCCGGAGAGACGGCTTCTTTGGCCGTTCTATTCTCCGGGACTTCCTCGTCTGATCTTTGTTCGCAGACCCACCACCGGGGTTGGTATTGCTGGGGTATCTATTCTAAGGTAAGGAATCTGTCACTAACGTGTCTCTTTCAGATGCACAAGTTACTAACTTGTGTAACGATATATCTGTAAGAGACAGTAGTTAGTGACATCTTCCTTACCGCCCCACCCATCCTCCCCATTCTGCGAACTGATTTCTAGGGTTAAGGACATTCCTTTCAGGGCCCTAGTATTTTTCAGACACCTATATCAGCTTCTTGCATGGCTCTGCGTTCCTGGCGCGGAAAGTCGTGTACAGAACTGACGTCAGCGCGCAGGGGCGGCGTCTAAGTACTGCCCGCGACGTCATCCCGCCGGTCCCGACGCCGGACGCGGAGCCGCACGACGCCGCCTACCGACGCGCAAGGGTACTGCTACGCAAAAACTTTCCGGATCCAGCCTGACGCCTGGGGATATTCTAAGGTAAGGAATCTGTCACTAACTACTGTCTCTTACAGATCTATCGTTACACAAGTTAGTAACTTGTGCATCTGCCTCATTCATTCCATATCACAACACTCCAGGCTTTGGAAAAGCTGCAAAAAAAACGGAATTTTTTAAGTTAACAGGATTGTTATAACTCTTGGAAAATTATTCCATACTAAGGTACCACAACTGGATTAAACCATTCAACGCCACTTACCTTAAAATTAAAGCCTTTCTGTCCAACTCAGTACACTAATCATGTATATAGCTCTTGAAACCATTCCATGCTTAATTAGTTCAAATGGGGACCATTCAAACCTGCAATACCTCAAATGGAACCCTTGGGCTCCCATCACCATGGATCAACATCTTCTAGCCCACAACACCCCAAACAAAAGCCCTTTTGTTCTTTACAGCATCCTAAACATAGTTAACTACTTAATGTCACATTGCTTTATGTAAAAGCCAATTGAAACCATCCTGTATTGCATCAGTTCTAATGTAAACTATTTAACCACTGTTCCACAAATCGAACCCTTTGATTTCATCCCATATATTACCTCAAGTTCAACCCTTTCTAAAACAGTGCATCACAAATATCAGTAAAGCTGCTTGCACCATATCGTCCCACATCATTAAAATCAAAACCTTTGCCTCCCACAGCAGCCTAAAAGGAAACCACTCCATCTAACTTAATTTAAAATCACATTTTCCTCATCTTGCAAATTCCTGTTGCATTTGTCTAGGCCATTAAATTCTAAAGTCCCCATAAATGTAAGTCTTCTGATACACCCGCTCTCTCCTTTTTTCTAGCAACAGCTGTCCAGTTTAACCTGATTTCACCTGTTTAATGCCCCCTTTGTGCTCTGTAGATTCCTACCTTTAATTTTGAAGCCCTGAAGGCTAGATGATGTTGTGCCTAAATCTCTACTTGGCTATCATATTTCATACGTCTTGCATTCTATGGGTTATTCCTCCCTTTACACATCACAGTAGAACTGAGATTTTAAAAGAAGGCAGTAAATGGTGCACCAGTGGTAAAATGAAAAGCAGTGGAAGACTGATCTTGTATTTTTGGGAACTCTGGAGGCTGTAGTATCTCATCATGCTAGTGTAAGTAAGGCAGTTGCTTTTATTTTCTATTTTTTTATCATTTTATCAGTCGGAACCCTTTAAACGTCTCTGAAGGTTGTTTTGATAACCATTTTTTAAGATTTTTTTCTTTTTAGTTTTTTTGCATTCGTTCAACATCCAAGATTGGTGTACTATTTCTTTATATATATATATATTTTTTTTTAACTTTTTTGCTGTCATCATGGATTGTCTTCATAATTGGTAGTCCCCCCTCAAGTAGCAAAACTTCTAAAGCCTGATCACTGTAGGACTGATGTGCACACTCAAGATGACAGGGGTTCACAAATTAGCAGGTGTGCTGAATTATGTGGAAATGATGATTAATACACCGATAATGTATGCTATTACCCATTCCTGTATGTGCAGTTTACAAACGAGCACTCTTCAACTCCTCACGCACACGTGCAAATCCTTACACAACATTGGCCCCGCGTACCTTAATAACCGCATAAACATCCAGAAACCTACCTCTGCTCAGCTGTATTCCTACTCACACATCCCGAGCATATGCAGAACCAGATCAGACTATCGTGCCTTCTCCTACTTCGCTCCTGATGCCTGGAATAACTTGCTCCTGCACATCAAAGCCGCCTCGTCAGTTCTTGGATTCCTCAAGAACCTGAAGACCTGGCACGTCACATAGCCCCCGACCTTTGCTTGGCCCATATAGCTCTTTTTCAGCTACAGAATACCTTCCCTTGTGAGTTTTGCGCTATATAAATACACATCTGAAAGAGACACGTTAGTGACAGATTCCTTACCTTAGAATATCCCCAGGCGTCAGGCTGGATCCGGAAAGTTTTGCGTAGCAGTACCCTTGCGCGTCGGTAGGCGGCGTCGTGCGGCTCCGCGTCCGTCGTCGGCGTCGTGATCGCCGGGATGACGTCGCGGGCAGTACTTAGGCGCACCGCCCCTGCGCGCTGACGTCAGTTCTTCTTTTTCCGCGCCAGCAATCGCAGATCCGGGAAGAGCAGTGCCCTGGTCATTTTTTGACCATACTTTTTGGTGATTTTTTCACTGTTTTTCCATTTTTCGAGGTGTCGTAGGGATGCCCGGCTTCAAGCGATGCGGCGCCTGTGCGCGGATGATGTCCGTCACCGACCCGCATCGGGAGTGTCTCTTCTGCCTCGGCCGAGGCCACGACACGGCGTCTTGTACCGACTGCCAGGCCCTCCACCCCAAAGCTTTGCGAGAGCGGTCTCAAAGCTCCTCGAGGCCCGGCATTCGGCTCCGCGGAAGCCCCGGTCGCGTGAGAGGTCCAGGGGTCGATCGCGGAGTCCACACCGGTCGTCGGCGTCGAAGTCTTCTTCGTCCGGTAAGTCGAAGCTACAAAAGTCCAAAAAGCATCATCGCTCTAGGACTTCGCCTCGCCGGTCTCGCGACTCGGCTGAGGCCCCTCCCGGCACCGTCCCCGCCCCGCGGCCCCGGACATGCCTGTGGAGTCGCCCCGTCATACCCGCCTTTCCCGGGTTCGGGGCGGATCCGGCCAAAATACAGGAATTCCTGTCGGCCATGGCCCGCCTCTTCGGGCCTTCAGGCCCTCCGGTGCGCCTTCGGGCCCCGCGGGCCCTGATGGGGTTGCTCCGGCGTCGCCGACGGCTCCGGCCCCGGCGTCGCCCGTGCCTCCAGCCTCGATCCCGGCTCCGGCCCCGGCCTCGATCCCGGCTCCACAACCCCCATCGACGCCGGTCGACCTAACGACACCTCCGCCGGCGCCGATGTCTCCGGTGCCGTTCTCGGCGCCGCCCTGGGCTCCGGGCGGCGTCGTCCCCCAGTTCCTTCCGGCTCCGGACATGGACCCGGAGCGACGTCGCTCGACGCCGGCTCCGGCGCCGATGGGACCTTGGGTCCCAAATGTCCCTCCTCCTCCTTATTTTGAACCAGAGGAGGACCAGTTGGACTGGGAGGGGTCTGATGACCCTCTGACGCGACATTGTCAGTATGATGAGGACTGGACGGAGAGTCTAGGGAGGCCAGTGGTCTGGATACTTCCCTGACACTGGCATGCTGTCTCCTCCCGTGGCTACGGAGGAGGGGGCCAATTTTGGTACGGTGTTGCGTAGGGCAGCTGGGGCCTTACGTCTCCAGCTCCCTACTTTGACGGTCAAGCCTAACATCTTGACAGAGGTGCTTCAGCCGGCAGCCTCCTCTGCGGAGACTGTGCTGCCGTTTAACGACGCCCTCACTGACGTTCTTTTGGGCGCCTGGTCCAAGCCCAACACAGGGGCTCCTGTGGATCGGAACGTGTCACGACGCCATCGCCCAGCTCCGGGCGACCCCCTGTTTCTTTCTGTCCACCCCACACCTGAGAGCTTGGTTGTCCAAGCCTCCGCTTCCCAAACCGCCTTCCCTACCGCTCCTCCGGATAGGGAATCCAAACGCCTGGATCAGTTTGGGAAGAAAGGTTTTTCTTCCTCCAGTGCTGGCTTGCGGTCCGTTAACACCGCTTGTCTTTTGGGCCGATATACCCACTCCCTGTGGGATTCGGTGGCGGATGTTTTGCCCCAGTGCCCTGAGGAGGTCCAGGCACTGCTTTCCCGCGCCATTGCGGAAGGAAGGGATGCGGCCAAATACACTATCCGTTGTGGCCTTGACACCGCCGACTCGCTGGGCAGGTCTATTGCAACGACGGTGGCGCTACGACGCCACGCCTGGCTGAGAACCACTGGTTTTTCAGGGGATGTCCAGAATACTCTCATGGACATGCCCTTTGATGGAGTCGGTCTTTTTGGGTCCAAAGCAGACCATGCGTTGGAGCGCTTTAAGGACTCACGGGCTACTGCAAAGTCCCTGGGCCTTTCTGCTACACGCCCTCCGCTGACTTCTGCTTTTCGCACCTATCGTGGCCACGGTAGGGGCGCCCCTTCACGTCAGCAGCCCAGCCACCGGCCCGCGCAGCAGGCGCCTACGCGTGGCCGAGGACATGGATTCCGCCGTGGCGGATCGGGCAACCAGCGTGCGGGTCAGGCCACCACCTCCAACCCGTCCGCGGCCTCCAAGCCCTCCTAGTCCCTCCTTTCAGGTGCACGGCACGCCAGTAGGGGGCAGGGTCCGCCATCACCTTCCCCACTGGCGCACCATCACCTCGGACAGGTGGGTCTTGGACATTGTCCGAAGGGGCTACTCCCTCCCCTTCGAGTCCACCCCTCCAGCCATGCCACCTCAATTCCACCGCATGTCAGGGGATCACTTAGTGCTTCTACAGAAGGAAGTCACGGCCCTCTTGACCAAGAGGGCCATCGAGCATGTTCCGACCCCAGAAGTAGGGCGTGGTTGCTACTCCCACTACTTTCTGGTGCCCAAAAAGGACAAGGAGGACATGCGTCCTATCTTGGACCTCCGGAACGTCAATCGCTTCCTCCGGAAGGAGAAGTTCAAGATGCTCACCCTAGCTCAGGTCTTGACTGCCCTCGACCCTGGAGACTGGTTGGTAGCGTTGGACTTGCAGGACGCATATTTCCACATCCCCGTCCTGCCGGCCCACCGGCGTTACCTTCGGTTCACGGTAGGCCCCGAGCATTTTCAGTTCACCGTGCTCCCCTTTGGCCTTACCAGTGCCCCTCGGGTGTTCACGAAAGTGATGGCGGTGGTCGCAGCTCATCTGCGCCGGGCAGGGTTTCAGTCTTCCCCTACCTCGACGACTGGTTGCTGAAGGCGGGCTCGTCCCAGGCAGTCGTCTCCCACCTCCAGACTACGGCCGAACTCCTGCACTCGCTGGGGTTCTCCATCAATGTGCCGAAGTCGCATCTGATTCCTTCTCCACAGCTCCTTTTCATCGGAGCAGTTCTGGACACGACGCAGTTTCGGGCCTATCCTCCCGAACGGCGAGTCCGGGATATTCAGGCTATGATTCCGATCTTTCAGCCTTTATCCTGGGTTTCGGTACGGATGACCCTGAGGCTGCTGGGCCTCATGGCCTCCTGCATCCTGCTGGTCAATCATGCCAGATGGCATATGCGGGCTCTGCAGTGGGACCTGAAGTTCCAGTGGGCGCAGCACCAGGGCAACCTGTCCGATCACGTCCAGATCTCGGAGGGGACTGCAAAACAGTTGCAGTGGTGGCTCTCGAACCGGCAATGGGTCATGGGCAGATCCTCTCCCTTCCCCAGCCAGAGCACACAGTTGTGACGGACGCGTCCCTTCTGGGATGGGGCGGTCACATGGGAGAGGCGGAGATCAGAGGCCTCTGGTCTCCGGCGGAGTCCCGGCTCCATATCAACATTCTGGAGCTCCGGGCGATCCGGCTTGCACTCAAGGCATTCCTTCCCTCTGTCAAAGGGAAGGTAGTGCAGGTGTTCACAGACAACACCACCGCCATGTGGTACTGCAACAAACAAGGCGGGGTGGGGTCTTGGACCCTTTGTCAGGAGGCTCTGCGCCTCTGGACATGGCTGGAACATCAGGGCATGTTCCTGATGGTTCAACACCTGGCAGGTTCCCTGAACGCCAGGGCGGACGAACTCAGCCGCAGGTGCATGATGGATCACGAATGGCGTCTTCACTCGGAAGTGGCGCAAGGATTCTTTCTACAATGGGGAGAGCCTTGGTTAGATCTATTCGCCACCGAAGAGAACGCGCAATGTCATCGGTTCTGCGCGTTGGAATTTCCAAGGCGGCACTCGCTCGGCGACGCTTTTCGTCACGAGTGGAGCTGCGGTCTGTTGTACGCCTTTCCGCCTATACCACTTCTACCCAGAGTGTTGAAGAAGATTCGGCACGACCGGGCCCAAGTCATTCTTGTGGCTCCGGACTGGGCTCGAAGAGTTTGGTATCCCGAGCTACTCAATATGAGCATAGATCCCCGATCCGTCTGCCTCTTCGGGAGGATCTTCTGTCGCAGCAGCAGGGGACGGTCCTCCACCCGAACCTGTCCAGTCTACACCTGCTTGCGTGGAGATTGAGCGGCGGCAGTTGATTCCTTTCGACTTGCCTCCCGAAGTTTGTGATGTGATTCTGGCAGCCAGGCGTCCCTCCACTAAGGTGGTATACGCCTGCAGGTGGAACAAATTTGTGGCATGGTGCACAGCAAAGGCTGTGAATCCCCTTTCTGCCCCTCTTTCTGAGGTCCTTCTGTTCCTTCTCTCTCTGGCCCAACAGGGTTCTGCCCTGGGTACCATCAAGGGTTATCTCTGTGCTATCTCGGCCTTCCTCAGGCTCCCTGATCAGCCCTCCCTTTTCAAGTCCCCTGTTGTTAACAGGTTTCTTAAAGGCATTACACACCTTTTCCCTCCTGTTCCGTTTGTGATGCCTCAGTGGGACTTGAACTTGGTTCTTACCTTTTAATGTGCGCTCCCTTTGAGCCTCTGCATAACTGTCCTCTTCGTCTTTTGACTCTAAAGACAGCCTTTCTGGTGGCCATCACCTCCGCTCGGCGGGTGAGTGAGCTCCAGGCTTTATCTTGCAAACCTCCCTTTCTGTCTGTTCATCCAGACAAGGTTGTTCTTCGGACGCGTCCGTCCTTCTTGCCAAAGGTGGTTACTGCCTTTCACATTGGGCAGACCATCACTTTGCCTACCTTCTTTCCGCCTCCGCATCCTTCCAGAGAGGAAGAGAGGCTCCACCGTCTGGACCCAAAACGTGCGCTCTCCTTCTATATCGACCGCACAAAACACTTCCGGGTGGATGACCAGCTCTTTGTTGGCTACGTGGGCGCCAAAAAGGTCGGGCGGTGCACAAACGAACCATCTCCCGCTGGGTTACCTTGTGCATCAAGACCTGCTATTCTTTGGCTAAGAAGGAGCCTCCTGTTGGGCTGCGTGCCCATTCCACCAGGGCAACAGCTGCTACGACGGCCTTGGGCCGCGGTGTTCCGCTGCCCGTTATTTGTCAGGCAGCTACGTGGGCCTCGCTGCACATGTTTACAAAACATTACTGCCTTGACAGTCAGGTCCGGAGGGACGGCTTCTTTGGCCGTTCTGTCCTCCAGGACTTCCTTGTCTGATCTTTGTTCGCAGACCCACCACCGGGGTTGGTATTGCTGGGGTATCTATTCTAAGGTAAGGAATCTGTCACTAACGTGTCTCTTTCAGATGCACAAGTTACTAACTTGTGTAACGATATATCTGTAAGAGACAGTAGTTAGTGACAGATTCCTTACCGCCCACCCATCCTCCCGTTCTGCGAACTGATTTCTAGGGTTAAGGACATCCCTTTCAGGGCCCTAGTATTTTTCAGACACCTATGTCAGCTTCTTGCATGGCTCTGCGTTTCTGGCGCGGAAAGTCGTGTACAGAACTGACGTCAGCGCGCAGGGGCGGCGCCTAAGTACTGCCCGCGACGTCATCCCGGCGATCACGACGCCGACGACGGACGCGGAGCCGCACGACGCCGCCTACCGACGCGCAAAGGGTACTGCTACGCAAAACTTTCCGGATCCAGCCTGACGCCTGGGGATATTCTAAGGTAAGGAATCTGTCACTAACTACTGTCTCTTACAGATATATCGTTACACAAGTTAGTAACTTGTGCATTATGTAATACACAACACATTAGTGCCAGTTGTTACTGCAGTTTACCCAAGCTTTTTACAGGAGCAAACACCTATGTTTTGTGCATATATCATAGTCCAGTTTTTGGCGCAATAGAGTTGCGCCCAACAGGATTTAAGTCCAATTATAAACTGGGCATATTAAGGATGGCTTCAATGTGTGATCAGTCTTTCTCGATTCTCAACCATTAAGAATTATGATACATGTCAAATGAGGTCATACAGGAGGCTGCAGGATAGGGAGGGGATTTCCGCTTGAGATCAGACATAGAAAATTTGTCCTCGCAGAAAGATCACTCCTGCCATGTTCATTTCATCCGCCTCAGAACCAGGCAAGTGCAATCTATGTGAGTCCGCAAAATCGTAGTCACTGCCATTTCTAGTCGATATGAGGTATTCACCACTACTAAGTGTCCACTTGAAGTGAAGCTCATGATGGCCAACTAGAGGTGAAGCTTTTCATTAATGTTAAAAGACAGAACAATGATTAGAAGGCTGTAGGCCAGCTAAATAATGGTGGCATCCTCCTCCATTTCAGCGCTTTCTCTTTTGTAGGCCTGGGTGAAATTTCAATAATGCCAGAGTAATCTGAGTAATTTTAGTAGTTCCAGGTTGCTCTTTAACGTGGAATTACAGATAATAACGTGATTACACCTGTTCACATAATTGGGAGTAATGTGAAGGACAAAATCCAACCCAAGAGCATACTTAGTGAGCGGCTGTCAGACTGCTGTGCGTGCTTTTACTGAGCGCAAAATGCATCCTCGCATCCATTTTCCATGTGAGGGTACGGTTTGTGCTAATAAACTAGCGCTAAACGTTGGAAGTAAGTTGAGGGAAAATCCTACCCCAAATGCACATTTACTGAGCGCGTTGCTATTCATGTTCTGCTGCATTTAGCGCATTTTCTTACCGCTAAACGCAAAATTACTGTTACTGCATAATTCTGCACAATCTCGCCGAATCTTTGGGTAATTTTGCGTGATTTCGCTACATGGAATTACACGAGTTACTCCCACCCCTACTGGTTTTACACGACCGTTCCATCCATACCTGAAATTTTTGTGCCGGGTCCACTGCATGAGCATCAACATAGAAACAACACTACGCACCCTTGCTCACTTTTTTTTTTAACAACAGTGTACCACGGTGCATCAATCAAAGAAAATGAGCAGTATAGATTCTGCATACAGTTCTTTTGGAAGTAAGAAGTCTCAGTTTTGTCTTTTTGAATGCCAAAGGAGATACTCCTGCCAACGCCTCCAGATTTTCCGACACTTATGTGTGCATCCCAGGCTTGTAGATGAGTTCCTCAAACTTTGCATATTGTCCATAAATCTCAGCCATTCTTCCAACAGAGTTGCAGTCGCTGACCTCCATGTTTGTGTGTACTGAATTTGTTTAGATCATGGCTTTGACACCCTTTTGTAATTCACGAGGGATACAGATTATTATGTATTTTGTGACCCCTCATGAGTTTGAACGGCTTCAACCTTTGTGTTGCTTACTTTTGTACTAAGAGCATCTCTTCCTCATTAATGTGATTGCTTATTGCCATTTGTATTGTTCCTTTTTATAAGGCAGCTACAAGCTAAATTTTACTCGATTGTCTGTGGCAAGATCTGTTGGTCCCGTTTCACTTGCAAAAATGCCCTTTAAAACTTCAGTTGTTGCTTTGGTAGTAATGTCTGCTTGAATCTCAGGTCTATCCATCTGCTTTTATAGTTGACAAAAACTGCTGCATATTTCATGTTGGTTGATAAACTACACTGAACCAATGAAGTCTAAACCCATCTTCTCCCATGCCTCCTCTGGTGACTCTGCTGTCATCATTTATATAATCTGTGTGATTAGTGTCTTTTCATTATCTCTGCAGTCATAACAATTGTTTTCTGTCCATTTGTCCACGTCATTGTCAAGCCCTAGCCACCTAAGTGTCTTTTAGTCTTCTCTTTGTCAAGGTCTTGCCCTGTTGTCCTTGGTGTGCTGTAGCTAGCAATCTCTTTTGTACATTCGAGGACAATGGCAGTCTCGCCCACCCAAAAGCATACTATTATGTATTGAAAACTTGTATTTTATTTTCAAGTATGGTCTCAAGAATTGCTTTGTGTTCTTTTCTGTTTTCCAATCTTTTTCCGCTCTGTCACCACACTCCTCGAACTCTATGTGGTTCCGCATTTGAGCCTTCCCATCAGGTTGGACCTTCTCACACATAACCATAGAGATACCAGACACCCTGACCCATGGACACTCAACCTTGCCATTTGGCTCCCCATGTCTTAGAGTTTGGTTATCTTAACTTTCTTCCGTAATGCATGAACATTCTTGAGGAGCACGCAGGCCCACTACTCGGGCCTGCCTTGCTGCAAAGTGGAAAAGATTTGCTCACTACTACCCCTCACGATACATTGACTCTTTGAAAGCCAGTGTCCAGGTCATTGTCTGCTACTTTACAGACCTGTGGACTAGCATACACTTCCATCCTGCACCACTTAGCCACAGTTAAGCATACCACATCCACACAAACCCACTGTTATGTGAAGTTTTGTAATCATCTAATGATGCCTCTTTACCTTATATTGTTATTGCAATTAACAAAACATCATTCTCAGGTCAACCAGTTGACACTTGTGCACCCTAGTCAAATGAAATTAATTAGAAAGTCCTTTGCCATACACATAATGCAGTATGAGATCTCATAGCCTTATCAGAGACGAATTGTCACTAATCATTACATTGGACAGACTCTTCTTTTTTAGCCAGACATAATGACAATTGATCTCAGATCGCTATGTCTTGGTCAGTGAGATTGAGAGTTCCGGAAGTGCCTTGGGGCCTTACAGATGTTAGAAGTGCTCTATACAAATGCTGGAACATAACATAAGATCAAGAAGCATTTGTAGGTTTCTCCATTGAATGTGTTTTTTTTTTCTTTTGCAGGGGAGTGCATCATACCTCATTGGACCAGAGTTCCCCTCCTCAAGCAGGATCCCCAGGAACACCGCCATCCTACAAACTGCCTGTGCTTGGCACCTACGACAGTCGAGATGATTTTCCTCTGCGCAAAACAGGTAAAGGAGAGTAATGAGTAATGTCCGCCTGCTACAAGAGATTGCTCTTATTGCACTTTAAATCTGCTTCTCAGCACAGGTGTGCTTTCTTCTGGAAAACTGAGGGTCTTTTCTTCAGGTGTCAATAGTGAGCCAATTATCTATTGTGCTTTCTACAGATTCATCTTTCGTGCACTACTAGCCACAAAAACAATGTAGTGTGTTACAGCAAACCAGAAAATCTGATACGGATAATGGAGTAAAATAGGGTAGGGCAGAGTAACATAAGTCTGGTAGAGTTGTAGAAAGAGCTGATACAATGAATTTTCCATCATGATAGCTTCATTATATGTCTCCACTTGTGTACTTTATATTCTTGATTTAGCCCTTAACCCCTTAACTGCTGGGCCTTTCCCCCCCCCCCCCAGTGCTGAGCCCTTTTTTGGCTATTTGGGGTAGTTCGCGATTAGGCCTCTGTAACTTTTTGACCACAAGGTATCCACGCCAAATTTGCGTCCTTTTCTTCCAACATCATGGGGATTCTAAAAGTACCCAGGGTTTGTGGATTCCCCTGGAGGGGTCCCAGAAATTAGCCAAAATACAGCTACATTTTGGGTTTTTGGGGAAAAATTGGAAAAAATAGCTGCAAATGAAAGCGTCTGAGTTTTTCCCTGCAAATGGTATAAAAAAAGGGTTTGTGGGGCTGAAATCACAATTTTCCCAGCTTTTAGGGAATGACAGACTTTTGTCAGAAAACCAAATTTTTTTACAGTTGTGGCATTTTTCTGGGACATAGCCTATTTTTGCTTTTTTTTGTGCTTTTAACCTCCTTCCAGTTAATGGTAGAAATGGGTATAAAAGCAATAATGGATCCTGGAAAGCTATACATTTTAGAAAAGTAGACAAAATGCTGAATTCAGCAAGGGGTCATTTGTGTAAATCCATCAAGGTTTCTTTATAGAAACTAACAATCTGAAAGAGACACGTTAGTGACAGATTCCTTACCTTAGAAAAGCCCCAGGTGTCAGGCTGGATCCGGAAAGTTTTTGCGTAGCAGTACCCCTGCGCGTCGGTAGGCGGCGTCGTGCGGCTCCGCGTCCGTCGTCGGCATCAGGACCGCCGGGATGATGTTATCGCGGGCAGTACTTAGACGCCACCCCTGCGCGCTGACGTCAGTTCTTCTTTTTCCGCGCCAGTAAGCGCAGATCCGGGAAGAGCAGTGCCCTAGTCATCTTTTTTTACTAACTTTTTGGTGATTTTTCACTGTTTTTCTACACGAGTCTCTCGACTCCGAAGGTGTCGGTAGGGATGCCCGGCTTCAAGCCCTGCGACGTCTGTGGTCGTATGATGTCGATCACAGACCCGCACTTAGTGTCTCTACTGCCTCGGCCGCGGCCACGACACGAAGTCGTGCCCCGACAGCCGGGCCTTGCACTCGAAGGCTTTGCGAGAGCGGTCTCGAAAGCTCCTCGAGGTCCGGCAGTCGGCTCCGCGCCACACCAAGCCCCGGTCACGTGAGAGGTCGAGGGGCCGGTCGCCGAGTCCTCATCGGTCGTCGGGGTCCAAGTCTTCGCACTCCTCCGGTAAGTCGAAGCATAAAAAGTCTAAGAAGCGTCATCGCTCGACGGCTTCGCCTCGCCGGTCTCGCGACTCGGCTGAGGCTCCTATCGGCACCGTCCCTGCGGCTCAGGGAGTGCCTGTGGAGCCGCCCCCGCATTACCCGTCCTTCCCGGGTTCGGGGGCGACTCCGGCCGAGATACAGGAATTCCTGTCGGCCATGGCCCGCCTCTTCGGGCCTCAAGGTCCCCCTGGTGCGCCTTCGGGCCCCGCGGGCCCTGATGGGGTTTCCCCGGCGCCGCCGGCGACTCCGGTCCCGGCGCCGCCTGTAACACCAGCCTCGGTCCCGGCCCCGGCCCCGGCCTCGATCCCGGCTCCGGTGCTGCCGCAACCCCCATCGACGCCGGTTGCCCTAACTACACCTCCGCCGGCACCGATGTCTCCGGTGCCGTTCCCGATGCCGCCCGGGGCTCCGGGCGGCGTCGTTCCCGGTTCTCTCCGGATCCGGACATGGCGCCGGACCGGCGTCGCTCGGCGCCGGCTCCGACGCCGCTGGGACTTTGGGTCCCACATGTCCCTCCTCCTCCTTATTTTGAACTTGAATTGGAGGACGGAGATAACTGGGAGGGGTCTGATGACCCTCTCACACAGCAGTGTGAGTTTGATCAGGACTGGACTGAGGAACTTGGGGATGCCAGTGGGCTGGACACCTCCCCTGACTCTGGCATGCTGTCTCCTCCATCCGTGGCAACGGAGGAGGGAGTGAATTTTGCAACGGTGTTGCGTAGAGCAGCTGGGGCCTTAAACCTCCAGTTGCCTACAGTGGCTGTCAGGACTAACATCCTGACGGAAGTGCTTCAGCCGGCGGCTACCTCCTCGGAGCCACTGCTGCCGTTCAACGAGGCGCTTTCCGACGTTCTTTTGGGCACATGGTCCAAGCCCACCACAGGGGCTCCTGTGGATAGGAACGTGGCCCGACGCCATCGCCCTGCTCCGGGCGACCCCCCGTTCCTCTCTCTACACCCCACCCCTGAGAGCTTGGTGTTCCAAGCCTCTGCTTCCCAAAGCGCCTTCCCTACCGCTCCCCGGATAGGGAATCCAAACGCCTGGATCAATTTGGGAAGAAGGTCTTTTCTTCCGCCAGTGCTGGCTTGCGGTCAGTCAACACCACTTGCCTCTTGGGCCGATATTCCCACTCTTTGTGGTACTCGGTGGCGCAAGTTCTGCCCCAGTGTCCTGAGGAGGTCCAGACACTGCTTTCCCGCACCATTGCGGAGGGAAGGGATGCGGCAAAGTACACCATCAGATGTGGCCTTGATACCTCCGACTCGCTAGGCAGATCGCTTGCGACGACAGTGGCGCTGCGCCGTCACGCCTGGCTGAGGACCACTGGTTTCTCGGGTGATGTCCAAAACTCTCTTATGGACATGCCCTTTGATGGAGTCAGTCTTTTTGGGACAAAGGCAGACCATGCGCTGGAGCGCTTTAAGGACTCGCGGGCTACAGCCAAGTCCCTGGGCCTTTCTGCTGTGCGCCCTCAGCAACAGTCTGCTTTTCGCCCCTTTCGTGGCCACGGAAGGGGCGCCCAGTCACGTCCGCTGCCCAGCCACCGGCCCGCGCAGCAGGCGTCTACGCCTGGCCGAGGACGTGGCTCCCGCCGTGGCGGGTCAGGCAACCAGCGTGCGGGTCAGGCCACCAACCCCGCCCCGTCCGCGGCCTCTAAGCCCTCCTAGTCCTTCCTTTCAGGTGCACAGCACGCCAGTAGGGGGCAGGGTCCGCCATCACCTTCACCACTGGCGTACCATCACCTCGGACAGGTGGGTCTTGGACATTGTCCGAAGGGCTACTCCCTCCCCTTCGTGACCATCCCCCCAGCCATGCCACCTCAATTCCACCGCATGTCAGGGGATCACTTGGTGCTTCTTCAAAAGGAAGTTGCGGCCCTCTTAGCCAAGAGGGCCATCGAGCGTGTTCCGACCCCAGAAGTAGGGCGTGGTTGCTACTCCCACTACTTTCTGGTGCCCAAAAAGGACAAGGAGGACATGCGTCCTATCTTGGACCTCCGGAACGTCAATCGCTTCCTCCGGAAGGAGAAGTTCAAGATGCTCACCCTACCTCAGGTCTTGACTGCTCTCGACCCTG
Organism: Calotriton arnoldi; assembly: GCA_963921515.1. Taxonomy (NCBI): domain Eukaryota; kingdom Metazoa; phylum Chordata; class Amphibia; order Caudata; family Salamandridae; genus Calotriton; species Calotriton arnoldi. The sequence goes on from CAWUFW010002358.1 coordinate 1,035,187, forward strand.
GAGACTGGATGGTAGCGTTGGACTTGCAGGACGCATATTTCCACATCCCCGCCCTGCCGGCCCACCGGCGTTACCTGCGGTTCACGGTAGGCCTCGAGCATTTTCAGTTCACCGTGCTCCCTTTTGGCCTTACAAGCGCCCCTCGGGTGTTCACGAAAGTGATGGCTGTGGTCGCAGCCCATCTGCGCCGGGCAGGGGTTCCAGTCTTCCCCTACCTCGACGACTGGCTGCTGAAGGCGGGCTCGTCCCAGGCAGTCGTCTCCCAGCTCCAGACAACGGCCGAACTCCTGCACTCGCTGGGGTTCTCCATCAACGTGCCGAAGTCGCACCTGATTCCTTCTCCACAGCTCCTTTTCATCGGAGCAGTTCTGGACATGACGCAGTTTCGGGTTTATCCTCCCGAACGGCGAGTCCGGGATATTCAGGCTATGATTCCGATCTTTCGGCCTTTATCCTGGGTTTCGGTACGGATGACCCTGAGGCTGCTGGGCATCATGGCCTCCTGCATCCTGCTGGTCGATCATGCCAGATGGCATATGCGGGCTCTGCAGTGGGACCTGAAGTTCCAGTGGGCGCAGCACCAGGGCAACCTGTCCCATCACGTCCAGATCTCGGAGGGGACTGCAAAACAGTTGCAGTGGTGGCTCTCGAACCGGCAATGGGTCATGGGCAGATCCCTCTCCCTTCCCCAGCCAGAGCACACAGTTGTGACTGACGCGTCCCTTCTGGGATGGGGCGGTCACATGGGAGAGGCGGAGATCAGAGGCCTCTGGTCTCCGGCGGTGTCCCGGCTCCATATCAACCTTCTGGAGCTCCGGGCGATCCGACTTGCACTCAAGGCATTCCTTCCCTCTGTCAAAGGGAAGGTAGTGCAGGTGTTCACAGACAACACCTCCGCCATGTGGTATTGCAACAAACAGGGCGGGGTGGGATCGTGGACCCTATGTCAGGAGGCTCTGCGCCTCTGGACATGGCTGGAACATCAGGGCATATTCCTGATGGTTCAACACCTGGCAGGTTCCCTGAACGCCAGGGCGGACGAACTCAGCCGCAGGTGCATGATGGATCACGAATGGCGTCTTCACTTGGAAGTGGCGCAAGGTCTCTTTCAGCAGTGGGGAGAGCCTTGGTTAGATCTGTTCGCCACCGAAGAGAACGCGCAATGTCAGCAGTTCTGCGCGTTGGAATTTCCAAGGCGGCACTCGCTCGGCGACGCTTTTCGTCGCGAGTGGAGTTGCGGTCTGTTGTACGCTTTTCCGCCTATACCACTTCTACCCAGAGTGTTGAAGAAGATTCGGCGCGACCGGGCCCAAGTCATTCTTGTGGCTCCGGACTGGGCTCGAAGAATTTGGTATCCCGAGCTACTCAGTATGAGCGTCGATCCCCGATCCGTCTGCCTCTTCGGGAGGATCTTCTGTCGCAGCAGCAGGGGACGGTCCTCCACCCGAACCTGTCCAGTCTACACCTGCTTGCGTGGAGATTGAGCGGTGGCAGTTGATTCCTTTCGACTTGCCTCCCGAAGTTTGTGATGTGATTCTGGCAGCCAGGCGTCCCTCCACTAAGGTGGTATACGCCTGCAGGTGGAACAAGTTTGTGGCATGGTGAACAGCAAAGGCTGTGAATCCCCTTTCTGCCCCTCTTTCTGAGGTTCTTCTGTTCCTTCTTTCTCTGGCCCAACAGGGTTCTGCCCTGGGTACCATCAAGGGCTATCTTTGTGCGATATCAGCCTTCCTCAGGCTTCCTGATCAGCCCTCCCTTTTCAAGTCCCCTGTGGTTAACAGGTTTCTTAAAGGCATTACACACCTCTTTCCTCCTGTTCCGTTTGTAATGCCTCAGTGGGACTTGAACTTGGTTCTTACCTTCTTAATGTGCGCTCCCTTTGAGCCTCTACATAACTGTCCTCTTCGTCTTCTTACTCTAAAGACAGCATTTCTGGTGGCCATCACCTCCGCTCGGCGGGTGAGTGAGCTCCAGGCTCTTTCATGCAAACCTCCCTTTCTGTCATCCAGAGAAGGTTGTTCTTAGGACGCGTCCGTCCTTCTTGCCAAAGGTGGTTACTGCCTTCCATATTGGGCAGACCATCACTTTGCCCACCTTCTTTCCGCCTCCGCATCCTTCCAGACAGGAAGAGAGGCTCCACCGTCTGGACCCAAAACGTGCGCTTTCCTTTTACCTCAACCGCACACACCAGTTCCGGGTGGATGACCAGCTCTTTGTTGGCTACGTGGGCGCCAAAAAAGGTCGGGCGGTACACAAAAGGACCATCTCCCGCTGGGTCACCTTGTGTATCAAAGCCTGCTATTCTTTGGCTAAAAAGGAGCCTCCTGTTGGGCTGCGTGCCCATTCCACAAGGGCTACGGCTGCTACCACGGCTTTATGCCGCGGTGTTCCGTTACAGGATATATGTCAGGCAGCTACGTGGGCCTCGCTGCACACGTTTACCAAACATTACTGCCTTGACAGTCAGGTCCGGAGGGACGGCTTCTTTGGCCGTTCTGTCCTCCGGGACTTCCTTGTCTGAATCTGTTCGCAGACCCACCACCGGGGTTGGTATTGCTTGGGTATCTATTCTAAGGTAAGGAATCTGTCACTAACGTGTCTCTTTCAGATGCACAAGTTACTAACTTGTGTAACGATATATCTGTAAGAGACAGTAGTTAGTGACAGATTCCTTACCGCCCACCCATCCTCCCCGTTCTGCGAACTGATTTCTAGGGTTAAGGACATCCCTTTCAGGGCCCTAGTATTTTTCAGACACCTATGTCAGCTTCTTGCATGGCTCTGCGTTCCTGGCGCGGAAAATCGTGTACACAACTGACGCTCAGCGCGCAGGGCGGCGTCTAAGTACTGCCCGCGACGTCATCCCGGCGGTCCCGACGCCGACGACGGACGCGGAGCCGCACGATGCCGCCTACCGACGCGCAGGGGTACTGCTACGCAAAAACTTTCCGGATCCAGCCTGACGCCTGGGGATATTCTAAGGTAAGGAATCTGTCACTAACTACTGTCTCTTACAGATATATCGTTACACAAGTTAGTAACTTGTGCGTTAAATATAGAAAAAATTGAAAATTAGTTGAAAAAAACAGCCTTTTGTGTCAACGTTTTCACCTGTAACTTCTTCTAATTATGACAGCTCTTTGAAAGCAATATACCGTTACATCCACTGGACCTTACTGGTTGTGGGGATATATAGGACTTGTAGGTTCACCAAGAACCCGACGAACCCAGAGCCAAAAACTGAGCAGCGTCTTGCAATGGTTTTTTATTATGTACCGGGTATATAGCAATTATTTTGGGAAAATGTATACATGGAGAATTCGGTATGAAAGACTCCTATGTATTTCTGAAATGGGAACAAAATATAGAGTTTAGAAACAGTAGATATTTGCACATTTCTGAAATTGGGAATACTCATACTAGCATGAGTATTATCGGTCATTTTTCAAAATGACTTATTTTTTACACATGGTCTTTCATTTAGAAGGCAGAAATGCATCGAAAGTCAATAGGTAATAACAGTTGCTTTACAAATCTGAATTACCCTAAGTCTCCCGATAAAAATGGTACCTCACTTGTGTGGGTAGGCATAGTGCCCACGACAGGAAACGGCTCAAAACGCAACGTGAACACACCACATTTTCACAATGAAAAATTACCCTTTTTTGCAAAGTGCCTAGCTGTAGTTTTTGAACCCTAGCTCTGCCGGCACCTAGGGAAAGCTAGCAAACCTATAAATGTTTGAAAACTAGACACCCAGGATGGGGTGACTTGACTGGCTCTCACCAGGTTCTGTTACCCAGAATCCCTTGCAAACCTAAAATATTGTCCAAAAAAACACATTTTCCTCACATTTCTGTGGTGGAAAGTTCTGGAATCTGCGTGGATCCACGAATTTCCACCCACCTCGCGTTCCCCAAAGTCTTCTGAGAAAAATGGTACCTCACTTGTGTGGGTAGGCCTAGTGCCCGCGACAGGAAACGGCGCAAAACGCAACGTGGACACACCTCAATTTCACAGTGAAAAATGACCCTTTTTTGGCAAAGTGCCTAGCTGTAGTTTTTGAACCCTAGCTCTGCCGACACCTAGGGAAACCTAGAAAACCTATACATTTTTGAAAACTAGACACCCAGGGGAATCCAGGATGGGGTGACTTGGCTGGCTCTCACCAGGTTCTGTTACCCAGAATCCATTGCAAACCTAAAATATTGTCAAAAAAAACACATTTTCCTCACATTTCTGTGGTGGAAAGTTCTGGAATCTGCATGGATCCACAAAATTCCACCCACCCCGCGTTCCCCAAAGTCTTCTGAGAAAAATAGTACCTCACTTGTGTGGGAGGCCCAAGTACCCGCGACAGGCTAGGGCCCAAAACGTATTGAGGGGACATCAAAATTGCCCATCACAAAACAACCTGGTTTTGCAAGGGGGGGGGGGGGTCACCTGGGTTTTTGGCCCCGTGCTCGGCGGCCAGCTAAGGAAACCTACCAAACACACATTTCTGAAAACTAGACACCCGGGGGTTCCAAGGAGGTATGGCTTGCGTGGATCCCCCAACGTTTTCTTACCCAGAATCCCCGGCAAACCTCAAATTTAGCTGAAAAAATCACTTTTTCCACACATTTTTGTGTGGGAAAGTTGTGGCATCACCGGGCAGACGCGCATTTCCTACCACCCAGCGTTCCCCAAGGTCTCCCGATAAAAATGGTGCCTCACTCGTGTGGGAGGCCCAAGTACCCGCGACAGGATAGGGCCCAAAAAGTATTGAGGGGACATCAAAATTGCCTATCACAAAACAACCTGGTTTTGCAAGGGGGGGGTCACCTGGGTTTTTGGCCCTAAACGTATTGAGGCAACATCAAAATTGCCCATCACAAAATGTTTTGGCCCGTTTCCTGTCGCGGGTACTTGGGCCTCCCACACAAGTGAGGCACCATTTTTATCGGTAGACCTGGGGGAACGCTGGGTGGTAGGAAATTCGTGTCAGCCCGGTGATGCCACAACTTTCCCATACAAAAATGTGTGGAAAAAGTGATTTTTTTTTCAGCTAAATTTTAGGTTTGCAGGGTATTCTGGGTAAGAAAACGTTGGGGCATCCACGCAAGCCATACCTCCTTGGAACCCCCGGGTGTCTAGTTTTCAGAAATATGTGGGTTTGGTAGGTTTCCCTAGCTGGCCGCCGAGCACGGGGCCAAAAACCCAGGTGACCCCCTTTGCAAAACCAGGTTGTTTTGTGATGGGCAATTTTGATGTCTCCTCAATACGTTTTGGGCCCTTGCCTGTCGCGGGTACTTGGGCCTCCCACACGAGTGAGGCACCATTTTTATCGAGAGACCTGGGGGAACGCTAGGTGGTAGGAAATTAGTGTCAGCACAGTGATCCCACAACTTTCCCACACAAAAATGTGTGGAAAAAGGTTTTTTCAACTAAATGTGAGGCTAACAGGCCATGTTGGGTAAAAAAAAAAGCAGTGAGAGCCACGCAAGTCATTCACCCTTGTACTTCCCCCTTTGTCTACTACTCAAAAATGTGAAGGTTTGCCTAGGTGACGACTGAGCTAGGGCAGAAAGTCCCCTGCTACCCATTTTGACAAAAAAAAATCTTACAAAAGCCCATTAAACCACCACAAATATAAATCTAACACTAATTTGATAAAGCTAATCCACCACTTACACTGGTTGGTTTTAGCACCTCCAGAAACGCTGGCTTCAAAGCGCAAGTACTTATCAAAGTATAAAAATATTGAAGCCAAGCCTTCTGAAGGTGAGCCAGAAAGCCACGTCACGGCACCAGCCGCTTTATGGTCCATTCACACGCCATTCACACACCACACACAAGACTTCCATACCGCCAGCCACGGGCCCAAACAACCAAATCATTTCCACTCACACAAACATACCGCCGCCATGCAAGGGCCCATCACATTCATATGCCACAAGACATAATGAGTTTGGCTACATTTTACCACCTGTCAAGTCTCCCCCTCCTTCTTCCTGAACGTTACCGAACGCATGCCGAGTGAGCCTTTACTACTGGCTTCCAAGACAGCCACATGAGGCTCAGGAAGACATGTCTTTCATGCGCCTTTGGCGCACTCACTATGCTAAATCCAACTCCTTCCAGTTTGTGGATGCAAGTTGGGGGGTGTCCGAGTATCCTTATAGGCCATATCTCAAACTGAGCGAGCATATCTACCCTTGAAACTAAGGCAAACATGCTGGAACTTTTCAAAAGCTTCCTAAAGAGAACATCATAAATTACGAAAAACGGTTGAATGTGAAACACGGGTAGTCCGTGACAACGTAGCATATGTCCAATCCACCGTTATGTGCAGTGACTGTAATGCACTTATCATACAGTAAATTGACCATCTACTAAGTTCTAACGGAGGATGAACATGGCAAGCAGCATTGACCCATAAGTACTACAGTAAATTCATTGTGAGTGTGGCAGCAATGGATTTAAATCGATGGGTGAAGATGAAGTCAGGACGTGTATCTATACTACCTTTACTATCTGCCTTCTACCTTTGCAATATTCCTCGGAAAGCGCACCTACCGTAAGCTGTTCTAACCCGTTCGTGTGTCCGTCCTCAGAGTCCTGACTAATCCTGTCCAATTGCTAAGAGACCCCTTACTAATGCCTTCCATCTCTAGCTACTTGAAGCTTGAGTGAACATTTCTGTCACGTGCGAACAATGCTCTATCCAACTCCTTCCAGTTTGTGGATGCAAGTTGGGGGGTGCCCGAGTATGCCGCACAAACATTTCTCGAGCTGAGCAAGCATATCTACCTTTGAAACTAAGGCAAACATGCTGGAAATTTTCAAAAGCTTCCTAAAGAGAACATCATAAATTACGAAAAACGGTTGAATGTGAAACACTGATACTCCATGACAACGTGGCATATGTTCTGTCCACCAGTATGTGCAGCGTGGGGACTATAATGCACTTGTCAATTGGCGAACAGAACAACTACCACGTTCTCAAAGCAGATAAAGGTTTTGAGAAGTCCATGATTTCCTGAAGTAGAGGAAGAAATATTCTGCAGCTGCTTGCGTAGTGAAGGAGTGGCCCACAGACAGTAGGTATCCATTCACACCAATTGAAAGGTTTACCTATTGGCAGCTCCACCTCAGTCAATTTCCCAGTATTTTGCTTTAGTGTGATACAACATAAAGCAAGTAGGAAAACAGAAGGCAGGCAGTAAACACGAGTCTCCTGCCTCTTTCCCTGCATCGAGCACACTTTACAACGACGACATGGTCGCTCCTTTTTGGGTGTTGCAGGAATTTTATCAGCAAAGTGTCGCTCCTGCAGCCTTGCCACGTTCTCCAGAACACATGAAGTGGAGGCTGCTGCTTCTGTAGCAGTGAGACTTTCAATCACAGACAACTGAAAGTCAAGGAAAGACATGAGTCTTCCTGTGGTGGTCTCACGATAAACAACATACGCATTGTATGTTGCCATCTGGATCAGGTGCGTAAACAGTTTCTTATACCAAGTGCGAGTTTTACGACTCGCATTGTATGGCTGAAGAACCTGGTCGTTCTTGTCCACTCCGCCCATGTACTTGTTGTAATCAAGTATTCAGGTGGGCTTGTGGACTTCGGCCAACTGACCCCAAACCGTGACAGGGGAAGTGCTCTCAGTATGAATTGTAGTGAGCACGTACACGTCACGCCTATCTGAGAACTTGACTGCGAGCAGTTCGTTGGAACGCAACGCAGTGTTATGGGATTTCTGGAGCTTCTTGCAAACCAGCTCCTGCGGGAATCCTTTGCGGCGACAACGAATTGTACCGCAAGCCACGGTGCCAGCTTTGTAGAGCTCACTGAACAGCTCTACTCCTGTATAGAAATTGTCCACATAAAGGTTATAACCTTTGTGAAGAAGTGGCTGGACAAGCTCCCATACAATCTTTCCTGTGACCCCTAGCGTGGAAGGACAACCTACAGGGTTAAGAGTTGTGTCCTTCCCTGTATACACTCTCAAGCTGTACACATAGCCAGTCGAGCTCTCACACAGCATGTACAGCTTGATGCCATAGCGAGCGCGTTTGCTTGGAATGTACTGCCTAAACAGCAGCCGCCCTTTATACAAGATCAAGGACTCATCAATGGCTATATTCTTTCCAGGAGTATAAACCTCTGGAAACCTGGCAGACAAATGTTCCACGACAGGCCGAATTTTGAACAACCTGTCATGGTCTGGATGGTCCCGGGACAATGCAGCAGAATTGTCATTGAAATACAGCATGCGCTGCAATAGCAAAAACGATCTCTGCTCATGTATGGTGCGAAGATGGGGTTAACCAAACTGTGCGAGTAGACCAGTAGGATAGCAAGGTTGGTTTATGCACTACCCCCATTTTAAGCGTGAGGCCCAAAAAAATCTTCAACTCCCCTAAAGTAGTGGGAGTCCACTTGCGCGCCCTAGAATGAGGCCCAAGAGTGCCTCCTTGCTCCCTCAGAAATTGTTCGGCACGCAAATTTGTTTGCTGCACAATTTCGTTAAGGAAGTCAACATCCAAAAAGAGATGGAAGTAGTCAATTGGCAAAAAATTCGCCGTATCAACTTTACAACCAGCGTCACCACTGAAAGGCGGAATTTGGGGCTGAACTAAATTGGGAGGCTGCCAAGACAGCACTCTGTCTGTGCTTGCGGCCGGACGTGCTTGCACTCTGGGTTGCTCTAACCTGTTACTGGTGTCCTGCTGCACAGACTGTGATGGCAAAGGGACAGCACGACTGACATAGTCTCCTTCAGAATCGCTGGACGATGAGTCGTCGGATGGAACTGCGCCGACTGAAAAATCACTCCCAGATTCGGCTCCATTGTCCTCTCCCTCAGATGCTGCCTCAGAGCTGGACTCCAGAACCAGACTTAGGGCCTGGGCAGCATTCATCCAACGATATGCCATCTCTGCTAGTGCCTACAACTATCCTTTTAAAACACTACCCTACGTAGAAGGCAGATAGGTTGTTGGTTTTAAAGTGTAGGTGGGTGTGTGCGTGAGTGAAGTGTTTAATAGTAAATAATGACGAAGTCACCTTACCTTTCCTTTGCGAAATCCGAACGCTCTCCAAAAAGACTAAGAAAGAGAGAAAAAAGACACAGTATTACTTTACCTTGCCACATACCCATCATCGCAGCCTTTTGGTGCTGGTGAAAGCCAGTGCAACCAGCAATTTGGCGCCAAGATACCTACGGGTGAACGTGTGCTTTACAATTGCACACTATGACCTCCTTTGACTCCCTCACTACCATCCTTGCAAACGTGCCCCTCATCTCTCCATAGCCCCTCTCTCACATACATTTCATCTGTTTCAAAGTGTTTCTACTGCGTGGCTTTACTAATCCACTTAGCTATCCACATAATACAGATCTGTTCTTTCCAGCATGACCTTTATGGTGTCAAAACTGCCACTAGACAAAAGTCGGATATCTCTATCTAGCAGGAATTTTTATTTGTGTACCACTCTTTACTGCCTTTCATGTAACTTCAAAGCTCTGTTTCCTTGTTTCCCAAAAAGAAAAACAGCTCTCGCAGGGGCAGTTGCTAGAGTTTATTTGCAACGCTACAGAGCTTGGATAAATATCGCAGACGCACCCCCGCGTTTGTAAAGCACCCGTCCGCGAGTGCGCCGTTCACAGTGCATCAAAGAGCATATATATATATATATATATATATATATATCCAACTCCACGATGCCAAGCAAGGAGCCCACGGCCTTGACAGGGCGGCCAGTGCTCCAGGAGCGGGGCTTCCTGAATATAAACACCAACTAATCCTCCTTTCACATCAAAAGAAGTGCACCAGCGCTGGTTGTGTCGTTTTTAAAATCATTTAATTCATGGAACATCACAGAAGCAATGAGGCTCACACGCCCAACGTTTCTGCTCGCCAGAGCCTTGATCACGGGAAAGCTCTCTGATTTTCAAATTGCCCACGTGATTGATTTAAAAACGCAGACCGTATTCTTTTGCTAGTGCGCAAGGGAATAATTAACCAACTTCAAATGCACGGAGAAAAGCGCAAATCCATTTTCAGTGTTCAGCGCTAAATAACATTTTCCCAGGGGGCAAGCAGGTCTTGTATCTGTATCTCATTATCATGTAGAGCAGCTCTATCCAATAAGTCTGCTGATTCAACAGGAACAACAAACATCCTTTTTCTCCCACAGACAAATATGGTATTTTACCAGAATCTGGCAGTAAAATGACTTAAGCTTTTAGGCTTTATCTAACCCTAGAGGGGCAGGGTCTAAAATAACCATATGCCCATTTTCCAGCTTAGAATGCTTCCACCTCAAGAGGATGACTCAAGAAAAAGTGGGTCCCTGAACTAAGAGCTGCTTTCCGTCATACAGGTTTCATACTACTGGCGATCTCGTATTGCATGGTATTTGTATACTTCGACAGAAGGTATTGCTACTAGATGCCTGAATATCAACAGACACATCCCCTACTAAATAAACAACACTGGACAAGCGCACATCATGTTAGTTTGAGTGAGCTTTGTGCTCCCAAACATATCAAGAACTTGCATAATAACGATGTCTTGACACTACACAATATTCTGCCAGAGGAGCAACAAAGTTCAATATTCCTATAGCAGTGACACTGTATTTTTTAGACCTTGCCATATCACACACCTTAAACCTGATTTTACCACTAGCCCCATTGTTCTTTGAATCAGAAGGGAAGATTGTTTGACACCAGCCACCACCAAAGCAGCTGTTCCTCACTTACTGAAAAGAAAAAGAAAAAACTTTAGGAACAGGAACCCACAGGACTCAGACCTCGTGATAGCTTGCATTGAGCACAATTTACCCTTCTGGGCCATAGTAAGCGCAGCGGGTTTGGCTTGAAGGAATGACCAGTTGGTAGTGCCTTCGAGGTGCCTGGTCACGTGCTTGCCGGAGATCCTCCCAATGTGTGAAGAACTCTGCACTTCTCTCAAACCCCGCCCTGCTGAGTCCGCCTCCTGCACCAATGCTACTTTTATAACTTTCTCTTACCGTGGATCTCGTTTATGAAATTTCATGTTCGAGGCATATGAGCTGTAGATCATGTACTTGTGCATAGATCGCCATCTGGTGTTGGGCTCGGATGTTTGCACTTTGTTTTTGTCTTGGAAGAAGTCTTTGTAGTCACGAGGTAGGTGACTCCTCCTTAGGGTGATAGTGCGCATGGGCATCGACTCCATCTCCAGATTGTTTTTTTCCGCCATCGGGTTCGGATATGATAAGCTGCGCTCCCGGTCGGTGTCGTTTCTCGAACCCCCTTCGACGCGCAATCCTTCACCACTCGACGGTATTGTCTCAATCGCGTTTCCTTTCGACGTGCAGCTTCGAAAAATATAAAATCATCGACCTACATCTTCGACGCGGGCCGTCGGGCCTATCCGCCCCGATCACGCCAGCAGTCAATGGAAAGAACTCCTTTTAAAAAAATGCCCCGGGTGTGGTGCTAAGTTCCCACACACGGACTTACACCAGGTTTGTAATCTCTGCCTCTCCCTGGAGCACGAGGAGAAGAACTGCGAGGCCTGTGCATCTTTCAGGTCGAAGAAAACCATCCGTGACTGTCTGGCTCGACGTCACGAAATGTCCCGCGAAAGCAGCTCGGTTCCAGACCTCTTCGGAGCAGATCCCGAAGTCCAGCCAGAACAACAAGCTGATGAAGGAGAGATCTCCGTCTCTGAAGCCGACGACTCCGACATCGAAGACGAGGCAGTCACACCAGCTCAGCGGTCCGTGAGTCCCGAGACCCCTCTCCTGCCCAACCCTAAACAAAAGGCTCCGGTAACACCTTCGCCCTCTGGCTCAGGTCGACACCGGCAACACATTTCAGATGCCCCGCCCTCGGGCCCGGCTATGAAACCGAAAGAAAAGCCTTCCGGCTCGGGCTCGAGCCAACCCCGTTCCGGTGCCGACAAGTCACCTTCGGCACCGAAGCCCAAAACCAAAGATGTGCCACACCCTTCTTCCTCGGCACCGAAAACAGCCTCGACGCCGAAGCCCTCGGCGTCGAAACAAAGGACAAACATTCAGAGCCGAAAAAACCTTCGGAGCCGAAAAAACATTCGGAGCCGAAAATGGTCTCGTAGCCACAAACTCCTGTACCAAAAGCTAAAGAGTCCAAGACCCAGCAGAAAGCTTCAGAAACAAAGGCAAAAGAACATTCTGACCCTAAACCTTCGGCACCGAAAAAGGACATTGTACCCAAACAACAGTCTGTGCCAGATTTTTCAGATCCCTTAGAGGAAGACTTTTTATTGGAAACATTTGCACCCTCACAAAAGTCCACACACACCCTACCAATGCTAAAAGGCATGCTAAAACATGCACCAGAAGTGTTTAAAGACCCTGTCAGAGCCAGGGTCATGAACACCAGGGTGGACAAAAAATATAAGGCAGCTCCCAATGACCCAGTGTACATCAGAGGTCAGGTCCCTTTAGATTCTCTTGTGGTGTCTAATGCACGCAAGAGGGCTAATTCACAGAGCACAGGCGACACCCCTCCTCCTGATAAGGAATCAAAACTCATAGACGCTTCTGGCAAACGAATTGTGTCACAGGCTGCAAATCACTGGCGGATTGCCAACGCCCAAGCTTTGTTAGCCAGATATGACAGAGCTCACTATGATGAGCTTGAAAAGCTTATGCAACATCTGCCTGACCAATATAAGAACAAAGCTAATGACCTTATACAGGAGGGTAAACTAATAACCAACACATCTATAAAATGTGCCCTCGATGCGGTTTATACAGCATCTCGTGCTATTAATACCAGCGTTTTACTACGCAGGCACGCTTGGCTCCGCGTATCCGGATTCAAGCAAGAGGTGCAATCCACTATTCTTAATCAGCCTTTCGACCAAGAGCATCTTTTTGGACCCACAGTCGACACATCTTTAGAAAAGATGAAAAAAGATACTGAGACTGCCAATTCCATGGGGGCCTTGCAATTGTCTTCCCCTAGAGGCTCTTTTCGTCGCTCCTTTTACAGGGCTGGCTCCAAAACCACTGGCTCAGAACATCCCTCTTCATCATATAAAAGTCCCAATCAAACTACCTCCTCCAGAGGATATTTCCGAGGAGGATACAGGGGTAACAACAATAAGGGAAGAGGCCGCGGTAACAACACCCACAGCTCCCCTACCACCAAGCACTGACTTCTCTCCACTTCCCCCGATCATTCCACTCCTGTCGGGGGACCTCTCTCACAGTTCCTACCTGTCTGGAACTCCATCACAACAGACAGGTGGGTAAGACAAATTATCCAGTATGGTTATTGCCTGGAACTCACCCCCACTCCCCCAAACATTCCTCCCAGACAACGTCCAATGTCCTCGGAACATCTGACGCTTCTAAAACAAGAGGTTCTCTCTCTATTACAAAACATGCAGTAGAACCAGTCCCATCGCCTCATCAAGGCACAGGGGTTTACTCCCTATATTTTCTAATTCCAAAAAAGGACGGCTTTCTCAGGCCAATATTGGACCTCAGACCGTTAAACCTTTACATTCAGTCAGACCACTTCCACATGGTCACTCTCCAACAGGTGTTACCACTGCTTCAACAAGGCGACTTTCTCTCCACTCTGGATTTAAAGGATGCCTACTTTCATATTCCCATTCACCCCGCTCACAGGAAATATCTCAGGTTCGTGGTAGACGGTCAACACTATCAGTTCAAAGTCCTTCCGTTCGGGGTTACCACAGCACCCAGAGTCTTCACAAAGTGCCTCGCAGTAGTAGCATCTCACTTACGAAGACAACATATTCACGTGTTCCCTTATCTGGACGACTGGCTCATAAAAGCCAAGTCACACAACAGCTGTGTGCAACACACACTCAAAACAATCCAGTTGCTTCACCAATTGGGATTCACGGTGAACCTCACCAAGTCCCACCTCCAACTGTCCAACACACAACAATATCTAGGAGCTACAATAAACACTTCAAAAGCTCTAGCATACCCCAACCCAGTCAGGATATGCAACATTCAAGCTCTAATATCACAATTTCAGCCTCAACACTCATTACCAGCTCGAGTGTTCATGCAGTTAATCGGGATGATGGCCTCTTGCATTCTCATCGCCCCTTATGCAAGACTCCAAATGCGTCCCATACAGGAGTGTTTGGCACGTCAGTGGAACCAGGCTCAAGGTCAGTTAACAGATCTGGTGTTGGTGGACAGCCGCACACATCGCTCTCTGCAGTGGTGGAACACACAAAACCTTTTCAAAGGGCGGTTGTTCCTCGACCCGGTTCCACAGATAGTGCTAACAGCATACGCATCTGCGCTCACCGGCTGGGGAGTTCATCTTCAAAGCCATACCATTCAGGGCATATGGACCCCTCAGCAAAAACGACGCCTCATAAATTACCTGGAATTACTGGCAATTTTTCTGGCATTATAATCCTTTCAACTCCATCTGGTAGGCAAAGCTGTCCTGGTCCGTACAGACAACATAACAGCAATGTACTACATACAGAAACGGGGGGGACACATTCTCTACAGCTTTCACACCCAGCTCAAAGCATATGGAGATGGGCCATTCCGCAAAACATATATCTCCTTGCAGAAAACCTCGCAGGGGTACACAATCAGATTGCAGATCTGCTCAGTCGTCAAACACAGCAGATCCACGAATGGGAACTTCATCCTCAAGTTCTTCTTCCATTCTTTCACATGTGGGGCCACCCAGAAATAGATCTGTTCGCCACACACCAGAACGCAAAATGCCCAACCTTCGCGTCCAGGTATCCACACCCATTGTCCAAAGGCAATGCGCTATGGATGAACTGGTCAGGCAAATTTGCTTACGCTTTTCCGCCTCTCCCGCTAATTCCGTTAGTGGTTCGGAAGCTCAAACAGCATTCCCTCACAATGATCCTGGTTGCTCCAACATGGGCCCGACAACCATGGTTCACAACCCTCTTGGAACTATCAGTAGTTCATCATCAAAAGCTACGCCTCTCACCCAAGCTTCTCACTCAGAACCATGGAGAGATAAGACATCCAGATCCCAGTCAACTCAACCTTGCGATCTGGCACCTGAAGTCTTAGAGTTTGACTACCTCAATCTCCCGCCAGATTGCATGAACATCATTAAAGAGGCTAGACGTCCTACCACCAGAGCATTCTACGCAGCAAAGTGGAAACGATTTGTAATTTACTGTACAAATAACAAAATCAATCCACTAGATGCTTCTATTCAAAACATTATCTGTTATCTCTCGCACCTACAACAATGTAACCTAGCAAATACATCCATAAGACTACATCTCGCTGCAATAGCAGCTTATCTCCAAAACAGACAACACTTGTCTTTGTTTAGAGTACCCGCTATGAAAGCATTTATGGAAGGACTTAACAGAATAATTCCACCCAGAGTTCCACCCTCTCCAGTATGGAATTTAAATATTGTCCTTACCAGACTCATGGGTCCCCCATTTGAACCTCTACACAAATGCGAACTACAGTTCCTCACTTGGAAAGTAGCCTTCCTTGTTGCTATCACATCTCTTAGAAGAGTTAGTGAACTCCAGGCATTAACCATACAAGAACCATTTTTGCAAATCCATCATAAAGTGGTTCTTAGAACTAACCCAAATTTTTTACCTAAAGTCGTTTCTGCCTTCCACCTTAACCAGTCTGTTGAACTCCCAGTTTTTTCCCTCTACCAGACTCAGTGGCAGAACGGGCTCTTCACACGCTAGACGTTAAAAGAGCAATACTTTACTACATTGAAAGGACAAAATCCTTTAGAAAGACTAAACAACTCTTTGTGGCTTTCTCCCCACCTCATAAGGGCAATCCCATTTCAAAAGCGGGGATTGCAAGGTGGATTGTTAAATGCATCCAAATATGCTATCTTAAAGCCAAGCGCACATTAAACATTCCCCCTAGAGCTCATTCCACATGTAAACTAGGGGTTTCTATGGCATTCTTAGGGAACATTCCCCTAGCTGACATCTGCAAAGCAGCAACTTGGTCTACACCGCACACTTTCACAAAACACTATTGTTTAGATGTGCAAGCAAAACAACAAGCTAGTGTGGGCCAGGCTGTATTAAGAACACTTTTTCAGACCACTGCAACAGATACAGGTAGCCACCGCTAAGGAGATAACTGTTGTATAGTCTATGCACAAATATATGATCTACAGCTCATATGCCTCGAACGGAAAATGCTACTTACCAGTATGCATCTGTTCTTGGCATGTAGAGCTGTAGATTCATATACGCCCACACGCCTCCCCGGATATCTCTATCTGTTCCAGTACTATCTTACTTAGTTACATTACACATGGACATCTCTTTCTATTTCTTACTAACTCCATCATAACCCTTCATGGCGAAAACAATCTGGAGATGGAGTTGATGCCCATGCGCACCATCACCCTAAGGAGGAGTCACCTACCTCGTGACTACAAAGACTACTTCCAAGACAAAAACAAAGTGCAAACATCAGAGCCCAACACCAGATGGCGATCTATGCACAAGTATATGAATCTACAGCTCTACATGCCAAGAACAGATGCATACTGGGAAGTAGCATTTTCCTTTTAAAGCGTCATGCTAATAGCGTTGTGTAGCGTACCTTGTCTTTTTATTTATGTATTGAAAGCATACTGGACCAAACTATGCTCTAGCTTTAAAAGGGAATTATTGGCTCCTGCAACTAACTCCTGTTGATGAAAGTCTGATGCAATTTCGCTCTCTGCACTTTGTACTTTGTTTTTATCATTCATTGGTAAAGCCTGCCATTACCCTGCATTTGCGTTACTGATAAAAATGTTATGAAGTTTTTTGGATATGAAATTTTAATGTTGTTTATGTTGGTATAGACTGTAATAGTTTTAATTAACCTAACAATAAAATACATTATTATTAACCTCCCTTACCCCCAGCATACAGACACACAAACACACACTTTCAACTATGGGACTATGATTTTCTTACTAGCAATATTTTATTTATAGAGCGCACGGCTACATTGCTTTTCTTTTTTAGCTTCGGAACCCAATTTAAAAGTTCGCTCACGGTTAAAACAGAAGGTGGCAGAGAGAAGAAGCAGTCCCCTGCTGCGACGGAAGGACGGGACTGTCATTAGCACTTTCAAAAAGAGAGCAATTGAGATCTCAGGTAACAGCTCACTTTTAGGGGTTATTTAAGATGGTGATACAACACAGGACCAGCAAATAATACAGGGGGAAATCTAGGAATAACTGGAGTTCTACTTGAACCTATGAAATCGGTCTTCTTTCTAGGGTTTTGTATGGATCTTTTTGAATATATTTCTAAACGAAACATTAAAAAAAAAAATGCCTCCGCTTATTTATCTTCCTTTTCTGCAATTCTACTTGTGTCAGATGGCCCTGATTGTCTCCTTGCGCTAACACATCTCGCTGAGGAAAGCTAGCACTAGTCTACCTTCCACCTGCATATCCCTTATCTGGCTAGTTCTCTTTTCAGCACCCAAGTGGAGAATTTCCCTGTCCCATAAATCAGTTGTTGATGTGTTCTCTTACATACAGACTTCTTGCTGCCTGACCCATCTGGTGGTATGCACCGCCTATCTCCCTCCTACATTTGCTACCACTTGCAGAATCTCCTGTTTGAACCCTTGTGGAATCCTAGACTTTCTCATCTTTAATTTAACCTTGCTGTGTAAAATTTCTCTCCTTCAGTGGCCCCACCTCCGTGAAAGTGCACTTCTTCCTGCCATCATCATTCTTGGGAGATCCCCTACATGATTCACTCTTGTTGATAGTACCATGTTGAGGACATTTCAAGCTTTATAATGAAAATGGCTATAATGGATGTGGACCAGGAGGTTGAGGGGGGGGGGGTATGTTGAGAGATGGTGTAATAGGGAAAGGGGAGGGGGCAGTCAGGACTTGCATTAGTCCACAGTTAAAAATCTCTTACTTCTTGCCCCCACACTTTCTCCAACTGCCTCTGTGCATCAACTGCTTTTTTTACCTTGTTCACCTAGATGTTTGAAAGCATCTGATTTCCTTTTCATATATTGCTTTAGATATTGTGATTGTCTCTAGATAAGTAAGATATCTGTATAAGCCAAATGTGCGGATGAAAGGGGTGGCATGCAATAAATGTACTGAAAAATGCAGACTTATTTCAGTTGTGGTGTGGTTCTCGAGCAAGGATTCATACGAAGAGACTTAGCAGAAAGGCAGATGCTGAAGCAGAACATAAAATGCCTTCACAAAAATGAGCTCTTAAAATATTTAATTAACTTCAACAGAAGTTACCTGACAAAGTTAGTTACAGATTTGAAAGGATGTTTTGAACACAGGGTAAAGTAATAATACTGTGAGTGCAAATGTTACAGCGATCTCATGGGCAAGGCAAAAATGGACACACTGTATGGGTTTTGCCATTCTTGATATGTCCTGCTGTTCTGGGTGATTGCACATTTGACTTTTCTGTGAGTATATGCTAGTTAGGTGTATGTCGTCCATCGTTTTTCCTGCCTTGGGGCTACATTTTGGCAGGCTATATGGGTAGTGGGTACAGAGCAGGACGAAAAGAGAAATTGAGATCTATATACATAGTTTCTTCTTACGAACAAGATTGTCTTTGGGATTCCTCCTTCTACTCATAAACCTTTCCCCATGCCTGCCCACTGTTAACAGATCACAAATAAACACTATGTAGCTGCTCACTTGCCACTTCACGCTCTCTGCAACTCAGTCCACCACTTTCCACCTTATGCAGGTCTTCTAGACAGAGCCTTTATAGGCAAATTCTCGGGCCTCCTCACCCCCTCTTCCATTTAACATGCCTACACCACCATCTTCGATTACATCAACCTCCCTCAGAACTCAAGCAGTGAACAAATCAAGAGACACTGACTTCAGGCCCATTAGCACACTCAACCTGATACATCGGGCCACCCAACCATCAAACTTTAAAGTCCAAATCCTCACCTTCTCAGTATCCATCAAATTCAAACCTCCCATACCCATAAACTAAACTGGCATCTTTGCTCAGCATCCAACAAATACACCAAGGTTAAGTAAAAATAGAACAAACTTTCAGAGACTTCAAAAACGTCTCCATCGGCAACCTAAAGCTCAAACTCATCTCTTGCCCTGCCACACTCGCATCAGACATTAACACTCTTACAAATAACTTCAACGCTTTTATGGACTACTACCCACATGCTACATAAAACACTCATGTGCGCTGTGGTACTTAAAAGACCCTTTCAACAACAAATGCTCCATGTGCAGACAGATGGAAGAGGATGGAAGAAAAACGTCACCTCAAGCTTCTGAAGTCCATCCAGGCAACATGCAAACAACTCGCCTGATTAGTCTAAACCAATTCCTATATTAACTCATCAAGGAAGATGCCAACAGAAACAGAACACTCTTCAAGACAAGCATTGCATCAACCACCTGATTTACCCTCCAGTCTCGAATTACACAGGCAAGTGCAGTGTCATCAACTTCTTCTGTGTAAAAATACAGAAGATCCAACAGCATGTAGACAGAAACAAGCCTCCTACTGACACCCACTCCTCCGCGTTGTTTTATATAGCGCAAACTTGACCCAAAGGCATTGTAGTGCTTTATGAGCATCAGTTGCATTATAGACATTCATTTATAGGCACGGAGAGATTAAGTGATGTGCCCAGAATCACAGGATGCTGAGTCTCCCGCTGAGTCAAAACCCTGTCTCATACAGACCTCGCCTACATACTAAACTCCTTTAAAGCCACCTCCTTTAAAGAAGTCTTTCACTTGTCCTTCATTAAAGCCCTCTCCTAAGATGCTGTTTCATCCCTAGTTGCCCCCAGTGCCTCCCTCATTCAGAGCATATTCCTAGAATCGGTCAAGATAGGCCAGATCTTGCCACTCCTAAAGAAAACCTCACTAAACACGGATGATCTTGCTGATTACTGGCCCATCACTCAATATCATATGGCTTTCCTGTGAGTAACATCATTGAAAAACAGTCTCTGCTCAACTACAAGATGGCATCAGTGCCAACCATCTCCTGCCTACCAGTCCACCTTAATGTAATGCTGCTGTACAATGATTGCTACATTACAAATCATTGACAGTGCCCTCCTGACCACTGATAAAGGTGACCCCTGTCCCGTATTGCTAGACCTCTGAGCCACCTTTGACATTATTGATCATCCCACCCTCTTACACACCCTGAAGTCTCAAATGGCGTTCACTGGGAATACCCAGCACTGGTTATCCTACCTGTCCACCCACCCAAGTTTATTCACATGGACCATGCTGTCTCTTGTCATCTTCAAAATCTACATGGAACCCCTTAGCAATGTACTCACCAAGAACAGCATAAACATTCATCAGTACAGTAATGAGAGGCATCTCTAATCGAATGTCCTCCACTTCAGACATCAGAT
Source organism: Calotriton arnoldi (assembly GCA_963921515.1). Lineage (NCBI taxonomy): Eukaryota > Metazoa > Chordata > Amphibia > Caudata > Salamandridae > Calotriton > Calotriton arnoldi. Next base: position 1,055,614 of record CAWUFW010002358.1, read on the forward strand.
TCCTCAAACACCGTCTGCACCTCATCCATACCTGGATGTCCAGTATCAACCAGAAGCTCAACCTTACCAAGACAGAATTCCTACTGTTCGCCAAAAACAAATAAGCAACCTCTAACCCAAATCTGTCTCATGACCTAGATGAATTTGAAACTCTACTTTTATCCAGTGCCAATTCACTTGTATTAATGTTGATTACCATCCTCCCACTCAAGGAGCCCATTGCCACGAAAACCAAGACTTTCCTGCAGAAAGTAAAATTATTCTTCCCACAAACGTACCGCAGAACTGCTTGTACTTTTGTATGCCTCTTCAAGGACATGATGAAATATGACCATCTCACTCCACCTTGATGCCCTGCTAGCCTGCGCCATTTTCAAAAACTAGCTTCAATGTTAACAGAACCATCACAACTGTCATCCCCACTGAGTGGGCTGGCAATCTCACTTACTCTGGTGCCTACTAGCACAACTTCAGTCAAAACACCATCAGAGTGGAGATAAAGATGGGCAAAAAGGAAAACAGACAACAGGCCCTCTCCATTTATTCGCACAGGATTTGGAGCAACACTCTTGTATCCATCAGATTTACCCCAACCGTGATCTAGTTTAGGAAAGAGATGGAAACAGATATCTTTAGAGAGCACCATCTTATGGTGATGTAACAGTCCATCTCAACTGTTAAAACACAACTTTCTCTCCAATCACTCATGATTGTACCTTTGCCTTTGATGGTGCTTTTCTCTGTGCGTCAGTCTGTCACTATGTGCATACTTGGTTGAAGCTGCCACATATGGCTACAGAGCCATTGCTTTAAGGGTTGTTGTACTAATGAGCAAAGTCAAAGGTTAAGGAATGCATTACATCCAAGTAAGGTGAGTCTACGGTTCCCAATAGGTTTTTCAATTTAATACGGTTGAGTGGAGTCACAGTGTATATCACCATCGCCCGTCTAGTTCTCTCCTGAGAAGGAGAAATGCCATAGCAGTGTCTTCTTAGCAGCAGATTGGAATGGGTCTTCACGATCTCCAATCAGTTATACTAGGGGGAAACAAATTGGCATTGTGGAGATGTAGCATAATGTAGGTTGATGAAGCATAGGAGTGTCTTAGTGTCTTCAAATTATGACCAGAGCCTCAAACAACAGAGGGGCTTGAGATGGCAAAGGAGATATAAAGGTTGTTTTTAACTGTAGAGAGGAGGAGCAAAATGAGACATAGGGAGAAAAGTTTGTCTTTGTCTAAACAATTGTTTTTCTGAGTAGCCTGGGAAGGGTGTGATTCACTTAGGATTTACTGTCTGGCTGTGTTTTCTAGTGTCGTCGGTATGTAATAGTGCACCTGGATCTGGCCCCAGCTCACCAAACAGTTCCAACTGCACCATTGCGGAAAATGGCTTTACTGGCTCAGTCCCCAACATTCACAGCGAGGTAAGATTGTCTCCTTCCACTGTAGAACCCTGTGTATTGTTAGTGCTGCATGAATCTGTTTTATAATCACATTCTTTGCATAATTTGGTCACCTACTGATGGGGCTCAGAATAGCGTTTTATTTTTGTACAAAAATGTCTAAATGTAGGCATCAACAATGGAGATTTATCGAATGGCCCACTGTGACATCCTTGTGAAATCTACTATACCTCACAGGGTGTCATTTTGGTTTTTTTCACCTTGAGGTTTGGAAGGATAGATAGCATCGGAGACACCAATGTGTGCAGATGATTTGGGGGATAGGGGCTGATCTACAATTGAGAGACTTTGGACTAAACTGAACAGGTCATATAAGAGTTACTTAACAAGTATGAAGTTTGGAGCTTTTGTATCCTATTTTTGTGTTTCGGGGTGGAAGAAAGTCACCCAAGTATCATCATATTTTGTCATGAATATATCTATAAAGTACTTTATTCGTCTGATGAATAGTTTCACCTGCAGATTCCTCGCCTTCCATAGGTTTCAGGCAGAATCCGGAAAGTTTTAAAGCAGTACCCTTACATGCCAGTAGGTGGGCTTGTGCGGCTCTGCGCCAACATCATTCTGCTTTGGAAGTGACGAGTGGAGCCGCATGTAAGCACCACCCATGTGCAACTACATCAGTTCCTCTGTTTTTGCACCTGCACATGGATCTGGAGCTTTTCCCTGGTCTTTGACCAGAATTTCAAACAATTTTACCAGTGTGCAAGGGAAATATCATCCCTTAAAACAATAGGGTTTAATCCATGCAGGGACTGTCACAAACAGATGTCTGTGACAAACCCTCACGAAGTCTGTGATGCCTAGAGTCGGATCACAACTCCAAAGTCCGCAGCAACTGTGCCCAAATGAACTTGAAGGTCATAGGGGACCATGAAGCCAAACTCTGTCACCAAACACCAGAAGACTCCATGCAGTGACCAGTTGAAAGCAAAGTTCCATCCGCTCTCCCGAACTCATTCCTGCGTCAGATCGTTAATACGGTCAAAATTTTCAGGTAAGTAAAAAAAAAAAAAAAAAGCCTCTAGAAATGCAAGCGGGAATCTGCTTCTTCCTTCCACTCTCGAACTCCAGAGAGGGCGCGAGGACGTCAAAGTGCCTACCAATTTCGCTCCCACTCCCCATCAGAGCAGATTCTGAGTTTGGTCCCAATGCACTCTGAATTTCCAGGCCTATCTGTGGATTTGTAGCAGGCAGAGCGCTTCAAGGAGGTCTATTTTGCACTTTACTGGCTCCTTCTGGCACATCTTCAGGCACCAAGGATTGGCAGGGGCCTCTAGTCTGACATCTGCCAGCGGGTCCACCCTTGGCACTGTCTGTGCCCCTTAGTTCAGCACCATCTTCGGTGCAGACTCCGATCCCATCCCCTACGCTGGTTCCTCTCCAATCAGTGCTTATGCCATCGACAACCGGATGAGGATGCACAGCCCATACTGCTATCTGACTCTAAACTGAATCTTCCACAACCTCAACCAAAGTGAAGCCCAGCCCCGACTGGTGAGCTGTTACACTGCAACTCTTCAGATTCCGATACTTTGCCCTTACCACATGATAGGGCTCAGACTGTAACATTCTTTTTGCAACGGATTGGGACAATGATACCTATAATGACTGTTCCTCAAGTGGCCAAGGAAACTACTATGAAAAGAGCTTCAGGATGCCAGTGGGCTGGGCACTATATCGGATAGTGGCCTTATCTGCCCCCTAAGACCTACCACAGAGGTAAGCGCTGTTTTCACTGTGGTTATAGGATGAGCGGCTGAGGTTTTGAATTTACAACTACCAACCATGGAAGTAAAAACTAATGCACCGACTGAAGCCTTGGTACTTGGTCAGGCTCCCACAGAGCCACAATTACCATTTAATGGGGCCCTTAAATACACTCTTTTTATATTTGCAGGCAAATGGTGCAGCTTGAAACTGGTTTTGCAGATTTGGAGACTAACATTGCGGGGTCTGCCTTGCAGATTTATTTGTATGAGCAAAACCAGTTGTTACACCGTTATAGAGACCTAGCCAATAGGGAGGTTAATCATCTGTGGATCTTGTTGGGCAGTAGGAAGAGGGGGGAGACCAGGCAGCACACTAGCATGGTTGCTCAGGAGGAACAGGTATTGATCAAGTAGTAGCAGAATAGAAGGGTACTGAGGGAATGTGCTTACAAATAACGAGAAGATACTAAATGAATTAGTACAATATTACATACGCCTGTCCACCACACGTGGGACAGAGTCACATGGGAACATAGCTGAATATTTCAACATAACAGTACTAATGTAGCTCAAAGATTATCATTAATAGTTTTTAAACAATCCAATTTCAGCAGGGGAGATAGTGGCGGCCATAGGCTCAATAGCGGGGGTGGAAGTCCCAGGCTCAAACAATCAAACAACTAATTTCTACAAGGTGTGCAAGCACGTCTTAGCCACTGCACCTTTTGGAAGTCTATGAAGAGAAGATACTTGCCAAGTTGATTGGAACCAAGCTATCGCTGTTCCTGGAGGGTATAGTATCCCTGGCACACTTAGGAGTAGTATTGCACAGGTCAATGATGTTAAATCTATACAGAGTGTTTGCTGTATTCAATCAGATAAATCCCCAAACCAGACCTGCGTTTGCCCTTCCTGATGCCGAAAAAGCATTTGGTTCCTTAGATTGGCCATTTTTGATGGAAACGCTTACGTAGTACTGTATACCGACTGGCTTTCTATCCTTGATACGGGTGCTCTAGGTTTGCCTTATAACCCAGGTTTATGATAACAGGTTGACTTCTGAGCCTTTCATATAGCTGGGGGAACAACACAGGGTTGCTCCATATCCCCTATACTGTTTATGTTGGCCATAGGCCTATTGGCTAGACAGCTACAAGAGAAACACTTGCACAGTGGACTATATTTCCGTAGTGGGCGACGGTTATTGTCCATGTATGTGTTGGATATGATATTTGTTAAAAACCCAGAAGGTAATGTGCAACCCTTTATGAGAGAGAATATTTGATTTGGAAGATGCTCAGAAATTTCCATTAACTGGAACACGTTAGAACAATTTTCAATAACAGTACAATGAGCTGTGAGCCAGAATACCCTATTAGTGGCCAGCGTTTGTCAGATATTCAGGAGTAATTGTACATAGGACTCTGAAACAGAGTTCCAATTGAATTTTGGTTCTTTAATAGATAAACTATTGCAGCAAGTAGATACCTGGCTTAAACTCCCATTGTCACTAGCAGGCAGGATTGCCTTTATTAAAATGATTGTCCTTGTGAAACTCTTGTATCTCTTTACGAATATCCCCATACCCTTAAATATGCAAATTTTTACGACGCTGCGGACATTACTGGTTAAATTGATACAGGCATATGGCCCAGCTTAGATTTCCTGGAATAGAATGTTGCTCTACTATGATAATTCAGGATGTGAGTTATCTAATCGAGAGTTGTACTATCTTCCTCATAAGTGCCTCTGCTGTGGGCAGGACTATGCTGGATTTATTCATCTAGCATGGACTTGTCCTGCTATACAGAAATACTGGACGGAAATGGTAAAAGTGGTAGAGGACATGATAGCTCACCACATAGAGATTGACACATGAATAACTTTGCTAGGTTATGTCAAGAATTCCATGCAGCATTGTCATTCCTTTTGGCCAAGCGCGTAGTGGCCTTGAACGGGGTAGGAGAAGGGTCCCAACAATTACTGAGTGGCTTCATGACCTGGCGATTTGTAAAGATCGTGTAGAAACAAACATACGCTATTATGCAACCAATAATCTCGAGACCGAGGTACTTATGGGGCCTCTATAAAGAATACTTATTCTGTAACAATTTGATGACTCCACAGATCTAGGTGGGAGGTTAGGTGACCACTGGACACATATGACCTGTAGCATGCTGGCTATATAGTGAAGTAGTTTATCGGGCCAAGGCGCAAAGTGGCATTCTTTTTGGTGCTGAGGTATGGGGCTACACAGATACTCATCAATTGGCCTCTGTCGAGAATAGCTTTGATCAGCAGCTTGTATCTCTGCCATTCAGCACCCCTCTGACCCCGTTCTTTTTCAATCTGGGCCTGAAAAGAATAGCTAATTTGGCTTTATATAAGCCTTTAGCTTATTGAGTCCGCCTCTGGATTACACCTGAGCTTAGTGTTTACAAGGACTCCCTAAGGATCTATTAAAACTATCAATGCTTGGCGGGCACCTTGGTTAAAATTTGTCCATGACTGGTTTTATTTGCTGGGTTTGGCAAGATTATGGGATGATCCGGAATCTATACGTGTAAGATGCCCTGGCCAGTGTAAAGACCTGCTTTTGGGCTTATATCAATGATTGTTATGCAGGCACTGGGGACAAGGGTCCCCTGACAAACAAATACCTGGAATTCAAGATTACACCTTGTTTTGAGACACTTATGGACGCAATATCCCAGCTTTTAACAAAGAGCCTGTACCTGCGCTTTCGGATGTGCATTCTCCCATTGAGATCTTTTACTAGTAAATGGAGCAAAGATATAACCCCTAGCATGTGCCCAGCCTGTGGTCTGGACTCTGAAACTGAGGCGCATGTTTTTTTTTTTTTCCTCATGGTATTTAGGCTCCCGCAGAAAATGGATTCTCCCTATCTGTTTACAGGCTGGGTGTAACCAGATATCTTGTTGGTCAGAGAATATTGAAAAGTGGCACTTCTTACATAATTGTGTTTGCAGTTAGTCATTTCTTAGCTAATGTTTGGTATAAGTGTAGTAAGATTATTTCCCAAATTACTACCTGAGTCACTGCATGTATGAATACTACTTGGATACATCTGTAATACATTTTATGTATCTAAACTCCTACGGAGCTCTAAATGTGATATGCACCAAGCACTTCAGAATATTTTTCATCATCGTATGCAGAATTATACTGGCTGAAAGTCACTGAAAAAAGTGCTATGATGATGCCAGCGCAGGCCACGTCATAGAGCTTTTTTGTGTTAAAAGGGACAGGACAATAAACCCCCACATGGGGAGCGAAGAGACTCTGTTAGCTCAACATCCTGGGATTCTGGGCTTGCAGTGACTTTCAGCCATGCTGAACAGCATATGTGCTGCAAGACACCATGGCTAAAGACATTCACATTGACATAGCTCGCACATTACCGAGACCTATTGGCTTTGCCAATGCTTGTGTACACATGTATGCAATCTGTTGAGTTATAAAACAATTATTAAAAATGCGCTCTTTTGGGCACTTTGGCCACGTCTTGTTCAGGCACGCCTGTTAACAGACAGTTTGCTAGTCTCCATCACCCTGCACCTGCGACCCTGCTGTCTTAACCAACACCTGACACCAGAGAGTCTGATAGTACAGGCATCCACCAGGAAAGTCAATCCCAATGCCTTCTCTACCACTCTGCCTCACCATGAGTCGAAACACAAAAATATTTTGCAAACTGACATTTTTCTTCCACGAGCCTGGCTCTGAGATTAGCTGCTCCTGTGCCCTTTGGGACACGGTGGCACAAGTTTTACTGGCTGTTTCTCACTACCTTCGAGCTTGCCTTACTCAAGATATTTAGGAAGGCTCTGATGCAGAAAAATTTGTTATCAGATCTAGACTGGACACAGCTGATTGTTTAGAACTCTTCCTGGGTACCAGTGCGTCTAGATGAGGCCAATGGGTTTCTGCTGGGATATCAAGGGAGTATGCCATTTGATGGCTCTTGCCTTTTCGGCTACAAAAAAGACTCAGCCTTAGAACGCGTCAAGGAGAGCAGAGCCACAGTGCATTCTTTGGGCCTTTCTATTCCCACTAGGCAATTCCACCAGCAATTTCACCTTCTCTGTGGCTACAGTAGACGTTTCCCGTTTTGACAGCACCAGACCCCACACCCCCGTTCAACCCAGCAGACCGTGGTTCTCAGAGACCATGAGTACAGCAGGAACATCGTGCAGCTCAGTCCCCGTCCCCTATGGCAGCCCCAGCTGCAATACCACTTTAGTGCGTCCTTGCCAGCACACATCCTCCCTGTGGGAGTCAGGATTCGATATTTCCTCCAAAGGTGGCATGCTATCCCAACAGACAAATGGGTTGTCCAGATTGTCCATCAGGGCTGTGACCTTTCTTCCCTTTCTACCCCGCCGCACCTTCAATCTCCTTAAGGGCAGCTGATGTAGGATCTTTTGTCTTATGGCAGGAAGTGCAGGCCCTTTTGGACAGAAGGTTTGTAGAGAGGGTTCCAGCCTCAGACATAGGAGCTGGGTGTTACTTCCACTACTTTCTTGTGCCAAAGAAGGACGATGGCCTATGTCTTATTTTTAGTCTTCGCCTTCTTAACACTATCCTGCAGAAAGACAAATTCAGAAAGACAAAGTCCTGTCTGCTCTAGACCCTGGAGACTGGATGGTGGCATTGGACTTGCAGAACACTTAGTTCCACATCCCCAACCTGCAGGCCCACAGGTGCAACATGGGGTTCACGGTGGACCACAACCATTTTCAGTTTGCAGTGCTCCCCGATGGCCTCACCCATGCTCCTGGGATGTTAAACGAAAGTGATGGTGATGGTTACAGCAGACCTTCGGAGGTCAAGGGTTCTGTCTTCCCCTACCATGATGGATTGGCTGCTGAGGGCAGGCTCATCCCACAAGCTCTCTCGGAAATTCCTATCTAGAGTGGAGCTCAGGACTCCTGTATGTCTTCCCACCACTGCCTCTCCTGCCCCGAGTTCTGAGGAAGATCAGGAACAAGTAGGCCCAAGTCGTCCTAGTGGCTTCTGCTTTGGCCAGGATAGTGTGGTATCTAGAACTCCTGGGCATGAGTATTTGTCCTCCAATCAAGCTACCTCTTCGGGAAGATTTTGTGCTGTAGCATCAGGGCAGAAGGCTGCATTCAGGTCTGCACACTTTACATCTCCATGCTTGAAAATTAAACGGCTGCCGCTGATCTCCTTCAACCTTCCCCTGGAGGTTGTTGGTGTCATTTTGACAGCAAGGTGTCACAAAATCAGTGTATGCCAGTTGTTGGCACACATTTGTGGATTGGTGCAGCACTTGAAAAATTGACCTGCTACAGGCAAAGTTGACTAAAGTTTTATTTGTTCTGCCTAGAAAGGACTTGCTTTGATCACTGTTAATGGTTATTTATCGTTTCTTTATGCTTTTTTCCAGTTGCCAGAATAACCTTTGTTATTCAAATCACCTGTTGTAATGAGATTTTTGAAAGGTTTGTAACATTTGTTCCCACTAAAACCCTTTGTGATGCCTTTTCCTCACTTTCTTAATGTGTACTTTGAACTGCTGCACTTTTCCCTTGAGACTTCTGAACTTGAAGACTGATTTTTCACCACCATAACATCAACTAGATGTGTGAGTGAGCTTCAGGCCCTTTCTATCAACTCACCATATACCACCTTCTTCCCAGATAAGTTGGTTTTGGATTTGAGGACCTGAGCTTCATTTTTACTGAAAGTGGTTACTCCTTTTCACGTCGGGCATGCTATTACCCTTCTGGAATTCTTTGCTGTGCCTCAGTCCTCTAAGGAGGAAGAGATACACCATCATTTGGACCTTGAAAAAGCATTAAGCTTCTCTATCGTACCAAGGACCATCGAGTGGATCACCAGCTCTTTGTAGGGTTTTCTGGAGCAAAGAAGAGCAAGACAGTGCAAGAATAAACCATCTGTCAATAGACTGTTGTCTGCCTAAAGATCTGCTATGCACTGGCAAAGCAGCAGGCTCATTCCATCAGGGCCAAAACTGCTACCACTGCATTGGCACGAGGAGTCCCTGTTTGGGACATTGGTGAGGTGGCTGCGTCGGCATCGGTACACACATTCATGAAGCGTCTACTGTCTTGACAGTCAGGTCCATTGAGAGGTTTTTTTTGCCCACATAATAAACTTTCTTTATTTGGATGCAACGCATCCATAAAAGATACAGTAATACATTCATAAAGTATAAAAGGATACACAACATAATAAAAGATAATTACACACAATAAAATAGAAAACATCGCCAGCTTTTAACATGGTGCAGAATAATAAAACTATAGGGATCGAAGGCTGTACAATCCCCCACACTAAAAGTGACCTCTGCATGCAAAACTTACTGGGATCAATCAATTCTAGAAAGCCTAGATCTGTGGGCTGCACGTAAGAAGCTTATCACTGCACAGAGGGTATGAGGGTTTGGTAACAGCTGTAAGTGCAAAAGTGCTACTTTGGCCTGCCTGAATTTCAAAATCTTCAACAGGGGCAGAAGGAATCGTTTTCTAGGCACTGAAAACAATTTACACAATAAAACAAAGTGGAGCGTGTCCTGTGGAGATCTAAGATCGCAGCCACAAGGACCTCTCTGTTTTAAAGGGAGAAATCCAGCCGGGGATGCTAAAAGATGGTGAAGTTGATTACGTCTAAAGCGTGTAATAAAAAATCTGTCGTGAGCGCTAGATAAGGCAGAAAGGTATGGCTCCATGCCCGATATAGACTTTAACAGAACATACTCCCTCACTGTGGGTTTACTAAGCTCAGTATATTCACGTTGCGTGGTAAACAATTTATGATGTAAATCTTATGTGATAATAGCAACCCCAGGGCTTAAAGTGTTGTGTGCAAAGAAAATGTCTGGCTGTCCTATTGCCTGGAAAGACTCCTTGATATAACGTATCCATGGGATTTTGTTTGCATGTTCCAAGGCCAAACAATCTGAAAGGATCAGGCGGTTTAAACCCTTGTTCTCAGATGTCCATATCTCAATCCAGCATAGTAAAGGTATAACTGCCACTTGATCCACCAGATAATCAACCCCTAACTCTTCCTGCACGGACCAGGCTGGCGTACCTTGAGGGACTCGCAGGATCCGGCGCAAAAACGTATTTTCTGTCACCTGTAACCTGTGGGGAGAGGCGTATCCCCAAACCTCACTACCGTATAAAATTTCGCTATGGCTTTGGACTTGTATAGTTTTAAGATGACCTATGGAGACCATGATCCCTGTCTGCTTGCAAAAATGGTAATAGCCCCCACAGATCTGTTCAACTTCCCTTCTAGGAGGGATCTCCACTGCAATCGGTTGTCAAATAACCCTCCTAGATAAGGGAATACCGGAACCTTAGCAAGAGTATGGTGACCAGCTTTAAAACTTTTAGTCCGAAACAGGGGGGCCTACAACTAATACATAGGACTTGGTAAAATTAACGGACATGTCCAGCCGGTCCATAAAAGTAACAAAGCCATCTATTAAAACCTGTATACCCCAAGCGGTGCGGGCCATTAGCACCGCGTCGTCGGCATAGAGTAAAACTGGCAGAGCTCTCCTTCCCACTCTAGGGGTGTCCGTCTGGAGTGCCAATAAGGCTGCCTCGAGACCATTGATGTATACTGAAAATTGGAATGGAGCTAAGATACAACCTTGGCGCACCCCGTGTGCAATTAAAATGATTTGTAAGGGCTCCCTCATGTGAGTACCTCACTGCCGCTGTCGTTTGGGCGGGAAGTAATATTAATAAATGCACAATACCCGGGTCCACTCCCAATAAAGTTAGAATCTCCCACAACTTAGCCCGATTCACTCGATCAAAGGCGGACGTAAGGTCCATAAAGGCTAAGTACGACACGCCCGGTTGTGTGAGTGTATAATTAGATGCTAAAAGATAGAGATTGAGGCATTGGTCAGTGGTTGACATGCCTTCACGGAAACCAAATTGGACGTCCGATAAAATCTGGTTATCTGTATCATCTGGGCATCAAGTATGCCAAGATGGCCGCCTGAGTAGGAGCCTCCAGAGGAGCTCCCGGTTTGGGGATTACCTTTTGGTGAATATCCCCAGAAAAACCACCTCACCAGCCCCCACCTGCCTGCCCCCTGGACCGGACTGCAGACCCTTCCGAACCATCCCACAAAAACGGAGTTTGGCAGCCAACTTACCCGGATTATCGACCTCCGCAGCTCAGGTCGGCGCCCTCGCTGCCCGGACCCCAGCGCTGCTCGACTGGTGTCCAGCTCCTAGACCAAGCTGCACGCTGCCTGGCCGATGCCCAGCTTCTTGACTTGCTGTTGGGGAAGACGGATGCCATGGCGGCGAGACCCTGACCAACTGTGTCGGCTCTCCGGTCCCACCGTGCCTGCCCCGGTGAATCTAGATCCCCCTGACGCGGAGGGTCTTGCCCGGAGTGGTGATGCCATCAGTTGGAGCTCTCCTGCGGGCCTGAGGAGCTCAGTGGTGGGTCCCCTGCTGCCGTCGTTACGTATCCCGGGACCAGCCTGAGCCCTACGACCGACACCGGGCCTGAGATCGGCTCCTGCTGTATTGCCCGGGCGCCCTCTCCCGCTGTGGGGCTGCGACTCGCTGACGCCATCGCCACCATATATCTTCAGACCCCGGTGTTCGCCTTCAGGCTCAATCTGGAGGCTCGCCAACCTGGTGGTTACCCTGCTGCCGCCGTCTCTTATCCCGGGAACTGCCTGAGCCCCTGCGATCTTCACCGGGCCCGAGATCGGCCCCTGCTGTGTTCCCCGGGCACCGACGCCATTGCCATCAGGTCACAAGAACTACGGGAAGCTGACTGGGGAGCCCTGCCCCTCCGCCTCTGGAAGTCCGCCTCTGTGAGTTCGAAACGCGACGGCGCCAGGTTATTGCGCGCCGTCCTATCATTGCGAGTTTCCTATTATTGCGCGTTCCTATTAAATATTAATAAATGCAGGGACCGACGGCTGCCTGGACCTAAAATGGCGGCGCTGCAGTAAAAACGGGGATCATTGTTCTTCCCTGATTTGCCCATGGGATCATCATTCAAGATGAGCAGTTAGCGTTTTTGGTAATCTACACTGTTTATCACCATCAGAGACCTGATTTATTGTCGGTATCTCCACAGTAGCCATATATCTGGCAGACTGCTCATTGCCTGGCCCTAAAATGGCGACAGTATGAAGACACTACAATCACCTTCCATTGCCTGACCTCAAATGGCAGATATCCTAAGACACTAGAAATTAATACGCGTACAACTAATATTCAAATGGGTTGTAGTCAGATAATCAATATTATAGGTGCATATCCTAAGACAACCTGATTATCCTCACCCCCACTAGTCATTCCTCGAGAGCTGCCTACCAATTATCCCCATCCTCGCTAGTTATTCTTTCGAGAGCTACCAACCAGGCTCTTACACTAATAGTGCGCTCTCCGTGATACTGACACTTTACAATCCTGGTTCCCGCACGGTGGGCAGCCCACTCTGCTGCATAACTGTCCCTATTGACCGTCGAGTAGCCCACCCGAGCCAGCATGGCAAGTCCTGGCCTATCCGCTACAGGGGTAAACTCTTACACTCTGGTCTACCCCCCCAACCTCTCCAAAACCGCCGCAAAATCCTTCAAGCACTCCGCCATGAAAAGGCACCCTGAGTCACTGATCTCTGACCTACGTTACAGCGCGGACAACGGCACAGTCCTTAAAGACCTCATTTTCTACTCTAGAAGAACCTCTGCCTGGCGCAAAACCTTTGTCCATCTCCTCAATGTACGTGCAACAAAGAACATTCCATACGGCACTAAGCTTACAATAGCACCCTCTCCAACACTGCGAGCCGACCTCACCATCACTCTTTACAAAAATGGCATCGTCTTGATCCAAGCCTCAACCAAAAACCTAGATAAATTTGCAGACCTTTTTTCCCTCCTCAGAAACCACGTGCACGACACTGGCAGGGTAACCAACTCCCGTCCCGATGAGTCCTCATCCAGCCTACCCAGCGTAGCTAGCCACTCACAAACCCCTCTAAGGTCTTCCAACACAGACCCCCCTAACCCCTCCAGCACGGCGCACGGCCTTGTCAACAGAATCACCCCCAGACCTTTGGTCCCCTTCCCACTAGCCCCCCAAGTAGACTATGCCACTGGTACACCCCCAAAGACCTACGATTCAGGTCGTGCTTGCCCTTCCAGCCCTCAACCCAACCCGCAAAGGGGCTCCAGCATAGATCCAACGACCTACAACGCAGGCCGTGCTAGTCCTTCCTCCCCATCACCTATACATGCCAACAGAACGACTCCCGAACTACTACCCCCCGCCCTCTTACCCCTCCACCTGATAGGGACATGGTTTCTCTGCACTCCAGAGCTGCCAAACTAACCCAGAGCATTCATATTTCCATCTTGGAACTAATGAACCTCCTTCACCTCGCTGAACTCTCCCTCGCCAACCTCATGCCCCTGCCAAACTCCACCCTCCCGCATTTGACAGAGCTGCCTAAACAACCTCTTCCGCTAGCCTTGAGACATCTTCGCCCCCGTAAGCAACCTTGCCACTTCTCAGAGGAAGAAACCCTTGCTCTTGCCCTCTCCTACAATTCTACTCTTGCCACTCCAAGTCCACTAGACCTCACTGAAATGGAAATCCTTGCCATCCTCAGGTACTACAACCCTACCCCAGCTACCCCTTATCCTTTTGACGTGAATGCCGAACATGCCATCCGCACGGTCACTATCAACCCCAACAGGCCAGCCACCCGCCGCAACAGATCTGTGGTCAAGAGTAATCTAGCACCTGTTCACCTGACCGCCCTGACTCCCGAAACTCCGTCCAAATCTTCTCTGTCTGGTCTGTTAATCAATTGCCGATCGGCAGCTAAGCACGCCGCAGATATTGCTGATCTCATCCTCTGCAAAAACTCTGACTTAGCAATCCTAACAGAATCATGGCTCAATGAATCCTCATCTCCATGCCTGGACCTCCTAGTCCCTCCTAACTACAACATCGCAAGGCTGGACAGACAATCTAACAAGAAAGGAGGAGGCATCGCCTGTATCTACCGCTCTAACCTTCTTGTCACAGAACTTTTGGCGGACACCACCGATTTTTGTGAATACCTCGCCCTCGCTGTTTGCAGCAACTCCACCCAACTGTGCAACCTGCACATCTTTTACCACCCTCCAGGCATGAACGACTCCTTCACCGACCACCTCATGGAACTCATCACAGCTAAGATTCCCACCAATGCCAAAGATATTTTCCTAGGTGATTTTAACTTGCACTGGAACGAGCCCAAGGATTCACATGTCAACGCCATTAAAGACCTCCTGGCTGATCAAGCCCTGACCCAAGCCTGCTCACTACCAACTCACTCAAAAGGGGCCACTCTTGACTGGATCATCTCCAAAGAATCAACAGTCAAGCTTATCTCTATTGACCCATGCGACTGGTCTGACTATCATGCCATCACCTTCCATCTACCTGGCACACACAAGACAAGAGCACCGCAACCGGCGATTCCTAAACGCTGGATCAGAGACACCAAGAACCTGGACCGCAGTGAACTTGAGGCTCGCTGCATATCCAACTCCCCTCCCCTCCCCTCCTCGCATATCACAACAGTCAGTGGCCTCAACGATCACTACTCTGCGACAATATCAAACATCCTGGATGATCTAGCCCCACTAAAACTGAAAAGAACCCAAATCAAAGACAGAAACCCCTGGTTCACGGGATCCCTTAATAATGAGAGGAGAGCCCTCCGGCAAGCTGAAAGATCCTGGAGGCAGCACCCCTCTGCCGCACATCTAAAACTCCTCCGCCAGGCCAGAAATGTCTACAACAGGAACATACTCAATTCAAAAAAGACTTCTTCAGAACTGAACTTGAGAAAGCCAAGAACAGACCCCACAAGCTCTTCGAACTGGTCAAACACCAATCTAATAAACTGGCCAAAACATCGAAAGAAACCCCTAAGTCTCTTATATCCTCAGAGGAATTCTCCTCTTTCTTCGCTGACAAAATCTCAGCCCTCGGAAACGAACTCAGCTCCATCACACACCCTCAACCCCTTCCTGACCCGCCTCCTCCCACCACGACGCACCCACAGGCTCCTCCCAAAAATCATGCTCACTGGTCTGTCTTCAAAGACTACGACGAAGACTCCATCTCTAAAATCCTTTCCACCTTAAACCCTAACAACCATTTTAATGACCCGCTCCCTTCCAACTGCCTAGCTGCCGTCGCCCAATCCATTATTCCTAGTTGGACTACAATAATCAACGCCTCCCTCCAGCAGGGAACGATGCCTGACTCCCTAAAAGCCGGCCAAGTCCTCCCCATTCTGAAAAAGCCGTCGCTGGATCCAGCCTCCCCTGATAACTTCAGACCCATATCCAACATCCCCCTTTTAGCCAAAGTGCTGGAGAAATGTTTGCAACAGCAGCTAAGCCAACACATCAACAACTTCCACCTGCTCGATGACTTCCAATCCGGATTTAGACCAGGGCACAGCACCGAAACCACCATGCTCCACATCGTGGATGATGCCCTCCAAGCCCTTGACCAAGGCAAAACTTGTCTCCTAATCCTCCTGGACCTATCCTCGGCCTTCGACACGGTCAACCATGAAAAACTACTCGAACGCCTCAAACTCAGAATGGGATTGGATGGCACTGTTCTAGAATGGTTTAGGTCCTTCCTCCAAAACCGGTCACAGAGATTCCTAATCAACGGCATCCTTTCGTCACCATCCCCGGTCACGGTTGGAGTCCCTCAAGGATCAACCCTGACCCCCACCCTCTTCAACCTTTACCTAGAACCGCTTACGGAAGTATTACGTGCTGCAAATATCTCCTATCATATGTACGCTGATGACACTCAGATCTACATCAAAACCTCATCTCTCGAAGAGATTCTCTCCCTGAACGAAGCCCTGAAACTCACCGTCCAATGGCTCGCATCCAATCAACTCAAACTCAATGCAAAGAAAACAGAATTTCTCCTGGTCTCCCCTCCCAACACCAACCTTGAGATTCAATCATGGATTAAGGCCATCATAGCCTTAAATTGCCAACCGACCATTGTGGACTCGGCCAAATCCCTGGGAATTACCCTCGACAGCAACCTGAACATGCTGGACCACATCAACTCGATGGCCAAAACAGCCAGATTCCACCTGAGCTAACTTAGGAAATTGAAACCCTTCCTCGATGCTCCCGACCTAAAAATGGCAGTCCAAGCACTTGTTATCTCTAGACTGGAATATGGCTGCTCTACCCTCTCGGGTTTACCCAAGATCTCCCTGGCACCTCTTAAAGCCTGCCTCAATGCGGCTGCCAGACTACTTACCGGCACAAGGAAATACGATCATATTTCCCCACACCTGAAAGCTCTCAACTGGCTTCCCCTAGAGGCTAGAATACAGCTCAAGCTAGCATGCATCACGCACAAAGCTTTATACTCTAACTCCCCTGCATATCTGGCACAGAAACTTGTGATCTCCGGAGGAATCCGAAACTCCCGATCTGCCAGAAACCTCTTTCTTCAACGTGCACACTTTCGGAAAAAAAAAACTTACAATCGGGCCTTCTCCGGGGCTGCTCCAAGAATATGGAACTCTCTCCCACCCGACATCAGAAGAATCCCCTCTTTAACTCGATTCAAAAAAGATGCCAAAACCTTCCTTATGGGCAAATTTCTCGCTTAAACTTTGCCTCAACCATCACTATGGCCCTGACCTATGGCCGTCCACTGCCTCCCTTCGGACTACCTAGTGGCACCATCAGAAACTTGGTGCCTTGTCTTGAATAATTGTAAACGTAATCTGTATATATGTTATCTCGTCTTCAGTATTTGGTTTTGTAAACTGTAAATACGTGCCCTTCTTTCCCTTATATCTCCGGCACCCGGCCCCCTACTACTCGCTCTGCAATTGGTTGTTTCTAAGCCTGTCTGTATATTGTTTGCTTCTGTAAAGCGCTCTGATACCCTAACGGGTCAAGTTCGCGCTCTATAAAACACATAAATAAAAATAAATAAAAAATCTGTGGCCCACAGGGATAATCTAGATCAGAGAACCTGCCCCAGGACCTTTACTACTGCATCGATGAGAGATATCGGTCGATAGGATTGCGGGTTATCCTTATCCCCTTTTTAAAAAATTGCCCTCATGCTCGACTTTTTGTTCTGAGCCAGATCACAGACCCTGCTGAGGTACTCCTTGGTATCTGTTCCCAGGGTGGGGAATCTGTGATTAGAAGTACCCATTAGAAGAATAAGTTGCTTATCATTCTTTCTGGTGGATACTCTTTCTAACCTCAGATTCCTCACCAACCCTCCCACCACCCCATTCCATGAACTGGACTCTTTTCGTTCTAAAAAGGTCCCAGGTCGAGAGGTCTGCACATTGGTGCTGCCAGTCTGCTGATGCCCTCTGTGTCTGAGGGCATGGAGAGCCTAAGAAAACAACTGATGTCATTGTGCATGGGTGGCACTTAAAAGCAACTCTGTTCCTCACTTCTGGAGCAGAATGATGCCACCGACCTGTGCGCAGAGGTATTGCTCTAAACGTTTCCAGATCTAGTCTGATGCCTGGGGAATATTCACATGGTTTGGAATCTGCTGTTAAATAGAGTAGCCACCAGAAAGTTTGTTACCAAATGTAAGTAACTTGTTCTATTTCATCTCAGGCAGTAAAGATTGTATGAAATGTATGTGTTTTAGGACAAAGCCTGTAAAATAGTAGAGAAAGACAAACTTTGGGTGGAAGAAGTTAGGCTTCAGACAGTTTTATTTAATTGTGCAATACATTTTTGTAGTGGCAGCTTGTGACCTTCGAAATTGGTGGGGAAATAACCCTTTCCTCGAATTCCAGTGAGCGAGCCTGACTTCTTCTCAAAGAGTTAAGGGGGTTCCCTCACATGTGCTTGCACTCAGTCTCATTCACTCACATTCACTTACTTTCACTCACTTTCACTCACTTTTACTCACTTTTACTCACTCTGACTCAGTGTCTCATGCAGTCTCACTTTTTTTCTCAGACTGACTCAGTCTCACTCATTCTCACGCATTCCAACTCATTCTCACTCATTATGTTTCACACAATCTCACTCCCACTCAGCCACTCTGTCCCACTCAGCCACTCTGTCCCACTCAGCCACTATGTCCCACTCAGCCCTACTCATTCTCACTTTGAGTCACCTGGTCTCACTCAGTCTCACTCATTACTCCAGTATTGGAACTTTCATAGATTCACATGCTTAAATCATTCCCCGTCGTCGAGATGGGAGTCCCCGGTATATAAAAATAGCAATGCAAAGCTATTACAAACTAGAAACCAGGCCTAGGCCCATTCCAGTTTTGTAACATATCCACCTCTTTTTGTAAAAGAGACCAAATAAAATCGACAACCAATCAGATCAGCTTCACCCCTTAGAACCCTCCTGAGAGAACCTCTGACCTTCAGATTTTCTACCGCATGTTGTGCTAGGGAGTCTCCACTGAGCTCTGCTCAGTTATTCCTTCTTTTACTACTTTGAGAGAATTCTTCAGCTACATTTTTCAAAACTTACTCTATTTTGGTCTGTTCCCTTTTCATCATGGCAGACAAGGAGAAAAAAGGCCTTTTTAGAGCTTGTGCCACCTGCTCTAAAAAGAGGCTTTATGTGGATGACCCTCATAAAGATTGCATATATTACCTGTATCCGGACCACAAGGCCGTGAGGGACGTCTCCTTACCTGGCTCCAGAAGCTAAAATCCAGAAGAGATCCAGTCTCTAGTGATGACAGTGATGAGGCCTCATCTGCTGCGTCTTCTAGAAGATCTGAGAAAAGAAGAAGGTCTGACGCTGCTTCTTCTGAGGAGCGCCCTCAAAAAACCTCTAAAAAGACCTCCTTCGGGTCTGACAGGCGCAGTCCAACTAAATCTCCTCACCGAGGTGTAAAGAAGAGGAAAGGACTTACAACAGGAGAAAGTGGTGTGAGGAAGTCGAGCTCTGTTCCTCCTCCTTCCCCTCCGGAGGGAAGAAAGGTGTTCAAGAAACCCTCCTCTGTTCCTCTTGAGGAGCGACAGGAGAAAAGGTTACCACCGTTGACAAGCAGTCGACGACACCGTCGACGAAGAAACCGTCATCGACATAGTCGACGCGGAGTGACAAGGACCAGTCTCTTCAACTGTCATCAGCTTTTTTTTTACGGTGTCGACGAAGGCAGTTCCAACTCCATCGATGACGGAGGCGACGACGGCAGTGACGATGAAGCTGTCGACAACGACGGCAACAAGAACGACTACGACGATGACCGCGTCGAAGGCAGTGTCGACGACGACACCGTCGACGGTAACGTCGACGGATTCAACGGCAGTGCTGTCGATGGCAATATCTTCATCGTCGACGACACCGTCGACATCGTTGACGGGAATACAAACTTCTGCAGGAAAAGACAGAAAGCGCCAGGTGACTCCTGAATTCCCTTCACCTAGCAAGGTGACCCCTTTACTACCCTCTCACCTCCTGGAAGAGGAGGACTCGGATGATGACGGTCCTTTCGGATATGCCCATAGCCCTTCGGAACTGCACGTTAAGTGCCAGGAGGAGGATTCTGAAGAGGGATATGAAGAGGAACAGGATTATGATCCTCCCCAGGACTACCATAGAGGATATCAAGAGGAGGTGGTCTGTATGCCGTCCTCGTTGATTTCGGACTTGCAATTTATGCTGTCAGACTATAAACTGAGGTTTCCAACACCATCTTCGGCTCCGGAACTGGGCTCAGTTCCCACTGGACTAACCTCGGTGCCTTCCACCCCCCGGGTGCCACCACCGCCGCTGCAATTAATAGATGATCCTCCACCAATTACTCCTATCATCCAACAAGATACCTCGGATGATGAGCAAGGGGATACAGATCTTCCAGACCCGCATGGGGAGTGGGATGATTATATTATCCCTACTCCTTCTCCTTCACCGGTTCCTGTGGATTCTCCTCTGGGGTATATTGGTGGTTTCCACAATCTGCTGAAAAGGGCGGCCAAGAGGTTTGATCTACCTATGCCTTCGGCGCAGACAGACTGTTTCTTATATGATTTTAAGGAACCCTATAAAAAGACTGTAAGAACCATTCCTATTGTAAATCATGTATTGGAAGTGGGTCTTAAAGTCATGAAGACCCCAGCCACGGTGGTCCCGGTGCTTCCTCAATTGGAAAAGAAATATAAAGCCCCAGAGGATAGCCCGGCATGCCTAGTGAGTCAGCCGAAACCGGACTCCGTCATATCACAGGCAGCGCAGCGGAAGTCTAAAAATCCGGCAGCTCCTCTAACTACACCTCCGGACAAAGAAGGCAGACGTCTGGACAATGCGGGCACGCCTCCTAGTCAAAGCAGCTAACGCTTTAGCGATTTTGGGCCGCTACGACCGCCAGATGTGGTGTGATCTTTCTCCTTACCTCGATCAACTACCTGAGGAGAGTAAAACCGAAGCGAAAAAGATCCTCCTGGAAGGAGAGAGGGCCTCCTCTGAGGTCATTGATTGTGCAGTGGATATTGCTACAACCGCTTTTCGTTCCCTGGCGGGAGCAGCGGTTCTACGTCGCCAGGGTTGGCTTCGAGCTACCTCATTTAGACCAGAGGTCCAGAACAAAATCTTAGACCTTCCATTCGATGGAGAAGCGCTCCTCGGAAAACATGTGGATGACACTCCAAGACATAAAAAAGGACAGAGACACGTCGAAGTTGCTGGGGATGCTTCAATACCGCAAAGCTCCTTTTCGAGGAGCACGGGGTAGAGGACTTCCTTCATATAGAGGAGGGTACCAGCTATATAGATGCACTTCTTACACAACTGCCTCGCAGTCTTACCGTCCGCAGTATAATCAGCGACAAGGTCAGTCAGCGGCCAATTCAAAATCGGCCCCCAGAGGCAGAGCAGGATGTCGGGGGAAGGATTCTTCGAGACGTCAATAGCGGCTTGCAGGCTCTGACTACTGTTCCTACCCCTCAGCAAACACCTGTAGGGGGCAGGATTTCTCTATACTTCCAAAATGGGCAACAAATAACCTCAGATCGTTGGGTGCTCAGCATTGTTCAATTTGGCCATACGTTGGAGTTTGTTCATCCTCCTCCAAACACCCCTCCTCGCGCCCACTTAATAAAACATCTTCGTCTCCTGCGTCTAGAAGTCCAACAAATGTTGCTAAAAGGGGCAATAGAACCAGTCCCTTTATCCCAAAGAGGAAAGGGATTCTACTCTCGGTTCTTTCTGGTTCGAAAGACTGTCGAAAAATGGCACCCTATCCTGGATCTCAGGGAGCTCAATACCTATCACATAAAGCAGTCGTTCCGAATGATCTCCTTACAGGACATACTTCGACTTCTAAATTCAGGAGATTTCATGGCCACGTTGGACCTAGAGGATGCATATTTTCACGTCCCCATTCATCCATCGCACAGGAAATTCCTTCGCTTTACAGTAGCCAAGAGCCACTTTCAATTCAAGGTCCTCCCTTTCGGCCTCAGATCGGCCCCAAGAATCTTTACGAAAATTCTGGCTCCGATAGCGGCTTTCCTCAGACGACAAAAGCACCAGGTGTTCCCTTACCTAGACGACTGGCTGCTAAAAGCCCCCTCCAAAACCTCAGCCAGGAATTCGGTGGCAGCCTGTACAAAGTTGTTCAAGAGTCTAGGTCTTACCCTCAACCGGGAGAAGTCAAACTTGTGTCCGTCCAAGACCGTCAATTTTCTAGGAGCCATGTTGGACACATCCCTGAACAGGGCATTTCCGTCACTCGAAAGGCAAACCAAACTGACGTCTATGGCCCGCCTACTCCTAAAAAGAAGGCCACTTTCAGTTCGCCTCTACAAGTCCCTTCTGGGAACCATTTTGTCCTGCATTCCTCTAATACCCCACTGCAGGCTACGAATGCGTCCTCTCTGGGAGCAACTGGACTTAGTGGCATCAGGCGCAAGAATCTTTCGAGGACATAATCACGGTCACTACACCAATGAGAGAAGCCGCTTCATGGTGGATTCCCAAGGAGAACATTTCCCAAGGTCTCTCCTTCTTGGTCACCCCAGCTCCTCAGATAATTACGACAGATGCATCCCTGGAGGGTTGGGGAGCGGTCTTACAGGACCTCCAGATAAGTGGTCGATGGCAACAGCATCATCGTCTTTTGCACATCAATCTGCTAGAACTCAGAGCAATTTGCCTAGCCCTACAGGCGTTTCTCCCGAGGAATAAAAAATTCATCGGTACTGATAAGAACAGACAATACCACGGCCATGCATTATGTCAACAAACAGGGCGGCACGAGATCCCGTCTGTTGTCTGTGGAAGCTCAGGGTATCTGGGAATGGGCTATCCTTCATGGGGTCTCTCTGAAAGCGGAGCATCTTCCAGGGAATCTCAACGAGAGGGCAGATACGCTAAGCAGGCTGAAATCAGTCTTCCACGAGTGGGAGCTGGACCAGAGGACACTGGACGACATCTTCCAACTGTGGGGCAGACCGTCCATAGATCTGTTTGCAACACCAGAGAACAAGAATTGCCGGTACTTTGCAAGCTGGCATCACCATCCGGGATCCTGGGGGAGTGCGTTTTCGATGGCATGGTCAGGCGCCTTTGTCTACGCTTTTCCCCCCATTCCTCTTCTCCCTAGGCTTCTCAGGAAATTAAAGGCGGAACCCTGCAAAATGATTCTCATAGCGCCCTCCTGGCTTCGCCAGTTCTGGTACACGGAGCTTCTTCTTCTGTCAGTACTGCATCCGATTCCTTTGGATCCTATCCCGTCATTACTGATGATGTCCCAGGGCCAGATACTACATCTGGATCCCAAATCCCTGCAATTATCAGCATGGCTCCTGAGCACAGAGAGTTTCTCCACCTAAAGCTGTCTGCAGAATGTAGAGAAATCCTTTCCCAAGCTCGTGCTCGGAGTACAAACAAGACATACCTCATGAAGTGGAAAAGATTTTGTCACTGGTGCCAAGAATCAGGAGTTCATCCATTCTCTTCTTCGGCTCATGAAATCCTGCCTTACATCCTTTCTTTAGCAAAAGCGGGCCTGGCTCATGCGTCCATTAAGGTTCACCTCGCGGCCATCTCTCGTTACAGGAGAACAAATTTGAGCCCTTCTCTTTGGTCAGCAAGAATAATTAAACAATTTATGAAGGGGATTTTTCGAGTCTTCCCTCCGATTAAGCCTCCTCCACCACTGTGGCACCTTAACGTGGTCTTGGCTCAGCTCATGAAACATCCCTTCAAGCCTATCCATAAGGCGGACTTGAAATTTCTGTTGTGGAAGGTGGCTCTTCTTCTGGCTCTTACATCGGCTAGAAGGGTTAGCGAATTGCAAGCACTCACTATCCAAGAGCCTTTTCTGCAGTTCAAAAATGACACAGTAGTACTCCGCACTAACCCGAAGTTCATCCCCAAGGTGCCCTCGGATTTTCACTTAAAAGAACCTGTGGTTCTTAAGACTTTTTTTCCTGGACCTACAACTCTGGCTGAGAGATCACTTCATTCATTAGACATTCAGCATTGCTTAAAATTCTATCTCCAAAGGACTAAACACTTTAGGAAGTCACCTCAACTCTTTGTGGCTTACAGTGCTCCTCGTAAGGGTGTCTAAAGAAGGAATTGCACGTTGGATTTCCAGCTCTATCCAGTATTGTCATCAATTAGCTGGAAAACCCATACAGGGTAAAGTCTGTGCTCACTCCACGAGGGCAGTCTCTTCCTCTACAGCCCTCTTTGCTGGGGTTCCTATCCGGGACATCTGCTGAGCAGCCACCTGGAAGAGTATCCATACCTTTACCAGACATTACTGCTTGGATTCTTCGACGCAGAGTGACACTGCAGTGGGCCAAGCAGTCCTGAGGAACCTGTTTCAGTAGCGGTGAGCTTTCCCTCTCATCACTCCTTCCTTTTCTTTCCTAAGATCTTCGCACATTCTTAGATAAATGTATTGTTTCTGAATATATTATGTGGGCTTGCAAGCTTTGATGATGCCTCTTGTTGTTTCTCTACTTCTTTAAATGTTCCGTTGGGTTACGCTTAAGATAGCCTTGATATTTTATGAAATCTAAATTGAGGAAATGTTTCATTTCTCTAATCTTTGCTGTGCATTATTTATGGTTGTTCAATATAATAACAAATGTGCTCATTACTGCTAGCTACTTTGATTCAAGCATGTGAATCTATGAAAGTTCCAATACTGGAGTAAGAAAACAAGTTACTTACCTGTAACTTTAGTTCTCCAGTATTGGAAACTTTCAAGGATTCGCATGCGGCCCACCCTCCTTCCCTGGGAAAGCTCGACCTTCTGCATCTTCTTGGTTATCCTTTGGCACTATGGCTACGAAAATCTGAAGGTGTGAGGTTCTCTCAGGAGGGTTCCAAGGGGTGAGGCTGATCTGATTGGTTGTTGATTTTATTTGGTCCCTTTTACAAAAAGAGGTGGATATGTTACAAAACTGGAATGGGCCTAGGCCTGGTTTCTAGTTTGTAATAGCTTTGCATTGCTATTTTTATATACCGGGGACTCCCATCTCGACGACGGGTAATGATTCAAGCATGTGAATCTATGAAAGTTTCCAATACTGGAGAACTAAAGTTACAGGTAAGTAACTTGTTTTCTTCTGACTCACTCAGTCTCACTTTGTTTCACTCATTCTCACTCTGACTCTCTCTCTCATTCTCTCAGCCTTTCTCATTCTCCCTTAGTCCCTTACATTCTCACTCACTGACTCAGTTTGACTCAACCGATCTCTTTCATTATGTGACTCACAGACACTGACTCACTCAATCTTGCACACAGTTACACTCACTCTCATTCCCTCTCATTCATTGCCACTTGTACTCATTCTTCCTATCATGCAGTCTCAATCACTCTGACCCACTCCTTCGTGAACTCACTTTTCACTCACATACACAGACCCACACAAATGCTCAAACATACACGTTCTCTCCCACAGATGCACACTCTTACCCATACTCAAGTGCATTTAAAAGTTTTTTTTACTAACCTTGCTGCCTGCCCAGATCCTGTTTGGACTCCTGCTCTTCCATTTACCTAAGGGCAGCCGCACAGCTCCTTTCTGCTTCCAGCACTGAAGCATGAAACTGAAACCTCGAACCTGCGCAGTTGCAGGTCCTGGTTTCAGTCTCTGCTTTTTCTCCCCACCCTTTCCCAACTTTGACAAATTGGGAAAGGTTGGCGTGAAAGGGTTATTGGCATGTAGCCCCCAGACCCAGCGCCAATGGCTACCTTTAGCAGGGCCGCTTTAGTATGTCACAGTTGGAGGAGGCTTGGAGCTGTGCTAGAGCCCTGAGGCAAGGGCTGGGGTTTCACCAGCTTGGGATAATAACCCTGATGGCTGATGCAGGCGCCTTCATGTGCCTGGGCCAGTCATCTAACATTGTCACGATCCGCGTCTGGCTGCTGCTGGAAACAAAGTAGGTCGGTATAGATTATTCACTCTTGGTATAATGAAAACAGGGCGAAAACATGGAGAGCGTAGCCCTGGAGCCCATAAGGGACAGCCAATGCTTCATTTCTGCTCTGACTGCAAGGCAATATGCTCTGAACATTCAGATGTAGAAAAGCAGAATCTGCTTAGATTCCCCAAAAAATCATTCCTGATGATAAAAGGGAAGATTTCTAGGAATGTACTCTGAGTCTTTAATGAGGTGCCATTGTCACAAGTATATATGGGCACCACAAAGCTTGAAATAAACTTTATCATGAAATGAAACATTTTACCCTCCAGTTTCTCCTCGATATTAAGTCGAAAAGAAATATTTTTACCCAGAAACTGGCACATCAAAACCTTCAAATTACACTGCTGAAAAGAAGGTAAAATCGTTTGATATTCTGCTTTGTCTTACGTCCTGATACCTAGACTCTTACCAGACTGCAGAAGTGGCCAGACGTGCTTGTGCCGTTTTCCACCTATCGTTGTCTCTGCTAAACCTTTTGCTCTCTTTTCCACCTCTTTCTTCTGTCATAGCTCCAAGCTTATAAGCTTCCAGTGGGAGCTAAGTGGTTCTGACCCGGTTGGGGGAATCCAGCTTTAAGGAGGTGCTTCTGTGTGCACTGGGGTGGAGCAGTGTGGTGAGAAAAGGCGGTTGAGTGGTGTCACCGACAGTGACGAGGTGCAGAATTAAGAGGCAGTAGCGGTAACAGTCTGGTACAGCTTTCGGTGGATTATGGTGGCAGTTAGGTGTCTCTGTTGGTAAGGAGTTTTTTTTTTAAAGAGTTTTATATAGCGCAAACTCGACCCAAAGATATCAGGTATCAGAGCGCTTTACCTGAGCACCAGTTTCGTTACAGATGCACACATTCATTTTTTTGTTAGGCACGGGGAGATTAAGTGATTTGCCCAGAATCACTCACAGGATGTTGAGCGTCGTTGCCGAGACTCGAACTCGGTTCCCCAGCTTCAAAGTCATGCGCTCTAGCCGTAAGGCCACATCCTCGCCCCTAATTTAGTGGAGCTGGAATGTTGCAAAGACAGGCGCAAAGCAAGGCTAGCTGGCTGTAGTTTGTGCTGTCCTGCAGAAGCAGTGAGGCCTTTGTTTTCCTGGTCCATCTGGTTTTAATATATTTCTAAATTGCAGCTCCAATTCTTTGTCTCCCCAGCCTTTTGTCCTGCCGAGGCCTGGGAGCTTTTTTGCAGTGTCTGCATCTGTTTAATTAATCAACTATTCTCTCAGTGGTGATTGATGTCTGGCAGAAGAAAGCCTCGTTGGGTGTAATTGACTGCAACTTGCATTTCCTTCATATTTTCTACAAATTTTAAATGGAGAGCTGTTTGTTTCTGTTTAAGTTGGAAGAACCCAGGGTGCCTCAGAAAACGAGTCCGGCGAGCAAAAAGGTGGCTTCTCATCTAGCACAATCACTGGACAATTTTGTTGAGGACCATTTTTTTCAAGCTGAAAGACAAATTGTTAATATGTGTGTAGCAGATGAAGAAATTTTAAGTGGTAGCCCTTAACTATATTTGTCTGCATCAGATATGAGGCTCTCCTTCTTTCAGGGTTTTTAAGATTCCAGTGTTTGAGTGTTGAACAATTAAAACAAGCATATAATGGAACACAAACTGACATCTTCTTAGGTCTACCTGTGTTTGGAGGATGGGGGTATATTGGCAAACACTGTGAGAATTCCCAACAAAAGGTATTGAGCATTGAAGATTTTGAGGAGGTCTCATTAGATACAACTCTGAACGTAGCTACAACCACCTTGATAACTAAACTGCAGCTAGCATTTATGTCCATTAATACTCATCAAAGAAATCAGAATAACCTATTGTCAGACATGTCTATTGAGTTAAATAATCTAAATGCCTTTTTAAGCAAAGGTAATCCAATAAATCCTGACCATCTATGCCCAGTCTCAAACTCGCTGGCTTCCGCCAGCATTTTGGAGGACTCTGTTAAGCAGGGTGATGTTAATTCATTTTTTTTATTTCAGAGCATCCTTGTATGATAATTTAAAAATGCAACTGGAGAAAACAAATGTTCAATGTCCGGGAAAGGAATTGTTGGTAAATTTTCAATTATGAGAAGGAAAGAGGCAAAACAGAACACAATATTTACCCTTCCTTCTACTCATAATTCACAGGGGCATGATGTAAGAGACCATTCGAGGCAAAACCAGACAGTCAGTTCTTTTCAATGGCAGGAGGAATGTTAAGAATTGGGTATACTTAGTAGTGCTCTGAACAGAAGTCAGAATCTTCATCTTCTTAGAGGTTACTCGGACAGCAAAGCAATTTAATTGTATGCGTCAAGTACTGGAAATAAGGCACATGAATGATACAGCTAACAGATAAAATGTATCCTGTGCAATTCTAGCATACCCTGCGTTTACAGGAGTTTCTTTGGATATAAAGCCAATAGGTTTTGTATAATCCAAACTCTGGCAGAGATTAAACAAAGGTGATGTCATACTCGGCTATATTTACTAATACAAAAATGGAATGCTGAGGGTTATCATTGTTTGTTGGGCTGTGGATAGTTTAATATGAAGAACTCTTTCCTCAAAATCCCTAAAGACATTTCCAAACCGGCATGTTAAGATCTCTGTCCTTCAAATGAAAAGAGCCCTTGTTGAGGGTCAAGGATGCAAGGCTTCTAATTTCATTAAAATTCAGAAAAACACACTTTATCTGAGATTATTAAATTTACCCACAACCCTAGAGAGGCAAGTATATGGGGTAAAGTAGATTCCCCCAGTATAGAATAACTGATTTGCAGAAGAAAAGGCAAGAATTTATCCTACACTAGCTAAAATACATTTTATATCTTGGAATATCTTTTATTTAAATAAGAAACAAATATCTCCAGAATGTTTGGCATTTCTAAATTGAAAAGCTGTTATGTTTTAGGAATCTTGGTTAATTGACTAATACCCTTGTGATGTTGTTAAATTTTAATAAGGCAGCAACTTGAATTTAAATCATGATAGGCCCTTGAGAGGCTTGATGACATTGATTTCCACAAAAATGAATGTTTGGTTAATGAAATTGATCCAAATCACGGTGGGCTCTTATGGTTTTAATTAATTTGATGGTAACCTCTTTATGCACAAGCAAACGGTTGTCGTTATTGTCAACCAAAATGCGAAATAAATATCATTTTGAGGTACATTGGATCTTTTGAAAACTGATTTGTTATACTGGAGAACTGATTACCAAAATGTGTATTGATTTCTGAGGGATGATAAGAAAGAAAAATTAGGTCTTCAAGAGCTAAAATATTGTATGGAGGCTCTGATGATAGTGTATGCTATCCCCCAGGGAGAATAGCCTTTAGTGAACCTGTCGGTCAAGGCCCAAAAGGTGGCAGTATATTTTCTAGCTCACTTGTTGATTTATTGATATGGCTGTGTTTGAGGCATGTGTGCTGTAGATACACATGCTTTGCATACTCCTGCCATCTAGTGTTCGGTCCGGATGTTTGCAAGTTGTTTTTCTTCGAGGAGTCTTTTCCAGTCACGAGGTAAGGTGACTCCTCCTTTCGGTGATAATGCGCATGGGCATCGACTCCATTGTTAGATTGTTTTTCCGGAAAAGGGTGAGAATGGAGTAAGTGAGTGAAGTATAGAGTTGTCTATGCGTATGTAATGTAAATAATAAGAACTGCAGCAATTACAGGTGCCCGGGGAAGCGGGAGGGCGCATGTGAATCTACAGCTCTACATGCCAAGAACAGATACAGAGTAAGTAACATAATCCGTTTGAGGCATGTGTACTGTAGATACACATGCTTTGCATAGACTATATAGCAGTATTCTCCCAAAGCTGTGGCTAAACACGTAGGTGTTGCAGTTGTTTGAAGTGTCTTTAGCACTGCTTGTCCCACATTGGCTTGTTGACGTGCTAACACATCCACACAATAATGTTTAGTAAAGGTGTGTGGTGTAGACCATGTTCCTGCTTTACAAATATCAGCTATGAGAATGTTACCTAAAAAGGCCATAGACGCTGCTATTTTACGATTGGAATGTGCTCTAAGAGGTATAGATAAAGTTTTTTTAGCTTTAGTATTGCAAGTTTGAATACATTTAACAATCCATCTAGAAATACCAGATTCAGAGATAGGATTGCCTTTGTGAGGTGTAGTAAATGCAACAAACAGTTGCTTTGTTTTACAAAAATCCTTTGTCCTCTCAATATAGTATAATAGCGCTCTTCTGACGTCAAGTGTGTGAAGAGCTCTTTCTGCCACCGAATCAGGCTGAGGAAAGAACACCGGTAACTCAACTGATTGGTTAATATGAAAAGCAGAAACCACTTTTGGAAGGAATTTGGGTTTGTACGAAGAACTACTCTTCTTTATGAAGTTGGAAGAAGGGTTCTTCTAAAGTTAATGCCTGTAGCTCACCAACTCTCCTTAATGAAGTGATCACATTCAGGAAGGCAACTTTCCATGAGAGAAACTGTAAAGGACAATTGTGTAATGGCTTAAAAGGTGGACCCATGAGTCTTGTAAGAACAATGTTAAGATTCCAAACTGGTGCAGGTGGTACCCTGGGTGGTATTACTCTTTTAAGGCCTTCCATAAAGGCTTTAATTGCTGGAACCTTAAACAAAGATGAGTGTTGTCTGTTTTGCAGATCTGCGGCTACTGCTGCAAGGTGCAATCGAATGGATGCATAGGCTAAGCCAGCTCGCTTTAGATGCAAATGGTAACAAATAATATTTTGTACAGATGCATTTAGCGAATCAATACTGTTGTTGTTACAATGTACAACAAACCTTTTCCATTTCGCCGCATAACATGCTCTGGTGGTAGGCTTTCTTGCCTCTTTAAGAATTGTCATACAATCTGGCGGCAAATCTGAGTATCCAAACTTTGACTTCAGGAGCCAAATCGCTAGGTAGAGCTCCTTGGGGTTTGGGTGTCGCTTTCTCCATGGTTATGAGTGAGAAGGCTGGAATTGAGGTGCAGCTTTTGATGTGGAACCACTGATAGTTACAAGAGTGTGGTGAACCATGGTTGACGAGCCCATGTGGGAGCCACTAAAATCAGTGTGAGTGATGTTTGTCTGAGCTTCTGCAATGGAAGGACAGGGAGAGGCGAATAAGCAGGAGTATGCAAAGCATGTGAATCTACAGCTCTACATGCCAAGAACAGGTGCTTACAGGGTAAGTAACATAATCCTTCTCACGTGAATGTACCAGCATGTAAAACAATTAAAAATGGCAAGGGCAGGTCCCCAATTGATTTTTTATTTGTTTCTATGGAACTCTACCCATTTTGACAAAATTATCATTTTACTGATCCTTTTCTATCCCATTGTCCTTGCTGGGTTATTCTATGACAACACATTATATGTTCCTAAGGTACCAGTGGAATAAATATCCTTAGCACCCCACTACAAGATATTCCGAAACTGCCCTTAATAAACTGGGTGCACTTCCAGTGTGATCAAAGCTGAATCCGTTGATGATGCTAATTCTCTGTACTGGTTTGAGCAGTTAATAATAGGAGTTGTGTTATTTAGTCTAAGGATCCTGATTGATTTTGACATCAAATAAATATGGGTTTGCAAACTTAGTACTGTTCCCTAGAATGTTGCGTTCGACAACTCAATTGTTCTCAATGCCTATTCTAGGTTTATGGTACTCTGGAGCCTCCTAAGCAAACCAATTCTTATAGTATTGATGAGGAGCTTCTAGATTCGATAACAGTGCAAGGAATCACTAAAATGATTACGTCTATGATCTGATCTAGAGCAGCTGATCCCCTTAACCTTGTATGTGCGTATGAGAGAAATATCGAATGGTGGGTACAGCGACTGTTTATACGAGACTGATTGTCCATAATGGAAAAATCACCTACTCTTAGAAAGATAGGGATCATCCAGCATCTTGTCACTTCATTCTTTAATGGATATGTGTTGGCTGCAGATACACATGCTAAGCACACTCCTGCCATCTAGCGTTGGGCCCGGACTCTGTAAGTTGTTCTTGAGGAAGTTTTGCGGTCGGCGTTGTGCATCATATCCCATCCTCCTCGTGGCTTTGCATATGTTCGTCAGCTCCTTTGTTAGATTGTTTTTCCTCCATCTGGCTCGGATTGGCTGCATCGGAGCTCTACAGTTTCGACACCCACGCGGCCTACAGACAAAAAAGGAAAATCCATGCGATTGAAGATCAACAAAGAACAACAACACACGCCTCTGATACAAATTGAAACCATGTACAGATCGAGCGCACACTCCAGACTTTTGCTTCAGCAACATCCACACCTGTCGAGAATGTCTGAGTAATGGAGGTGAAAAAAAGAAAGCTTATTTTGATGGTGCCCTTGGTGCGGGACCAAATATGCCTATTCGATCACTCATAAAGTCTGTAACTTGTGCTTATCACCAGAATACAAGGAACAGTACTGTGCAGCGTGCAACCTCTTAAAAAATGAGAAAACGCTACGAAGCAGACGATATCAGCGCCTATTGCATAACATGGAGATGGCAACAGAGATCTGATAGAGACTTCTAGTTGCAGATTCCTTAACTTTGAATTTCCCAGGCATCAGGCTAGATCCGGGAACATTTTGCTCAGCAATACCCCTTGCGCGTGCCCTTGGGTGGCTCCATTTGGCTTCGTTTGACGTCGGCGTCGGTTATGACGTTGTGGTACCTATGTAGGCGCCACCCAGGTGCTCTGACGTCTTTTCTTTCCACGCAAACACAAGGAGATGATGGACGGAGTGCTGAAACTTTTCAAACACTCAGTCACAGATCTGGGTTGAATCCATCATCATTCTTTAGCTCACTTTGCCACCCCAGTTCAGACACAGCTATATGCAAATCAGTCTTGACCCTGTGCCTCATGGGAACAGTCCACGCCAGTTAAGCGCCGATCCGGGAGGAGCTACCCCTATGTCTCTTTTTGACAGGCCTTTTCTTGACTTTTTGTCGAATTTGAAATTTCTTCCATTGTGTGCAAGGGTGTCTTTGAAGAAGACAGGGTTCAAGCCGAGCGGGGCAGGGTTCAAACCGCACAATGTCTGTTACCGATCCCCACCTCGTCTACCTCTAGTGTCTCAAGCACGACCATGATCCGAAGTCGTGCTCGGACTGTCAGGTTATGGCTCTGAAGACCTTGCGGGAGTGGGCTTTGTAGCTCCTTGCGGCCCCGCAATCGACACCGTCCAGCGAGACTCCGCGGAGATCCTGGTCCCGATCGAAGAAGAGGAGGTCGCGGGACCGCTCCCGGGGCCCAAAGACCTCTTTGTCCCACTCGAGGTCGTCGAGACAGATGGGGAAGAGGCACAAGAAGAAGTCCGTCGACGAAGGAGGTAAGGTTACACCGATGCTCTCGGCACGGTTCTGCGGAGCTGGAGTCGGGGTCACCTTTGCACCTCCCTCCTTTCCGGGAACCGGAGCGACCCCTCTCAAATCAAAGAATTCTACAAGGCCATGCACCGTGTTTTTGTGTGGGCTGTTTTCTCTGGTGAGCCCTCGGGCCCCACTGGGTCGGAAGGGGGCCCATCAGATTCGACGCCGTCCGCTCCGGCCACAGCGCTAGTGGGGCCTCAAAGATCTCATCACAGATCTGGGTCGATGCCGATCGTGCCACCGCGACCTCCCATGCCGTTGGTGCCACCGGTGCCCATCGGCGGTACCAGCCCCATTCTTATCCCCGATGACACGGAACGTTGTTCGACGCAGAATCTGGTGCTGATTGAACCCAGGGGTTCCAAGTTGTCACCTGAACACTTTGAGGATGTGTTAGGCTCGAGAGAGGAATGCTATGGACCCTTTGGAACACTAGGATGACTCTGCAGAGCAGTTGGACTGGTATGAGGAACGTGGGGAAACCAATGGACTGGATACTTCTCCAGATACTGGCATGCTCTCTCTGCCAAATGTCGCTACGGAGGAGGGGGCATCTTATGCCATGGTGGTCAAGAGGGCAGCTGAGGTCCTTGGACTTGAGTTACCCTCCGTGGAGGTCAGGACTAATCTCCTGACTGAAGTGCTTCAGCCTGGGGCTTCCGCCTCAGAATCCCTTTTGCCCTTTAATGAAGCACTAACCGATGTCCTTCTGGGCACGTGGTCCAAGCCTAGCACAGGAGCTCCTGTGAATAGGACAATTGCACGCCGCCATTGCCCAGCTCTGGGCGACCAAACGTTCCTCAGGCAAAACCCTACCCAAAACCCTCCCCCAGAAAGTTTGGTGGTGCAGGCCTCTACATCACAGGGCGTGTTCCCTTCCGCACCTCAGGATAGGGAATCCATGAGGCTGGATTCATTTGGTAAGAAAATGTTTTCTTCCTCCAGCTTGGCATTACGGTCGGTGAATACCGCATGCTTATTGGGCCGTTTCTCCCACTCCCTTTGGGAGACGGTTACGCAAGTGCTGCCTCAAATCCCGGAGGAGGCCCGGGCTGTGCTCTCTCAGGCAGTTAAGGACGGGAAAGATGCAGCAACATTTACCATAAGGTGTGGCCTTGATATGACGGATTCGCTGGGAAAATCGATTTCAATGACAGTGACCTTGAGGCGCCATGCCTGGCTTAGGACAACTGGCTTCTCGGGTGATATCCAGGCTACTTTGATGGACATGCCCTTTGATGGAACCCGCCTTATTGGGGAAAAGACAGATTTGGCCCTTGTGAGGTTCAAGGACTCTCAAGCTATGGCCAGAACCTTGGGCCTCTCTTCTACTCCTCATGGCCAGTCTACCTTTTGCCCCTTTCGTGGCAACGGAAGGGGTTTCCAGCATGTCAGCCCTATCCCGGCCACTGTCCTGCGCAGGCTTCCCAAGTAGTGCAGGGACATGGACGCGGTTCATTCCGGCCTAGTAATGGAAGCCAGAAGTCGTCGGCCACCTTGCCCTCGGCAGCAGCAGCCTCCAAGCACTGCTAGTCTGACACTGTAAAACCACACCACTACAGTGGAATCCATCGTCATCTCTCCCACTGGAGGTCATTAACATTGGACAAGTGGGTCTTGAAGATTATTCAGGAGGGCTATTCTCTGCCTTTCCTTACTTTTCTTCCTCCCATTCTGCCAAATCAGGAACGGCTGATGGCGGATCATTTAAAATTGCTCCAGGAGGAAGTTACAGCTCTCTTGGCCAAGGGACATGGCTGGAACAGCAGGGCATAACCCTGGTTGTTCAACACCTGGCAGGTTCTCTGAACGCCAGGACGGACAAACTCAGCCGTCGATGTCTAGCGGACCATGAGTGTCGTCTCCAGTCGGAGGTGGCGCAAGGTCTCTTTCAGCAGTGGGGAGAACCTTGGTTAGATTTGTTCACCTCCAAAGAGAACGCGCAGTGTCAGCAGTACTGCGCGCTGGAGTTTCCAAGGCGGCTATCGCTCGGCGACGCCTTTCGTCACAAGTGGAGTTCAGGCCTGTTGTACTCCTTTCCGCCCATACCACTCCTACCCAGGCTTCTGAAGAAGATCAGGCGCGACCGGGCTCAAGTCATTCTTGTGGCCCGACTGGGCGAGGAAAGTCTAGTATCCAGAGCTTCTGAAGATGAACATCGATCCTCCGATCAGGCTGCCCCTTCAGAAAGATCTTCTGTCAAAGTAGCAGGGGAGGGTCTTCCACCCGAACCTGTCAACTCTGCACCTCCATGTGTGGAGATTGAGCAGCGGCAGTTGCTGGCTTTTGACCTTCCTCCCAAAGTATGTAACGTTATTTTGACTGCCAGGTGGCCCTCCACTAAGACGGTATACGCCTGCTGTTGGCAGAAATTTGTATTATACTGTACAGAAATGTCTATTGACCCTCTTTCTGCTTCTCTTTCCACTGTTCTTCTATTGGTTCTAACCCTTGCACAACAGGGCTCTACTTTAGGAACTCTCAAGGGTTATCCTTCTGCTCTGTCTACTTATTTTGCTCCTGCCAGACCAGCCCACTCTCTTTAGGTCTCCAATTGTACATAGGTTTCTAAAAGGGCTGGCTCACTTGTTTCCACCCACGCCCTTTTTTTTTTTTGATAACCAACTTTATTGATTTTTGTAAGAGACATTCGCAAGAAGACAAAAGATCAACAGCAGGTTCAGATCTCAGCCCATATGAGAGACATAGTGTCCTTACGGCATTATACATGACCTTGGTGAACAATAAGAAGCAGCATAGCACCCACCACATCTCGCAAGTGACCAAAGAGAGCTCTAGTCTTCTATCACCCCCACCCATTTACCCCACATCTTGCGATACTTCTTCGGACATCCCCTGGCCTCGTACAGGGGCCGCTCCTGCGCCGCGCACCAGTCCACCCTCCTACTCCACCGTGACATGGCAGGGGCAGTCACATGCAGCCAATTCGCCGCAATGTCTCTCTTGGCCACCATCATGGTTGTGTTCAGAAAACGTTTGTCAGCTCGAGCCGTCCAGCCCTTCGGTGATTCCCAGGAGTACATTCGTTGGGTTCAGAGGTACTTCCCAGCCTAGGACCTCACTAAGTTCCCCTACCACTGATTCCCAGAAGCGTGCGATCACAGGGCAAAGCCATACCATATGGAAGAAATCGGCCTGTGGGCGGTTACATTGTGGACAGGATGCCCCGGGGCAGAGCCCAGCGCGGTGGAGGCGCAGCGGTGTGAGATAAGCGGCGTGTAAGTAGTATATTTGGACCAGGCGAAGCCGCACTGAGGCTGAGATTGTTCTGGGGGCCCTTAGTGCATCCCTCCAATCATCTTCATCTAGAGACCCAATCCATCCCTCCCATCTGTCCCTGAGCCGTGTTAGCGTATTGGGGGTGTTGTTCGTGAGGGAGCGGTAGATACGAGAAATCCCCCCTTTCCCCAGGTTGCCGGTCATGACCTGGGCTTCAGGCGGGCTGTATTCGGGTATAGACGTGCCCACTGGGACGTGGGAGTGGAGAGCGTGGCGCAGCTGCAGGTAGCGGTAAAACTGTGAGGTATGCAGGGAGTACAAGTGCTGAAGGTCCTGAAAGGTACGCATGTTGTCCCTCTTCCAGACATCCCCCAGTTGCGAGATCCCAATTAGGTCCCACGCTCTGAAGCCAGAGAGGCCAGCGACCTCCCGGAGCTGGGCGCCCTGCCAAATTGGGGTGTATTGAGTAAATTTACCCGACCAGTGTGTGTGGTGCAGAGAGGCCCGCCAGGCCAGGAGTACCTCACGCATGACCTCGGGTAGGGTTCTGGGGACAGCGTTTCCATATAACATCCCCTGAATGGTGGGCAGACCTAGGGTGTGCAGTTCCAGTCTATATGCCGGGTCCGACCAGCCACCGTTGAACCAAACCTGCAGAGTGAGGAGCCGAGTGGCTAAATAATCGAGGTACAGGTTCGTCATCCCCAGACCGCCGTCAAAGGGCGGGATCCGGCACAGAGCGAGGGCCAGACGGGGTCTCCGACCCGCCCAGAGGAACTTAATGGCCAGGCTGTCCATTTCCCAGAACCACGTCCGCGAGAAGGGAAGGGGTGTGTTTTGAAGCATGTAGAGGAACCTAGGTAAAATCATCATTTTGAAGAGGGCTATTCTGCCCATTGGGTTCAGCTGCAGGGCTTGCCATCGGAGGAGGTCAGCCCGAACTTTCTTCACTAGGGGAGTGACGTTGAGCGCCCAGGCGAGGTCCGGGAGGAGGGCTACCCAGATCCCAAGATACTTAAAGGACTGGCGTCAACGGGGTATCGTGGACTGCCAATCAAAGCACTCTCTGAAGAGATGGAGTGGGACCAGGAAGGACATAGCAGAGTTCAGGCGAAGACCGGAGGTGTGTTCGAAGAGGCCCGGAGGCACCGGGGTCCCGACTGCGCGGGGTCCGCCAGGTACAGAAGGAAGTCATCTGCATAGAGAGCGATTTTGTCCTCTCCTAGTCCAGGCCACTGCCACCCCACAATCCGCTCATCTGAGCGTATAAAGCATGCCAGGGGCTCCATTGCCAAAGCGAAGAGGAGGGGCGAAAGAGG
Source organism: Calotriton arnoldi (assembly GCA_963921515.1). NCBI lineage: Eukaryota > Metazoa > Chordata > Amphibia > Caudata > Salamandridae > Calotriton > Calotriton arnoldi. The sequence goes on from CAWUFW010002358.1 coordinate 1,093,212, forward strand.
GCATCCCTGCCTCGTACCCCGTCGGATGGGGAAGGACTGCGACAGTGCTCCATTGACCTTATACCCGGGCCCTGGGCCGGCAATACAGTGTCTTCACTAATTTGCGGAAGTTGGCCCCAAATCCCATTTCCGTCAACACCGCCTCCAGATACCGCCAGTCCACTGAATCAAAAGCCTTCTCGAAGTCAATGAGAAGAAGGGACAAATATGGAGTCAAGCACTGGCGGTTCGCTAGGGCGAGGTGGAGGCGTCTGAGGCAGTGTCTGGTGCCCCACAATGGCATAAAGCCGCATTGGTCCGTGTGAACTAATGAGGTCAGGCAAGGTCGAATACGATTGGCCAAGATGGAGGCAAACACCTTAAGCTCCGAGTTGATGAGCGAAATAGGACGATAGTCTGAGCAATGCTTCGATGGGGGTTGAGACTTGGGAATCACCACGATGGTGGCCATGTCAGTTTCGGTGCGGAACGAGCCTTTATCAGTCGCCTCTGTGTACAACTCAAGGAGGTGGGGGACAAGCGTGTCCCGATAGGTTGCGTAAAATTCCTGTGGGAGTCCATCTGACCCCGGGGTCTTGCCGGAAGCCATGCGAGAAATTGCCTCGTGGATCTCCTCCGGGGTAATCGGGAGGTCCAGCGCCTCTGCCTCAGGTTCACTAAGTCGCGGGAGAGGGATCCGTTCTCGACGGAGCAGGTCTGAGAGTAAGAGAGTGGTGAGTTGCTCAGCGTAGAGGGCGGCATAATATGCAGCAAAGCACTGGGCGACTGCCACCGGGGATCGCTGGACTTCGCCATCTGGAGACACCACTTCAGGAATGATGCGGTTGGCCATCGGGTATGTGGCCAGCCTATGGAGGAGCTTCCCATTCTTGTCCCCCCACCCGTAAACTCGTGCCACCAAGGACCTCCAAAGCAGTCTGGCAGCCTCCAGGGAGGTTTGCCGGATCTCGTCACGCAGGAATGCCAGTCTCCTGTCCTGGGCCTCGGTCCTCTCATCAGGCAGTTGACCTTCAATTAGGGCGGCTTGAGCTTCTAGGAGGGTAAGCCGGGAGTCCTGCGCGATTCGTTTAAGTTTGAGCTGGCCCTTGGCAAAACCGCGAATGGTGGCCTTACCGGACTCCCATAGAGTACCGGGAGAGGGAACTGAGCCTTGATTGGCAGTGAAGTAATGACGGAGCTTGCTGCCCACTGAGTCACGAAATGCTTGATCTTCTAGGAACCAGGCGTTCAGCCTCCAAACCGGGCACAAGTACTCCGGGAGGTCACCCACCCGCACCATCACCGGAGAATGGTCGGATATACCTCTGGGTAGTATGGTCACCTCAGTGATCATCCGACAGTCCAGGGCCGGCATAAAAATGTAATCGAGTCGTGCATGAGTGTGGTGAGCTGCCGAGGTGTGGGTGTAGTGTCGGGCCATGGGGCGCCACAGTCTCCAGGCGTCACAGACCCCTAGGGCGGCCGCCCAGTTCGATAAAAGCTTAGCCTGGGAAATCCTAGAAGTCGAGGGGTCCCCAGCCCCGTCGAGGGCAGGGTCCAGAACTGCATTGAAGTCTCCCCCTATAACGGTCATACCTGGAGGCAAGGCGGCTATCAACCCCGCAAGTCGTGTGAGTGTGGGAGCTATCAGCGACGGTGGAGAATATACGGACAACAAGTTCAGAACTCGGTCCCCCATGGTCCCCTCCAGGACGACGTAGGTACCCTGAGGATCCGCCGTGATCTTGCGGAGAGCGAATGGGAGGGCGCGGCGCACAAGAATGGCGACACCTCTCGATCCCCTAGTAAAGCCAGCATGCCATACCCTATCATAGCCGTAACGCACCAGGAAGGGGCAGTTGTTGCCGACCAGGTGGGTTTCTTGGAGTAGCAATACATCAATAGTGTGGCGCTGTGCATATCGCAGGACCGCTGTTCGCTTGACCCTATCTAGCAGCCCGTTAACATTCCAAGACTTGACGTGAAGTGACCCCTTCCCCTTGTGGATACCGGTCATGGTGGATGTGTATGCAGGAGGTGACATCTCGAGTGGGAGATAGGCGCGGGCGAAGCATACGGCCCAGGCGAGGCGCTGGGAGAGTCCCTGCAGGGCTGGCAGTGGGCGCGCTCTCTATGCTGGTGGGCAAGGATGCGAGTGTGATGTACGGCGTGTGGCGATGAAAAGCCGGGACAACGGTCGCTGCTGTGTGTGCGGTCATCGTGCTGTTGATCGAAGATGGTAGTGTAGCAAACAAAGTGTGACAAAGAAAAACCGGGACAACGGTCCCCCCTCCCCATACTTCAGGAACGGAAGCATCTGTCGCCCTAACGAGGAAGAACTAAAAGAGAACCAAACTAGAATGCTTGGGAATGGGGAATCGTGGAGGACCCCTCCTCATAGCAGGATGTTCTGTGACAATGTCCAACGAGAAATAGAAGTGGTAGTAATCTGAAGTGCTGCACCAGGGCCGCGAAACTGGTTACGGCCGGAAGGTTATGGTGGGCTCAAGAGGGCCCCGTGAGAAGGGTCGGGCTTCGAGAGAGGTCCGTGTCCGCTAGGTCCGGCACCGATGGGTGGGGTGAAGCGCCCCCCGGGTCCGAACGGCCCGAGGAGCCAGTCCGTCGCACGGAGAGAAGAGCACTCGGGCCGCTTCGGATGCTAGTTGGCTAGAGGGTCCCAGTGGTGAGTCCGAACGGGCCGTCTCGGACCCCGCCTCCTGCGTGAGCGGGTGGGCTGCGGCCGCGGGCCAGGCAGGCCCTGGCGGGTACCTCCAGTGTTGTCTTTGGGAGACGGACTCCGGGCGTTAAGCCTTAAGGGGCGCTCCTCTGTCGCCCACGTCCAGGCCTCTTCAGGGGAGTCGAAGAAAAGGGTTCTGTTTTGGAACACCACCCGGAGGCAGGCCGGGAAGAGGAGCCTGTATTGGATGTTGAGGGCACGCAGCTTTTGTTTAACTTCTCCAAACGAGCGACGCTGGCCCTGGATCTCGCGGGTATAGTCGGGAAAGATCATGATTGTCTGGCCTCGAAACTTGAGGTGTTGCTGCTTACGGGCTTCGGCCAGGATGGAGTCCCGGTCTCGAAAGTTAAGGATCCGCAGTATTATCGGTCTATGGGGCGCACCCGGCGGTACTTTGGGTGCGAGAGAATGGTGCGCCTGCTCAATTGCGAACCATGGGGGGAGGGAGCCCTCGGGCATCCACGAGCGTAGCCAGCGCTCGGTGAAGTCGGCTGTCCGGCCTTGTTCCGCACCCTCCGGAAACCCCACCAGGCGGAGGTTGTTGCGCTGTGACCTGTTTTCGGCATCTTCAGCCCGTCTGTGGAGCTCTTGGGTATGAGTCTGGAGGCGAGCGACCTGATCTTTAAGTTGTTGGACATCATCCTCCACCATGGAGATACGTGACTCTGTTTCCTTGATCCGGATCGTAGCGTTGAGGAGGTCTTGCCGGATAAGAGTCATGTCGACCCGGACTTCCGCGATCTTACCCTCCACCGAGGACTGTGAGGTATGGATGGCTTGAAGGATAGTGGACAGGTCAGTAGTGGAGGGGGCATCTTTGTCAGCCGTCCCTCCCGTCGCCCCAGAGTCCGTGGTCGTAAACTGGTCCATTTTAGTTTGTGTGGCGGTGGGTTTTGGTGCCCAGTCTCTGCCCATGATCGTAGTCCAGCAGGCAGTATAGTTCCCTGACGATCAGGCGGGGGGGAGGGAGAGAGGAGGAAGAAGATGACGGGGGAGCAGGGGGCCCAATCCACTCGACTCCCCGCCGCCCGACCGACGGCTGATGCTCGCTCCCAGCAGTCTCCCTCCGCGCCCCCAGGCGATGATTCAGGCGTGCGGGTCCCACGGGCGGGCCGGTATTAGCGCCGGGTCCAGGGCGCAGGGACCAACCCGAGATGAAATGCAGGGGTAGTAGTCAGCGGAGATGCAGGGGCAGGCCAGCCGGGGAGGGGGGGTGGAGGAGAGAGGCCCCGCACACCCCGCCGCCCGATGCGGCGGCCGAACCCCTCCGGCAGGCAGACCTCCACCCCGGGGCTGCGGCCGAGCGCCGCAGGCTCCGCGATGAGTCCACAGGAGAGGGAGTGATCCACCAGCCCGTCGCCGCTGTCCAGATTAACAGCTGAGGCGTCCCCCGCACACTGCCGCTGCACCGGGGGAGAGCGCGTATGCTGTAAGGGACGCTCCACGTGGCGGCGGTCGGCTCAGCCCCAGGGACCACCACTCAGGCAGGGCGCAGAGGAGCCCCGTGCACCACGAGCCCCAAGACATAATGATGGAGGGGGGGGAAGGGGGGAGGGACAGGACTCCGATCCCGCTGCTGCCCGAGCCGACGGCCGAACACTCCCTCCTGTCCTCCGCCCACCCCAGGGTCCACAACCAAGCACGGCAGGCGGGTCGGGCTTAGGAAGCACCCCAGCTCCTCACCTCTTCAAAGCGGGCTTCTCGATAGACGGAGGGCCCCTGGCTCAGTGTCAGATCGGCGCAGCAGGCTCTTCAGGGCCTCACCCCCAACTCAGGCGCTCGAATCCCTCTTAATGGGGGCTATCACCCACTACAGGGCCTCCACTGCGCACCGCCGAGCCCTTCTGCAGTGTCACGGGGGGAGGGTCCACCGCCTCCCCCGCCGCTGTCCGGCTGACAGCCGAGGCCCGCAGCACTCGTTGCGGCACCCGGGGTAGTGCGCCGGTCCAGCCGCCCCAGCCGCCGGCAGGAAGCCCAGACTCCAGGACCCAGCTCTTGGCCAGCAACAGGGACAACTTCAGGCTCCAACGGCGTGGATCGCTAGAAGGGCATGGAGCGGTACGTCAGCCCTCTCACCGCCTGCGCGACGGCCAATCACCCACTTCGGCCCCCGGGCACCTCGGGAACTGCCTCCGAGTGTGTGGCAGACGGGGCCCTCCCAGGCCGCTCTCAGCACCCCTCACCTCCTCCGGGTGCAGTATGCAGCGGATTAGTGCTCGGTCTTCCGATCCCCAGCCGGGTCGGCACCAGGAGCCCCTCGGGGTCTCTCCTCCAGGCGCGGCACAGCGAGCCGCCTCAGAACACGGGGCGTCAGGAGGAGCCGGGAGACCACTCCGGCGGGGTCGCCATCTTAGAGTCGCCGGGACTAATCTGCAAGGGCTGCCTGTGGCGACCAGACGCCACCCACACCGCCTCCAGGAAGGGGTCCGGGACCCAAGACAGCTAGGCAGCAGGATTTTGAGGTGAGCACTCGTCGATGGTGGCGGATGAAGGAGCGGATGACGGAGGGGTCCGGAGCACTTCTAAAGTGCGACCGCCATCTTGACGCTCCTGGCCACGCCTCTCCACCCACGCCCTTTGTTATGCCACAGTGTGACCTTAATTTTGTCCTCACCTATCTTATGTGTGCTCCCTTCGAGCCGTTGCACAACTGTCCCCTCCGGCTGCTTACCATCAAGCCAGCCTTTTTAATGGCGATTACATCTGCCCGGAGGGAGAGTGAGTTTCAGGCATTCTATTGCAGGCCTCCCTACATAATGTCTTTTCTGGACAAAGTGGTGCTTCGCACCCGTGCTTCATTCTTGTCAAAGGTTGTGACCCCCTTCCATTTGGGTCAATCGATCACGCTGCCCACCTTCTTTGCTCCGCCGAACCCTCTAAGGAAGAGGAGCGTCTCCACCGTCTGGACCCAAAAAGAGCATTGTCGTTCTACCTTGACCGCACTAAAGAGTTCAGGTGGACGACCAACTCTTTGTGGGGTACGTGGGAGCTAAGAAGGGAAGGCCAGTGCAGAAAAGGACCGTCTCTCGCTGGATGGTTCTCTGCATTAAGATATGCTATGCCTTGGCTAAGAAGCAGCCCCCTGAGGGATTAGGGCCCATTCCACCAGGGGAAAGGGTGCGACTAAGGCCTTGGCTTGGGGTGTCTCAGTACTGGATATCTGTCAGTGTCGGCGGGATGATCGGCAACAGAAGCTAGGAGGCCGTATACGGTTCTCAATCGTGCCTTGTTTATTATGCAATTGTAAGTCCGGACAAAATCATACATAGGTAGATATGAAAACTCCGGTAAGATGGTGATGGACTCTTCTCTTCTCCTTTGTGGGATGTTCTTCGCACGGTGGATGGATTCCCCAGGAGGCTCAAAAGAGAGAAAATATTGGGGGTAAGTGTTTTGGACCTACTTTCTTTACCTCTGTGATAACCGTTACCTACACCCGATGAAATGCATGTGAATACCAGCTTGCTGGTTTAGTGCTCTGAGTGAAGGCGGAAATAAAAACAGAGAACAAGCAACAAAGCAAAAAGGAAACTAGATGAAAGTGCGAGGGTGATTCATTTCAGCTCACTCCTCCGCATCGCGTTGCCATAGCAAAATTAGAAAGGAAATCAGGCGCCCAGGAGTAATTGTAATGGTTACCTCCCCCTCCACTTCTCAAGGCCAACTACTCATACAGCAGTTGACCTTTCTTTGACGTTTTCTCGTTCCCCATGGTATTAAGCTGTCTCAAAAGAAACGACACCTCCGGGCCAAACCTTGCCCGACCTGCAATTTAAATAATAGTGCAAAAGAAAAAAAAACAAGCAAGAGGGCTTCCCCAGGAACCAATGTTGTCTGTCTCGGTTCTCTGTGGGTAGTCTCAGCCCGCCCTGTTTCTCCCTCTTTCTTTTCTGGTTAAAATTCCACCCCTTTCTAGGATTCCGCTACCTCTACACGGTAATCCTTAACCTCCTCCCCTGCCCCGTCCTGTTCACTTACCACCGAAGCCGCAACTCTCCAGAGCTGCGGCGGCAAGCAGACGTCTCCTGGGGGCGTCCACCAGTCTTCGCTCCAGACCTCTGGGGCGTCGTCTACGGCGGCGGTTTTCTCGGCTTCGTTCTCTGGCTTCCAGCGTTCCTCCGCTCCCTCTCTCCAACAGCTCTGCTCCTGACTCGGTGTCACCTCGACCTCGGATCCTCCGATTCTTCCTGCTTCGTCCCCACGATTCTGCCTCTCTTCTTGCGAGCCTCTCCTTTTCTGGATCTCCAGGCCTCCTGATAGGCTCTCTCAGGGGGTGGGGTCCGTGTAGGTCTGCATGGGAGAGGAGGCGATGAAAGGTTTAACCCTTTTGTTGACTTAGTCTCCTTCTCCGTGGCTATGTGCAGGAAACAAGACGTCCTGCGGCATGTAGGGGGACTCGTAGTCGGCCCCTTCCTGACAGTCAGGTAGCAACGTGGGCATCTTTGCACACGTTTGCCAAGCACTACTGCCTGGACAGTCAGGTCCGCAGGGACAGGCATTTTGACCGTTCGGTCCTAAAGGACTTCCTAGTTTGAGGTATTGGTCCGCCCCCACCGCCGGGTTTGTATGACTTGGGTATCTAATTCAAAGGTAAGGAATCAGCAGCTAGAAGTCTAACAGTTGAACAAGTTACTTTCAATAACGCATTATCTGGTAGAAACTCTATCTAGCTGCAGATTCCTTACAGCCTCACCCATGCCTCCCCGCTTTGCGGACTAATGTTGTAGGGCTAGGGTTACTCACCTTTTCAGGGCCCTGCTCATGACTACGTCAGTTACTTTGTGGCTCTGCACTTTTGGTGTGGAAAAAACGAAACGTACTGATGTCTGCGCGGCTGGGTGGCGCCTATATAGGTACCGCAACATCATAACTGACACTGCCGACGACGTGACGCGGAGCCGAATTGAGCCACCCGACGGCGCGCGCAAGAGGTATTGTTCAGCAAAAGTTTCCAGATCCAGCCTGACGCCTGGTAAATTCAAAGGTAAGAAATCTGCAGCAAGGGGCGGATGACGCGGCCGCGCAGCGAGACATAGCCTTTACCGATCATTAGCGGCTCGGTTTAGGAGTTAGAGGCTGCGGCGTGAAACCTGCTTTTTTTAAAAATACTCACATTGCGCTGTTTTAAAATTGTTTTTATGTATTGAATTGCCTTTTTGCACTGAATTTGGGAAAAGAGCTGTGTTTAATGCTCCGGGGGGATCTTTAGGCGGGCTTCTTCAAACGTAGGTCCGCAGTCTAGCTGCGACGGCCTCTTCGCTCACCACTCCTCTTAAGGGGCGGATGACGCGGCCGCGCCAAAGGCGCGCCTAAGGCAAGCCTGTCTGCGCCCGCCGCGCCCGACCGGGTCCAGGGTCCAGGATCCCTGGCTCTCCTACTAGAGGTAAGCTCGCCTATACTTCTGACCAATTGATCCTTCTCAGAGTGACTCTACCCCTTAAATGTGTTCACACTATGTTGCCAGCCAACAGTTGTAACAAATGCCCCCACTGCCCCTTTGAATTTAGATCATCAATCACGACTACTGCCGTCAAAACCCCGTCCTCCCAAATGACTTTTAAAATGTTCCTTTTGAACTGCCGCTCATTACCTAAACACTCCACTGAACTTCGTTTATTGCTGGAGGAATACGACCCTGATGCCTTGTTTCTTACTGAAACATGGCTCTCCAGCACCTCAGACCCTACGGTAGTTCAAGCCCTGCCCCCTGGTTATGTAATTCAGAGACAAGATCGAGAATTAATGAGAGGCGGGGGTCTGGCCATTATCTACAAAGATAAATTCAACTGCCAGACCTCAGCTAGCCTGATCCCGGACTGTGAAAGTTGCTGCTTTGCACTTGGCTTTTCCCCTACATGTACTTTTTCTGGTGTCCTTATTTATCGGCCGCCAGGATCAATTGGCCACTTCAGTAGGGAGCTTCCAGAAATGATAGCCAAATTGGTTAGCTCCTTCTCTAATTTCTCCGTTCTAGGTGATCTTAATATTCATTTTGATTTGGCATCCTCCCCCGACGCTGAGGCTGTAATTGACAATTTGGGTGCATTGGGACTGAAGCTAAAAGTGTCCGGCCCCACTCACCAAAAAGGACACCCTCTTGACCCGCTCTTTTCCAATATTGATAGCCTCGTAGTGGAAAAGCACATTACCCTGCCATGGTCATACCACTACATGGTCCCCTTTGTTTGGACCCTACAAGAGGGTGGTCAGCCACGGGAAAGGGTAAAAACGTGGAGCCTGAACTGGTCTAAACACTCTATGGACTCCTGGGCATTAACCCTTGACAACACCAGACCTGTTCTAGGTAATGACCTTGAATTTGCCAACAACAAAGTTAATCAATGGCTGGAGTCATCTTTAGATACGCTAATTCCTAAAAACTGGGCGACCAGTAAAAAAGTCGGGCATTGTGCAGCCTGGTACTCCCCCAAACTTAGAGAATTGAAACAACTATGTAAGCGCCTTGAGAGAAGCTGGAGAAAGGACTTCTCCACTATTGAGAAAACCAAATATAGAGAAGCCATTAAGGCCTATAAGACAGAAATTAGAACTGCCCAATCTGGGTATTACGAAAAAACAATCATCTCAGCCTCCAACGCCCCCGTGAAATTTTTAAAATAACGAAATCCCTCCTTAAACCTCCTGAGCCTCCTCTGCCTTCAGAGGATACCTTAGGACGCTGTAATAATTTGGCACACTTTTTTTATAAGAAAATTGAAGACATCTATTCTACCTTTCCCCCCCTATCAGTCTCTGCAAACATCCCCCTGGCTGATGATCAATCCCGACTTCTAGACCTTCTTATTGAAACAATCCCTCTCATGGATATGAAATCTTTAAAAATGTACTTCGACCGTCTGAAATCTGGCTCCCCTAGTGATATTGTACCCCCCATCTTTCTCAATCAGGTCTTTGACTCTGTCGCTCCAGTTATTCTGGATCTCGTTAATATCTCATTTTCCTCTTGGATCGTTCCTTCCTCATAGAAACGGGCCATGGTCAGAGTTCTGTTGAAGAAACCTACTCTTGACCCTGAAGTCTTTGCTAACTATCGGCCGATTTCGCTCCTGCCAGGGATTGCCAAAATAAGTGAAAAGTACGTCAACTCCGTTCTCTCTGCGTTTTTGGAGGAGAATGAACGTCTTCACCCCTCCCAAACGGGTTTTTGACCCCAACAAGGCACGGAGACGGCCTTATTAGTGGTGGTTGAAGAATCGAGGAAAATTCTGGATGTTGGAGGGTCCGCGGCCATTGTATTGCTCGACCTCAGCGCGGCCTTCCACACAGTCAATCATCAATTACTGATAGCGAGACTTGGAGAAAGTGGGGTTACAGGAATTTTACTCATGGCTGGAGTCTTTCCTGGTAGATGGGTCATTCCAGGTCTTTGAGGACAATTTCATTTCTGATAGGATGCCTCTGCGATGTGGGGTGCCTCAGGGCTCCTCCCTGAGCCCCACGCTTTTTAATGTTTATTTGCGCCCTTTGGCCGAGGTGGTCAAGCCCTTTGGGGTTAGGATCATTACGTACGCTGACGACACTCAGCTGATTGTGTCCCTCAATCTTTTGGGCAATACTAAGATCAATTTGGCCAACTGCTTGGAAAGGGTCTCAGCGTGGATGGATGGCTCATTTCTAAAGCTGAATGCAGCTAAAACCGAATTGATGTTTCTGGGTAAGCCCACTAACCTTGATACCAGTGCACTCTGGCCTAAATGTCTAGGTGTTATGCCACCCCCCTAAAGATCAAATAAAAAGTCTCGGGGTATGGCTGGACCACAACCTGAATTTTAGGTAACAGGCGAGTAGGGTGGCAGGTACCTGTTATGGTATCCTGAAAATGATTAGGAAAATTCTACCCCTTCTGCCCTTTAAAGCTAGGAAACTGCTGCTGCAGGCCTTGATCCTTTTGCGGCTTGACTACGCCAATGTGCTTTATCTAGGCTCCCCTTGCTCTACCATTAAAAAACTGCAAACTGTTCAAAATTGTGCTGCACGACTTCTCATGCAGGCTCCTAATCGGGAATCTGCTAAGCCACATATCATCTCTGCACTGGCTGCCGGTGGCCGAAAGAATCCAATTTAAGGCCTTGTGCATCGCCCATAAGTCGCTTTCGGCTAGGGCCCCGCCGATTCTTCGATCTATCATCTCCCCTTACCTCCCAAAAAGATCACTGCGCTCTGAGAAGAAGCATCTTGCAATCGTCCCCAGAGTAAACCGAGTCCGGAGTGGTGGCCGTCTATTTTCCTTCATCGTGGCGAAATGCTGGAATCAACTACCAGATCATATTCGGTTTGAGGCCAACCATCTTTCATTCCGTAAACTTCTGAAGACTCTGTTGTTCCCTTGAGCTCCTGATATACCTCGGTTTAGGGCTTTGTCTCTAGCGCTGGGAGGCCGTTGGTAGCCATGCGCTCTATAAGTGTATATTCATTCATTCATTCAGATAGAGTCTCTACCAGATAATGCGTTACCGAAGGTAAGTAAGTTCTTCTCGCACCGAAAATCACACACGAGAGGGAGATCGACGCTGAGACAACAATACAAGGTGGGGTCATCATTGACAGCCCTTACTGTGTCGCCTCTAATGAATCCAGTGAGGAAGAAGAGTTGGAGGTACAGGTCGAGAAACCCATGCAGAAGACTCGGGTACCTGGGTGGGAACCGAAAACGATGACCCGTAAGTACTATTGACCCACCCCGTGCAACGAAAATCTTACATACATGTAGTAAAGTAGGATCTGCTTTCATGGTTACCCCCTTTTTCCCTGGTGTTATGCTGTTTCTGACTAGTCTGACTGGGATCCTGCTAATCAGGACCCCTGTCTCTGTGCTTTCTCCCCTAAATTGGCTTAGGTACACCCCAGATTGGCTACTGGTGTACCCTTATAAGTCCCTAGTATATGGAACCAAGGTACCCAGGGCATAGGTACACCAGGGGTCTCCCATGGGCTGAAGCATGTATTATGCAACCCAAGGGAGACCACTCAAACTGTGATTACAGGCCTGCCATTGCAGCATGAGTAAGCTGGTGCTAGCACCAGTTACAACAGATATAAGGTTGCTTATAACTGAGGTCACTGCACTTAAAACCTGTAAGTCACCCCTAAGGCAGGCCTTTCAATCCTGAAGGCAGGGTGCTCGGTTCTAAGTGTGAGGGTGTCCCTGCATGAGCAGGGCACCTCTACAACCTTCGGAGTCCATTCTCCCGGGTTGTAAGTGCATCAGCCATTACAATACATAGAGTAGAGATGGTCATCATGTAATGACGCATGGCCAAACTGGCTGTAACTAACTTGGTCATGTTTGGTATCAAACATGTTGGAATCATGCACTGTAAAGCTCCTCTGGGAGGCCCTCAGTGCTCCCGGTACTAGTCTTCCAGAACCGGGCAGCAAGCTAGGGCTGCTGCCGACCAGAGACATGTTTCTTCCCTCCTGCTGCTGAGCCAAGCTCGAGCAGGGGAAGGCAGAACAGTAGATATCCTGTCACAGGGAGGTTTTACCATCTCCTAGACAGGGTTTAGTGTATTGGGGCAGGGTGGGGGCGCTTGCCAGTGCCACTGAGACTGCTTGAAGGGCACATTTGGTGCCCTGCTTGCATACTCCAGCTCAAACCAGTTCAGGGAGCCGTTGGCTTCAGCTCTGGTGCGAAACTGGACGAAGGACATGGGAGTATCCTCCCACTGTCCAGCCCCTCCTCTGGGAGGGACCCCTGAATCGTCCTAACCCTTTCCTTAGGGTACTTAAGGGTTTACCTGTGGGTTAGGCCCTAGATTCGTCGTGGGACAAGATTCAGATCAAGACACCACTTCATCTTCGACCATCTGGACACTCTGGACTTTGCTCTGGGCACCGAGACTGCAACTGGGAAGACTCCAGCTGCTCCTGGTCTCATCGTCCTGCTCGTCTACTGCAACATCTGTACCTGTGCTCCATACAGGATCCTTCCAAGGTCTGTGGACATCCAAGACACCTGAAGGAATCTCCCTTGAGTTGAAGGAGTCACTTCCCTTCATCTGCAGGGACCGCAACAAAGCTGACCGGTCTGCTGCTCCTGGGCTCCCACGGACTCCGAAAGGCTCAGCAGCACAGGTGGTGGTTCTACAACTCCCTCGAGGCCTGCACTGTCTTCTCACCGAGTTTGAGGCCAGTGTCCCTCATCAAAACCGCAGGAACCGGACCCCTTTGCACTGCGTCGATTTGCCGTTGCCAAGGCTTGTTGGCTCTCTTCACCAGAGATGTTCGGGCTCCAAGGAGCTCCAGCCTCAAGCATCTCCTATGACCAAGATCTTCGAACTCACTGCATCTCTTGCACCGTGGGCCTGCATCTTTGGTGAGCTGCTCGAGGTCCTCTTGCAACTCCACTCCTACTCCCCTACTTGTGGTGAGTCATTTGGACCTTGCTGGTCCCGACAATGTACCTTTTTCGATTGCCATGTTGTTTGCAGTTGCCAAGGCTTGTTGGTGCTGCCGACGGGTTGGCGCTTACCCCTCCCCCCCTCACACACACCCTCCCACCCCTCACCGCTCTCGACATCTGACGTGGGACAGCTCTTGAACGGCTCCTGATCTTCCACAGCGTCACCTGGTCTACACAGCTGCAGCTCCAATGTCAACGTCAACTCTCCTGCATCTCCCGACATCGGTAGGCATTCGTCTCCCGTGCCTCCTGGTTACTCCTGAGTGACATAGACTCTGTGCCCTCTGCTTGCAGGTACTTCTCAACTTGAATCCACCTGTGGGTTCCACCGGACACTTTCACCTTCTTCTCCAGCGGCATCTTCCTGAAGTCCGCCATTGTGCTCTGCAGTTTTCGGCACCACTTCGCACCCGGCTTCCCTGGTGTAGATATCCTGGTTCCTAGGGTATCCACGGGCGGGGTGGCTCTCCAACCTTCTGTCTTCGGGGTTTCTTCAGGGTCCACTGGGAAGGTCCTTCTTCTTCACAATTGCAACCCCGACTTACTCATTGTCTTTAATTGAGCACGCAATCGTGTTCCCACTCTGCACACGGCCTCCGTGGAGTTCCTTGGTACTTACCTTGGGTGGTTCCCCAGCAGTTGTACGTCTTCTGGGTATAGTCTCGACTTGGGTCGTGGTTCGCATTCCACTATTTTAGTATATGGTTTGGTCTCCCCCTGGCGACCACTGTGTATCCGTGCTACTTGCCTGTTTTTATTGCAAAGTATTGTGTGCATTGTGTATATCTCCGGGTAGGAGATATTGTTATGTGTTAGTGAGTGTCTTATAATAAATACATATTTTTATAAATACACTGTGTGGTTCTTTTTCACTTAACCTATACCAATAAGATTAAGATCTGGTAAAACAATCTGCTGTACACTCCTTCTGGACTAAGCCTGACGGCTGCTCTCCACAGCTACCACTTAGAGAGCTTTCTACGGTTGTCTAAGACACTGAAATCGCCATAAGGGTTGTCTGGATTAGTGCAGGGTGCTACACTTACATAAGTGAGCACAATATATACTACCCCAGCCTCCTACAATACACCATAAAACCCATATTCCCACAAAGACCAAGACACAGACGCCTTCCTCGACCATACCAACATTGCCAAAGAGGCAGACTAAAACATCCCAAAAACAAGTACTACAAGAAGAAGAGGGTAATGTTTTTGAAGGACTGCACAAATATATGCAAAAGACATAAAGACATTTCCAAAAGACATGCACAGGATTTGGCAATGCCACAACCACCAAAGAGAGTGGCGACTGAACATAGGGCCACAAGCTCCATGACATTTAGCCAGCCTTAACCTACAACAAGACTATGACTCAGATTTACAGGGGGATACCTACCACAGCCCAGACCCATGGGACGATTATGAAGTGGTTCTGCCTGACAACGATATGGAACCACCAATTTCTACCAAAGCCTTATTCCTGATGACACTTCATCTTACCATAGTGTCATACAGAGGGCTGCAGATGATCACAAACTTCTTATGCAGACCACAGAGGAATAGAAGATCTAAATGGACAAGTACATGTGGGGCCGAACTCCCATCATTATCGCTAATGCATCTGAAAGGGCAGGTTAATCCAAGCTCAACTGCTAGACCATAACTCTTAAGGAGAGCAAATGATTAGATACAGTGGGGAAGGAAGTGTAGTCTAAAAAGTAATATCCAGAGTTATAGTTAATTAAACTTCCATCCTTGGAAGTTAGTAGAAGCAGGAGGACATTCAGGTAATAATCACCAGCACTGGTGTTAAAGCATCATGAGAAGTGGCTGACAATACAAGCAGACCATTATCCAGCCGGTCGCATATGAGCCTGAAATCTTTGTTACGAGTGTTTAGGTTCAGACCTGTGGTACAAGCTCCAAATTAACATGCCTTATGAAGCACATTGATTTCGGTCCAAGAGTAGATGATGCATTACAGCACATAAAAATAGAGAAACCGCTCAATCTACGGTAACACAACAGAAGGGAATTTCTCTTTGAGATTTGGCACTACTCATTAAATTGCCAGTTTTACTAAAACTAGCATGACAAGATGGACAGTATATATGATGGATCCACTAGTGGAAATTATGGAGGAATTCATTGCACATAAGCATACTGGAACTCAAGACAGTATTTGCAGCACTAGAAGCATTCCAAACACAAAAAAACAAATGCATGCTTGAGTAGACAAAGTGACAGTGGCCTTTTTTCCGGACGATATTTACAAAACAAATTCACATTGTAGACCTGTACCAGGAAAGCCCACACACAATATTTCATGAATAAGCATCTCATAGCTACCAGAGACCACAAAAATCTCCTCATTACACCAGCAAGTTCCCTTAATACCAGTCACACTGCAATGTTCTGTTGATGGGGATAGCAGAGACATTTGTATATGCTTTTCCTGTTCGACCATTGATACCTGCTGAGGTGAGAGGTGCAAACATTGCAGACATTGCTAACAGTGGACCAAGTGACCCATCAAGACCCACAGTGACTGAATTTGGTGACATTGCTCTTGAAGTCTACGAAATCAGATATTTAAACTTGCACTAATGATGTATAACAATTATTGTTTTAGGCTTAGAATATCCGAGGTAATTTAGCTAAATTGAAGCTTTGCGTTTTGATGCATTGGGGTGGTAAATACATTATAGGTTATTGAAGCCCCAATACAAAATGATATATTAAATAAAAGAGCCCTGGGTGTGTGTAAGAAGGCTTTGGTAAGTCATCGAGGGTTACTGGGACCATATACAGGCACAAGGCCAAAGGCAGAGTTCCATGTTCAGGTCACAGCTCTTTGAGGTGACTTGCAATATTCTTTTTACATACACTTGGAGGGTGCTTTATTCCTTGTAATTCATTGTGTGCATAGGGGACAAAAGAGCTTGTGTTTTGTGTTACAAATTTAACCTTTCTTAACCATTTAATCAACAGTACTTTGCAGTCTGGGATTTGTCGAATTTTATTAATAGAAAATCCCAAATTCCAATTCCCAGAAAGCAAAGGTTTGGGTTAAAACCCTGACTTGTTAAGGACATCACACCTGATATATGACACCTCTTTCACCATAACCTTCTTTAAAAGAAAAATAGTCCTGCAGATCTGGATAAAAAAAGTGACTATGGCTATCCTGAGTAGTATATATTTGGACCAAAGGATGCTGCATATATGTGCACTGCACTCTGCATGCTTTGCTGCCCCAACCTTGCCGCTGTTTTATCTGATGGGGAGCAGGGCGAAAAAAGGGTAGTGGACTAGTGTGGGCCTTGTTTTCTAATGTTCGCTGGTCGTTTCTCAGGTCTGCTGAACTGTTTTCCTCTTGGCATAGGTGGCGATACAGGGACAGGCGTCGCAGTATTATGCTGGTCAGTTCAGTCAGCTTAATCGGGGGATAGGCAGATGGCATGGTGCAATAAATGTTTCCCTGCACATAGCCCTCATGTGGTTCTGAACCTTGCCTGTGCTGTTCATATGTCGATAGGCACATGAAAAGAGCGGTCTCCACCCGGTTTGCTGCCCCACTCTGTGTCAGATTCAAGTCTCCACTAACCTGTAGATCTGAATGTTGCTGCAGTAATCATGTGGTACCCGCACATTCAAGACTGTGCTCGTAGCTGTCACTGAAGAGGGCAAAGAGGGATAGGAATATTAGAGAAGGCACACAACACGTCCTAGGTTTGTAGTCACACAGCTTGTCTCTTCAAATGAAGGTCATCTTGGATTGATTTTTTGCAATCTGTCATGAGCAATTTTTTTTTATATTAAACTGAACACACAATTGCTGATACTCCCTGCTCTTAGATCAACTTAAAATACATGTAGTGTTTCTTCATTTACATGGAGATCACAGGAATGGTAATATTTTATAGGACATTAGGCAATTAGATATACACAAACTTTACTAACTAATGCACAATGGCAAATATTCAACGGATCTAGTAGACTGTACCTTTATTTTGTTAGAGCTAAAAGAATCGTCACAAGACTTGTCTTATTCGTGTCTTAAAGTAGTTAATAATGCTCCATAACTTGATCCACCAAACAAACAAAGGTTTACACATGCATATAACACTGCTGAGGCCCAATAGACACCTGTACAGCACAACTTTGAGGGTGTATGTAAGCTGCAGGGGACAGTAGAGAGGCCCAGCAAGAATCCCTCAGTCCAAACAAGTTAGCTAAGACTGACCCGAGGCCCCTGAAGGCAGCATTGGGAGCAGTCGAATAATTCCAAGGTTGCCAGAAAATTCTTTGAGGTGATGCTGCAGATGGAAGTAAGGGCCACAAAAAGAAAGCTTCTAGGAAGATGTTCTTCACATCTGGCTTGAAGATAATCTCAATTGGAGAGCCATGAACACATCTGAAGAGCTGAGCTCAAGCATAGAAACACAAATGAAGAGAAGAGCCTAAACAGAGGCTTCCTCCCATCAGCAGGGAGGAATTCCAAGCACCAGGCCATGCACAGGTTCTGGCTTTTATAGACTACAGGCCTAAAATCCTGCAGTAGATCCTCGAATCTGACTATAGCCTACCCATTCGGATAGGGCATAGGGTCATTTGGGGTGCCCACCTGGGGATTGGATTGACTTTGATGGTAATAAGTGTTTTGCATGGGGTAACAACTGGGCAGCATATATGTGACAGCCACAATCCTGGGTAGCATGACTCCAGGCATACAGCACGGACCACATCCAGAGTAGCATTTCCCTGGGCAAGAGGTGGAAGGCTGACCTATAATGTTTACATCACAACATAGGATTAAAGCTATCACTAAAGATGGTTCTGTGTGATGGATTGTCCAGTGTGCACCTATGTAGTTTTCTCACTCACAGAATTCTGAGAGACTGAGCTCAGACTCACTCTACACAGTTGCTCTCTACACACTACTACTACTACTGTACACTTCAGTGAATGTCTTGCAGTGAAAAGCCCTAGAAACTCTGCAAGTAAAGAGGTCATGTTACCCACCTAACATTGTGTGGCTATTTACTCTAGACATGAACCTATGGTAGAGCAAACAAAATTACTTAAAAATATAGATTCAGAGTAATCTCCTCTTTAGTAGAATTGGAAGAGTTACATGAGTAGTACTGGTTTGGGAATTGGGGGTGTAGCAGGAGTAGTAGCGGTTTGGTACTACTGCTTCACTTCAATTCCCTAAGATGTGATATTGCTTTGAATCTATAGATAGATACATTGCTGAGTAGTTTTTCATCTTAACCCTATCCCAAGGAACTCTGCCAATCTCCCTATTGCAGTGGAGGTGTAGCAAACCAATAAGAAGACTTGTCATACTACTTCACACCACATGTCAAAGAAAGATAAGATGGTGTCTAAGGTGTGGTGATCTTTGGATTATTATGAATTATTTGAGACAATTTACGAGACACCCAAGCATTTATTATTCTTACTATTTCTTTTTTGCATTTGCTTATAAAGACACACCATTCTATATTAAACAAATCACTAGATTGTGGAAATATTCACACCTCATTAATTTATAATAATTAAACTAAACACTCATTAAGATAAGGGACATTTCTTATGAGCATGTGACGGTGAAGGAGGCAACTGATTCAAAGCCAGCTGTCTTATACTTGTTCACTGCAACCTCTGATTGGTGCACTTTTCTGAAATATGTGCTGTCCGACATACTATCATCTGTACATTGTTGTGATCTTAGATAGCCCTTTTACGTACAGGTGGCTTGCAACGGTTATTATTTTGGTTGCAAGTGGGTACATCAAGCTATAGAAAGGATCCCAGTTTCAGTAGCAGGCAGTGGCTGTTATTCCCGCTACTTTCTGATTCCAAAGAAGAACAAGGGGCTACGGCCCATTTTAGATCTTCGGACCGTCAATCTCTTCCTCAAAAAGGAGAAATCCAAAATGCTCACTCTGGCTCAGGTCCTGTCTGCCCTAGACCAGGAAGACTGGATGGTAGTGTTGGACCTGCAGGATGCGTATTTTCACATTCCCATCCTGCCGGGCCACAGGCGTTACCTGCGGTTCAAGGTTGACCGCGAGCACTTTCAGTTTACTGTGCTCCCCTTCGGCCTTACCAGTGCCCCTCGGGTGTTCACCAAGGTGATGGCGGTGATCGCAGTTCATCTGCGCAGGTTAGGGGTGTCGGTCTTCCCCTACCTCGACGACTGGCTGTTGAAGGCGTCCTCATCCCAGGCAGTCGTCTCCCACCTTCAGACTACGGCGAGCCTCCTGCATTCACTGGGGTTCTCTATAAACGTGCCAAAGTCACACCTGACTCCTTCTCAGACGCTCCCTTTCATCGGAGCTGTTCTGGACACAGTGCAGTTTCGGGTTTATCCTCCCGAGTAGCGAGCCCAGGATATTCAGGCTATGATTCCGATATTTCAGCCTCTATCCTGGATTTCGGTGAGATGACTCTGATGTTTTTGGGCCTCATGCATCCTGTTGGTAAGACACGAAAGATGGCGTGTGCGGGCTCTGCGGTGGGACTTGAAGTTTCAATGAGCACAGCATCAGGGAAATCTCACCGGCATGGGTAAGATCCCGGAAGAAACTACAAGAGATCTCTAGTGGTGGTTGACGAACAGCGATTGGGTCAATGGCAGACCCCTCTCCCTTCCCCAGCCAGATCTCACGGTCGTGACAGATGCGTCACTTCTGGGATGGGGCGGCCATCTGGGAGAGGTGGAGATCAGGGGACACTGGTCTCCGGCAGAGTCGGAGCTCTACATAAATTTGTTGGATTTCCGAGCGGTTTGGTTGGCATTGAAAGCATTTCTTCCCTCTGTCAAGGGGAAGCTAGTGCAGGTGTTCACGGACAACACCACCGCCATGTGGTACTGCAACAAGCAGGGCGGGGTGGGGTTGTGGCCCCCTTGTCGAGAGGCCCTGCGTCTCTGGTAATGGCTGGAACAGCCGGTCATAACCCTGGTGGTTCAACATCTGGCAGGTTCTTTGAACGCCAGGGTGGACCAACTCAGCCGTCGATGCCTAGCGGATCACTAGTGGCGTCTCCAGTCGGAGGTGGCGCAAGGTCTCATTCAGCAGTGAGGAGAACCTTGGTTAGATTTGTTCGCCTCCGAAGAGAACGCACAGTGTAAGCAGTACTGCACGCTGGAGTTTCCAAGGCAGCTATCGCTTGGCAACGCCTTTTCGCGAGTGGAGTTCAGGCCTGTTGTACGCCTTTCCGCCCATACCACTCCTACCCAGGGTTCTGAGAAAGATCAGGAGCGACCGGGCCCAAGTCATTCTTGTGGCTCCGGACTGGGCGAGGAGAGTCTCGGATCCAGAGCTTCTGAGAATGAGTGTCGATCCTCTGATCAGGCTGCCCCTTCGGGAGGATTTTCTGTCGCAGCAGCAGGGGAGGGTTCTCCACCTGAACCTATCAACTCTGCCCCTCCATGCGTGGAGATTGAGCGGCGACAGTTGATAGCCTTTGACCTTTCTCCCGAAGTCTGTGACGTTATTCTGGCGGCCAGGCGGCCCTCCATTAAGACGGTATACGCCTGCCGTTGGCAGAAATTTGTATTATACTGTACAGAAAGGTCTATTGACCCTCTTTCTGCTTCTCCTTCTACTGTCCTTGTATTCATTCTATCCCTTGCCCAGCAGGGCTCTGCCATGGGAACGCTCAAAGGTTACCTTTTTGCTCTGTCTGCCTTTTTGCGGTTGCCAGACCAGCCCTCTCTCTTCAAGTCTTCTATTGTAAATAGATGTCTAAAAGGCCTGGCTCACTTGTTTCCACCCACGCCCTTTGTCATGCCGCAATGGGACCTTAATTTGGTCCTCACTTACCTGATGTGTTCCTCTTTTTGAGCCTTTGCACAATTGTCCCCTCTGGCTGAAAACCATCAAAACAGCCTTCATAGTGGCTATTACATCGTCCCAGAGAGTGAGTGAGTTGCAGGCGTTATCCAGCTCACCTCCTTATCTTATAATAATAATAATAATAATAAACAAATTTATAAAGCGCATGGCTACACTCACTAGTGTGTCCCCGCGCTGCGGCATCAGAAAAACTAGTCAGTAGCAGTACTGTGAAACAGCTAGAAGGGAAGGCCTAAAGACGGAAAAAGCCAAGTTTTGAGTTTTTTCCGAAAGATTGTCTTTGATGGCTCCATCCGGAGACCAAGGGGGAGGTTATTCCAATGCTTGGCTGCCAGGAAACGGAAGGATCGGCCACCCATTCTCGCTCTTTTGATGGTCGGAGTTCTGACCTTTCCCGTCCCACATGGTCTCAGAAGGCGGGTCGGGGTGTAGGGGGTAAGTAGATCATGACAAATTGGGCATCCTTTTTGCCAAAGGTTGTGACCCCATTCCATCTGGGTCAGTCCATCACTTTGCCCACCTTCTTTGCTCCTCCGCATCCCTCTAAGGTAGAGGAGCGTCTCCACCGAGTGGACCCAAAAAGAGCATTGTCATTCTACCTTGACCGCATAAAAGAGTTCTGGGTGAATGTCCAACTCTTTGTGGGGTATGTGGGAGCAAAGAAGGGAGGGGCAGTGTAGAGAAGGACCATCTCTCGCTGGGTCGTTCTCTGCATCAAGATTTGTTAAGCCTTGGCAAAGAAGCAGCCTGCTGAGGGATTAACAGCCCATTCCACTAGGGGAAAGGCTGCGACTTTGGCCTTGGCTCGGGGTGTCCCAGTCCAAGACAGCGACATGGGAATCTTTGCACACTTTCGTGAAGCATTACTGCCTTGATGGGCAAGTACGCAGGGACGGACATTTTGTCCAGTTCAGTCCTGCAAGACTTTTTAGTCTAGTATGTAAGTCCGCAACCCACCGCCGGAATGGTATGGCTCGGGAATCAAATTTCAAAGGTAAGGAATCTGCAGCTAGAAGTCTCTATCAGAGGAACAAGTTACTTACCTTAGGTAACGCATTATCTGGTAGAGACTCTATCTAGCTGCAGATTCCTTAGAGCCCCACCCATGCCCCCCCGCTTTGTGGACTGATATTGTAGGGCTAGCGTTGTTCCCCTTTTCAGGTCCCTAGTTTTGCACACGATTACGTCAGTTACTTTGTGGCTCTGCGCTTTTGGCGTGGAAAGTACAAAAAGTACTAACGTCCGTGCGCCTGGGTGGCGCCTATGTAGGCACCGCGATGTCATAACCGACGCTTCCGACATCACGCAGAGCCGAATGGAGCCACCCGACGTCTCGCGCAAGGGGTATTGCTCAGCAAAAGTTTCCGGATCCAGCCTGACGCCTGGGAAATTCAAAGGGAAGAAATCTGCAGCTAGATAGTCTCTACCAGATAATGCGTTACCGAAGGTAAGTAGCGTGTTCGATTTTATTTTTTTTCAAAGGGCTAATGTATAGAGAAATCACTTGTATCATGGCACTCAAATGAGCATTGTTGAGCTTTGCCAAATCAGCAATAGTAACATTGTATGGTCCATCTCTACATACTGTGGCTCTTAGATGTCTGTTTAGGTTTTGCCTGCACAGCGCTTGCGCTGTGCTTAAGAAATCTATTGTTTTTAATATAAACTTAAAAGGGACTAACATCCTGCCTCCTCTCTTTCCTGGCTTCTCATTGGTTCCTGTGCATGCCACTTACCTTTCCTCCCTTTCTATTGACTGTAGCATATTTTCCTGCATTGTTCCACGTCTGCTTCTTTTTATCAGTTTCCTGCCGCCAAAATACTGTTAACATCCACTTTGGTGGAACTATATTTTCATGAAGCTTTGCCTTTTACTCTTGCAGCATATTTGCATAACAATTTAACACCCAGAGAGATTAATGGATTTGCATAGAATCACAGGATGTTGCGCAGCGCCACCGAGACTCGAACCGGGATGCCTAGCTCTCGAGTCAGCAGCTCTGGCCGCCGTGCCACATCCTCTCCACTCCCGTGTTCTGTCGGAGAGCTCTTTCCTTCTCCCGGACGATGATTGATGAAAACAGCTCTGTTCGAGGCATGTGTGCTGTAGATACACATGCTTTGCATACTCCTGCCATCTAGTGTTGGGTCTGGATGTTTGCAAGTTGTTTTTTTTCGAAGAAGTCTTTTCCAGTCATGAGGTAAGGTGACGCCTCCTTTCGGTGATATTGCGCATTGGCATCGACTCCATTCTTAGATTGTTTTCTTTCCGCCATCTGGTTCGGACGTGATTTGTGGTGCTCCGGTTCGAAACAGTCCTTCGGGTTACCCTCAGTGCGCAATACACAGTACTCTCAACGGTATTGTTATCGTATGCGTTTTCACTATTCTCCGTGTATCGAATCGATCGTGAAACTCCATCTTCGGTTGAAGACGTCGTGGGCGGCTTTCAGGCCTAGCCGCGTCAGTTGACTTCTACTCTGTTCCATACTAGCCAGCCTTCTGCCGATGGAACGGACTCCGTTTCAATTTTGTCCTCTGTGCCACTCCAAGTACCTTCGCACCGACCTGCATAAAGTCTGCAACTTGTGCCTCTACTGGAGCACAAAGAAGAAGATTGTGAGGCTTGTCGGTCGTTCTGATCGAAAAAGACTCTGCGGTATCGTCGGGCTCGATGAAGAGTCATGCAGCGACAAAACATACAACATACTCCGGATATCTTTGGAGAAGAATCCGAACATGAAGAGGTCGAAGCGTCGACAGCGGAAGAGGAGGACGCCTTCTCTATCCCAGAATCGGATTCCGAGCTGGAAATCCAGTTGGAGTCCGAAGACGTTCCATCCGTACAGGGTACCATGAGTACTAAAGCTCCTTTACCTCCCAGACTCTCTTCGACCAAACAAAAGGCTTCGGGACCACCTCTGCCTTCGGGCCATGGTCGGAACCAAGACGATCTTTCCAACACCCTGTCCTCGGGCCCGGCACCGAAGCAACCAGTCAAGCCTTCCGGCTCGGGACCGAGTTGAGAAAAGTCATCTTCAGAACCGAAACCTTCCACTCCGAAGGACAAGAAAGACGAATCCGGTTCGGCACCGAAACCTTCGGCGCCGAAATCGAAAGATGTCCTTCCAAAGCCCCCAGAACCGATCCTAGAATTTAAGAAGGAAAAGCTAGATGCTAAGCAGAAGAAAATTTACATCAATCCAGACACTGGACATATTTTGGCAAAAAACACTTTCCCAAAGGAAAGTTAGCTCAGAGGACACTAGCTATAAAATTCCTCTCAAGAAAAGAAAAGACATGACTACAAGCCCTATTTATCATAATCCTCAAACCCCTCCACCATCTTAACCACTACCACCATTGCCAGGCTCAGATCCTTTACACACAACACCTGAGGGGTCTCCACATACACAGCCTGATATGGGGGATGATGAAAACTATCACAATAGCCATTTACTAGCAAACCCATGGAATGACTATAATATTGATCCACCCATGGATAATGACCTGGCTTTATATGCTGCAAAGCCATCACCTCCAGATGATGATGTAGCTTATCAAGAGCTGATTTCAAGAGCAGCAGCTTACCATGGGGTTACATTATACAAAGAGTCTTTAAAAGAACACTTTTTATTTGAAACACTAGGTTCTACACATAGAACAAGTCAGAGTCTACCTATGTTAAAAGGCATGATAAGACATACTGATGACATCTTTAATGACCCTGTTCGTGCCCGCATATCAACACCTAGGGTTGACAAAAAATACAAACCTCCACCATCTGATCCCATTTTTATTAAGGGACAGTTGCCTTTAGACTCATTAGTAGTCTCTAATGCTCGTAAGAGAGCAAATTCACAAACCTCTGCAGATGCACCTCCCCCAGACAAAGAGTCTAAATTGATAGATTCATCCGGTAAGAGAGTAGCGGCTCAAGCTGCTAACCACTGGCGTATTGCCAACACGCAGAGCCTACTAGCCAGGTATGATAGAGCCCACTGGGACAAAATGGAAGCCTTAATTCAACACCTCCCAGAGGAGCATAAGAAAAAAGCACAGGAATTAGTACAAGAAGGTAAACTTGTATCTAATTCCTCTATTAGATGTGCTTTAGATGCTGCTGACACTGCAACAAGGGGAATTAACACCAGCATTCTCCTACAACGACATGCATGGCTTAGAATTTCAGGTTTTAAACCAGAAGTTCAGTAGTCTATTCTGAATACCCCTTTTAACAAACAACACCTTTTTGGGTCTCAAGTAGATGAGGCCCTAGAAAAAATGAAAAAAGACAGACGTGGCGAAGTCTATGGGAGCACTTCAGTCCCCATCAACAGAGGCTCCTTTCTCCGCTCATTTTATAGAGGAGGGTCCAAAAGTACGTCCCCAGACCCAAATGCTTCCTCCTATAAATCAAACACACAACCCCCTCCCTCTAGAGGTTTCTATAGAGGAGGATACAGAGGAAACAATTTCGAAGGTAGGAGTAAAAGCACGCCAACGCGTAACTCCCCTTCCCCCAATAAACAGTGACTTGCCTACATTTCCCCCGATCATTTCACACCTGTCGGGGGAAGACTTCACTAATTTCTCTCCATTTGGAAATCAATAACATCAGACAAATGGGTGCTAGACATTATCCGACATGGTTATTGCCTGGAGCTTACCAGCAATCCTCCTAATATTCCATCTCTCACTCAAACTCTCATCAGAGCACCTACAGCTCCTCAGACAAGAGGTACAAGCTCTTTTAACAAAAGCAGCCTTACGACCAGTTCCATTACAGTACCAAGGTTCAGGGGTTTACTCTCTGTACTTTCTAATCCCCAAAAAGGACGGTTCCTTAAGACCAATTTTAGACCTAAGAATGTTAAACCTGTACCTACTGTCAGGACATTCCCATATGGTTACGCTTCAACAAGTGCTTCCACTTCTACAGCAAGGCGATTTTATGTCCACACTGAATTTAAAAGATGCATACTTTCACATTCCGGTTCACAAAGCACATCGCAAATATCTCAGATTTGTGATAGCAGGAAAACACTATCAGTTCAAAGTACTCCCATTCGGAGTAACTGCTGCTCCCGGAGTGTTCACAAAATGTCTAGCAGTAGTGGCAGCTCATCTCAGAAGACAACAGATTCATGTCTTCACATACCTAGACATCTGAAAGAAACCGTTATAGATTCCTTACCTAAGAATTACCCCCAGGCGTCAGACTGGATCCGGAAAGTTTTTCGTCAGCAGTACCCCAGCGCGTCGGAAGGTGGCGTCGGTCAACTCCACGTTCGCCGTTGGCGTCGTGGTCACCGGGATGACGATGCTGTAGCTACATAGACGCCTCCCTCGCTCGCTGACGTCAGTCCTTTCTTTTTCCGCACCAGCAAGCGCAGATCCGGAGAGAGCGGTACCTCCAATCACTTTTTGACTGACTTTTTCTCGACTTTTGTCGACATCGTTTTTGAGTCCATCGACTCCTGGTGCACGAGGGATGCCCAGCTTCAAGGCTTGCGGTTCCTGTAGCCGACTGATGTCGATGACGGATCCGCACCGCGTGTGCCTCTTCTGCCTGGAGTGCAACCACGACCCCAAGTCGTGCTCCGACTGCCGGACCATGAATCCGAAGTCTTTGCGGGAGCGGTCCCGGAAGCTTCTCGAGGCCCGGCAGTCGGCTCCGCGCCACTTAAGGTCCCGGTCGCGTAGGAGGTCGAGGGACTGGTCGCGGAGCCATCATCATTCTTCTTCCAAGTCTTCGCACTCTGGGTCAGGTAAGTCGAAGCACAAGAAGAAGTCGAAGAAGTATCGTCGCTCTTCGACTTCTCCCCGTCCGTCAGCCGACGCGATGAGGGCTGCGGGTGGTGTCCCTCCCGTGGCTCCGCGTGCGGAGCCCGAAGGGTCGACTCCGGGTTTCCCCCCCTTTCCGGGACCTGGAGCGACCCCTGCCCAGCTTCGTCAATTTTACGAAGCAATGCAGCCATCTTTGGGCAGCCCGACTCCGCCGGCGCGCCTTTGGGCCCCGCGGACTCGGCTGGGGGCCCTGGGCCTTCGACGCCGGCGGCTTCGGCACCACAGGGTCGCCTTGGATCCAGGCCTGGATCGGCGCCGGTCGACCTTGTTGCACCTCCCCCGGCGCCGATTCCACCGGCACCATGTCCGCAGCCGACGTCTGCTGTGTCCCCAGCCGACGTCGACCCCGGCCTCCACCTCGAGGTAGACACTGAGCCGGACCGGCGCCGATGGGTACTTTTGTGCCCTTGTTCTACCCTGGCTCTTTGAGACCAGATTGGCAGCCAGAGGAGGGTGAGCAGGATTGGGAGGGGTCTGGAGTCCCTTTAAATGACCAGTTAGGCTGTGAACCTGACTGGTGAGAGGAACTGGGGGAAGCCAGTGGTCTGGATACCACACCAGACCTTGGCATGTTGTCGTCTCCTACCGTGGCTACGGAGGAGGGAGCGTCTTACGCAGTGGTGTTGCGTAGGGCGGCCGAGGCTCTCAACCTCGAGCTACCTACGGTGGCAGACAGGACTAACCTCCTGACAGAGGTGCTTCAGCCGGCAGCGAGCTCTTCAGAGCCCCTGCTGCCGTTCAATGAAGCCCTCACCTACATCCTATTGGGCACCTGGTCCAGGCCCAACACAGGGGCTCCTGTGGATAGGATGATTGCCTGACGCCACCGCCCGGCCCCGGGCGACCCCACTTTCCTCTCCCAACACCCCACCCCAGAGAGCTTGGTGGTCCAAGCCTCTACATCCAAAGGTGCATTCCCTAACACACCACCTGATGGGGAATCCAAAAAGCTGGACCATCTTGGGAAGAAGATGTTTTCTTCCTCTAGCTTAGGACTGCGGTCGGTAAACACCGCATGTCTGTTGGGCTGTTACACCCATTCCGTGTGGGATACAGTTGCGCAAGTGCTGCCTCAGTGCCCGGAGGAGGCCCAGCGCAGTCTGCTTTTCGCCGCTTTCGTGGCTACAGAAGGGGTGCCATGTCACATTCCACCCAGAGCCACAGGTCTGCGCAAGCTGTCCAGCCTCTGCGCGGCCGAGGACGTGGATCCCACCGCCGGGGGGCCAGCGGGATGCCCAGTCCACCGGTGCCCCCTCTGCAGCAGCCTCCAAACCCTCCTAGTCCGACCTTTCAGGGCCACCAATCGCCAGTGGGCAGCAGGATTCACCATCACCTCCCCCACTGGTGCACCGTCACGTCGGACAGGTGGGTTTTGCAAATAGTCCGAAGGGGCTACTCCCTCCCCTTCGAGACTACCCCTCCAGCCATTCCACCTCAGTACCATTGCATGTCGGAGGATCATCTGGCCCTTCTCCAACAGGAAGTTTCGGCACTCTTGGCCAAGGGAGCCATGGAGCGCGTTCCTGACCCAGAAGTAGGTCGTGGTTGCTATTCCCACTACTTTCTGGTGCCCAAGAAGGACAAAGGCCTGCGTCCTATCTTGGATCTCAGGAACGTCAACCGCTTCCTCCGGAAGGAGAAGTTCAAAATGTTGACGTTAGCTCAGGTCCTGTCTGCCCTCGATCCCGGAGACTGAATGGTAGCGTTGGACTTGCAGGATGCTTATTTTCACATTCCCGTCCTGCCGGCCCACCGGCGTTACCTGCGGTTCATGGTAGGCCACGAGCACTTTCAGTTTACCGTGCTCCCCTTTGGCCTTACAAGCGCCCCTCGGGTGTTCAGGAAAGTGATGGCGGTGGTCGCAGCTCATCTGCGCAGATCAGGGGTTCCAGTCTTCCCCTATCTCGACGACTGGCTCTTGAAGGCGGGCTCGCCTCAGGCTGTCGTCTCCCACCTCCAGACTACGGCCGACCTCCTGCATTCGCTGGGGTTCTCCATCAACGTGCCGAAGTCACACCTGACTCCCTCTCAGAAGCTCCTCTTCATCGGAGCGGTTCTGGACACAACGCCGTTTCGGGTCTATCCTCCCGAACAGCGAGTCCGGGATATTCGGGCTATGATTCCGATCTTTCAGCCTCAATCCCGGGTTTCGGTCAGAATGACCCTCAGGCTACTGGGCCTGATGGCCTCCTGCATTCTGCTGGTGGATCATGCCAGATGGCATATGCGGGCTCTGCAGTGGGACCTGAAGTTCCAGTGGGCACAACATCAGGGGAACCTGTCCGATTGCTTCCGGATCTCGGAGGGCACTGCACGCCAATTGCAGTGGTGGCTAACGAACCAGGATTGGGTCGATGGCATATCCCTCTACCTTCCCCAACTAGAGTTCACAGTGGTGACCGATGCATCACTTCTGGGATGGGGCGGCCACATGGGGGAGGTGGAGATCAGAGGCCTCTGGTCTCCGGCGGAGTCCGGGCTCCACATCAACCTTCTGGAGCTTTGGGCGATTCGTCTTGCACTCAAATCTTTCCTTTCTCTGTCCGGGTAAGAGTAGTGCAGGTGTTCACGGACAACACAACCGCCATATGGTACTGCAACAAACAAGACTGGGTGGGGTTGTGGACCCTATGTCAGGAGGCCCTCCGCCTCTGGACATTGCTGGAACATCAGGGCATATCCCTGGTGGTTCAACACCTGGCAGGTTCTCGAACGCCAGGGCGGACGAACTCAGCCGCAGGTGCATGATGGATCACAAATGGCGTCTTCACTTGGAGGTGGTGCAAGGTCTCTTTCAACAGTGGGGAGAGCCTTGGTTAAATCTATTCGCCACCGAAGAGAACGCGCAATGTCAGCAATTCTGCGCGTTGGAATTTCCAAGGCGGCACTTGCTAGGCGTCGCTTTTCGTCGAGAGTGGAGTTGCGGTCTTCTATACGCCTTTCCGCCTATACCACTTCTGCCCAGAGTGCTGAAGAAGATCAGGCGCGACTGGGCCAAAGTCATTCTTGTGGCTCCGGATTAGGCACGAAGAGTCTGGTATCCCGAGCTGCTATACATGGCCATCGATCCTCTGATCAGACTTCCTCTTCGGGAGGATCTTCTGTTGCAGCAGCAGGGGATGGTCCTCCACCCGAACCTGTCCAGCCTCCACCTCCTTGCGTGAAGATTGAGCGGCAGCAGTTGACGTCGTTTGACCTGCCTCCCGAAGTTTGTGATGTTATCTTGGAAGCCAGGCGTCCCTCCACTAAGACGGTATACGCCTGCAGATGGAACAATTTGTGGCATGGTGCACAGCAAAGGCTGTGGATCCCCTTTCCGCCCCTCTTTCTGAGGTTCTCTTGTTCCTCCTTTCTTTCACCCAGCAGGGCTCTGCTCTGTGAACTCTTAAGGGCTACCTCTCGGCCATTTCAGCCTTCCTTAGACTTCCTGATCAGCCTTCTCTTTTCAAGTCCCCTGTTGTAAATCGTTTCCTTAAGGGCATTACTCATCTTTTTCCTCCTGTTCCCTTCGTAATGCCCCAGTGGGACTTGAACTTGGTTCTTACATATCTTATGTGCGCTCCCTTTGAGCCGCTACATAACTGTCCTCTCAGGCTTCTAACTTTGAAAACTGCCTTTCTGGTGGCCATCACCTCTGCGCGCAGGGTGAGTGAGCTACAAGCTCTTTCTTCCAAGCTTCCGTTTCTGGCTGTTCATCCTGACAAGGTCGTCCTCAGAACTAGACCTTCCTTTCTTTCAAAGGTGGTTACTTCTTTCCACATTGGCCAAACCATCACTTTGCCCACCTTCTTTCCGCCTCCGGATCCTTCAAAAGAGGAAGAGAGGCTCCACCGTCTGGATCCAAAACGTGCGCTTTCCTTCTACTTGGATCGCACCAAACAATTCCGGGTGGATGACCAGCTCTTTGTTCATTACGTGGGCGCCAAGAAAGGTCGGGCCGTGCACAAACGGACCATCTCCAGGTGGTTTGTTCTGTGCATAAAAGCTTGCTATTCTTTGGCAAAGAAGGAGCCTCCAGTGGGACTGCGCGCCCATTCCACCAGGGCGACGGCAGCTACCACTGCTTTGGGATGGGGAGTCCCCCTTAATGACATCTGTCAGGCAGTTACGTGGGCATCTTTGCACACGTTAAACAAACACTACTGCCTGGACAGCCAAGTTCAGAGAGACAGCTTCTTTGGCCGTTCTGTTCTCCAGGACTTTCTGGTGTGAATTCAGTTCGCAGTCCCACCTCCGGTGTTGGTATTGCTGGGGTATCTATTCTAAGGTAAGGAATCTATAACTAACTGTTTCTTTCAGATGAACAAGTTACTTACCTTCGGTAACGATATATCTGTAAGAAACATAGGTTAGTTATAGATTCCTTACCGCCCCTCCCATCCTCCCCGTTCTGCGAACTGACTTCTAGGGTTAAGGACTTCCTTTCAGGGCCCTAGTTTTGTGCACCAGTGGTCAGTGTCTTGCATGGCTCTGCGCTTCTGGCGTGAAAAGTCGTGTACAGAACTGACGTCGGCGCGCGAGGGCGGCATCTATGTAGCTACCGCTGCGACCACGACGCCAACGACAAACGTGGAGTCGACCGACACCACCTTCCGACGCGCAGGGGTACTGCTGACGAAAAACTTTCCGGATCCAGTCTGACGCCTGGGGGTAATTCTAAGGTAAGGAATCTATAACTAACCTATGTTTCTTACAGATATATCGTTACCAAAGGTAAGTAACTTGTTCGATTGGCTCGTCAAAGCCAGCACACACCAAAAGTGTTTGCAACACTATATTAGACCTACTCCACCATTTGGATTTTACGGTCAATACGCTCAAGTCTCATCTTCAGCCTTCACAAATGCAGTCCTATCTGGGAGTGACTCTAAGCACTCACACAGTTCTAGCCTCTCCCAATGCAGCCAGAATTCGAAATATTCAAACTCTGTTACTACAGTTTCAGACCAACCAATATTTAGCAGTCAGGACTTTCATGCAACTGCTAGCTATGATGGTATCATGCATTGCAATAGTGCCTCATGCAAGATTACACATGGATCCCCTACAAGAATGCTTAGCATGTCAGTGGAATCAGTCACAGGGTCAATTAACAGACCTAGTGTTGGTAGACAGCCGCACCCATCGCTCTCTGCAGTAGTGGAACTCACAAAAGGGCGGCCCTTCATCTACCCTGTTCCACAGATCGTGCTAACAGCAGATGCATGTCTCACAGGTTGGGGTGCCAATCTACAGAAGTTGACAATTCAGGGTCTGTGGGACAACAAGCACAAAAGTCTCAGCATCAACTATCTAGAGCTTCTAGCTGTGTATCTAGCACTGAAGGCTTTTCAGTCTCACTGTATAGGGATAGTTGTTTTAGTCCGCACGGACAATATAACAGCTATGTACAAATACAGGGGGGGGGACACACTCTCTGCAGCTATACTGCCTCTCTCAGACAATTTGGTGTTGGGCAATTCATCACAAAGTCCATCTTCTGGCAGAGCATATCCCAGGAGTGTACAATCAGATTGCCAACCTCCTAAGCAGAAGGCGGCAACAAATTCACGAGTGGGAACTTCATCCCCAGGTTCTCCTTCCGTACTTTCAAGAATCGGGATTCCCACAAATAGATCTGTTCACCACAGTGGACAACTCAAAATGCCCAAACTTCGCCTCCAGGTTCCCACACCCTCTATCCAAAGACAATGCCCTATGGATGCATTGGTCAGGGATATTTGCCTACGCTTTTCCGCCTCTCCCTCTCCTTCTGTTTCGGAAGCTCAGGCAAACATCGCTCACACTGATTTTGGTGGCTCCCATATGGGCCCGTCAACCGTGGTTTATCACACTCTTTAACGATCAGTGGTTCGACATCAAAAGCTGCATCTCATTTCCAACCTTCTCACTCAGGACCATGGAGAAATAAGACACCCAAATCCCAAGGAGTTCAATCTAGCTATTTGGCTCCTGAAGTCATAGAGTTTGGATACTTGAATTTGCCGCCAGATTGTATGACTATTCTTAAAGAAGCAAGAAAGGCTACCACCAGAGCATGTTATGCAGCAAAATGGAAAAGATTTGTTGTATATTGTAACATCAACAATATTGATCCGCTAGATGCCTCGATTCAAAATATTATTTGTTACCTTTTGCTTCTATTGCGAGCTGGTCTAGCTTACACATCCATTCGATTGCACCTTGCAGTAGTAGCCGTATATTTGCAAAACAGACATTTATCTTTGTTCAAGGTTCCAGTAATTAAAGCCTTTATGGAGGGCCTGAAAAGAGTAATACCACCCAGAGTACCTCCTGTACCAGTTTGGAATCTGAACATTGTGCTTACCAAGACTCATGGGTCCACCTTTTGAGCCATTACACAATTGTCCATTACAGTTTCTTTCATGGAAGGTTGCCTACCTCATTGCTATCACTTCATTAAGGAGAGTTGGTGAGCTACAGGCATTAACCTTAGAAGAGCCCTTCTTTCAGCTTCATACAGATAGAGTAGTTCTTCGCACCAATCCAAAATTCCTTCCAAAAGTGGTTTATGCTTTTCATATTAACCAATCAGTTGAGTTACCTGTGTTCTTTCCTCAAACTGATTCAGTATCAGAAAGGGCTCTTCACACACTTGATGTCAGAAGAGCGTTATTATACTATATTGAAAGAACAAAGAATTTTCGTAAGACAAAGCAACTGTTTGTTGCATTTGCTATACCTCACAAAGGCAATCCAATCTCTAAATCTAGTATTTCAAGATGGATTGTTAAATGCATTCAAACTTGCTATGCTAAATCTAAAAGAACTTTATCTATACCTCCTAGAGCGCATTCCACTCGTAAAATAGGAGCATCTATGACCTTTCTAGGCAACATTCCCGTAGCTGACATTTATAAGGCAGCAACATGGTCCACCCCGCACACATTTACTAAACACTATTGGGTGGATGTACTAGCACGTCAACAAGCCAATGTGGGACAAGCAGTGTTAAAGACACTTTTTCAAACAACTGCAACACCTACCGGTTAGCCACCGCGTTGGGAGAATACTGCTATATTGTCTATGCAAACCATGTGTATCTACAGCACGCATGCCTCGAACGGATTATGTTACTCACCCTGTAAGCATCTTTTCTTGGCATGTAGAGCTGTAGATTCACATGCACCCTCCCACCGCCCCGGTCACCTGTAGTTGTTGCAGTTGTCATAACTGACATTACATATGCATGGAGATCTCTATTTTTACTTACTTACTCCATTCTCACCCTCTTGCGGGAAAACAATCTAGCAATGGAGTCGATGCCCATGCTCAATATCACCAAAAGGAGGAGTCACCTTACCTCGTGACTGGAAAAGACTTCTTCGAAGAAAAACAACTTGCAAATATCCGGACCCAACACTAGATGGCAGGAGTATGCGAAGCATGTGAATCTACAGCTCTACATGCCAAGAACAGATGCTTACAGGGTAAGTAACATAATCCTTATTCAATACATAGGCGAAACCGATGCATTACCAATGCTTGTTTTGGGTAGTTGTAATAAATGATTTGTTTGGCGTGCCGGCGGTGCAGCCACGCTGCGGCCTCCATTAGGTAGGTCCTGGGGGAGGGTGGGGCACTTGGAGGTTGTAGGAGGGAAACAGCGGGAAGGGGGCCGAGACGAGCAAAAAAGGCAAAGGCAGAACGAGCGGGGAAAAAGCAGGGGCAGAAACAAGTAGAAAAGGCAAAAACGGGCAGAAAAGAGCAGAGAGAGGCAGAAAATAGAGGCAGAAGCAAGCAGTAAAGGCAAAGGCAGAAGCAGAAACAAGCCCAGAGAGGCAAAAAAGCAGGCAGAAAGGAGCAGAGAAAGTAAAAAATAGAGGGCAGAACAAGCAGAAAACGCACCTGAGGAGGCACCTACAAAAGGCAGGAGAGGGTGGCTGACTGCGGGCAGGCTGGACAGGAGACTGTCACAGAGGGAGCTGGCATGAGGACCTGCTCAATGGGGTCGCACTGCGTCCTCAGTAGGTCCTTGGGGGAGGGCGGGCGCTGGGTGGTGGGAGGACGGAAACGGCAGCAGGGGGGGCGAGGCAAACAGAAAAGGCAGAATTTAGAGGCAGAACGAGCAGAAAAAGAAAAAGCAGGGGCAGAAGCGAGTAGAAAAAGGCAAAGAAAGGAACAGAGAGAGGCCGGAAATACAGGCAGATGCAAGCAGTAAAGGCAGAGGCAGAAACATGCAGAGAGAGGCAAAAAAGCAGACAGAAAGGAGCAGTGAAAGTCCGAAACTAGAGGCAGAAGCAAGCAATAAACGCAGAGGCAGAAACAAGCAGAGTTAGGCAAAAGGCATGCAGAACGAGCAGAGTGAGCAGAAAACGAAGTAGAGGAGGCACATACAAAAGGGCAGCACAGGGTGGCGGACTGCAGGCAGGCTATACAGGAGACTGTCACAGAGAGAGCTGGCACAAGGACCTGCTCAATGGGGTCGCGCTGTGGCCCCCTAGGTCCTGGGGGGAGGGAGGGTCGCTATGTTATGGGAGGAGGGAAACAGTGGGAACTGGGAAACGGCAGGAAGGGGGCCGAGGTGATCAGAAAAGGCAGAACTTAGAGGCATAACGAGAAGGAAAAACAACAGGGACAGAAACAAGCAGAAAAAGGCAAAAACGGGGGCAGAAAGGAGCAGAGAGGCCGTAAATAGAGGCAGACGCAAGCAGTTAAGGCAGATGCAGAAACGAGCCGAGAGAGGCCAAAAATGTGGGCAGAAAGGAGCAGATTAAGTCGAAAATAGAGGGCAGAGTGAGCAGAAAATGAAGTAGGGGAGGCACATACAAAAGGCAGCAGGGGTGGCGGACTGCAGGCAGGCTAGACAGGAGGCTGTCACTGGGGGAGCTGGCAGAAGAACCTGCTCAATGGAGTCATGCTGTGGCCCCCATTAACTAGGTCCTGGGGGGAGGGCGGGTAGCTATGTGGCGGGAGGAGGGAAGCAGGCACTGGGAGGTGGAGCCCGGAGCCTATTCTGGTCATTGTCTGGGGAGGATGTGGGTCCCTAAGGCCACACCCCTCTCCCCAAGCAAATAAAGACGCTATAAAAGAACGCACTTTGTGCAGAGCTGGATTTTGTGACTCAGTGCACCAGTTTTCTCCTCTGCCTGACTCCTTGTGCTCTGGTGGGGGCATTTTGCGCTACCCCTTCAAAACCAACAGAGCACCCTCCTGCCCGCACTCCCCAGGTCACTGATCCTCTTGGCTATCTTGCAGCGCACTCTGAGGTGGGAGGGGGCAGTGGAGTCCAGGTCTTTCCTCATCTGGTCCACAGGGGGCATAAGGGGGCCAGCGCCGTTTGCCCTGGAGAGATCCATCCAGAGATATGGGCTTCTTCCTTTATTAGTGGGCGTGGGCTGACCTAGCCCAGGTGCAGTGTGGCAAGCGAATTGTCCGTTGCAGATACCCCTTCCTTTTCCAGGAAGTGTCGCTCTCTGATTATGAGCTTAGCCAACGAAATATTGCAATTCTTGAAGTTCAATAAGATGTTGATTTAGTGTGTTGGGATCCGCAAATTCAAACTCTGCGTGCATGTTTTACCCCAGTTTAACACCTTGCTGGACTGTGTAGGTCTAAGTGGAGTGAAACTGCCTATATATATAATACTCTGAAAGCACTACAGTTTTTTCAGTAAATCCTACTGACCTGGCTATGAATGCTCACTCATATTATAAGGCCTACACCAGGTCAGCACCAATCCTTGCAGAGTCTCTTCTGCGCCAGGCTACCTGTGCACACTTACGCAAGCCCGCACACATGCTTATGTGTAACCAGCCCAGTGCCCCTTACCCTACCTACGCTGTAGCTGCCTTATCTGAAAAGGTGGACACTGGTGGTTAACAAGCTCAGTTCAATTACCACATATTTACCGTGAGATTCAATTAGTGAGACTCATCCACAGCAAAGGTCCAAAAACTGGGTAGTCAAAAGCGTAAAATCTAGTGGACTAAATGGGCCGAACCCATGTGCTACAGGACAAACAGTGAACTCTTACATAAAAGCAGTACACGGCTGGTACCTGGCAATTTCTCAGATTAAATGCCAGTAAGACCAAAAGTCTTGTTTGTACTGATAAAGGCTGCTGATCTTCCCAGTTGATAAGAATCCCATTATTGATTGATGACAATCTTTCTGTCTCTTCTCAAAAGAAACTTTGGCCGAGGACTTCCATTACAACTGCATATACTTCATTGGATCGTACCATTGTTACATTAATGCAAACATATATTGTTGTACAATCAATTTCATTATCCGGACTGGACTGCTGCAATGGTATTATTCTGGGAATCCCTGAAATCCTTTTTGATCACCTTCAAATGCGTTTAGAATGCTGCTGCATTACAGATACTAGAGGCCCATGAGAGATCTCATGTCTTAAGTTTGGGTCAGACTTAACTGACTGAGGATAGGTCACCGCATCAAGTTCAAAGTACTGTGTATTGTGCAATAATAATGCTTGGATGTTAGCTCACCTTTTTAAATAAGTTGCTTTGTAATTGCAGTCCGGGCATGTATTCTGATGTGAGCTGCTGGAATTTTCTGCTGTCAACAGATTTCAACAAAAATCCTTTTGGAGGAAGAGCTTTGGGAGCACAATCAGCCCAGCTTTGCAATGACCTCTACCTATCATGTTTCCTTCATTCAATCAATAGATTAAAGACCAGTAGATTTTAGAGAGTTTGATGGAGCATGTTATGTTATTGCTATTTATAGAGCACACATTCACCAATGGTTTATTGGCGCTTACAGCAATACTTCATTGCGAGAGAGAGACAAAGGTTATTATTTGTTATCATAGGCCAGTTTTAAAAGCTAAGCTTTTAACAATTTGCTAAATGACCCATAGCCCTTTTCTTGCCTTGTTATAACTGGTAGGGCATTCCAAGTAGTGGGAGCCACAACTGATAAACTCCGACTCCCTGATCTTACTTTACAGAACTTTTGAACCACCAGGCAATGCCTTTGATGATCTCAAATTTCGTGGAGGTATATATTTCTTAATTATTTGGGCCACAGATCTGGGTGCTGTTCCATTCATGCTTTTAAACACCATGTAACATACCCTAAATTGAATAAGTTTCTTTATAGGAAGACAATGCAATTTTCTCAATAAGGATGTGGCATTAGTATGTCGAGGGAGAAGAAAAATCAGACTTGCGGCCTAATTTTGAATGACTCAAAGTTTGTGCTGGGCAACATTTGGAAGTCCTGCATACACAAAATTGAAGTAATCAAGTCTTGACATAATTACTGTTGTCACTATTTCCTATCCTCGATGGAAAGCAGAGGTGCAGTTTTTCTCAGCGTCCTCAGTAAAAGAAAAAGAACATTTAGACACTACTGACCTGACCTGGGGATATAAAGTGAGATTGCCATCAGTTCCTTCCGCAAAATTCTTAGCAGATGATGATGGAGTCAGTGCTGGACCAAGTTCACTATTGGGGCAGATACTGGTTCTGTTTTGCAGCAGGACTATTTCAGTCTTGTCTGAATTTAACTTTAATTGACCAGTTGCCATCCAACTGGCAATAAGTATCATGAAGTTTTGAAACTTTATGTAGGGCGATGGTGTATTATCCACATGAAATAGCAGTTGGGAGTCATCTGCTTAGTTATATACACTGCAGTCTGTCTATGTCAGTGCCTTTATCAGTGGCTTAATGTACAGATTTAAAAAGTGCAGCGACAGCGATGAGCCTCTGCTGAGAAATGTCCTAATTTTAATGACTGTGTTCAATTCTCTAAGAAGGATTTGATCCAGTTTAAGGAATTGCCCTCCACCACTGCCTCAGTTACCCAGTCGATCAGAATCTTATGATCGACCATATCAACAGCTGCAGATAGCTCTAACAAAGCCAGGGCAACATCCCTACCTTGGTCCTCCTTCCACAATGGATGTAATCACCGGCTGTGAAAAGGTCTAAATCCTGCTTGAGCGGGATGGATAAAAGCACTACCCTGTAGATGTCTACTTAATTCTTGGGCAACACGAGAATTTAGTAATATCGCTGGAATGGAAGCAACGAAATTGGGCAGTCTGTTTTAAATGCCATTGGATCATCCCCTTGTTTTTTCAGTAAAGGAGTTACTTCAACGTTTGTAAGAGTTTTAGGCACCCTGCGCTGTTGAAGTGGTTTATTGAATAACTTTATCAAAGGGCTGATCAATTTATTCTACATTTCTGATAGGATAGGTGGTGCCCAGCACAGGTTTTATGCACACAGCTCGGTCTGTTGTAATTATATGCCATTCTAGAAAGCCAGGTTTTCAAGGCATTAAGAATGAGAATCCTTCCTAATCACTGTAAGGTGCTAGAATGAAGTACCACCTTGGGCCTCTAAGAGTACAAAAACAGATATCACTCTGGATAGACAGTGAAGAGGGTTTGGGGAAGCTATAGGATTGTTCAAAGAACAATTAAATGTCTTTTCTTTCACAAGGTTCGGCATTGTTCAAAATGTGATTGAGACAGACTGTACATTTCCACTCGTATTTTGTGTTTTTACAACTGCTGGTCTTCATTGGTTTTTATGGGGTCGGAACAAACAGCTATCAGAAGACCAGCAATTTGATATTATGAGAGGACGGGGATTGGCAGTAGGCTTCATGGGTGCGTGCACTGCCCTTCCCCTCTTTCAGATTTCTTTGTAATTGCCCAGCCCACTTGTATGTTACATGAGGCATGCAGCGCCTTCTGCTTTGTTGTGCATGGATGACAGTTGAGAAATAATGCCATCCTGCTTTGAGGTTGCTTTCATTGACATGGCTGTAAACTTGGCATGGTTTGCTCTCTTGTGTGCGCCACCACAGAATTAGCTCTCTAATATGAGTTATGCTGGCCAAGTTCACACCGTCCCCCCTCATGGAGCCAGCAACAGGAACAAAATTAATTGTGTTCCCATAAACAGTACGGATAATGCATAATGAGTTAAGTGGCTGGCTGGCATTGTCCTTGCAGTTGTAGGAAGTGGTTTACTGGGTGTCTGGCGAGCACAACTTTGTGTTGTTGAGTGTTTTACCTTGTCTCTTTCTCCCCCTTCCTTTTCCCCTCTGTAGCAGATGCACCCACAGCACAGATCATTAAACTTGGATGGGTCATCCAGCCAGCTGGGCCTGTATACATCCCCCTCCCTGCCCAACATCTCTTTGGGACTGCAGGCTACTGTCACCGTGACAAATTCGCACCTCAACGTGAGTAAAGAGATTTGCACGCTCAGCACACGTAACATCCCTTTCTAACAGTCTCTTGTCCCACTTACCCTTTTCTGATTCCTTGGTATGTCAGAACGCAATATGATGCACGGGGGACTGCATGCTCTGAGCTAATCGGTATGGCTTTTAACATGCACGAGGCCTATTTCCTTAGGCCATAATATGTAAATACCCCTATGTACGTTTTTATAGTAGAACAAGAAGTCCAAATCATTGTAGAGACCTGAACAGTTTAAATGGAATATTAGAAACATATGTTGTGTCTGACTTGAGTGTCCATGTAATTTGATTTGCATGGCTACACACCACTTGAGTTGATGCATACTTGATTAAGTAACAATGACTGGATGGGCATTTCAGCTCACATGCTTACTTCAGTGTTGAAACAAGGAAGGGTTCGAGGCTTTGTAGCACTTAATGTTCATAGTAGCAGTACAAACCAGATTCAGCAAGTATAATAGTGTAGTGATGCGTAGGTTACTTCATGCACTGTTGCTTGTTCATTCTTGTGATGAGCTATTCTTATTGCAAACATGATGTTCATTTTTAGGTTGCACACTCGATGTAGCGTATGATCTGAGATATTGATGCACAGGACTCAATAATGAACTTTCATTGTTGTGTAGTTACATTTATCAAAATGCATATTGTAATGCTTAACATAAAAGCAGTATAGAGTGACCATGAGGTCTCCAGTATAGAGTGATCATATACGTAAAGTAGTAGGTATTGAAACATGTCCACCCACACAACATGGCGTTAATTGCAACAAATATTCTAATTCAGATTAACACATGGTTTAAGTTGCAGGTCATAGGGTGTAGACAGGTGACCATGTGAATATAGTCTACTGAACAAATAAAGTAACATTCCCCATCATGGATTTCACAATAAACGGGGAGCATTTGCAGAATGATTGCGTATGTGATGCTAAGCGCATTAGCAGCACTCTAATCTGCAACATAGACTCAGCCCACTTTTTAAACTACAGGTTTTAACAGTCTTGCATTTCTAATGGTATATGCTGCTGCCTGTATGAATCAGAGAACTAGCTCAGGAGTGGGTGCTCCTAGTGTATGTTTGTATTGGAGAAAAACACATTATGTTTTTAGGAAGGCCCTCACTCACCAACCTAGTTGGTGACATGCTTCATCATTGGGCCCCACCCAAGGCACCGAGTGCACCTTGGGTGTGCTACAACGCCTGGATACAGCGGAGCAGGTATTGTACCGTGAGAGTGCAGTGAAAGTGGGTGAGTAAATATTAATAAGACTGTCCTAAGGGTCCCACAGAGCAAAAATGACTATTTTAATGTATGGGCCCTTGGCAGTAAGTAAAAACGAGAGACGGATATTATGGGAGGTCTAAGGTAACTCCAATATCCTAGTTGGTCAACATGTTTCAGCCATGCTCTCTTTAATAGTATGGCTTTCTTCAGGACCTATGTGTAGTGCAAGATAAGTGGTCTAAAAAAGTGTTTTTAAAAGACCAATTATGTGACACACGCGCTAAGGTGTGGAATGTGGTAGAGGATTATTTCCTCTAACGGCGCATTCCTGTAGGAGAAAGTAACAGACAAACATACAAACAGAGAAACATTTAAAATACTAGTATAGTACATACTGGTTGGTGTTTCAGGAGCGGTGTGTCCGTGCTCATACGCGGGAAGTGGCGAAGTGAGGACGGAACATGGCTTTCAGTGACTAGTTAAAATAAACGCCTGAATGTTATGCGTTATGTGGTAATCAATATGCGTATTACGAGGTGCATAGAAGTAATAGACAAGAACATGAATTCATGATTTCTTACTCAGAAAGTTTCTGGAAAATGCTGGTGTTTTCTAAATTTAACTTTATTTAGAGACACGAGCGGCCGACACACGAGCCGGGGCGCGCCTTTCTTCTTTGTTTACTCTTCCCAAAGATGCAACCGACGGCAGAGCAGCAGCCTGCACCTGGAACCAATTTAGCAGCTCCCGGCGGTTCACAATTAACAGACTCACTTGCACATGAATCATCAGCAAAGTATTTAAGCACCCGCTCGGCTCCACACACACAACCACAGAGCTCCATGGCGGCCGTAACAGGTACCGAGCAGGGTCCTAGACCTTGATGAAATAAGTGGGAATTCCTCGGGGGGTACACTGCAACACTGCCCTTTTCACTCGCTGCTGGCAGACTTACATTGCCAAGCAGGCGGTTGAACTTTTAAATGCTTTTGTCTTCTTTCTTTTGTCACATAGTGTGACTACAGGTCGGGCCCCCACATGGAACTCATGGGGCATTTTCCAGAAACTTTCTGAGTAAGAAATTATGAATTCATGTTCTTGTGAATTACTTCTATGCACCTCGTAATACGCATATTGATTACCACATGATAACGCATAACATTCAGGCGTTTATTTTAACTGATCACTGAACGCCACGTTCCGTCCTCACTTCGCCATTTCCCGCGTATGAGCACGGAGACACCGCTCCTGAAACACCAACCAGTATGTACTATTCTAGTATTTTATGTTTCTCTGTTTGTATGTTTGTCTGTTACTTTCTCCTACAGGAATGCACCGTTAGAGGAAATAATCCTCTACCACATACCACACCTTAGCGCGTGTGTCACATAATTGGTCTTTTAAAAACACTTTTTTAGACCACTTATCTTGCATACACATAGGTCCTGAAGAAAG
Source organism: Calotriton arnoldi (assembly GCA_963921515.1). Taxonomy (NCBI): domain Eukaryota; kingdom Metazoa; phylum Chordata; class Amphibia; order Caudata; family Salamandridae; genus Calotriton; species Calotriton arnoldi. The sequence goes on from CAWUFW010002358.1 coordinate 1,135,972, forward strand.
CCATACCATTAAAGAGAGCATGGCTGAGACATGTTGACCAACTAGGATATTGGAGTTACCTTAGACCTCCCATAATATCCGTCTCTCGTTTTTACTTACTGCCAAGGGCCCATACATTAAAATTGTAATTTTTGCTCTGTGGGACCCTTAGGACAGTCTTTTTAATATTTACTCACCCACTTTCACTGCACTCTCACGGTACAATACCTGCTCCCCTGTATCCAAGCGTTGTAGCACACCCAAGGTGCTCTCGGTGCCTTGGGTGGGGCCTAATGATGAAGCATGTCACCAACTAGGTTGGTGAGTGAGGGCCTTCCTAAAAACATAATGTGTTTTTTCTCCAATACAAACATACGCTAGGAGCACCCACTCCTGAGCTAGTTCTCTTTGATTCATACATACATACCAGGGGAAGTGAACTGGCTCTAGTACTTTTCCTCTCTCTCCCTTTGATACTTATCATATGCTGCTGCATGCCAGTGAGTGACTGCGCATGTAACACAGAGTACGTTTCAGTGCTGATGCATGGAGTAGTGTATATTTTGCTTTTACACTCCTTGTATTTTGACTTAAGTAGAATTTCATTGGGAAGCTGTGATCTCACTTGCCCCAACTCCTCATCTGAGTTTGTTGTTGGCCTCACCCAAATTGTTTGATCTTAATTGAACTTCTTTTTGGTCCTGTTGGTTCCAACAAATGAACTAAACTTAGAGTGGGCTTTGAGTCTCTCTGTTGCTCATGTTTGAGTGTCTTTGATGTTGATCTCCAGTCTCGGCTCTTAAGAAAATGGCTTTCCTCCCTGTTCTTCTGTCATTTCCACGTAGGGGCGTTTTGTTGTCAGTGTTCTGATTGGATGAATTGTGTCCTTCTATTGCCAAGTTTAGCGGACTTTTTTCTCCCTTTTATCACTCATAAAGAGTGAATGTGTTTGCTTATTCATCCTGCATCCCTGTTCCCTGCTCTCAGCTTCTTTTGTCAATTGACTCACATAGTAGGATTGGCAAATACCAATTTGCATCCCCTTTAACCCCACAGTGTATTTACACAAAGTGGAATTGAATGGTATTTGATCTTCTGTTGCTCTCAAAAATTGATACTGCATGATAGTTGCTCTCTAATGACATCTTACCTACAAATAAGTGCAAAATTAATAAAGTATAAATGTCTTACTAAAGCGGACACTGGACTATTTTAGTTACTAAACATAGATTAGCTAGGTTTCATCCATGATGTACCTGGAGGTGCATCCACAGTATCGTAAGGAGCAGTCATTGTTTGATGGAACCTGTGTTGTGTGCCCAAGTATAGTGTCATGTCCAGCTACTATCTCATACTCATGTACTTCTTGGGTGACAGTTGAGTGTCATTGTTAAGGTTGGGTTGTGCACTCTCTCTCATTGTGGGAAGATTTACAACCTTCCTTTGATTCTTTCTCCACAGTTAAGAGTATATTTTTGTGTATCTTCCGTTAAACCCTGGTATTTTAAGAACTAGCAGTGTATGCCACTAAACTTTCTGCTCACCGTAGGGTAATTGTTCTTGATTGGATGTTAAACAAGCAGGAATAAGTTGTTAGAGTCTTTGCTTTATTATTATGAATGACGTTCATGTCAGATGCATAGGAATTGTTATAAATGAAATGAAAATAGAAGGAACAAAAGGAAGGTGGACTGAATAGAATTCAAGATGCAGGAGTTTGAGAGGAAAGGATGACAATACTTTAAAAATATATTTTTTTAAAGGTAAACCAATAATAAACCAAGGGAAACAGCACATATTTGGTGTGTTGAATTTAGGAACAGTATGGGCATTTTTTTGATCATCTTGTTTGTAAGAGATTTGCTTTCATGGAGTGAGTCTTTGACATTAGTGGTTGAAAGCTTGTTCTCAAAAGATCGGTGAGTCCTGGTGATATGTTTCTTGCTCAGCTGGATACTTTTTTTTGTGATCCATAGTCACTAGTTGTTCTGATAGACTGGTGGCCTATATATAGTTTACAGGTGGCACTTGCTTATTGGGTGTTAGTGTGTAAGTTGTAACTCTTTTTTTCAGGTTGTAGATGCCTTCCAGGGAAACTTTGTGTCACTTGATCTCAGACGGTGGTTCTTTTGCCCCCATTTATTTTTTCCTCATGAACTTGAGTTAGTTTGTTGACAGCCAATCTTTAGTCTTCAACATTATAAAAGCATTTTGAACATCTCTGAGAGGTATTCATCTTTGTCTGATAGTTACATTTAAAGTCTAACTACCTTTACAGTTTGACATTATTCAGAACATTGGTTTGAATCATTAAACCAAAAACTGGGTGTACTTGCAGTTTTATGGAAGTGTGTGTGTGTGTGTGTGTGTGTGTGTGTGTGAGAGAGAGAGATGGGTATATATGTTTGTAGCATTTGTGGCTGTAGAAAAGCATGCTGTACATAATCCTGCAATCTGGTGTTGGGCCCAGATGTTTGGAACTTGTTTTTCTTTTCCCTCTGCTACTTAACTTTCTCCTGTCTCTAATCGATTACCACAGAAGGAGACCTGAAAAGGTATCAAAAGAGATCATGAGCTCTTCATCTTCTAACCGCTGATTCGTCATCTTTTCAATTCCGCCAGGCTGGATACAGACTTTCTCACCAATTGCTTCCTTCATTTTGCGGGATGGCACCCACAGACTCAAAGGCTGTCTTACACTGTCTCCAGAAAGGATGGCATTGAGCCCTATGTAGGCACCACTCCATCGTGCTTACATTAATTCCTTAATTTACGCGCACTTAGACTTTGATTCCCTCCCAAACTTTTGACATTGTTTTAGCGATCCTCTGTTTATACAACAGTGCACTGGGGAAATATCACCTGTGAAGACTAAAGGCATCACACCATGCTGTGATTGAAGGAAACTGATGTCGGTCATGGACCTAGACTCTATCTGTTGTGTCTCATTTCCTGTCATGACTCGGAGTCCTGCAACAAATGTTCCTTTAGAAAACGAAGGTCATCGGAGAGCATGAGGCAAAACTGTACATCCACAAGAAACAAGGGAGATTATGTTCCAAGTCTTAGGCCCCTTGGTGCTTCAGGTCCTGCTCCGATCCAAGTCACTACCCTTGGCTCAAAGATGAAGTTGAAAGACCAGTCTTGTCATAGATATAAGAAGTCTGAATGGGATTAGTCTCCCTTTTGTCATTCCCGCTCTGGGGAAAAACGTGCATAGTCGGCACTCAAAAGACCTGACTGCCCCAGTTGTCCAGCTCATAGAGGCCCTCAAAGAGGAATGCTGCAGCTGTTTTGGGTGATTTCAGGTCCTTTTAGGGTTCATTCTGGCCTCATGGATGGATAGACCGGAGCCCCCAATTGGACTACTGCTTCAGGGCACAACACTGACTGATCCCGTTAGTGCCCTGCCCAGCTCCTGGCTCGCCCATAGCTTAGCACCCGCACTAAAGGCCACACCGGATAAGAGATGCCGATTCCAAATCCTTTCCCAAAGAAAGTTTGAGATTCAGAACCTCCTTCATCCCAATGCTGGCTGGTGTGTCATTAAGAGATCACAAAAGCACACACAGCCTCTGGTCTGGTCAAGGCAGTGCCACTACCTCCACACCAATGTTACTGAAGGCTAGTGGCCTTATTTGAGTTGGATTAGGATACTATCAATGGCCTTCAGAATGTTCCACCTGATGCTGGTTCTGATGCTGCTATTGCAGAGGATGATGACAATGATGACATTGAGGAGGTGGGCATTTACTCCCCCCTTATTATACTAGTGATGGTCTGTATGTAGACTTACAAAATGCTAGTGGCCTGGATGCTTCACCTGAGAATTGGACTCTCCACTGGGGCCCTTTATCAAAAGAGCATGTCTCCTTTTTGTTAAAGGTTATTTGTCTGCACTTTCAGCCTTATTGAAATGAAATGAAATGGAAATTTATAAAGCGCAAAAACATTCACCCAAGGGTGTCAAGGCGCTAGCTCATCGAACGAATAGTTAGCAAACAGAATGTACCACATCAAAGATTAAAAAGCCACGTTTTTAATGCCTTTCTGAAGGCCAAAAGATGGGTTTCTTCTTTTAGCCTTAGTGGAAGTGAGTTCCAAAGTCTGGTAGTACCGACCAGAAAACTTATACCGCCCCAGGAAGACTTTTTGAACCTGGGAACTATCAGGTCATGAGCATAGGCTGAGCGGAGATGGCGGGTCGGAATATAAGGCTGCAGACTTTGTTTAAAAAAGGCAGGACCTATGTCGTGAACAGCTTTGAAAGCTATGCAGAGGGCCTTAAATTCGATCCGTCTCTTCACCGGCAACCAGTGTAGCTCTTTGAGCGCCATAGAGACAGATTTGTGTTTTGGAACATTCAACAGCAAACGTGCTGCTGCGTTCTGCACAATCTGCAACTTGGTCAAGCATCTCTTCCGAAGATTGATAAAAAGGCCATTGCAGTAGTCGGCCTTGGATAGAACAAGGGCGGAGACCACTAATTTCCGTAGGTTAGCCGGGATAAAAGGAAGAATCCTTCTAAGTAATTTCAAAGTGTAGAAGGATGTCGAGGTAACCTGGTTCACATGACCCTCGAACGAAAGCATGGAATCGAACGTGACACCTAAGTTCTTTACTTTATTCACTGGGTTTGGTAAAGAGCCCAATTCCGAAGGCCATAGTGCAGGAGACCAGAAGTTCGTGTGACTGCCAAAAAGAAGAACTTCGGTCTTACCGGAGTTTAATTTCAGACAGTTCGCTGCCATCCAGTCCCCGACTTGACGAAGACAGGTATGGAAATGTGCTGCTGTGTCTGATGGTGAGCCTGTCACGGAAACCACTATCTGAGTATCATCGGCATAAGAAATAGCCGAGAAACCCAGAGAACGTATCAGCCTAGCCAATGGGGCAACATAAATATTAAAAAGAGTGGGGCTCAATGAAGACCCCTGGGGTACTCCACAGGGCAATGTGAAATTGGGTGACTTAAAATCTGACAGAGCCACAAACTGTTCCCGGTCAGACAGGAAGGATTTGAGCAAGGCAAAAGCTTTACCCTTAATGCCAATCCTATCTAGCACTTCCAGTAACTTCTGATGATTCACAGTATCAAAAGCGGCCGAGAGGTCAAGCAGCACAAGTGCTGCACTACCTCCCGCATCAACTGTCTGCCTGATCAACTCGGACGCTGAAATCAATGCCAGCTCAGTGCTGTGATGCTTTCTAAAACCAAACTGAGTTGTATCCAGAAAAGAATGTTTTTCAATGTGGTCCGTTAAAACATCATTCATGGATTTTTCAACCATTTTTGCAGGGAAGGGGAGTCTTGAAATAGGGCGGTAATTACTAGGATCTGCCCCATTAAGATTTGCCTTCTTTAAGAGGGGAAGAACCGATGCCAGTTTCCAATTAGTAGGGAAGGTACCAGAAACAAACATTTTATTGAATATAGATGCCAGATGAGACGCAAAAACTTCTGGTAATAGATTGTATTTGTTTGGCCAACCTTCATTGTGCATGTCTCAGATTGTTATGCTTTTCCTGAAAGGGACCACGTGTTTCCTTTTGAGATGTCTAATATATCTTTATGTTGCAGTGTGACCTTAACTTGGTCCTTGCGTTTATGATGTGCACACCTTTTGAGCCTATGCATGCCTCTTCTCTGTGGGTATTAACCGTTAAGAATGTTTTCGACTTTGCCATTGCTTCTGCATACTATGTCAATTAGCTACCGGCATTGTCAGTGCAACTTCCATATACCACCTTCTTTTCTGACAAATTGGTGAATTTTTCCTTCAGACATGTGCTTATTTTTTGCCAAAAGTGGTTTTACCTTTTTGTGTGGGTCAATTTATCACTCTTCCCACTTACTGTTTAGATTCCAGGAGGGCCCGGCAGTGACCGAACTAAGGATTACTGGGTAGAGGACCAGCTTTTGGTCAGCTTTGTCATTGCTGAAAAAGGAAGTGCAGTTCAGAAGCAGACTTTGGCCAGATTAATCGTCCTGTGCAGCAAAATGTATCTGATAGAGACATCTAGCCGCAGAGTCCTTAACTTTTGAATTCTCCCCAAGCGTCAGTCTGTATCCGGACATTTTTCAGCAGTATCGCTGCTCGCCGGGAGACTCAATGATGACGTCATCTCCGGATATGACGTCAGTGGAGCTATATAAGTCTCCTCCAGTGCGCGGACGTCAGTTTCTTCTTTTCCGAGCTGCAACGTAGACCCGGAGAAGCGTATCTCTGGCCGTTTTTCAGCCTGCTGTGAGGAACTTTTTTCATCTGAAATAGTGTGCTTTATGTCCTTTGTTCGCAAGATGTCGGGTACAACCCACACTCTATCTGTATGTTGTGCCTGGGCGAGCACCACAACACCGACGAGTGTCATGCCTGTCAGCAATTGAAGCCAAAGGCGCTGCAGGAGCGGCTCATGACGTTTCTGATGGGGGGAGTTGTCGCAGACTTCCAGCTCACGTCGTTGGTCCTCCTCCTGGGCCACAGGTCATTCCTGGGATCGCCGCTCTTTACCCAGTGGTCTACAACAACGTTCCCAGTCTCTGTCGACATCTCACGTTAAGCGGCGTTGCAAGAGATCGAAGACCCGCCCTCTGTCATTTCTTCGACTCAAGACGTGTGTCGCAGAGATGTCTCACGCCCTAGTGCAGAGACCTCCGTTCCGGCGTCGCTCTGTTGCCAGGTCACCTAGCTTTCCCTGGCGCAGGGGCAACCTAGAGCAGATACAGGAGTACTACGAGGCTCACCATCTGGTCTTTGGGCCCTCGTCTCCCTCTGGAGTGCCTGCGGGCCTCAAGTAGATCGTAGGCGTCGTAACTGCGTCATCGCCGGCAGGTTCACCCTCTGCAGCAGTTCCAGCCTCGGACTCGAAGGCGCTGGTGCGCAGTTTTCGGGGCCGCCGATGGCGGTCGGCTCCTGCGCGACGTTGCTCGCCATTACGGTGCCTGTCATTGTGGCGCCGGTAGACTCCGAGCTTGAGTCCGTGTGCACTGTAGAGCCAGCTTCGCCCCGACTCCGGATATTTGCGCAGATACTAGCTGACTTCTCTCCTTCCCAGGGGGACGTCGGCATGGCGTCACCTTGACGCTGTTCGACGTTTATGAAGCTGTATGCAGCGACGGTCATTTCTGTGGAGGATACTCGGGACCTGCTAGGAGAAGGTTGTGAGGAGATGACACCCTTGGAGCAGCCAGTGGCCCCTTCTGGGTTGGACAGCTGTATTGCGAAGCTGAGTGACGCAAGTGGGCTAGATCTGTCCCCTACTTCCTCCCTTTTGTCTCCTCCTGGCCTTGCCTCGGAAGCCAGTTCCTCTTTGGCAGCTGTTTTGAGGAGAGTGACGGATGTCTTACATCTTATTCTGACTACTGTGGAAAAGGCTACAGACCCTCTTATAGAGGTCCTTCATCTGGGCCAATCGGGGTTGAGCCTGTGCTCCCTTTTTGTGAGGCCCTTACTGACATTTTGTTGGTGGCATGGGCAAAACCTGAGTCAGGAGTGCCAGTGGACAGCATCATTGCCCACACATACCACCCTGCCCCTGGTGACCCCGATTTCCTTGTTCGGCAGCCGACCTACCACAGCTTCGTGGGCCAGGCCATTATGGCATCCCCTGAGATGGGGAACCTCTCTCATTCCCCCCTTGATAAAAAGTCCAGGGAACAGGATTTTTGCGGGAAGCAGAGTTTTTCCTTAACTAGTGCGGCTTTACACTCCACTAATACGGTCTGCGTCCTCAGACGTTTTCTCCATACTTTGTGGGAGTCTTTGAGCCAACTTTTCCCCTTTTTCCCCGAGGCTAACAGGGTCGAGTTGCATCAGTTGATTTCAGATGGCCGTCAGGCAGCCAGACTGCTCATCAAGTGTGGAATGGATTCCACTGACTCCATTTGGCAGGCCATGGCGTCTGCTGTGGCATTGCTCTGGCATGCATGGCTCCGGGCGTCTGGATTTTCGGAAGCTGTCCAGTCAGTCTTGATCGACATGCCATTTAATGGGGCTCATCTTTTTAGAGCACAGGCAGAGGCGGCCCTACACAGGTTTCGGGCTAGTTGGGGAGGGTTAGACTCTTAGCCTGTCTCCTCCTTCACTTTTCAGTTTTCTTGGATGGGGGTACCCTGTTCTGCGGGCTTCCCTCTTTTTTTCCTGAGTTGACTCATCTGTATGATTTTAACACCACCGTGATTCAATTGGTGATGTTATGGCTTGTTCTGCTGCTCTTTGCAGACACGCTTTGTTGCGAGAGTTGAGGTTCCTAGAGTCTGCTCGGGTCGGTATGTCCTTTGATGCACTCGTAGTATGGCCTTTTCAGTTCTTTTGCTTCCCTTTTATACAGCCACGGCCGTGGATCTTTAAGTTGGGTAAAGGTTTATTTCCTGCCTCCACTGTTGTGCAGTATTAAGCACTACTTCTTTATTGAGAAAGTGTTTGCCTCCAGTTTTGACTATTTTTGATCTCCGAATGGTCTTTGCAGCTGCATAGCTGTTTTGTTCTTTTATTTTACTCAGATGAGGAGCTTAGTCTCAAGAGTTCATACCTTTTACGGTACACGTCTTACTCTGTGTAATATTGGTTGGCTAACGTATAGCTTGTATGTGTACTACCGATGTAGTCTATTTGTTTGCTATTGGATTGATCCTTCTTGGACTATGTTAAATGCCCTTTAGGGGCCATTGTGGTGGGCTCAAAGCCATTATTTTTCTTCAGGCTACCTTTCACTCTCGTCTGGTTTTTCTTAACCAGGGTATTTTGCGCAGTTCGTTTTCTTTACTTGATGCGGACTGCATATATATTATGGGTGCTTTGATTTTTGAACACCATGATTGTGTTCTTTGGAATACACGGGTTCGTGGCTATCTTCTTTCTTGGAGGGCATAGGTAATTCCTCTGTTCAATCTTGGAACACGGTGGTGTAAGCTCAATGCCTTAGACTGTCTGAGAGGTAGTGTCTGAAATGGTTAAGGCTGTTTTCAGTCATGCGATACATAGTAGGAGATCTTTTTGGGATAAGAAGGTCTTCTTATTATTCTCCTACAACGTTCCTGCATATTTTTTCTGTCTAAGGTTCGATATTACCGGTCTTCTTGAGGTATGTATCTAATTTTCTTTTGGGTACTTAACAGTCCTGGAGAATTCATGGCTGTTGCTTCTTGAAGAAGGTTAAATGATATATATGTAGTGATATATATATATATATATATATAAGTACCGGTGGACAAATGATCAAATTTCCTTTTGGATCACAAGTGTGATCGCATATGTTTGCTGCTGGCAAGGGTTCAGTTTTACAGGAGGCATTATCTTAATGCCAGGTTACCTGTGGTGGTACATGTCGCCGAAGGTGGTTTGTTGTTAGGTGTGGTATCTTTTTCAATAATATAAGTATTTTGAACTGGTTTTTCAGTTCTGTTTCGCCATTATGTATACAGTGTATACATGGCTGTGGCATGTGTTACACATGTTTTGTTTTAAAAATAAAAAATAAAGAGGAAGAAGAGAGAAAGAGGTTTTAGTGTGAGATGCAGTTGCTTCTCTTTCCTTGTTTCACTTTGATGCCTTGAGGTGTCCATGACTTGAGGTCATGTTCAGGCTGCCAGACCATGGCTCTTAAGGCCATGTGGGGACAGGCTTATGTAGATCATTGTGGTTCGGCAGGGGACATTAGCGGGCGAAATGTCATGAGTTGACGGGCCGAGTGTCTGGTGGATGATACATGGCACATATATGCTTTCATGATCTCGCAACCTCTGACGGGATACACGGCACAGGTAGGCTCAAGTATGTTACAATTATTTTATTTCATCAATTCATCATTCTTAGGATTTCCAAAGTTTAAGGTGCAATTAGTGCAAGTGCACTGCCCATCCTCCCCACTCTGCGAAAGACCTATGAGACAAAGGGTTATACCCTGTATCAATACTGGTTTGTACACCAGTGATCACTATCTCACGTGATGGTGACTCGTCAAACATTTTATTGTTGTTTCCATGGGTCTTGTATTGGTATGGCCATACCTCTCACTTCCATTGGTGAGTGGTCTGTAGAGTGGAGGGTGTTCCCCTTTTTAAGAATGGTTCTGCTTCGAGGTGCAGGGTTTCACTTAGCCTAAGCATTGCTGATTAATGGGGGCTTTTTACCTTAAACGCTTTGGATGGTATTGGCATACCATTTCATGTTTGTAATTGGTGTTTGAAAAGATTTTGATCGTTTTTGGACACACTGTTTCCACAGCCAGTTTCTAGAGTGGCTCCGCGTTCTGGCGTGGACGTTTCTACAGAAGAAGCTGACGTCCGCTTGCTGGAGGGGACTTTTATCGCTCCACTGACGTCATATCCGGAGACGACGTCATCACAGAGCTGTACAACACTGCCCCACAGCTCGCAGAGGTACTGCTGAAAAATTTCCAGGCTGGCGCCTGGGGAGAATTCAAAAGTTAAGGAACCTGCGGATAGACTGTATCTCAACCAGATATTACGTTGCCGAAGGTAAGTAACTTGTACGTTCTGCTAAGAAGGAGCCTGCTAAGGGCCTCTGGCCTTATTCCATCAGAGCCAAGACCACCAACATGGCCTTGGCAAAGTCTATTTTAGTGATGAACATCTGCTAGACTGCTCCATTGAAATCCATCCACATTTGCACTAGGAGCTAGTCTAGATTCTCAAGTCCACAGAGAGGGTCAATTTGCCTGCTGTGCTCTTTTGTAGGGTTTGAAAACAAATATCTGAGGAAGTAGGGTTTTTCAGGTTGAAGTCTGAAGGAATGAAAGTCTCATTAGTATCCAGAATGATTGTCTTAAATTAACTAAATGCAAAGTTCACTTTGTCTTGAGATTGGGACGCTTTATGGCTGAGTTGGCAAGCTTCTGACTCTGTTCTCTAAAACACCTTACACAGTTTCCAGCAGTGGCAAGATGGTTCATTGAACTGTTTCTTTCTTTATTTAAAAAGTGCTACTGAGATACCATTCATATTAAGAAGTGCTCTTTTCTTTTTCTATCAAAGGTAGCCCGCTTTTTCTACCAAGCAATCTTTGCACAGTTTTTAAGGTTGACCATTTGATTTCTAACTGTAACATGTTAGCCTCTTTCTGATTTCAGATTACTTATCACCTATTGTGGGCTTAATCCAGCCAGCAAAGTCTCTCTTGTGTTTTAACGTTGTATGAAATTTGATGAGTTCTTGAATCTCAGCGGCTTCGTAGTTATTCCACGAGATTAAAGTCTGCATTGGTTGTGTGTAACCACAGTATGTATATAGATTCTCATTAAAAAAAAGTCTGAGCTTCTGGCAGATAAGATGTTTGTGGAAGAGGCTTCCTTGCATTACTTCTGTGTATCATGCCACAGTGTTAATGGGGTTATAAAGACTTGCAAAGATTATGAAAACACAATTTATCTTACCCTATTGACTAAATTTCATCCATCTTCTTCAGCTAGTGCTGAATCCTTATTCTGTTTTGTAACTCAAGGAGACAGTAACTCATCACTCCATTCTAAGGCACTTGCACTGATTACCTGTCAGGAAAAGGGTACTCGATAAATCTTTAGTAATTGTACATTGTATTATCCATTCAGCTTCCTAAGCATTTATCACAGCAACGTTTCACTTACCCTAAATGTTCCCTTCGCTCTTCTGATCAATTTATGTTTCATGTTCCCTGAACTGTATTGGTTTCTTTTTGAGACAGAGCTTTCTCTGTTGCAGCAATAAGAAAATGAAATAATATTCATGCACAACAAACTCGCACTTTATTACCAACTTTGTGAAGATAAAAATAAAAACCCAGCATTGATTTTAGATATTTACCAAACCATTATTCTTCTAGTTCACCCTGTGCTGTGGGATGTTCTAAAGTAGTGGTGAAGGAGGGAGGGACAGATAATAAGATAACGAAGATCACAACAAAGTTAGTTCTTCTTGTTTTCCCCCTCCTAATTAAGGTGTTTGAATAAAAGATGCCTGGCAGATGGCGATGTACATTTAAGTGATGCTTTAATAAAGGTTCAAAGTCTTCCATAAATATAACTTTCTGTCCACCACATTAATAACTGAAAATTCAGAGACAGGGAGCTGAAAAGATATTATGGGCATGGTGAAAGTACTTGGAGGTATAATATATGCAAGTGTACTATCCAGCTTTTAGAGAGCGACATGGATAATCCTAAATATGCTATCAAAGACTGCAACCAGCGCAAATAATAAGTCCCACTGCTACTTCCTAGGAAAAGCCTTCCCAGATTCTTCCTGCCTTTACACATTTTTTATGGACTTGTATGCTTTTGTAATACTTGAGTCAACAAAACAGTGATGGGTGGAATGCTTAAATTAACCTCAGCCACTGGCAATTACTTAGGACCACATCCCAGTCCATTGTGTTTTTCGCTCACAATGCCACCTCAGTTTAGATCCAGTATATGCAAATCAGCCTTGGCCTGCTCTATTAGTAACAGTTTAGCCCAAACTGCCAACCCAGATCCTCTCCTAACTGTAACACAAGCAACCGAAGATCCGTTTCTCTCTAGGCTCTTCATTTACAATACTTGATACACTGAAGGGGACGCCTATTCCACACACTTGGGCGGGGGCCAAAATAATCCCCATTTTTAAAAAGGGCATGCGAACTATCGACCAATAAATCTTATAGATAGTACGCAAAAGCTTTGTGGTAAGGTGATCCTGGGTTTGACTACAGGATTGGCTAGCTGACAATGAGATTCTGTCACCCCTCCAGGCGGGCTTTAGAGATTCTAAAAGTACAATTGATCAAATTAACTGGATGACAGTTGCAATGGGAGGGGAATGACTCTAAGTCGTTTTTGTAGACCTTCTTTGTCTTGATTTGGTACCGAGATCAATGCTTTGGCAGGTCCTTTCTGAGATGGGGGTGCCAAGTTATTTGCTAGACACCATTTTAAAAAAAAATTATTTATTTAAAAAGTTTTGTATAGCGCAAACAAGACCCCGAAGGGTATCCGAGCGCTTCACATAAAGGAAGGGAAGAACAAAGTAAAGGGGACATTGCAGAGGGGGTAACAGAGGATAACATAATGAACTAATAATGTACAAGGATGCAAACAAACATTACTTAGTAGGGTATGGCAGACACCCCTGAGCATTACAGTTGTTGGCCAAAAAAGAGTGTAATCAAAGGACATTTAGAAAGCAGACGAACCATGGCCGTTTAAGGCAAGAACTTGTTCATTAGGATTATTTTTACTTCATGTTTGAAAGCAGCCGTGTAGGGGATTCTGCGGATTTCTGGTGGGAGAGAGTTCCAGATCTTCGGTGCCGAGCCAGGGAAGGCTCTGAGCCTCGTTCTCTTTTTGCGAAAGGTCTGAGGTTTCAATAGGAGAGAATTTGCACTTCTTGATGGTCTACCCCCTCCTGATAGTTCTAGTTTTTGAGCCAGGTAACCAGGGGTTTTGAAATGGAGGGCTTTGTGCATCAAACAAGCAATATTTAGTTGTATTCTCACTTCGTAGGGTAACCAATTAAGAGATCTTAGGGCTAGGGATATGTGTTCATTTCTTTTTGTATTCGTGATCAGTCTGGCAGCGCCATTCAACGAAGTCCTGAGCGGGGCCAAGGTATATTTGGGGAGGCCACAGAGCGTCGCGCTACTGTAGTCTAGCCTCGGCAGGACAAGCGCTTGAACCACCTGCTTGTAGTCCTCTTGAGGGAGGAATGGTTTTCGATTTCTAATGAATGAATGAATTGGGATTTATAGAGCGCATGGCTACCAGAAGGCCTCCCAGCGCTAGGAATAGAGCCAACCCAGATGACCGGCTTTAAACAACCGGGAACAAGAACGTTTTCAGTTGTCTCCGAAAGGACTTATAATCGTCCTCCAAGCGAATGTGATTTGGAAGGGCATTCCAGCTCTTGGAGGCTATATAGGAGAATTGTCTACCCCCACTCCTAGACCTATATATTCTGGGGACTACCGCCAAACGTTTATTTCCAGAGCGCAAGGCTCTGCTAGGACAGTGCGGAGTAACAATGGACTGCAGAATAGGAGGACCCTTGGAGGCAAGAATCTTGTGAGTAATGCATGGATCCTCTCCGCAACTGGAAGCCAGTGAAGTGCGGCAATAGATGCTCGTGCAGATTCTCTGTGGGGGGTCTGTAGGAGGAGTCTAGCTGCACAGTTCTGCACAGTCTGGAGCTTTTTTATCGTTGAACATGGGGAGCCCAGATACAAGGCATTTGCATAGTCCAGACGAGAAAGGATTAAGGCTTGGACCAGCAGCTTCCTTGCCTTAAATGGCAGCAGGGGAAGAATTTTCCTAACCATCCTAAGTAGTCCATAACAGGTTCCTGCTACCTTCCGGGATTGTTCCTTCATATCTAGCTTGTGATCAAGCCAGACTCCAAGGCTTTTTATTTGTTCTTTAGGAGGGGGCAGCTAATGGGGAAGGTTTACCCAAAAACATCAGATCAGTTTTTGCTCCATTCAATTGCAAATATGAGCCCTCCATCCATGCTGACACTTTTTCCAAACAATCGGCTAACTTGATTTCCCCGTTCCCAGATTGATTAAGGGAAACAATCAATTGAGTGTCGTCCGCATATGTGACGATCTGTATGCCAAAGGGTTTAACGATATGGGCTAGCGGACTCATGTAAATGTTAAAGAGGGTGGGACTCAGGGACGAACCCTGAGGAACCCCACAACTCAATGACCTACTTTTGGAGATAGAGTTGTCCTCAAAGACCTGAAATGAGCGGTCGTCTAGAAAAGACTCCAACCACCTTAGTGCAGTTCCCGTCACCCCAGCATCTCTAAGTCTAGAGACCAGCAGCTGATGATTAACGGTATCGAAAGCCGCACTCAGATCCAAGAGGACTATTGCCGCTGAACCTCCGGCATCCAAGATTTTCCTTGCTTCCTCAACCACTACAATCAGAGCTGTCTCTGTGCCCTGATGGGGTCTAAACCCAGTTTGCGATGGGTGAAAGCAGTCATTTTCTTCCAAGAAGGTGGACAAAATGGAATTGACATGCCTTTCCGCAATTTTTGCAATCCCCGGAAGTAGCGAGATCGGCCGGTAATTCGCCATAGTTTCAGGGTCGGACCCAGATTTCTTGAGCAATGCTCTCACCATGGCTCGTTTCCATAGGGAGGGAACAGTCCCTGATGCCAAAGAGAGATTAACAAGTTCTAAAATCGTGGGTGCAACTGTATCAAAAACTTGGTTCAGGACAGTGGGAGGGGCCATATCCCTAGGGGAGCCTGATTTTAATTTATTAAAATGGACTTTGAGGGATTTTATGTCCAGGGAGGAATAACCACCAATGAAGTAACAGATGATTTCGATTCGTTTTCCAACGTGAAGTCCTTCAAAGTTACTGGGGGAAATGCTAAATAAATAGATTGAATTTTTTTAAAAAGAACTCTGCTATATTGTTGCAGCGTCCTAAAGTATCAACAGCAGGTGGGGCTGGGGACGGGAGGCAAATTAGAGATTTGGCAATTTTAAAAATTTCACGAGGAGAATTAGAAGCTGAGGAAATCTTAGTTGCGTAATACAGGGATTGGGCTTTCCTGACTTCTAGCTTATAAATTTTTGTAGCCTCCCTGTAAACGCCCTTACTCTCATCTGAGAAATCTTTCCTCCACTGCCTCTCTGATTGTTTACGTTTTAGTTTCAATTCTCTAAGCTTAGGAGTGTACCATGCAATGCTCTTAGGGCCCTTCTTAATGGTAGTCCATTTCTTCGGAGCCACCAAATCCAGAGAGGCTTCAATCCATTGGTTAAACTCATGGTTGGCTAAATCTGGATCGGCTTCCAATACCGGGCGGGTATTGTTAAGAGTACTTGCCCATGCCTCGATGGAAAGCTTGGACCAGTTACGGCTAAGTTTCTTGACTGGCTCCAATGGTAGATCACTAATCAACGGAGACCATGAAAAGGATATTAAATAATGATCAGTCCAAGGTAATGGAACAGGATTCTCCACTATTAAATTATTAATATTGGTAAAAATGGGATCGAGTAAATGACCTTTTAGGTGAGTGGGACTATTCACTTTTAGATTGAGGGAGAGGGCACATAGGCTATCGATCAATTCCTCCGCATATGGTGAGGAAATATCTTCAAAATGGACATTCAAGTCCCCCAGTATTGAAAAATTGGACAGGGAACTCACTAAATTAGCTATTGTTTCAGGTAGATCGTTGTTGAAATGCCCAATTGCTCCTGGCGGTCTATAAACTAAGACCCCAGAGAAGGTACAAGTCTGCGAGAAACAAATGGCAAACGAAACACTTTCACAATCGGAAATCAGACCTGCTTTGATCCGACAGTTAAAAGTGTCTCTATGTATGATGGCTAAGCCCCTCCTCTACTTAATGTCCGATCTTGTCTTTGAATTACATAACCTGGTGGAAGAGCCTGGACCACTGTCGGGTCTGATGAACTGGTAAGCCAAGTTTCTGTAAGAAACATCACATCCGGTTTTTCATCCTCCAGGATGAGCCGGATTTCAATGGCGTGTTTGGGAAGCGAGCGGCAATTCAGCATACACATTTTATAGGCACTAGTGTAAAGGGAAGTCTTGTTTACTGAAAGTATGGGATCAAATACTAATGAGCAGTGAGGGCATTTATTACTAACAAAAGGTGGTCCCAAGCTATGATAGCATACCTGCGCCTCTCTTCCTCTGAGATCAATCAGTTGACTTGCCGTGTAAGGGCAGGATGACCTCTTGGAAGAACCAGGGGATGTAGCCCCTGGACCCGTTCGGGCGCGGACGGGCGCAGACAGGCTTGCCTTAGGCGCGCCTTCGGCGCGCCAGCGGCGCACCTGCTGCGCGCGTCCGCTGCGCGGTCGCGTCATCCGCCCCTTTTCAATGAGGGGCGAGCGTGAGGACCGTGGCAGCTAGAGCGTTAACCTATCACTGCCCCGGAATGTCTGCCTCCACCCGGAGCATAGAACACAGCTCCTTGCCCAGCACGAGATTCAATTTACAGATTCAGGTAGACAGTAATAATTTTAAAAATTGTGCAAAATCGCTAGTTCAGTTAAAACCTTAAAAATCACACAGACTTTGTGCGCCGCAGCCGAGAATCGGACTGTACGCGTCACCTGTTCGGCTCAATTCCGCTGCGCGGTCGCGTCATCCGCCCCTTTTCAATGAGGGGCGAGCGTGAGGACCGTGGCAGCTAGAGCGTTAACCTATCACTGCCCCGGAATGTCTGCCTCCACCCGGAGCATAGAACACAGCTCCTTGCCCAGCACGAGATTCAATTTACAGATTCAGGTAGACAGTAATAATTTTAAAAATTGTGCAAAATCGCTAGTTCAGTTAAAACCTTAAAAATCACACAGACTTTGTGCGCCGCAGCCGAGAATCGGACTGCACGCGTCACCTGTTCGGCTCAATTCCGCTGCGCGGTCGCGTCATCCGCCCCTTTTCAATGAGGGGCGAGCGTGAGGACCGTGGCAGCTAGAGCGTTAACCTATCACTGCCCCGGAATGTCTGCCTCCACCCGGAGCATAGAACACAGCTCCTTGCCCAGCACGAGATTCAATTTACAGATTCAGGTAAACAGTAATAATTTTAAAAATTGTGCAAAATCGCTAGTTCAGTTAAAACCTTAAAAATCACACAGACTTTGTGCGCCGCAGCCGAGAATCGGACTGCACGCGTCACCTGTTCGGCTCAATTCCGCTGCGCGGTCGCGTCATCCGCCCCTTTTCAATGAGGGGCGAGCATGAGGACCGTGGCAGCTAGAGCGTTAACCTATCACTGCCCCGGAATGTCTGCCTCCACCCGGAGCATAGAACACAGCTCCTTGCCCAGCACGAGATTCAATTTACAGATTCAGGTAGACAGTAATAATTTTAAAAATTGTGCAAAATCGCTAGTTCAGTTAAAACCTTAAAAATCACACAGACTTTGTGCGCCGCAGCCGAGAATCGGACTGCACGCGTCACCTGTTTGGCTCAATTCCGCTGCGCGGTCGCGTCATCCGCCCCTTTTCAATGAGGGGCGAGCGTGAGGACCGTGGCAGCTAGAGCGTTAACCTATCACTGCCCCGGAATGTCTGCCTCCACCCGGAGCATAGAACACAGCTCCTTGCCCAGCACGAGATTCAATTTACAGATTCAGGTAAACAGTAATAATTTTAAAAATTGTGCAAAATCGCTAGTTCAGTTAAAACCTTAAAAATCACACAGACTTTGTGCGCCGCAGCCGAGAATCGGACTGCACGCGTCACCTGTTCGGCTCAATTCCTCATTTGGTAGTTAGCACCCTTACACATCTTACTAATAATATTCTTCATGTTCAAGTGCGAGTCTAGGGTGATTCCGAGAGATTTAGCTGAGTCAATGATATGAGGGGAGCAGTTGAAGGCAGAGCGGTGTTTCATCCAGAGGTCTATCTTGGGGGTGTGATTAGGAGGAGATATGAGAAGGAATTCAGTTTTGGCGGTGTTGAGCAGGAGGTGGTTCTCAGTTAGCCAGTTTTGTATAATCGTCAAGGTGGAATTGAGTGAAATGAAGTCTTCAGAGGAGTTGATTTTCAGGTAAAGTTGCGTGTCATCCGCATACATATGAAAAAGAATGATCATGGATTTTAGAGCATTCGCTAGCAGTTCCAGGAAAATATTAAAGAGTATGGGAGAAAGGGCAGACCCTTGAGGGACCCCCATGGAGACAGTAGAAGGCTTGGATAGGGTTTGATTCACCTTGACTCTTTATGATCTATTGTGAAGGAAGGACGAGAACCATTGCAATACCAGACCGGAAAGGCCCATCCTGTGTTCCAGAATGGCTAAGAGGTTATCGTGATTAACCGTGTCGAATGCTGAGGAAAGATCGAGGAGGATTAGGGGGGTAGGATTCATTATGGTCTAACATTATCTGAAAGAGACACGTTAGTGACAGATTCCTTACCTTAGAATATCCCCAGGCGTCAGGCTGGATCCGGAAAGTTTTTGCGTAGCAGTACCCCTGCGCGTCGGTAGGCAGCGTCGTGCGGCTCCGCGTCCGTCGTCGGCGTCGTGATCGCCGGGATGACGTCGCGGGCAGTACTTAGACGCCGCCCCTGCGCGCTGACGTCAGTTCTTCTTTTTCCGTGCCAGTAAGCGCAGATCCGGGAAGAGCAGTGCCCTAGTCAATTTTTGACTACATTTTTGGTGATTTTTTCACTGTTTCTTTTCGAGTCTTCTCGACTCCTAGTTGTCGGTAGGGATGCCCGGCTTCAAGCCATGCAACATCTGTGGTCGAATGATGACGATCACAGACCCGCACTTAGAGTGTCTCTACTGTCTCGGCCGAGACCACGACACGAAGTCGTGCCCTGACTGCCGGGCCTTACACCCGAAGGCTTTGCGAGAGCGGTCTCAAAAGCTCCTCGAGGTCCGGCAGTCGGTTCCGCGCCGCACCAAGCCCCGGTCCCGTGAGAGGTCGAGGGGCCGGTCGCGGAGCCTCCGCCGGTCGTCGGAGTCCAAGTCTTCGCACTCCTCGGGTAAGTCGAAGCACAAAAAGTCTAAGAAGCATCATCGCTCTAAGACTTCGCCTCGCCGGTCTCGCGACTCGGCTGAGGCCCCTGTCTGCACCGTCCCCGCGGCCCCGGACGTGCCTGTAGAGCCGCCCCCGCATTACCCGTCCTTTCCGGGTTTGGGGGCGACTCCGGCCCAAATACAGGAATTCCTGTCGGCCATGGCCCGCCTCTTCAGGCCTCAAGGTCCCTCCGGTGCGCCTTCGGGCCCCGCGGGCCCTGATGGGGTTGCTCCGGCGTCGCCGACGACTCCGGTCCCGGCGTCGCCTGTCCCGCCAGCCTTGATCCCGGCCTCGGCTCCGGCCTCGATCCCGGCTCCGGTGGTACCGCAACCCCCATCGACGCCGGTTGACCTAACCACGCCTCCACCGGCGCCGATGTCCCCGGTGCCGTTCCCGACGCCGCCCGGGGCTCCGGGCGGCGTCGTTCCCCGGTTCTCTCCGGTTCCGGACATGGAGCCGGACCGACGTCGCTCGACGCCGGCTCCGGCGCCGATGAGACCTTGGGTCCCAGATGTCCCTCCTCCTCCATATTTTACACCAGAGGAGGACCAGGAGAGCTGGGAGGGGTCGGAAGACCCTCTCACACAGCAGTGTGAGTATGATCAGGACTGGGCAGAGGAACTTGGGGATGCCAGTGGTCTAGACACTTCCCCTGACACTGGCATGCTGTCTCCTCCCGTGGCTACGGAGGAGGGAGCTAATTTCGCAACGGTGTTGCGTAGAGCAGCTGGAGCCTTGCACCTCCAATTGCCTACTGTGGCTGCCAGGACTAATCTCCTGACGGAAGTGCTTCAGCCGGCAGCTTCCTCCTCGGAGACTGTGCTGCCGTTTAATGATGCACTGTCTGACGTTCTTTTGGGCACCTTGTCCAAGCCCACCACAGGGGCTCCTGTGGATAGGAACGTGGCCCGACGCCATCGCCCTGCTCCGGGCGACCCCTTGTTTCTCTCTCAACATCCCACCCCCGAGAGCTTGGTTGTCCAAGCCTCTGCCTCCCAAACCGCCTTCCCTACCGCCCCTCCGGATAGGGAATCCAAACGCCTGGACCAGTTTGGTAAGAAGGCTTTTTCTTCCTCCAGTGCTGGCTTGCGGTCCGTCAACACCGCTTGCCTTTTGGGCCGATATACCCACTCCCTGTGGGATTCGGTGGCGGCTGTTTTGCCCCAGTGTTCTGAGGAGGTCCAGACACTGCTTACCCGCACCATTGCGGAAGGTAGGGATGCGGCAAAGTTCACCATACGTTGTGGCCTTGATACCGCCGACTCGCTGGGCAGATCGCTTGCAACGACGGTGGCGCTGCGTCGCCACGCCTGGCTGAGAACAACTGGTTTCTCGGGTGATGTCCAGAATACATTCATGGACTTGCTCTTTGATGGAGTCGGTCTTTTTGGTTCCAAAGCAGACCATGCGCTGGAGCGTTTTAAGGACTCACGGGCTACTGCCAAGTCCCTGGGCCTTTCTGTTGTGCGCCCTCCGCTAACCTCTGCTTTTCGCCCCTTTCGTGGCCACGGAAGGGGCGCCCAGTCACGTCCGCTGCCCAGCCACCGGCCTGCGCAGCAAGCGTCTTCGCGTGGCCGAGGACGTGGCTACCGCCGTGGCGGTTCGGGCAACCAACTCCGCCCCGTCCGCGGCCTCCAAGCCCTCCTAGTCCTTCCTTTCAGGTGCACAGCATGCCAGTAGGGGGCAGGGTCCGCCATCACCTTCACCACTGGCGTGCCATCACCTCGGACAGGTGGGTCTTGGACATTGTCCGAAGGGGCTACTCCCTCCCCTTCGAGACCACCCCCCAGCCATGCCACCTCAATTCCACCGCATGTCACGGGATCACTTGGTGCTTCTGCAGAAGGAAGTCACGGCCCTCTTGGCCAAGAGGGCCATCGAGCATGTTCCGACCCCAGAAGTAGGACGTGGTTGCTACTCCCACTACTTTCTGGTGCCCAAAAAGGACAAGGACATGCGTCCTATCTTGGACCTCCGGAACGTCAATCGCTTCCTCCGGAAGGAGAAGTTCAAGATGCTCACCCTAGCTCAGGTCTTGACTGCCCTCGACCCTGGAGACTGGTTGGTAGCGTTGGACTTGCAGGACGCTTATTTTCACATCCCCGTCCTGCCAGCCCACCGGCGTTACCTGCGGTTCACGGTAGGCCTCGAGCATTTTCAGTTCACTGTGCTCCCCTTTGGCCTTACAAGTGCCCCTCGGGTGTTCACGAAAGTGATGGCGGTGGTCGCAGCTCATCTGCGCCGGGCAGGGTTTCCAGTCTTCCCCTACCTCGACGACTGGCTGCTGAAGGCGGGCTCGTCCCAGGCAGTCGTCTCCCACCTCCAGACTACGGCCGAACTCCTGCACTCGCTGGGGTTCTCCATCAATGTGCCGAAGTCGCATCTGATTCCTTCTCCACAGCTCCTTTTCATCGGAGCAGTTCTGGACACGACGCAGTTTCGGGCCTATCCTCCCGAACGGCGAGTCCGGGATATTCAGGCTATGATTCCAATCTTTCAGCCTTTATCCTGGGTTTCGGTACGGATGACCCTGAGGCTGCTGGGCCTCATGGCCTCCTGCATCCTGCTGGTCGATCATGCCAGATGGCATATGCGGGCTCTGCAGTGGGACTTGAAGTTCCAGTGGGCGCAGCACCAGGGCAACCTGTCCGATCACGTCCAGATCTCGGAGGGGGCTGCAAAACAGTTGCAGTGGTGGCTCTCGAACCGGCAATGGGTCATGGGCAGATCCCTCTCCCTTCCCCAGCCAGAGCACACAGTTGTGACGGACGCGTCCCTTCTGGGATGGGGCGGTCACATGGGAGAGGCGGAGATCAGAGGCCTCTGGTCTCCGGCGGAGTCCCGGCTCCATATCAACCTTCTGGAGCTCCGGGCGATCCGATTTGCACTCGAGGCATTCCTTCCCTCTGTCCAAAGGGAAGGTAGTGCAGGTGTTCACAGACAACACCACCGCCATGTGGTACTGCAACAAACAAGGCGGGGTGGGGTCGTGGACCCTCTGTCAGGAGGCTCTGCGCCTCTGGACATGGCTGGAACATCAGGGCATGTTCCTCATGGTTCAACACCTGGCAGGTTCCCTGAACGCCAGGGCGGACGAACTCAGCCGCAGGTGCATGATGGATCACGAATGGCGTCTTCACTCGGAAGTGGCGCAAGGACTCTTTCTACAGTGGGGAGAGCCTTGGTTAGATCTATTCGCCACCGAAGAGAACGCGCAATGTCATCAGTTCTGCGCGTTGGAATTTCCAAGGCGGCACTCGCTCGGCGACGCTTTTTGTCGCGAGTGGAGTTGCGGTCTGTTGTACGCCTTTCCGCCTATACCACTTCTACCCAGAGTGTTGAAGAAGATTCGGCGCGACCGGGCCCAAGTCATCCTTGTGGCTCCGGACTGGGCTCGAAGAGTTTGGTATCCCGAGCTACTCAGTATGAGCGTCGATCCCCGATCCGTCTGCCTCTTCGGGAGGATCTTCTGTCGCAGCAGCAGGGGACGGTCCTCCACCCGAACCTGTCCAGCCTCCACCTGCTTGCGTGGAGATTGAGCGGCGGCAGTTGATTCCTTTCGACTTGCCTCCCGAAGTTTGTGATGTGATTCTGGCAGCCAGGCGTCCCTCCACTAAGGTGGTATACGCCTGCAGGTGGAACAAGTTTGTGGCATGGTGCACAGCAAAGGCTGTTAACCCTCTCTCTGCCCCTCTTTCTGAGGTTCTTCTGTTCCTTCTTTCCCTGGCCCAACAGGGTTCTGCCCTGGGTACCATCAAGGGCTATCTTTGTGCCATCTCGGCCTTCCTCAGGCTTCCTGATCAGCCCTCCCTTTTCAAGTCCCCTGTTGTTAACAGGTTCCTAAAAGGCATTACACACCTCTTCCCTCCTGTTCCGTTTGTGATGCCTCAGTGGGACTTGAACTTGGTTCTTACCTTTCTTATGTGCGCTCCCTTTGAGCCTCTACATAACTGTCCTCTTCGTCTTCTGACTCTGAAGACAGCCTTTCTGGTGACCATCACCTCCGCTCGGCGGGTGAGTGAGCTCCAGGCTCTATCATGCAAACCTCCCTTTCTGTCTGTCCATCCAGACAAGGTTGTTCTTAGGACGCGTCCGTCCTTCTTGCCAAAGGTGGTTACTGCCTTCCACATTGGGCAGGCCATCACTTTGCCCACTTTCTTTCCGCCTCCGCATCCTTCCAGAAAGGAAGAGAGGCTCCACCGTCTGGACCCAAAACGTGCGCTTTCCTTTTATATCAACCGCACACAACACTTCCGGGTGGATGACCAGCTCTTTGTTGGCTACGTAGGCGCCAAAAAAGGTCGGGCGGTGCACAAGAGAACCATCTCCCGCTGGGTAACCTTGTGTATCAAAGCCTGCTATTCTTTGGCTAAGAAGGAGCCTCCTGTTGGGCTGCGTGCCCATTCCACCAGGGCAACGGCTGCTACCACGGCTTTAGGCCGCGGTGTTCCGCTGCAGGATATCTGTCAGGCAGCTACGTGGGCCTCGCTGCACACGTTTACCAAGCATTACTGCCTTGACAGCCAAGTCCGGAGAGACGGCTTCTTTGGCCGTTCTGTTCTCCGAGACTTCCTCGTCTGATCTTTGTTCGCAGACCCACCACCGGGGTTGGTATTGCTGGGGTATCTATTCTAAGGTAAGGAATCTGTCACTAACATGTCTCTTTCAGATGCACAAGTTACTAACTTGTGTAACGATATATCTGTAAGAGACAGTAGTTAGTGACAGATTCCTACCGCCCACCCATCCTCCCCGTTCTGCGAACTGATTTCTAGGGTTAAGGACATCCCTTTCAGGGCCCTAGTATTTTTCAGACACCTATGTCAGCTTCTTGCATGGCTCTGCGTTCCTGGCGCGGAAAGTCGTGTACAGAACTGACGTCAGCGCGCAGGGGCGGCGTCTAAGTACTGCCCGCGACGTCATCCCGGCGATCACGACGCCGCCTACCGACGCGCAGGGGTACTGCTACGCAAAAACTTTCCGGATCCAGCCTGACGCCTGGGGATATTCTAAGGTAAGGAATATGTCACTAACTACTGTCTCTTACAGATATATCGTTACACAAGTTAGTAACTTGTGCTTTAGGATGTCATCCATAATGTGAATGAGCACCAATTCAGTGCTGTGACCACTCCGAAAACCAGATTGATGTTGATCCAAGAGATTAAACTTCTCAATGTGTGTGCAGAGTTGCGATTGCACACATTTTTCTAGGAGCTTAGCCAGAGTGGGGATGTTGGAGATGGGGCGAAAGTTGTTGAGGTCAGTTCTGTCCGCATCAGGTTTTTTAAGAATGGGTGAAACCTGAGCTGCTTTTAGACATTCGGGGATCTTGCCATGAGATAAAGAAGCGTTGACTATCTTTGTCCAAAGGGGGATGAGGGCATCCTTGATTTCTTTGAAGACAGACGGTGGCAATGGGTCGCTGAAGTGATTAGAAGGGTTGATGCTAAGAAGAGTTTTGTAGATGTTGTTTTCACTGAGGGGAGTGAAGGAGCCCCAAGTGGCCTTGTTCTTGGTGCTAATACTAGGAGGCTTTAGACTCTCAGAGAGGGTAGGATGAGCCGCACTCTCAAATGATGTAGGAAGGGCACTCTTAGATTCAAGGTCAAGAATGATGAGTTTAGTTTTCTCCGTAAAGAAGACAGCCAGATCGTTGCATGAAGGTGAATTATCTGCTGAGTCAAGGTGGTTGGGTGCTTTCGCTGATTGCTGTTTGACAATTTCAAAAAGTTTCTTAGGGCGATTTGAGGCTTGAATAAGTTGGGCTCTGAAGTAATCGGCCTTAGTAGCCTTGATTTTTTTTATTGTAGGAGCTCCTAACCGATCTAAGGACTTTTAGATGATCCACGGAAGGTTTTGATCTCCGTAGACGTTCAGCTGCCCTTAAGTTGCGGCGTTCAGAGTTTAGGTTGTCGTTGAACCAGGGTTTGGAGATTTTGGAGGAGGCATTTTTTTGTTGTAGAGGTGCCATTGAATCCATGATACCAGAGATAGTGGAGTTATAAAAGTCAGTGAGATCATGTACATCAGTCATGTCATCTTGGGAAGACAAGGCATTTTTACATTCGATTGCTAGACATTCCGTGTTAATACTCCTGAGGTCCCTTTTCCACTGTTTAATTTTCTTCGGTTGATCCCTTTTCCGTATCACCTCCCTGTTGATAAAGAAGAAGATGCTGTAGTGGTCGGACCAATCACAAGGGGTAATGTCCTCCAATGTGATGGTATTACCTTTTGAAATAATGAGGTCCAGAATTTCTCCTTTGTTGTGAGTTGGTCGATCACAGAATTGGGTAAGGTCCAGATCAGATAAGAATGCGTTAAGGCAGATCACCGCTTGGTCATTAGGATTAGACCAGTGAAGGTTGAAATCACCGAGGTAGATTTGGGATACTGAGGGGTCGTCATTGGAAGAGATGATTTCCATTAGTTGTTCAATGAAGAGGAAGTTATCGCCAGGAGGGAGGTGATTACTAGAGATGTTGAGGCAAAGGTATTCAACTACGGATGAGGTGGAGGTCTCCATGTGGGAAACAGATAGTGTGTTCCGGTGTATACAAGCTAGTCCACCGCCCTGCTTCTCAGTTCTGTCTAGACGGATTATGTCATGACTAGGAGGCACTAAGAGTTCTAAGATAGGGGTGGAGAAAGGATTTAGCCATGTTTCCGTGAGGATGATAATATCTAGCTCATTGTTTTGGATGAGGTCGAAGATATCTGAAGCATGTTTGCTTGCTGATCTACAATTGAGTAGAGTGCATTTCAGATGTATAGGCGTGTGTGATGTAGGAGTCTAAGTGATGTTCACTTGCTTGAGGTTGTCGCTATTTACGACTCTGCGGTTGTTAGAGGGTTCCCTGTCTGGGTTGGCGAGAATGGTTTGAATTTAGGCCATAGGGGTCATGTCCGTGTCTAGAGTGATCGAGTAAGAGAGGAGTAGATCCTCTATATCACTGGTCGCAAGTTCGACCATCATTCTTCTAGGGCGGGAGGGGGCATTAGGGAGGGGTAAGGTTTTAGAGATAGGGTTCGAGGAGTGCTGGTCAAGGCCAAAGGGTGCACTGGCAGGGACTGTGGCAGCTTTCCTGGGAACTAAGATAACTGAGCAAGGGCAGATGGTCAAGTGAGAGGGCTATGAGTTCATGGAATTCGTGAGAGAGAAGGTTCACTTGGAGAGATAACTTGTCCAGACGTGCAACCAGGTCTGAGTGTTGGTTCAAGGAAAGGAACTGAGGGGAGGGATCCGGTGGAGAGGTGGGACCTCGAATGATGTCTGGATGAGGTGAGGTGGGAGTGTGAAGGTCCTGGGGAGGGGATGCGTCCTTAAAATCTTGCAGGAACCCTGCTCGATTGGAAGGAGTGGCAGGGGAGGGAAGGTTGGTGGAGGGCCAGTTGTGTTGTGTAATGTAGGTGCTCATAGGGAGGTTAAGTGTGTTAGGATAAGGAGATACCATCAATGGCGGTCTTATGTGCTCCGTTGGTAGAGAGGGCTTAGGAAGTGAGGCCCAGGGTGAAAGAGCATCGGCAGAGAGAAGAGGGGGTATGTCTTGAGAGGGCATCCCGATAAGGGAAACGCCGAGAATCTGGCTTGCTAACGGAGAGATGGATGGATGGAACATTAAGCCCGCCACCCGGCAGAGACGAAGGTCGATTGGTGAGCGAAGCTACTATAGGGGATTGAGTCTCCCCAAAGTCATCTATGGGGTGGGAGGAATTATGCGAACTTGACGTATTCCCTGAAGCGGAGGGAGATGAGCTGGAAAAGTCCAATGAAATCGGAGGGTGTGTAACAGAGTCAGAGGATTTAGCAGTCACTGCATTCTTGAGGGTTGGGAAAATACAGTCCATCTTGGCTAGATTGGACTTAGAGGCTTGTTTGAGAATGATACCATTATTGTAGAGAGTGATGGTGGCATTGGCTTTGAGGAAAGGTGACGGTGAGGTTATTAATTTGAGACCATGAGGGGTTTTCCTTGAGTCCTTTATTCGAAGCATGGAATAGAAGACACTCCGCCAGCATGCCCGTTTTCTGGTGTAGAAAATAAGGTCATTAGAAAGAATACCCTTTTTTGCGCAGATGTTAACGTCGGAGATTAATGTTTCAGGTCTAGATTTGAGTAGTCGATGTTTGTGCTTTTTAGCCACATTTTTGGAGAGGTTAGGCGGATAGTTGATAGTGAAGGCATTGGATCCTGTAAGGTCAGGACTTCACTCCATTCTAAGAGAGGTCAGCGACGAGTATTGAAAAGGTGGGGACCAATTTCCGTGTTCAAGGGAGTGAGAAGGAACTTGAAACAGAGGGAAGGCAGTGGTCAATGTGGAACAGGCAGCACAAACATAGAGCGAGTAGTTCTGATGGCTATATTTAAGTAAATAAGTCATTCTAGTTAGGCTGCATTACTAAAACTCTGCATTACTACAACAGTGCAGGCATGCTAACTGATCTCTTCCCCTTAACTAGAGAAGTCAGACAGAGGTGTGTGTTAGCCCCCAGGCTGTTTACACTCTACATTAATGGCCTTGTCAAATTCCTGGATCAGTGTGACGACGCGCCCAGATTAGCAAACAGGAGGGTTCCTGCCCTCATGTTTGCTAATGATACCTTGTTACTCTCCAAAACCCTGATGGGTCTCCAGAAGCTGTTGGACCAGTTTGAATGTTTCTGCCAAATGAGGGGACTGCAGATTAACATGAGCAAAACTAAGTACATATTCCTGAATCCTTGGCTCTCGACCAGGACTCATCTCACTCTAACAGGGGCCCCACTGTAACGCCTGTATTCATTTGTGTATCTAGGCTTCACTTTGACTGAACGTCTCAGGTGGCAAGCTCACATAATGCAGCGACGATTAAAAACAGAGCAAGTAGTGGGAGGTATTTTAAAGTCGTCGCGCAGGTCACAGTATCATCGCATCCTGCTAGTGAAACTGATTTACAATCTCAAGGCCTTGGGGACAGCTGCCCATGGTGCCGAGTTGTGGGGGCATCTGGGTGCGACCCCATTGGCAATGGTAGAAAATTGCTTTTTGTGTCAGTTGGTGGGTGTACCTGTAAGCACACCTCTGCTTCCCCTTAGGCTGGACTTTGAGGTGAGAGACCTCTCCGACAGACTGGCATTGTGCCTGTTAGTTTATTGCAGGAGGATCTGGGCTACCCCAGAGTTATCCGCTTATCGACAAGGGTTAGAGGAAATTTTGTCTCAAGTGGGCTGGGAATTCCATCGTAAAAGCGTGTGAAGGGTACACTGTCAGAGATTGTCCCTTATGGTCTGTGGAATACCCCGGACCAGGCTGGGGCCATTTCCAAATCATTTATCGAAACAGCATTTTAGAAATATAGAGATAACAGCTTACACAGTCAGTCGAGCAATGGATCTTTAACAAATGCCTTTCTTACCGTTAAATACTCCTTAAAACAGGAGGACCTTCTGGATGAAATAGAACCCCCCTCTAGCTAGACAACTGTTTTTACAATTCCAGTATGGAACCTTGCCCCTCCAGACCTTAACTGCCAAGTGGGAGCGTACGCCACGGGTCAACAAACTGCAATGCCCATCCTGTGGTTCTGCCCAACTATGTGACCTGTAGGAGGTGCTGGATAATTCCGATCTATTGGAATTTGGGAACTAGAGAATACAAAGAAGCACTCAGAATTCTGAGATATTGTGAGAAGCTGGCTTGGTACATGGTGTACACTTATGTAAGTGGGCACCTTGCACCAATCCAGATAACCCTTATGGTGATTTTAGTGGTCTTAGACAACCTTAGAAAGCTCTCTAAGTGGTAGCTGTGGAGAGCAGCCTTCAGGCTTAGTCCAGAAGGAGTGTAAAGCAGCTTGTTTTACCAGAACATATCTTATAGATATAGATTAAGTGAAAAAGAACCACACAGTGTATTTATAAAAATATGTATTTATTATAAGACACTCACTAACACATCTCCTAGCCGGAGACATACACAATGCACACCATACTTTTTAATAGAAACAGGTAAGTAGCACGAAATACACAGTGGTCACCAGGGGGAGACCAAACCATGTACTAAAATAGTGGTGTGCGAACCACGACTCGAGTCAAGGCTATACCCAGAAGACATAGAAGAGCTGGGGACCCAGGGAACCACCCGAGGTAAGCAACCAGGAACCCCACGGAGGCCATGTGCAGAGTGGGAACACGACCGCGTGATCAATACAAGTCAATGGGTAAGTCGCAGTTGCAATTTTAAAGAAGGATCCTTACCAGTGGACCCTGAAGAAACCCCGTGGAAGACAGAAGGTTGTAGAGCCACCCCACCCGTGGATACCTTAGGAACCAGGATACCTGCACCAGGGAAGCCGGGTGCATAGGTGTGAAGTGGCGTCGGAAACCTCCGACGAACCCAATGGAGGACTTCAGGAAGATGCCGCTGCTGGGGAAGGTGAACGTGTCCAGTGGAACCCAAAGGTGGATTCAAGATATGAAGAACCTGCAAGCAGAGGGGACAGAGTCTATGTCACTCAGGAGTGACAAGGAGGCACGGAAGACGAATGCCCACCGAGGTCGAGTGTTGCAGGAGAGGTGACGGTGACCTTGAAACTGCAGCTGTGTGGACCAGGCGACGTTGTGGAAGACCAGGAGCCATACACGAGCTGTCCCATGTTGGATGTCGAGAGTTGAGGGGTCGGTGTCCGGCGGGAGCACCAACAAGTCTTGGCAGCTGCAACCAATGTGGAAGTTGAAGGTGCAGTGGTGGGACCAGCAAGGTCCAGGAGACTCACCACAAGCAGGGGAGTCAGGGCAGGCCCCGAACAATCAGGAGAGCCCAAAGAATTCGAAGATGACCCTCAAGAGGACCCACAGGCCGGAGGCACTGGAGTCACAAGAGGATCTCGAGCAACTCACCAGAGATGCAAGCCCACGGTGCAAGTGCTGTGGTGAGGACGAAGATCTTGGTCACAGGAGATGCTTGAGCTTGGGGCTACTTGAAGCCCGAAGATCTCGGTGGAAGGAAGCCAACAAGCATTTGCAACTGCAAGTCGATGCAGTGCACAGGGGTTCGGTTCCTGCGGCTCCGACGAGGGATGCTGGCCTCAAACTTGGTGACAGGACAGGCCTTGAGGCATGTGAAGAACCACCACCTGTGTTGCTGAGCCTTTTGTAGTCCCTGGGAGCCCAGGATCAGAAGGTCGGTCAGCTTAGTTGCTGTGCCTGCAAATGCAGGGAAGTGACTCCTTCACTTCAAGGGAGATTCCTTCAGGTGTCTTTGATGCCCGCAGGCCTTGGAAGGTTCCTGTGTGGTGCACAGGCATGAACGTTGCAGCAGACGGCAGGGCGACGAAATCAGGAGCAGCAGGAGTCTTCCCGGTTTCATCCTTGATGCCCAGTGCAAAGTCCAGCGAAGTCCAGAGTGCCCAGGCGGTTGAAGAAGTGGTGTCTGAAATGAATCCTGTCCCACAACGAATATAGGGACCCACTCACAGGTAAGCCCTTAATACCCTAAGGAAAGGGTTGGGACGATTCAGGGGTCCCTCCCTAAGGAGGGGTGGACAAGGGGGAGGATACTCCTCTGTCCTTTGTCCAGTTTCGCACCAGAGCATGCAGACTATGTGGTGCTGGCAAGCGCCCCCACCCTGCCCCAGTGCACTAAACCCTGTCTGGGAGGTGGCACACCTCCCTGTGACAGGATGCCTATTGTTCTGCCCTCCCCTGCCTGAGCTTGGCTCAGCAGCAGGAGGGCAGAAACGTGTCACAAGCCGGCAGCAGCCCTAGCCTGCTGTTCGGGTCTGGAAGACTGGTACCGAGAGCCTCCCAAAGGAGCTTTACATTGCATGGAATCATACCTCCCACCGATTCCAACATGTTTGATACCAAACATGATGGGATTCGTTACAGCCTGTTTCGAAATGGTCATCGCGTAATGATGACGCGGTGCCCCTCTATATGTAATATGGCTGTCTCACTTACAACCCGGGAGAATGGACTCAGTAGTTTGTAGGGGTGTCCTGCTCATGCAGGTCCGAGCACCCTGCCTTCAGGATTGAAAGGCCTGCTCTAGGGGTGACTTATAGGTTTTAAGTGCAGTGACTTCAGATATAGGTAATCCTATATCTTTCGTAAGTGGTGTTGGCACCAGCTTACACAGGCTGCAATGGTAGGACTGTAGTTACAAATTGAGTGGTCTCCCATGGGTGGCATAATACATGCAATTGCAAAATCCTAGGGCAACTTAAACATGATCAAGAACGTGACAATAGTTCATAACTAAACCATGAAGGGACAAAAACACCATATTATAAACAAATACAAAAGTTAATTTTATTAAAGGAATACAATAAATATGAATAATAAAAATAGTCCACAGGCATACTTCAGTCATATCAACATTCACTCTAACATCATTCTGTGCAATAGAGACACATATAATATAGACATAAACAGTGACAAAATACACAAAAAGATGTCTATTAATTTCTCATTTATGATAATATTTGATCCTAATAATCAGTTCTGTCTACATGACTTGTGATATCATCATGAATGGCTAAGAGTTAAATTCTGGTTCAACAACAATCAAAAGCTGATGATTCGTTTCAGCAACAGTCAGTGGCTGGAACCCAGATGGTATCTATGCACCTTTCGGCACAGAAGTGCCTTCATCAGGAAAAGCCACATATGATAATGTCATATTGCCTGTGGATATCAAAAATATATATATATATATATATAGTCCCTCCAAAAATTGGAACACAAATTACACAGCATGATTTCATTGCTTCGCATCTGGGAACTTATTAATGTTAAGAACCCTAGATCAATTGTGAAGGAAAAGGACCCGTGAAACACCAATTAGAAGATTTAACCTTGCCAAAAAGTAAAGAAAGAATTGTAAATAAAAATTACAGAGTGTGCTGCCAGGCAGATGAAGTGGCATCTATCGCTATACATGCAGAGAACCATGCCTTACATAGTGACCAGTTTAGACCCACCAGAGATGGAATTCCATGGTGCATGGTTTACATAAAGAATCCCAAAGTGCAATAAGAAAAAATAAATACCCAAATGGGCGAAAGTTCCTTGAACAATATAATGAAGATAGAACAAAGTCCTCTGGGACGCAAAGTTGAATAACTATGAAATGAAGCAGAAACACGGTAATTCTGTGACTATTCTAAAAAAAGTTTGAAAAGTGATAAATATCATAAGCATATTTACCTAAAGAACAGCTGAGATGGTTGAAAATCAGGTATCTGAAATTTGTATGTGCCAACCTATACCGAATGTCGGTCCCAAGAAGCTGACTCTATGTAGATACCTAAACAGACACAATGACGATAGTAAGTAAAGAAAGAACTAACAGAAGGAGTTTGAAATATGTGCATTATTTACACTTAGAAGATGGTATAGCATGTATACCAGGTTAGCTCCTAGAACACAAAAATATGTGTTGTACAATCACCGGGTAATCCGTATATA
Source organism: Calotriton arnoldi (assembly GCA_963921515.1). Taxonomy (NCBI): domain Eukaryota; kingdom Metazoa; phylum Chordata; class Amphibia; order Caudata; family Salamandridae; genus Calotriton; species Calotriton arnoldi. The sequence goes on from CAWUFW010002358.1 coordinate 1,168,910, forward strand.
TGCACAAGTTAGTTGGCAAAATAGGGAGCTTCAGCCGGGTGTAGCTAAAATACTGTGTGGGCTCAAAAAACTTCGAACATGCTCTGTATAATCAGCTGACGGTACGCGCTTATGCACCGACAGAATACAGGCTGTGTGCACTCGCCAAATGGTGCATATGAGCACATCATGGAACATCCGTTACTGCAGGAGGATCTAACAGAATAATGATGTTCGTACAAACATGACATATACTCTGTACTGTCACTGGATGGTACGTGTATGGACACTTAATGGGCACCAACAAAGAAGGTAACAACAATCGAGAATGGGCTCATGGAATGGAAAGCATGCTGTATGCCCTCAGTGCGGTGCGTGTCCGTGTGTCCAAAGTACGCTAATAAATGAAAAAGAATATAAATGCGTGAAAGCCTAATTTGATATTATTATTTGATAAGCACTGGAAAAAAGGAGAAATGAGCTTACTTTAAAAATGTCCACCCGATGATCGGACTATGGGGGCATCAGCAGCCGTAAGCCGTCTGAACCTCAATCGCTGCGAAGGAGATGAGGTAATAAATCCGGCGATGTTGGTTATGTGACAGGTCACATGTTCAAGGTGACTCGGAGCAAGAGTGCTTCTAATGCGGCGGCCATTAGTGTATGGGTGACGCCGCGTTGTACCCAGAAGATCTAACTAAAAAGTGAATACAGTGACCCCAATATGGATGGATTACTAAAAAGAATGAATGTATTCAAGGAAAAAGGATATGGAAAAAAAAAAGGGGGGGGGTTCCTGATGGAGGCCGCAAAGCATTATAGAAAATATTTAACCCATGCTCAAGATGACTCAGAGCAAGGGTGCTTCTAATGCGGCAGCTATTAGTGTATGGGAATCGCTGCGTGGTACCCAATAGGTCTGACTAAAGAGTGACCCCAATATGAATGGGTTACTAAAAGGAATGAATGTATTCAGGGAAAAAAGGGGGAGGCTTACTAGAGGCCGCAAAGCATTATTGAAAATTTAACACTAGAGAAGTCCCTGTGAAAATGGTCAGAATGTCACAATAGGGGCATAGATGAAAAAGAGAGCTTAACATATGTGGGATTTTCAAGAATTGATAGAATGACCTGAAGGGACGTAAATGAGAGCAAAACTATTCAAAGTAGAGCCCTACACCATGGGATCAATATGTGGGTCACACATCCTATGCATCTAATATGTATCAAAGTCGTGTGATTATCTAAAAATGAAATTGACCTGCCCGTATTATAACGAATGGCTTGTTCCCACATCATTTCTTGATTTAAACCATGGGTGAAAGTATCTAATGTGAAAATCCATTATACTTCTTTACGCTTTCTGATTTCTTCTGGATCACATCCTGGTTTATGATTAATTTTCTCCAGGATGAGCCAATGGATATCTACAGGTGTGTGTCCCAATTGAAGAAAGTGTTTTACATGCTTCAGCCCATGGGGGACCCCTGGTGTACCTATCCCTGGGTACCTTAATCCATATACTACGGACTGATAAGGTTACACCAGTGTCCAATCTGCGTGTACCCAAGTACTTACCAAACCAATTTAGGGGAGAAAGCACAGAGACTGGGGTCCTGATTAGCAGGATCCCAGTCAGACTAGTCAGGAACCGCATTACATCAAGCAAAAAGTGGGGGTAACCATAAAAGCTGATCCTACTTTCCTACAGATATGATACATTTAAATTGATTGTTTTTGCTCTCTCTCATTTTCTGATGGGTGTGTGGAGAGTAAGGCACAAGATGAGCATTTCCCATGAAAATTTGTATAGTGGCGATCTGTAATTGATATTTGTGTTGGAGAATAGGGTGTGCAATACTTATTTAAATATTATAGAGTATTTATATATTTGAACATTTAGTGGATGGCCAAACTACCTTAGTGTGTACTAATTTATGTACAGCTTGGTGTACAGTTATTGGATTAGCTGGTTACGCAATTATGTTAATGAACAACGTCACGGAGATACCTGGCACTACCTGACATATTGCATAAAACTACCCTGTTGCAGGAGCCTACCTAAGTAGTAAGAAGGTAGCGGCTGTCATAATGTCTATAATATAGCACATTTTATATTACACATCTTAATTGTTTTTATTGTATGTTTTTTAATCTTATGTGCTTTTATGGCTCATAGCTGAAATAAAGTTTTAGCGATTGAATACCTGAGACACTAATCAGTAAAATATTTTATCCCTACAATAGACAGTGGTTGCAACATTAGCGTTTTAGGATTGATATGGGTAAGGGTTGTTGATGTAAAACGTTTGTGGCACCTCTTTTTCACGCTTCCCCAAGGTTAAGTGCCAGTTAAAGTGAAATTTATGGGCACTCGGTTAGTACCAGAGCACTGTTTTCACTGTTTTTTGCTAACTTTACATTGCCCACCTTTAGTGTATTGTGAAAAGGGGAGAATTAACAACCCCACCACTTTCTTCTTGCCCTATTTCTCTAGGGACTGGAGTTTGGGTGGCCGCCTTTGTTAAACTTTTGCTGGAATCTTTTGTTTATTCTCGCTTCCTTACCCTCTGTCCCCTCTCTCCTACAGGCTTCTTCTAAGATATCGTCACAGCAGGAGGCAGAGAGACAAGCAATTCAGTCCCTGCGACAGGGGGGAGCGCTGACGGGCAAGTTCATGAGCACATCGTCACTACCCGGCTGTGTTCCTGCTGTGGCCCTGGAGGGGGAGGTGAACAACCATGGGCATCCATCCCTCTTGCAGCACGTACTATTGCTAGAGCAGGCCAGGCAGCAAAACACTCTTATTGCTGGTGAGTACATGGGATGGGGAGGATTTCTGTCATCGGTGGTAGATGGTCCACTGACAAAAGAATTCCTATTGAAGTGGAGACGAGTGACCATCTAATTCATGCAGGGTAGAACACAATGCTGTCATCAGTACGCTAATGTAGCACGTAAGGTCAGGATTCAGGTGAAGTGTCTGGGATAAGGAAAATGTGAATGTCCAATGTAATAAATACCCCAGTCTGCTGGAGCTGTAGTCACTACAAATTTGTTTAGGAGAAAAGTGAACAGTCGTCCGTCTCTGTAAATCAAGGTAGGGCTCTGTAAGTAATTGCCAAAGGTAGAGCACCAACATTACTTGTAAATAAGGCTCCTGGTTTTCAGTTTTTACAGTTTTTTACAGATAAATACAGACAGAAAACAATGTGTTTTCTGTCTTCCTTTATTTTTAAAAGTGGATAAATACAGAAAATTGGGCTTCTTTTAAGTGACTCTGTGCTGTCTTTCATAAATTATAGACCAACAGCTGAGCAGATGGACAGCATGGGAAATTAAAAAAACAGGATGCAATTTCATTAAATAATGCCATGTGTCGACTTACATTTGTGGTATAATGCTAATATTTATCAGTGGATGTTTTGTTCTATAATATTTGGCAGCAGAAATAGCTAAAACAGACAGACATCAAAGTATGAGTGCGCGTCTATCAGTTAAATAAATATAGAAATGTACAGTTTTACAACTTCATTTATCCGCAAAACACAAAATAAATATGGATAAATACAAACGGAAATGCTAAAAAAATAAATACCATAAAACCGGGTGCCCTACTTGTAAAGTATCCCAGTGCTTTGAAACACGGTTCTTTAGGAGTGTTTGGGAAGAAGGTGATGCATATTCTCTCTCTTCTTCGGGCCCTGACTCATTTGAGATGCGTGAGAGCTGCAACACACTTCCCTTTTTCAATGGTAATGTAAATAGAGATTGTGGATACAGGAAGTGCTGCCTGTGAGGGAGATTCGGTTTAAGAAATGCTAATGAGGCACTCTTGGAGGGATTGTCAAGATATATTTTCCACCCCCAAATCATTAAAAAATATATATTTATATGGTGCAAGCTAAGGACGTCTCTATTATATGGCAAAATTAAGAGGCATCATTATATGGAATGTTCAAAGTCTGTCCAAAACCAGAGAAGCAACGTGCTCAGGTAGTTTTAATAAATAGGCTATGAAAGAAAATCAGCCAGATTCCAACTAAGCTCAAATGCTTTAAAGCTTACTGCCCTCTAGGAAGATTGTGCACCAAGTCTAGAGACCTCTACCACAGCCTCCGCCATTATCCAGCAAAGCGGGTGGCAATGAGCAGTTGGTTTTTTCTGAAAGAGCTGGTTGGAGAGCAAGAGCGTGGTACAAGGAAAGCAGTATGCCTCTCATATTCTGTGAGTCAGCTAGTGAAAGCCAAATTAGATAAAATGGGAAAGTAAGAGCAGATGATGGAGGGGCAGTTGGCTTTCATTATTTCAGAAACAAGGAAGACAACGTCTTCTGGAGAGAAGTACTGGTTGTTAATGTCCATGACCTTGAATACCGGAAGCCCTCTTAATCCTGACAAAACAACGGAGTGTGGCAAGTTTGGTTGAGAATTCTTTCAAAGGAAGGTCTGAGTTAGCCATCTGACAGGAGGAGAAGGAAAATATTTGCCCAGATAAAGGTATATTTAGAAAAGGGAGGGGTGAATGACATGGATGCCTCCCAATCTGCAAACTACAGGATCTGTTCCATTTGGAATGAGACTGGAGGTGGTTGGTGGGGCTTGAGGCCATATTTGCGTGAAGGGAAGACATTTTTTTCTGACCCGGAAAACCTGCCAGGCCAGAAGGGCAGGGTGTTCCTAAAGTATTAAGGATGGGGGTCCCATAAGGGATGTAGATGAATACTCGGGTAGCTGGGAAGAGCACAAGGGACATCTGTTGCACAGTCCAAAAGAGCCGAAAAACATGTTTGGGTGGGGGGCCAAAAGGGATTCATCTGCACTAGAGAGCATAAGCGATGGCGAAGGAGAACCATGGTCCAAGGAATCATGCTGAATGGAGGAAAGGCATACACAGGCAGAGGCTCCAATCCTGGAAGAAGGTGTCCACTGCCCAGGCTTCTGCTTCCGGGCGCCAGCTGCGGAAGTGAGGAAGGTGATGAATTAGATGAGAGGCAAAAAAGATTTCCAAAACTCAAAGATGACAAAGAGCTCGAAAGAGTAAAGGGGTCCAGTATTCAGTCACTGAAGTACCAAAGGCACCTGGAGTGCCATCGGCACTCCCCAGCATCAGGCTCCTGATGCAAGACATCCTGACTGCCTTCAGTGGCAGAACAATGTGTTGGAGTTCACAAACGTAGTGCAGTGTATGCGGTTGAGGTAAGACTCTGGACATATTGCAGAGTTCAGGAAGGATAGTCTTATTCAGGGATTTTGGAGGAGGATAGATGAAGGGTCACACTTGCTACATGCACGGTGAGGAGTTGAGAAGTCATCTCTCTTTGTCCTTTAAGGCACTCTCCATCCTCTTTTAGCCTATTTAGTCACTAGAGTGTTAATGTGCTCTCTTAGTATATATTTTAGGCTTCAGTCCTTTGGCTTCAGATGGCAAGTATGCCCAGTGTTTTCACAGTAATGCTTCCATCCAAACCCTTCAGGGTTTGGTAGAAAAACATGAATACAAATATATAGATGAACTAGCAATGAAATCTGCACTGATAAATGCAGATTGGTTAATGTCCATAGTGTGACTATCAGTTACTGAGGAAGGTTACTCTTCATTATGGAAGCTTAATTTGATGAAGAATCCATTCCAGTATTGCTCTTTGCAGTTCTGGAAAGTTTTAGGATAGTTACCGGTAAGAGAAGAAAGGGGACTGGTGGAGGTGTTGCAATAATTGTGTCTGTGATTATGCAAATTTATTACTGATGTCCCTTCTAGATTTGAACATCGGCTGATCAAAGTTTCCAATTCACGGATGGAAACCATCCTGTGTGCTCTAGTGTACCAACCACAGATTCAAAGGAAAGGTTTATGTCCCATGTATATATAGTGCCTCTTTCTCTCTTGACTGAAAATTCCCAGGTGAAATTAGGAAAAATGTGTCCAATAGTATATGGGTCCCCCAGGGATAATACCCCTCTCTTCTTCTCACATGTGCACACTATACATACATATACACACACAGCCACTTCACTAGCGGCTCTCCTAATCTGGCATTATTTTTCTCGGTTAAAATGAAAATACGCAGATTATAGTCCCACTATAAGGAAAACTGACATTCTGCCAACGTTAAATTGATCTGAATTCACATCCAACAAGGGATTCTTGAAACTTTAGCCTAAATACAGAAAAAGACCAAGGGGCTGATTACGGTGGCGGGCGGACTTGGTCCGCCCACCATCGTAGCGGTGTTTGGGACCGTCCGCCATGCATGCGGCGGTCCCGCATACTCGATTAGGATGGGACCGCCACCACTGCGGTCAGATTCCGCACCGTTAACATTGCGGCAGTGGCTGCAGACAGCAGCACCGCCGCGATGTCGAAAAGAGCATGTTGTGCATTTCACTGCACTGCGTGGCAGGCACTACACTGTGCCTGCCACATGGTGCAGTGAAATGCACCCACACCTCCCCCAACACAAGGGGGGCCCGCAACGGGCCCCCTGAACCAATCCCTGCGAGCCTTTCAATGGCGGTTTACCTGCCACGGAAAAGGCTGGCTTCTGCCAGCATTGTAATTCGGCGGAAGGAGTCTGCTAGGCTCCGCCACCATTGTGAGCATGCTGACTGCTCCGCCAGGCAATCGTAACGATTGCCTGTGGCGGTTCCGTGGCGGACGGGCTTTGCCTCCGTCGCGGTCTGGATCCCACCGCCATCGTAATATGGCGGTCGGAGAATCGCGGTCCGCAGGGCCGGCGGACCTCACCGCCGGCCCGGCGGTGGCGATCGTTCCACCATCGTAATCAGCCCCCAAGTTTTGAAATGCCGGATCATTCCTAAACATAAAAAATCTCAGCAAGACTTGTACTCTCACATGGATCCGTGATACAGTAGCAAGGTAAAAAATATCATTTACCAAAATATTGGGTCCCTATACTTATAATGGGAAGTACAAAAATATTGGGAAAAATATATTGTTGACACTAATAGCATCCACAAATATACAAAAATATCTTTTTTGTACAGAGATTAAATTAGTGAATACTAAATATTGCAATATTGAAAGTTAATATAATGTAAATTAAATAACTTCCAGTAAGATTTAATACTATATATAAATAAATAATTATATAAACACCCATATACCCACACATCTCTTTGTCACACACACACACACACACACACACACACACACACACACACACACACCCTCCCCCCCCACGGACTTAATCCGTGTCTGCTCCGTCGCAACCTGCTGCTCCGAAGCTTGTTTCAAGCCCCTGCAGAGTCACCAAACATAACGATGGGGCTGTGAAGATGAGCGGCGAAAGAAGATGTAATTGAAACTGGGAGGGAGCACGCAGATCGCGAACAAATACAGGACGATCTACGGAGGAGGTTTGAGCTAAGATGGCGCCGATCCAATATGTGCGCCGGAGTTGAGCTGAGGAAAGGAGGCTGCGGGCGTTGAATCGAAGGGCCGTAAGACATCGCGGTGAAAAGACCAAAGCCAGGAGGTCGGAGAAGAGCGCTGAGACGCGTACTGCGGTAGCGGCTCAGCGCTTGTGAAACAGCTGATGCGGGGAGCGGCTTCTACGCGGAGGGGGCCACCAGGAATAAAGTGCTGACGGAGGAATGGATCGGAGGTGAGGGGGGGAATCCCCTGACATTAAAATAAACTGAGTGGGGGAGGCGATCCGGAGGAGCCCTGCCTGACCCTAAAATGGCGGCTATTTCTCCCTCATGAGGCCACATCATAGGGGTCTTCCCCCAACTACTGTGAAGAGCCAGTAGCAGCTCCAGAGGGTTCCCAGGATCTGTCCCACTACCAGCCAGGATAACCACAGCAGTGGGGACATGTGGGGACAATCTGAACGCCTCCTGAGCACCGGAGGGGCTGCTAAGTGCTGATTGTCCCCCCTTCGGGCACCACAGGCAAGTGGCAGGCGCCTGCGACCCCGGGACATCATCTGAGCGCACAGCGGGGGAAGCTGGGCGGGGCGGATGAGCGGGCTACGGGCCATCCTCCCCTCACAACCACATCTCAACTTAACGGCTAGTGCTACCCATTTACAGCCCGAATCTTGCCCAACTCCCACTTGACAGGCTGCCTGGAGACACCGGCGGCGTGCGAAGCAAGGTGCAGGCGAAACCCAATCTGACTCCCGGGACCGGAGCGCCAGTAAAGCTCCCGTCTAACAGACGAGCAGTCGGCCAGCCACTAAGCAGCATGGGCCCCCCCTGCATCAAAACCGTGACCAGCGCCCGGCTGCTGGCCCGGCCCTGAGCGTTGACCGGTGGGTGAGCGGACCACAGGAAGGGACACGTGTGAAGTTAGCCCGGGGATTGCTACTGGCCCACAGCGGCCTCCAAGGTGAGAGACATGGCGCCTCGGTCGAGGCCTGGGCCCATCGCATGGTCGCAAGAGACTCATTGGCATTTTAAATTGTCTGCACCATACGACGGAGGAGGGGGACCCCCCTGGTGTGCACACTCCCGGGGACAAGAGACAATGTAAGGAGACTAGGTGAGGAGCTCCGACCGGGTGCTCCCTGGTTAGGGATTGCCTTTTTGGCCCTAATTCCCCTTAAATCTACCCCCTCTTTGACCTTTATACTCTCCTGGGGTTCTTTTTAACTGCGGTGCTTCGACTCTCCTACTCCCATGTTTGATCTCGAAACCTCTGAAGAACCGTGAATTTTTTTACCGACCTTGGAGCCCTAGTAACATGGCCGATGCCCGGTGGAGTTGCCTAGTCAGCTATAGAGGAGATTGGCTGTGGATCACCTCCTCTGTCGTCACCTACCCAGCCGGACATTGGGCATAGTTTCCTCGTCTCTCCGCTGTCTCCTTCCTCCCCCACCTTTTTCGACGAATTCTCCGATGTTCTGCCGATGGCCGAGCAAGTTGATGGCCCGGGTCCACCATCTTAGCGGCTTCGACCGATTCTCTTGCCGCTGGACTGCTCCCTGCGTCGCCTGACTGTCCTTACCTCTAGTCGACCCCCCCCTTTGTCTCTTCCACCCCTCTCAGCTTGTACAGTCACTGCGACACTGGATGTGGTGATTGCTGGTCCCCAGCTGGTTTGTTTGACTCTCTTTGACTTTTTGGTTCCTCTAAGTTCTTTCCCCCTTGCCAGTCTGCCTGATCCGATCGGCATTTCAACCCCTTTTTACTTTTCCCCCTCTACCTTCTATTCCCCATAGGATGTGTGTTTATTTTATGCTATGCTCTAGAAACTCATGATGTAATCTTTGTAACTCGCTAATCCTCATGTAAAGCGCTCTGATACCTCCGGGTCTAGCCAGCGCTATATAAAACGCTGCAAATAAATAAAATAAACATAAAAGTATTTATTTTTCCATTCTATTAGTTTTTTAATATTTAAAATGTATTACTATAAAAATAGTGTGTGTGGGTGTGTATATATATATATATATATATATAAATGTCACAAGAAAATGCTCCTTCCGACTGCGATGGACCCGTGAGAAGTGGCGTGCCCCCCGGCGGAGCAAGCCGGTAATGTCACTATCGTAAAACCACAAATATGCACGCTCTCAGTAAACGAGGAACTCCGTGAAAGTATATCCACAAGTCGTTTATTCACAACGCGTTTCAGGGCAACAACCCCTTGATCACGTGAAACGTGCACAAGCAGTGGGTGACTAATAAAGCATTTGATGAAGTCATAAACACAAACATAGGACTACTGCATATCTCAATCATTCGAAATCAATGGCAGACATATTGGAACGGTAAACACAAACACGAAAACACAAATCATCATGTATAACGTGTACTAGTGCCCCTGCTGTTCTGGACTGTACAGAAATGCATTCATGCAATGGATAGAATTATACAATTACTGTATTACTGGCAGCGTGCTGCTCATGATGTTAAAAACATTATCTCCAAGTGAAAAAAGACAATGAAAATAAAATACAATACAATGCCCAGAAAAACACTCCTAAGTTGGACAAGTGCCCCGTTGGGACAAAATGCGAGACAGGGGTAACGTGTCCGCAATGCCTGACTGCAACAAAAGTGTTAATGGACTCCAACATCCAGTGCATACTATGGGGAACTGTATCAAAGTGCGTATCTACTGCTGAAAAAAAGAGAGAGAGAGAGCACAATGCAGGCCAACTGTATCCAATATCGAATACACAGTAAATATCAGCCTGCCAGTTGGAGTGTTGTAAAATACAACCCCAAGGGGAAATAATCTGCTCCTGTACGGGACAAATGCCCTAATGAGACAGAAAGGTTGGTAAACGTAACTGCCACCGACCAACCCCATATGCCGAAGGCAACAGTAAATTGCCAACATGGTAAGAAAATTGAATAACGGGCCAGTGCCCAATAAAATACATAGTGTTAAAAGAGGAGTCAGAAAATATCAGACTTCTAGCAGTAGTCCCCAGCAACAGCGGATAACGGGCAAGTGCCCTAATGTACCAGTTATCAGAGAGGAGTCAAAAATAACAAACTTCTGGCAGTAGTCCCCAGTCCAACATGATAAAAATGGATTGCAGAGATGACAAATCAATTGAAACGTAGTTACCCAGTCTCAGGACCGTGACGGTGATGATTAGGGGAAAAGGGTAGGTGGCCCGTGAAAGTGATTACAGGTGAGGGGCCCCTTCCTTTCCTCCTGAAATAAAGAAAAATAGAACACATGTTGAAATCACAAGTGGTCCAAAACAATCAATAAGATATCAAAAAGTTAAAAACTGGACAAATAAATACGATCAAATGCACACAAGGAGTAAGAAAGCTGTAAAAACAGAATATACTAACTCACTAGCAGCACACTCAGTTATCTTTGAGATGGATAGCCATTTCTTCGTCAAAATTCAGCCCACCAGGTGTCTTCGTTTGAAACTGCACAATCAGTTTGGACTCTCTTTGTCTGAGTTTTAACACCATGTTCCCTCCCCTGGAATTACCTACAATCTGTTCCAGGATGAAGAATTTAAGCAAAGACGAATTGGAATAATGTTTCTCTTGGAAATGGCGTGCTACAGGGTATTTTACATCAAAATTGGTAATGGCCCTGCTATGTTCCAGGACACGCTTTTTTGCCATGTGTGTTGTACTACCAATATACCAGAGTTTACATGGACATTCTATAGCATAAATAGCAAAGGTGGTACTACATGTAAGAAACTGGTCAATAGTTTTGTTAATCCCATTATATGTGACCTTGTTGCGGTAACTGCTGTTTTTACATGCTTTGCAGTGCCCGCAAGGAAAGAAACCCTTAAGACCATGGTCATGCCTACTGGGGTATATAGTGATGTCACTATGTACTAGCAAGTCCCTGATATTCCTACCCCTCCTGTATGTGATGTTGGTTCTGGTTGGAATGCTCTCCCCAATTGTACTATCATGTTTGAGGATGTCCCAGTTCTTTGCAAAAATGCGTTTAATGTTACTGGAGTCAGAGTTGAAGGTCATGATCATCCTCGGGCAGTTGTCTGCCGTATCACTGGGTTCAATGATGTTATCAGAGATGGTTACAGTTCTGCTGACCCCATCTGCCCTCTCTTTAGCTCCGCGTAATACCCAGGAGGGATAACCTCTAGTTTTAAACCGTTCCAACATGATCATGCTCTCTCTCTGGTACGCATCTTCTGTATTACAGTTTCTTTTTGCCCTCAGCAGCTCCCCATAGGGAATACTCCATTTGAGTGTCTCTGGGTGGCTACTGAGGGCATGCAGAATGCTATTACCCGCAGTGGATTTCCTAAACAGAGCCGTCTGAATCTGATTATTGACGATTTCAAGCCTGACATCTAAATATTCTGCCTTGGACTTACTTGATGGTACCTGAGAGGATGATGTTATATTCATTGTTGTTGAGTGCCTTGATGAATTCATTGGCCATCAATTCCGATCCTCTCCAAACAATGAATAAATCCTCAATGTATCTCCTCCACACTGCTACATGTTCAAGATACTCGGCTAGGTGTGGGTTGGTGGTCAGAGTCCCCTCCCAGTGACCCATAAACAAATTCGCAAAACTGGGAGCGAAGCAAGAACCCATCGCAGTGCTGGTCACTTTCAAGGCCAGGAAAGAAAGGAAACTGAATCGGGATTATGAGGACTACGACAGCGGCAGAATTTTAACCTTTAGTCGCAAATATGACCATCTGTATAAGAAGCAGGGTACCATGGTCTTAAGGGTTTCTTTCCTTGCGGGCACTGCAAAGCATGTAAAAACAGCAGTTACCGCAACAAGGTCACATATAATGGGATTAACAAAACTATTGACCAGTTTCTTACATGTAGTACCACCTTTGCCATTTATGCTATAGAATGTCCATGTAAACTCTGGTATATTGGTAGTACAACACACATGGCAAAAAGCGTGTCCTGGAACATAGCAGGGCCATTACCAATTTTGATGTAAAATACCCTGTAGCACGCCATTTCCAAGAGAAACATTATTCCAATTCGTCTTTGCTTAAATTCTTCATCCTGGAACAGATTGTAGGTAATTCCAGGGGAGGGAACAGGGTGTTAAAACTCAGACAAAGAGAGTCCAAACTGATTGTGCAGTTTCAAACGAAGACACCTGGTGGGCTGAATTTTGACGAAGAAATGGCTATCCATCTCAAAGATAACTGAGTGTGCTGCTAGTGAGTTAGTATATTCTGTTTTTACAGCTTTCTTACTCCTTGTGTGCATTTGATCGTATTTATTTGTCCAGTTTTTAACTTTTTGATATCTTATTGATTGTTTTGGACCACTTGTGATTTTAACATGTGTTCTATTTTTCTTTATTTCAGGAGGAAAGGAAGGGGCCCCTCACCTGTAATCACTTTCACGGGCCACCTACCCTTTTCCCCTAATCATCACCGTCACGGTCCTGAGACTGGGTAACTACGTTTCAATTGATTTGTCATCTCTGCAATCCATTTTTATCATGTTGGACTGGGGACTACTGCCAGAAGTTTGTTATTTTTGACTCCTCTCTTGATAACTGGTACATTAGGGCACTTGCCCATTATCCGCTGTTGCTGGGGACTACTGCTAGAAGTCTGATATTTTCTGACTCCTCTTTTAACACAGGTACGGTCCTGGGCACACGTAATGAGGGTATAATACTGGTAGAAATGTCTCGTTTAGTAGAAATGTTGATGGTCTACACCAGAATGATAATCATAAGTTTTTAATATAGCAACAAAGAAAAGCAACCAGCCGACACGTGTTTCGTCACATAGGGGTAGTAACCCGTGACTCTTCAGGGCTGAGTGGTGGTACAACGAAAAGGTGGTTTCAAGTGGCCGGTGAAAATTCCAAACCGGCAAGGGGGTAAGAGGCGGACCAAGGAAGGTGATCCACCGCAAGGTGAGAGTAGAAGGGGAGAAAGATTCTGAACCAGGGTGGGTGAGCCACAAGTTGACTGCTGACCTAAAATTAAGAGGAAACTGAGAGAACTGGTGTTCTGGGCGGAGGAAATGGTTCCGCCCGGAACCATTTCCTCCGCCCAGAACACCAGTTCTCTCAGTTTCCTCGATTACCGGCGCACCCGCCTGTACCACACCGGATATACTGACCTTAATTAAACGCACTCCCTACGGTCTCGTATACTGTGCATCCCGCACCGCTGCTGTGACATGTCGCCACAGACTTCCTCTTAATTTTAGGTCAGCAGTCAACTTGTGGCTCACCCGCCCTGGTTCAGAATCTTTCTCCCCTTCTACTCTCACCTTGCGGTGGATCACCTACCTTGGTCCGCCTTTTACCCCCTTGCCGGTTTGGAATTTTCACCGGCCACTTGAAACCACCTTTTCGTTGTACCACCACTCAGCCCTGAAGAGTCACGGGTTACTACCCCTATGTGACGAAACACGTGTCGGCTGGTTGCTTTTCTTTGGTGCTATATTAAAAACTTATGATTATCATTCTGGTGTAGACCATCAACATTTCTACTAAACGAGACATTTCTACCAGTATTATACCCTCATTACGTGTGCCCAGGACGTACCTACTTTATTTGTGTGGATTTCTATCCACACTATTACGGGGGTTTAAGGGCATTTCCCCCGACCTGGCTTGCACCGTGCATACTCCAACCATAACTAAGACATAGCGCGAACTAGCTTGAGCGCCATTCTTCCTGTCGATACTAAAAACCCCACACTAACACATCCTCTTTTAACACTATGTATTTTATTGGGCACTGGCCCGTTATTCAATTTTCTTACCATATTGGCAATTTACTGTTGCCTTCGGCATATGGGGTTGGTCGGTGACAGTTACGTTTACCAACCTTTCTGTCTCATTAGGGCATTTGTCCAGTACAGGAGCAGATTATTTCCCCTTGGGGTTGTATTTTACAACACTCCAACTGGCAGGCTGATATTTACTGTGTATTCAATATTGGATACAGTTGGCCTGCATTGTGCTCTCTCTCTCTTTTTTTCAGCAGTAGATACGCACTTTGATACAGTTCCCCATAGTATGCACTGGATGTTGGAGTCCATTAACACTTTTGTTGCAGTCAGGCATTGCGGACACGTTACCCCTGTCTCGCATTTTGTCCCATCGGGGCACTTGTCCAACTTAGGAGTGTTTTTCTGGGCATTGTATTGTATTTTATTTTCATTGTCTTTTTTCACTTGGAGATAATGTTTTTAACATCATGACCAGCACACTGCCAGTAATACAGTAATTGTATAATTCTATCCATTGCATGAATGCATTTCTGTACAGTCCAGAACAGCAGGGGCACTAGTACACGTTATACATGATGATTTGTGTTTTCGTGTTTGTGTTTACCGTTCCAATATGTCTGCCATTGATTTCGAATGATTGAGATATGCAGTAGTCCTATGTTTGTGTTTATGACTTCATCAAATGCTTTATTAGTCACCCACTGCTTGTGCACGTTTCACGTGATCAAGGGGTTGTTGCCCTGAAACGCGTTGTGAATAAACGACTTGTGGATAAACTTTCACGGAGTTCCTCGTTTACTGAGAGCGTGCATATTTGTGGTTTTACGATATATATAAATGTGTGTATATATATATATATATATATATATATAATACATGCACAATAAAATTATAAAAATATAAACAATTCCATAATAAAAATATAATAAATAATTTAGACAGTAAATTAAATATTACAAACTTAAAACCCCCAATAAACACATTTAGTAAAAATACTATAAACAGTAGGGAAAGCGTTGGACTTCAGAGGGGTTGAATTTACTCTTCTCACTCCAGTCTGTACAACAGTAAGAAAAGTATTGGACTTCGGAGGGGTAAGATTTTATGTAACCACTCCAGTCTCTACAACAGTAAGGAAAGTCTTAGACTTTGGAGGGGTTATATTTACTATACTCATGCCAGTCCGTGCAACAGTAGGGAAAGCTTTGGACTTCAGAGGGATTACGTTTACTATTCCCACTCCAGTCTGAGCAACAGTAGGGAAAGTACTTCACTTCAAACACACTACACATTTGAATAGCCCTATCAATTTATAAAAATATATAAAACTGTTAATATCAATAATATTAATTAACATAAAAATTTATTTAGTAAAAAAGATTTTTTTTTAAAACATAATGAATATACAATTTAATAATTATTAACTGAAAATGATTTAATTATTACTTACATAATTTCCCACTAGCAGCCCACACCTAAAATATAACTAAAATAAATAAGATTAACACTGTTTACTTATTACGCTTCCCACCCTATAGAAGTCGCAAAGGCAACACTCAAAAGGACTGGCGTCTTCTGACTGCAAACCATTACTACATTTGGTTCCAGCACACCCCCTCATTTCCTGCGCAGTCATTAGCCCTGCAATAAATAGCAGCCTTAATGAAGGCCATGCTGAAAATGTTCCAGATGCTACTGGCTCCCTCTGGTGTACTTTTGGACACCATAGAGCAAAAGCGGCCTCCAATTAAATTTCCTTCCCACTCTCTCCCTTTGGGTTCTGTTCCCAGACCCTAACCAAAGCCCATCCAGACTTCTACTCCAGGGTCCATGCCAGTTTTTTCTTTGCCAGTGCCAATTCGGATTTTGCCAGCACAGTATCCAAGGGTGATGCTGATCTCTGATCTCAAACAGACATTGGCCTGCACCAGATCTTTTATCAAGCTATGACATAACGGTGCAGCTATAATTGTACTACCAGACCTCCAGCCCCGGGCTGTCCCTGGACACCAGTATTACCAGAAAATAGAGGTCCTCTTCAGCTCAGATTCCAATGCGGTCCAGAGCATGCCTAATGTCCCTAATGATGACGATGATGATGATGCGGTCTATCTGGTTCTTCTACCCCACCCCACTTTATTACACTGATGAAGGACTGTTCTTTTACTTCCATCATGCCAGTGGACCAAAATACTTCATCAGAGAAATAACTGGATTATCCACTTGGCCTACCTGCGCAAGAAAGTGTGTCTTGCTGTAGTTGTGTGAAGAGCAGCAGAACTGCTACTGTTGCAATTGCCTACTCTGGAAACTAAAGCCAGTTTGTTGAGAGACGTGCTTCAGCTAGGTACAGCTTCATCTGAAAATTTACTACCATTTAAGGAGTCCCTAATGGACATTTTCATGGCCACTTGGCCTAAGCCATGCTTACCCCCTTCAGTCATCTGCCTGCACAAGCCAGCCCCTGAAGACCCTGATTTTCTAATGAAGCACTCAACGCCTTAAAGTCTTGTGGACATGCATCCATAAGTAAAGCCAATCCAAATTATTTCCTGGCAAACACACCAGACACACACACACACACCAGACACACACACCAGACACACACACCAGACACACACACCAGACACACACACCAGACACACACACCAGACACACACACCAGACACACACACCAGACACACACACCAGACACACACACCAGACACACACACCAGACACACACACCAGACACACACACCAGACACACACACCAGACACACACACCAGACACACACACCAGACACACACACACACATCAGACACACACACACACACACACACACACACACACACACACACACACACACACACACACACCAGACACACACACACATTCACACGTTATTGGATGAATTTGGTTAAAAAAAAAGTTTTCTCCGGCCACCCTAATTTTACATTCTCTGGATGTAGTCTGCCTTCCGTGCAGGACCTCAGTAATTCACTGACCCAAATCATCGAGGATGGACGGGACACAGCAAAGTATGTGTTGCATGCAGACATGGACCCAACCATTTGCATATTGCACCAGCGTAGCACTTAAGAGGCATACCTGAATGCGATCAACTGGATTGTCAAGGGATGTCCAAGGGACCCCTTCTGGACAAGCCTTTTGATGACTATAGACTAGAAAAAAGGCTTTCTTGGTGCTCCAGTGATTCAAAGGTAGTCAACCCATAGCTCAATCATTGGGGTTATTTACCTCATCCAGAAAATTCTACCTGCAAATATAGGGTTTTTCCAAAGGCTAGCTTCCCGGCAGCGTCACACTTCCTAGATGGTGCAACAGAAAACTTAACCCTATTGGGCAGATAGTGTGAAAGCAGCTGAGGCCTTTCACTCCTTGAGGGACTGCAATCATGCGAATCTTCCTCCTCTGCTGTTGCGCTCCCCAGTCTGCTTTGATTTTCCCTCTTAAGCCCACAACCAGCCAACGGGAAGCAGGATACAGTATTCCTTCCCCAGCTGTAAATCCATCTGGTCAGACCGATTGGTTTGACAGATTATTCAAAGGGGCTAAACCCTGACTTTCATCTGGCCCTTTGCTCTTATTCCTCCACTCTAGATTAACTTTGTCTTGATGCAAAAAGCTCCTGCTGGCTAAAGGTGCATTAAGCGGGTGCCACACTCTGAGAGAGGTGCTATTCATTCTACTTCCTAACTCCGAAGAAAGGTAGAGGCTTTAGGCTCCAGCCATTGAATGCCTTTCTGAAGATGGGAAATTCAAATTGCTCACTCTTGCTCAGATCCTTTGTGCTCTGATGTCCCCGACTTTCAGGAGGACCACATTCATGTACCGGTCGTCCAGTTCCACGGACGGTACCTGTAGTTCACAGTGCTTTCAGGACACTTTCAATGTGCTGTGCTGCCCTTTGGCCTTTCCTCAGCCCCTTGAGTGTTAATAAAAGTTATAGTCTCTTTGGAGGTTGGGGTAAATGTAATCATGTACCTTGACAACCAGCTGTTCAAGAGGGGCATATCCACAGTCCGTTATAGACCACCTCCCGGCAACGATCGGGCACTTGATATCCTTGGGGGTTTCCATTAACGAGCCATAACCCACCTCATCCTTACACAGACGATTACCTTCATAGGGACTATCATGGCTATGGTGGCATTCAAGGCCTTTTCACCATAGCAGCATGTCCATAACATTACGAATATAATCCTGATGTTGATGCCTAAATGCCTGAGTGGACTTGTTAAATAGATGTAGGCTGGCACTCCACGAGTGGCGTCCCCTTTGGGACGACCTGTCTGAGCAACCTGAATCTCCGCAGCCTACACCTCCATCTGTGGCGATTGAGGGGCAACAATTAAATTCCTTTGACTTGCCATTCTGGAAAGGTAGATATCATTCCTGCAGCCAGACACTCGTCCACGAAGTCCATCTATGCCAGATGCTGGTAAAGCTGTATGTCCTAGTGTGGGTAATTTCACCCCGACCTTCTGCATACCAAACTCTCTCATATAGTGTTTTGTTTCATCATTGGCCCAACATACTCTTGCAATATTCACAGTTAAGGTTACTTGTCTGCCCTTTCGGCTTCTCACTGTTTTTCTGATGAACACTCTTTCTTTAGATCACCGGTTGTGATGCATGATGCATGTTCCCTCCAAAACCATTTGTCATTCCTCAGTGGGACCTAAAACTAGACCTGATATTCCTTATGTGCAGACTATTCGAGCCTGTGCGCAATTGCTCACTACAGCATCAGACGATCAAGACAGTCTTGCCTATCACCATAAGCGTGCCATGTAAGTGAACTACAGTAACTGTCTGTGCAACCTTCCTACACCACCTTCTTCCTGGACAAATTAATGCTGGCGACTCAGGTTGCTTTCGTAACAAGGGTGGTACCACGATTTCACGTTAGTCAATTGATTATCCTGCTGTCATTTTCTTTCTCTTCCACATGCATGTTCATTCCATCAAGACAAAGGGCATTACCTTGACATTTGCAATGGGGTGCTGATTCTAGATATCTGTCAGGCTGCAACTTAGGCACTGGTGCACACATTCACCAAAATACAACTGCACTGGTAGCCAGGTCCAACGTTAAGGTTATTTTGCCCACTTGATCGTGCAAGACTTCTAAATCTGCATCTCCTCAATCCCTCCACCTTTGGGAGGTATTACTGTAGGATCTATTCTAGAGGTGACAAATCTGTGGTTAGAAGTATCCATCAGAAACAGTGGATACTGTATCTAACCACAGATCCTCACTGCCCTCCTACCTACCTGTTCCATTGATTGTTCTCCTGAACATCTTAATAAGGCTTAAAATCCGATTTTGGCACACTGGTACCTGTAGTTTGTTCAAAGTGCTCCATGTTTGAAGGCATTGAAAAAGAAAATTAAGAAACTGACGTCTACGCATTGGGGTGGAGCTTGTATGCAACTCTGCTATGTCATTTCTGGTGCCATTAGTAGTCATCACGGAGCCATAGAGTGCCACCTACCAGCACGCAGGGAGCATTGCTGATAAAATCTCCAGATCAAGTCAGGCGCTTGGAGTATTCTAAAGGTGAGAAAGAAGTCTGTGGTTAGATAGCGTATCCACCAAAAAGAGCATTAAAATAGAATGGTGATACTACTCGATATACTTCAGTCCATCAATGCATGAGATTTCATCTATAAAGTTAGAAGATACATATTTCCACATACCAATCCATGCTCATCACCATAAGTATTTGAGGTTCATAGTCCATGGTCTACGTTATCAATTCAAGGCCTTATCGTTTTGCCTCAAGTCTGCCGTTTGAATGTTTACAAAGGGCTGAGCCCTAGTGGCAGCCCATCTACGTCGACTGAGTATGTTCAAGTTTTTTCATATCTAAATAATTGGCTTGTCAAGGCACCTACGGGGTAGGAACTGAACAACGCCACTAAAATAACCCTCAACCTCTCCCACCAACTCAGGATGGCATTAAGTGTTGTAAAATCAAATTTATCTCCTGCCAAGACAATGTACTTCCTAAGTACAAAAATATGCTTGGAAACTATGAAGTGGTTTCCTTCACGAGAGCCAGTTGAAAAACCTCTAGCCTATGGGCCGAGACATTCAAGAAACAAGATAGCAGTTTGCAAATCCAGAATGCTTCTGGAAATGTCATCGTACATTCCCCTTGTGCCTTATTGTTTTCTTCAGATGTGCCCCGAACAAGAACAGTTGGGCCTTCGGTGGCAACAAGTCAGCAGTCATTGGGACGAGCCTGTAATATTGCTCTACTCATAAAGAAAGTACTCTCATGGCGGATGTTTGAGGACCATATCTTTGCGCAGCTTTTGACAACACTTTTCACTCAGCCCTCCTCTCCAGAAAAAGGACTTTGCATACTCTGGATATTAGACAATGACTGGACAAATCAGTTTTGGGTCCAATAGGAATAAAGGGGCTTCTATTTCAAAGTAAGGAATCTCTTGCTGAATTTCTTCCTGCATCCCACAACCTGTCATTCCAAGGCTAGTAGGTCTCTACAACTCAAAGCCAGAGTTCACATGACAAGAAGCATGGCAGCCATTTATTGCTGGTGTACTATTCACAGGCATTTGTAGAACTGCAATGTGGACATCTATGCACACCTTTAAAAAACAGTCTTTCACTATGGTGAGCCTGTTTCTGCCATCATTTTATTAATTGAATAGTGCTATGGTAGCTCTATCAAAGATTGAATGCAGGAGAATTAAAAGGCTACTTATGGGTAACTACATGTTTGTTCCATATGTGGCTGTAGATGCACATGCTCCGCATTCTCCTGCCATTTAATGTTGGGCTTGGATGTTTGCTGGTTGTTTTTCTTTGAAGAAGTCTTTCAAGTCACAGGATGTTATGTGACTCCTCTCTTGGTAGGTAATGTGCATGGACACCGACTCCCCTTCAAAGACTGTGTGCCCACCATCAAGCTTCAACACTAGAGAATGCGGATTGCAAAGGGGTGATGGAATGGATGCCCTTCCAAAACTGGCCCTGGTGCAACTGTGGTTAGACCATCACAATTTCCGCAACTTGTGCTTTTCTCCGGACCATGACAGTGCTTCCTGTGAGTCCTGCATTGCCTTTGGCTCTGAGACATTTGTTGCACCGCTACACATAAGAGACTCCTTCTCACTTCTTGAATCTAACAAGAAGCTGAAGACCTGGCTTTTTGAGTAGTAACACTAGGACCTAGGTGTACCTAAACTCATACCTGCTCAGCACCAGGATACCCTCCTAGGTGACAGTGCGCTCTACAAATCTTTATAACATAACAGAATGCACAGGCCATCGTCCTGTGAGACCCCTGATCTCCAGTGAACAGGACTCTTTTGGTGCCAACAACCAGAGGCCAGCCCATCCAGAATTCCCACAGCCAAAGCCACACCTGTAGGAAAGTGCCCCTTTTTGCATGGTTGCCCCCCACTTTTTCCTAATGATGACTTTGACTGCGTGTGCCCTGGGTTCCTGCCAACCAGGTACCCAGGGCCTATGTTCTTTCCCTAAACTGCACTGTTGCAAAACCCAATTGGCAACTTTCTGGCCACATGCAAGTCCCTTGTAAAGGGTACCATAGGTACCAAGGGCACTGTGACCAGGGAAGGCCTTTAAGGGCTGCAGCACTTATTGTGCCACCCATAGAGGCCCTGTACCTTTACACACACCACACATACTGCCATTGCAGGCTGTGTGTTTTGGTGCAGAACAAAATGAAGTCGACATGGCACACATCCCTGTGTGCTATGCCTACAACCCACTGCCCTGGCATAGGTAAGCCACCCCTCTAGCTGGGTGCACTATACCAGTGGTGAGGGTACAGGTGCATGAGCCAAATCCGCAGTCTGCACCACTTTGCACCCAACACCACTGCCCGAGTTCCAGTGACCCAACACCACGAGGAGGTCTCCCTGGCGATACTGACCTGGGATCTGGTGTCCCTGACCTACCTCAAGCCTCCAACTGACACCTGCAGCCTCTTTCTGGAGGATCCACACGACCGGAGCCGGTAAGAATAACCAGACGCCAAAAGACACCCCTGCGCCCGACGTCCCATGGCCTTGGGTGGTCCATCCGACGGTATCCCGGCATCCCAAGACATCCCAACTTTGCTCTCCAACGGTGGTCGCCTCCAGAAGATCTTTGTCCCCGAGCCTGCAGTGTTTGTTGCAACCGGAGAATCCCCATTGAAAACAACAGGGCAGCCGATGCCAAAACAGCACCCGGCACCCGCCCCCCCTGTGCCACTGTGGTTGCACCGTGTGTGCTAAATCGTATCCCCCTTTGCCCTGAGCCTAAGTCCAGGAGCTTTGCTCCCACAACCTTGTGGGCTGCTCGTGAGCAGCCACCAACCAGAGGTCCCTTGTCCCCCATTGGATAACATTGAGCCTCCGCACTCTGCACCCGGCCGCCCTAGTGCCGCTGAGGGTGCTTTGATAGTGTATCCTTGACCCTGGTGAAAACCCTGGTTCCAACCCCAGAAAACCAACTCCCAAACCTAAGTAATTACCGTTAAACCGATAACATTTTCTTCTCCCATAGGACTGTATTAGCTGCTTTCTTGTGAAAATTGTGTGGAGTTGGTTTGTGTGGAGTTGGTTTGTGTGAAACCTTTAGAAACTTCCTATATACAAAAACTGATTTACTTACCTGTTTTCTAGGAAATGTCCCAGTGTGATATCTAAGCATATCACACTGAGTAGAAAAAGTATCTGAAAAGTAATTCAAACTGTTTTATAAACAAATGACTTACCTGTAACCAATCCAATTGTGTTCAACTGCATTCAAACTGTATTTAACTACATTATTCTTGGAAAGTATAATTATACTTACCTGTACCAGGCCTGGTTCCAGAAAATAACACACAACTAAATAATATTTTTAAACAAACAAATTGGTCTGAGTTCAGTCTTTGAGTGTGACATCATTTGCTGATTGAGTGGGTACAACAAATGCTTAACACTACCCTCTGATAAAGCCTTACTGCTCGCACACACTACCACAAATAGAGAGTAAGGTATTATCTACATTTACCTCTGCCTACCTTTGGGATTTCACTGGACTCTGTGCACACTATACCTTACTTTGGTATAGTATATACAGAGTCACCTTCTAACAGCACCCAGTCTGGAGTCCGTTTCCTTGAGCGCTTCCAAACACAAGAAGGAAGAGGACGTCGAACAGTCATTGAGATCCTCATCTCTGGGTATAAAACGAAGGTCCAGCAGCATCTTCTCAACAATCCATTTGATGGGGAACACCTGTTTGGGTACCCTACAAACTCCAGCTGTTAGGGGAAGCAACAGCTTAAGGGAGGAGCCAAGTCCACTTTCCCCAATCAGCCGCAGTCTTACCAAAGGCAGCAGCAGCCCTTCCACCAGCAAGCAGGAAGGAGTTACACCGTATGGGCTTGCAAGGGGTAACAACAAGGACAAAAGTAGAGGTGGCTTTTGTAAAGGGACCTCCACCTCTGAGAAGTGACTTGCCCCGCCTCCACATCACCTGTCGGGGCAGATTACGATATTTTCTCTCTTATTGGGAGGAGATCGCATATGATTTGCCACTGCTATTAACTAGAGCTTCTCACAACCCTTCCCAACATCCCACCGCACACGCACATCCTCATTAAGGAATATGTTTGCTTCCTAGAGGCAGAGTTGCAAGCTCTTCTTCACAAAGGGGCAATAGAGCGAGTGCCTCCACAACACTGTTGAAAAGGTGTCTACTCTCTGTACTTCTTCATTCCCAAAAAGGACGGCTCCCTTAGGCCTGTTCTGGATCTTAAGCCTCTGAACCAATACATTCTGTCAAAGCATTTTTACATGACAACCCTGCATGATATTCCTTTGCTCCAACAAGGCCAGTACATGGTGACGTTAGACCTCAAGGACACCTACTTTCATATACTCAGACACCTTGCTCACTTTGTGGTAAATGGACAGCACTACCAATTTAAACCAAGGCTGTTCACGAAGTGCCTAGGTGTGGTGGCCTCTCATTTACGAAGTGTTGGCATGCACGTCTTTCCCTTCATTGATGACTGGATAATCAAGAGCACAGTCACGCAGCAATGCCTAGCCCACACTCAAGCTGCAGTCTACCTGCTACACAGTCGGGGTTCACCATAAATTCCACCAAGTCTCATCTTCAACCCTTACAGGTTCAGCCCTTCCTAAGGTCTGTCCTAAATGCAGTCACAGGGAAAACCTAACCAAGACAACAGAGAATGTTGGCATTTCAGCAGCTGCTGCCTTTTTTCATCTAAATAGTCCGCTTATAGTGAGGACTGTGATGCACTTCCTTGGAATAATGGCCTCCTGTATCGCCATAGTACCCCATGCCAACTCCACATGTGCCCATCACAAGTATGCCTTTGGATATAATGGTCTCAAACCACACTGGGAAGATCTAGTTTTGGTAAAGACCAGTGTTCATCAGTCTCTGCAGTGGTGGAATAATAATCTAATGCAGGGCAGGCCTTTCTCTGACACCGTTCTGCATGTCACCATTACTGCGGTTTCCTCTCTTACAGTTTGAGGAGCACATCTTGACAATATGTCTCTCCAGGGAGTTGGCCCCTTCAACACCAGGGGCACCACATCAACTACCTTGAGCTGCTCGCCATACGTCTAGCCCTCAAAGCCTTCTTTCAGGTCATTCGGAGCAAGGTAGTTCTTATCAAAACAGACATTATGACCGCCATGTATTATATTTAGAAATATGGCTGCACGCACTCTTCCCTGCTGTCAGCACTAGTACAGGAGATATGGCATTGTTGGAACTGCACCCACACGTCCTACACAGGTACTACCAGCACTGGGGCACCCCACAGGTACACCTGTTTGCCACCTATGAAAATCCACAAACTTCACCTCCAGGTACCTACACCAACAGTCCATGGTCAATGAACTGTGGGAGAATTGTTCAGGGATATTTGCCTATGCTTTTCCTCCTCTCCCACTCTTCCTGTATGTGGTAATGAAAATGAGACAAACATCTTTCATACTTATTTGGTGGTCCCCACTTGGACCAGGCAGCCTTGGTACTCGATGCTTCTAGACATGTGCATCAACCCCCACAAGAAGTCCAGATTAGGCTGGACCTTCTCATGCAGAGCCAAGACTAGATCAGACACCCAGACAGCTCAATCTAGCAGTCTGTCACCTGAGGTTTTAGAGTTGACTATCTTGATCTCTCACAGGAATAAAGGACTGTCCTGCCTGAAGCACACAGGCTGGCAAAGTGGAAAAGGTTGGTCTATTATTGCATTTCTAAGAACCTGGATTCTCGAAAACCAAGTGCCCAGGACACCATCTCCTACCTCTTGCATCTGCAGAAATAAGGCGTCGTCAGCACTTCCGTACGGTTACACTTAACCACAATTGCGGCCTGCATGCAAAGCAGGGAACATTCTTCCTTGTTCAGGTTCCAGTAGTCAAAGCGCTCATGGATGTCTCAAAAAGCTAATTCCTCTCCTTCTCCATTGTGGAATCTCAGTGCAGACCTCACCAGATGCATGAGTCTGCCCTTTGAACCCTGACATTCTTACCTTTTACAGTTCCTTTCATGGAAGGTGACTTTCCTATCTGAAAGAGACACGTTAGTGATAGATTCCTTACCTTAGAATATCCCCAGGCTTCAGGCTGGATCCAGAAAGTTTTGCGTAGCAGTACCCTTGCGCGTCGGTAGGCGGCGTCGTGCGGCTCCGCGTCCGTCGTCGGCGTCGTGATCGCCGGGATGACGTCGCGGGCAGTACTTAGGCGCCGCCCCTGCGCGCTGACGTCAGTTCTTCTTTTCCGCGCCAGTAAGCGCAGATCCGGGAAGAGCAGTGCCCTGGTCAATTTTTGACCATACTTTTTGGTGATTTTTTCACTGTTTTTTCCAACTTTAAGGTGTCGTAGGGATGCCCGGCTTCAAGCGATGCGGCGCCTGTGCACGGATGATGTCCGTCACCGACCCGCATTGGGAGTGTCTCTTCTGCCTCGGCCGAGGCCACGACACCGAGTCTTGTCCCGAATGCCAGGCCCTCAACCCGAAAGCTTTGCGAGAGCGGTCTCGAAAGCTCCTCGAGGCCCGGCATTCGGCTCCGCGGAAGCCCCGGTCGCGTGAGAGGTCCAGGGGTCGCTCGCGGAGTGCACACCGGTCGTCGGCGTCGAAGTCTTCTTCGTCCGGTAAGTCTAGGCACAAGAAGTCCAAGAAGCATCGTCGCTCTCGGACTTCGCCTCGCCGGTCTCGCGACTCGGCTGAGGCCCCTCCCGGCACCGTCCCCGCCCCCGCGGCCCCGGACTTGCCTGTGGAGTCGCCCCGTCATACCCGCCCTTCCCGGGTTCGGGGGCGGATCCGGCCAAGGTACAGGAGTTCCTGTCGGCCATGGCCCGCCTCTTCGGGCCTTCAGGCCCCTCCGGTGCGCCTTCGGGCCCCGCGGGCCCTGATGGGGTTGCTCCGGCGTCGCCGGCGGCTCCGGCCCCGGCGTCGCCCGAGCCTCCAGCCTCGATCCCGGCTCCGGCTTCGGCCCCGGCCTCGATCCCGGCTCCACAACCCCCATCGACGCCGGTCGACCTCACGACACCTCCGCCGGCGCCGATGTCTCCGGTGCCGTTCTCGACGACGCCCTGGGCTCCGGGCGGCGTCGTCCCCCAGTTCCTTCCGGCTCCGGACATGGACCCGGAGCGACGTCGCTCGACGCCGGCTCCGGCGCCGATGGGACCTTGGGTCCCAAATGTCCCTCCTCCTCCTTATTTTGAACCAGAGGAGGACCAGGAGGACTGGGAGGGGTCTGATGACCCTCTGACACGCAACTGTCAGTATGATGAGGACTGGACAGAGAGTCTAGGGGAGGCCAGTGGTCTGGATACTTCTCCTGACACTGGCATGCTGTCTCCTCCCGTGGCTACGGAGGAGGGGGCCAATTTTGGTACGGTGTTGCGTAGGGCTGCTGGGGCCTTACGTCTCCAGCTCCCTACTTTGACGGTCAAGCCTAACATCTTGACAGAGGTGCTTCAGCCGGCAGCCTCCTCTGCGGAGACTGTGCTGCCGTTTAACGACGCCCTCACTGACGTTCTTTTGGGCGCCTGGTCCAAGCCCAACACAGGGGCTCCTGTGGATCGGAACGTGTCACGACGCCATCGCCCCGCTCCGGGCGACCCCCTGTTTCTTTCTGTCCACCCCACTCCTGAGAGCTTGGTTGTCCAAGCCTCCGCTTCCCAAACCGCCTTCCCTACCGCTCCTCCGGATAGGGAATCCAAACGCCTGGATCAGTTTGGGAAGAAAGGTTTTTCTTCCTCCAGTGCTGGCTTGCGGTCCGTTAACACCGCTTGTCTTTTGGGCCGATATACCCACTCCCTGTGGGATTCGGTGGCGGATGTTTTGCCCCAGTGCCCTGAGGAGGTCCAGGCACTGCTTTCCCGCGCCATTGCGGAAGGAAGGGATGCGGCCAAATACACTATCCGTTGTGGCCTTGACACCGCCGACTCGCTGGGCAGGTCGATTGCAACGACGGTGGCGCTCCGGCGCCACGCCTGGCTGAGAACCACTGGTTTTTCAGGGGATGTCCAGAATACTCTCATGGACATGCCCTTTGATGGAGTCGGTCTTTTTGGGTCCAAAGCAGACCATGCGTTGGAGCGCTTTAAGGACTCACGGGCTACTGCAAAGTCCCTGGGCCTTTCTGCTACACGCCCTCCGCTGCCTTCTGCTTTTCGCCCCTATCGTGGCCACGGTAGGGGCGCCCTTCACGTCAGCAGCCCTGCCACCGGCCCGCGCAGCAGGCGTCTTCGCGTGGCCGAGGACGTGGATTCCGCCGTGGCGGATCGGGCAACCAGCGTGCGGGTCAGGCCACCACCTCCAACCCGTCCGCGGCCTCCAAGCCCTCCTAGTCCCTCCTTTCAGGTGCACGGCACGCCAGTAGGGGGCAGGGTCCGCCATCACCTTCCCCACTGGCGCACCATCACCTCGGACAGGTGGGTCTTGGACATTGTCCGAAGGGGCTACTCCCTCCCCTTCGAGACCACCCCCAGCCATGCCACCTCAATTCCACCGCATGTCAGGGGATCACTTGGTGCTTCTACGGAAGGAAGTCACGGCCCTCTTGACCAAGAGGGCCATCGAGCATGTTCCGACCCCAGAAGTAGGGCGTGGTTGCTACTCCCACTACTTTCTGGTGCCCAAAAAGGACAAGGAGGACATGCGTCCTATCTTGGACCTCCGGAACGTCAATCGCTTCCTCCGGAAGGAGAAGTTCAAGATGCTCACCCTAGCTCAGGTCTTGACTGCCCTCGACCCTGGAGACTGGTTGGTAGCGTTGGACTTGCAGGACGCGTATTTCCACATCCCCGTCCTGCCGGCCCACCGGCGTTACCTTCGGTTCACGGTAGGCCCCGAGCATTTTCAGTTCACCGTGCTCCCCTTTGGCCTTACCAGTGCCCCTCGGGTGTTCACGAAAGTGATGGCGGTGGTCGCAGCTCATCTGCGCCGGGCAGGGGTTTCAGTCTTCCCCTACCTCGACGACTGGCTGCTGAAGGCGGGCTCGTCCCAGGCAGTCGTCTCCCACCTCCAGACTACGGCCGAACTCCTGCACTCGCTGGGGTTCTCCATCAATGTGCCGAAGTCGCATCTAATTCCTTCTCCACAGCTCCTTTTCATCGGAGCAGTTCTGGACACGACGCAGTTTCGGGCCTATCCTCCCGAACGGCGAGTCCGGGATATTCAGGCTATGATTCCGATCTTTCGGCCTTTATCCTGGGTTTCGGTACGGATGACCCTGAGGCTGCTGGGCCTCATGGCCTCCTGCATCCTGCTGGTCAATCATGCCAGATGGCATATGCGGGCTCTGCAGTGGGACCTGAAGTTCCAGTGGGCGCAGCACCAGGGCAACCTGTCCGATCACGTCCAGATCTCGGAGGGGACTGCAAAACAGTTGCAGTGGTGGCTCTCGAACCGGCAATGGGTCATGGGCAGATCCCTCTCCCTTCCCCAGCCAGAGCATACAGTTGTGACGGACGCGTCCCTTCTGGGATGGGGCGGTCACATGGGAGAGGCGGAGATCAGAGGCCTCTGGTCTCCGGCGGAGTCCCGGCTCCATATCAACATTCTGGAGCTCCGGGCGATCCGACTTGCACTCAAGGCATTCCTTCCCTCTGTCAAAGGGAAGGTAGTGCAGGTGTTCACAGACAACACCACCGCCATGTGGTACTGCAACAAACAAGGCGGGGTGGGGTCGTGGACCCTTTGTCAGGAGGCTCTGCGCCTCTGGACATGGCTGGAACATCAGGGCATGTTCCTGGTGGTTCAACACCTGGCAGGTTCCCTGAACGCCAGGGCGGACGAACTCAGCCGCAGGTGCATGATGGATCACGAATGGCGTCTTCACTCGGAAGTGGCGCAAGGACTCTTTCTACAGTGGGGAGAGCCTTGGTTAGATCTATTCGCCACCGAAGAGAACGCGCAATGTCATCAGTTCTGCGCGTTGGAATTTCCAAGGCGGCACTCGCTCGGCGACGCTTTTCGTCACGAGTGGAGTTGCGGTCTATTGTACGCCTTTCCGCCTATACCACTTCTACCCAGAGTGTTGAAGAAGATTCGGCACGACCGGGCCCAAGTCATTCTTGTGGCTCCGGACTGGGCTCGAAGAGTTTGGTATCCCGAGCTACTCAATATGAGCAAAGATCCCCCGATCCGTCTGCCTCTTCGGGAGGATCTTCTGTCGCAGCAGCAGGGGACGGTCCTCCACCCGCACCTGTCCAGTCTACACCTGCTTGCGTGGAGATTGAGCGGCGGCAGTTGATTCCTTTCGACTTGCCTCCCGAAGTTTGTGATGTGATTCTGGCAGCCAGGCGTCCCTCCACTAAGGTGGTATACGCCTGCAGGTGGAACAAATTTGTGGCATGGTGCACAGCAAAGGCTGTGAATCCCCTTTCTGCCCCTCTTTCTGAGGTCCTTCTGTTCCTTCTCTCTTTGGCCCAACAGGGTTCTGCCCTGGGTACCATCAAGGGTTATCTTTGTGCTATCTCGGCCTTCCTCAGGCTCCCTGATCAGCCCTCCCTTTTCAAGTCCCCTGTTGTTAACAGGTTCTTAAAAGGCATTACTCACCTCTTCCCTCCTGTTCCGTTTGTGATGCCTCAGTGGGACTTGAACTTGGTTCTTACCTTTTTAATGTGCGCTCCCTTTGAGCCTCTACATAACTGTCCTCTTCGTCTTCTGACTCTGAAGACAGCCTTTCTGGTGGCCATCACCTCCGCTCGGCGGGTGAGTGAGCTCCAGGCTCTATCTTGCAAACCTCCCTTTCTGTCTGTTCATCCAGACAAGGTTGTTCTTCGGACGCGTCCGTCCTTCTTGCCAAAGGTGGTTACTGTAGTCCACATTGGGCAGACCATCACCTTGCCCACCTTCTTTCCGCCTCCGCATCCTTCCAGAGAGGAAGAGAGGCTCCACCGTCTGGACCCAAAACGTGCGCTCTCTTTCTATATTGACCGCACAAAACACTTCCGGGTGGATGACCAGCTCTTTGTTGGCTACGTGGGCGCCAAAAAGGTCGGGCGGTGCACAAGAGGACCATCTCCCGCTGGGTTACCTTGTGCATCAAGGCCTGCTATTCTTTGGCTAAAAAGGAACCTCCTGTTGGGCTGCGTGCCCATTCCACCAGGGCAACGGCTGCTACCACGGCCTTGGGCCGCGGTGTTCCGCTGCCGGTTATCTGTCAGGCGGCTACGTGGGCCTCGCTGCACACGTTTACTAAGCATTACTGCCTTGACAGTCAGGTCCGGAGGGACGGCTTCTTTGGCCGTTCTGTCCTCCAGGACTTCCTTGTCTGATCTTTGTTCGCAGACCCACCACCGGGGTTGGTATTGCTGGGGTATCTATTCTAAGGTAAGGAATCTATCACTAACGTGTCTCTTTCAGATGCACAAGTTACTAACTTGTGTAACGATATA